>CM040129.1:3444434-4132005 GCA_022559845.1 Amorphophallus konjac | reverse complement strand
TGCATCCATAAATAAACACAAAAAAATCAAATTTGAAAAATTAGGGCGGAGGGCCTACCTCGTGGTCCATGGCTCTCTTCTTCTTCTTCTTTGGTTCCTTGGGCTCCTCTGCACCCAAGAGAACTTCCCCCTCGTCCCCCGTAGTCGTGGGAACTTCTTCTTCTTCCGTTTGGCCTCCCCTCGTCGGTTGTTCCTCTTCCACCGGCGGTGAAGCCGCCGTATTGCCATCCTTTTCCCTCTCTCTCTCTCTTCTTTGGTGGCCGCTGGGGTGCCTCGTCGCCTGCCATTGGGGTGGTGGGGACGGTGGTCGCCGGAGCTCTCGGTTTTTTTTTGGGTTTTTGGTTGATTGGAACGGAATGAACGGGCCGTGACCGTTCGGTTGTTTTTTTTGAAATCTCAGGAAATGTAACGGTCTATCGACCGGCCGTCACATCCTCCTGACGCTCCTTATTGAGGCCGTCACATGTGTTGAACTGTTTTATTGAAGAATGTGAACCGCCTCGTTTATGACGGACTATCTATGATCCGTTACTTTCTGTGACGCCCCTACATCAGACCGTTATATGCTTGCAAGTCTCTTGATGAATTGAAAGGTCTAATTGATGCTTGAACAAATCCTGTTGTTTATCATGATGTTCCTTATCTATGCCTTTTGCACATACAATGGTTATGCCTAATTTTTATCATGACATTTTGTTTGGCTAACCTATATTTCATGAAAGACTATGAACAGAAAGTCATACTTGGCCTTCCGTCAGGCAGGTAAGTCAGGTATCGTATATCATTCCCTCATTCCCTTAATACATTACTATATGTTACTTGTGATATATTACCTCGAGAACCGGCTGGTCATTCATGTGTCCTGGGATCTGATGTTCCCTTTAAACAAAAATGATGATGATCTAAGTTCACATGTTTAATCGTTGGATAGGCCGTTAGATCGAAAAATTTGGGGACGATGGTTCTGTCTTGCACGCCGTGGTTGCAGATGGTGTCCTGACTCTGATTTCTCCAATCTAGCAATATTATTCTCGAGTATTTGCTATTTTTATCTTTCTTTGCATTTGTTTTAATGATTTCTTTTTTTCCTTTAGCCCAGCATGCATCATTCGCATTTTTGAGTATTCATGAAGTTTTCATCTGTTCAAGATATCTCAGTGATGGTGAACAGCTGTGTTCTTAATCCCGAATAAGGAGAATCATTCCATTCTGAATTAGAAGGTTTCCTTCGATTTGCTCGCTTGATCTGGTTCGCTGAAGATTCCTGTCTGGAGTTTAGTCTCTTTCCTTTCCGTTGCCTCCGGCGGCTAGCCGTGTTTCCTTTCCTTAGTTAATTAATTCCTCCAGACTTGCATCCTTTGGTTGGCTATTTCCTTGTGATCAATTTGAAGTTTTCCAGAAAATTCTTGTCGCTTGTTGGTAAAGAACGGGTGTCGTTTACCTTAACGCCCTCTTTTTGATACACTTCGCTTCATCTCCGCTTCACCTCCATGTCCCATTTCACTTCCGCTTCACCTCCGCTCACTCCCCTGCAAAGAGGACGTAAAGGAGGGGCATCTGTTGACACCCGTTTTATACCCATAAGTCGGGTCATCTCCTTATTCATTCAATATGATGCTCCGAGTTGTTCGCTTTTCATCGAGTCTCCTGATCAGTTGAAGCCTGTTTCTTGGGTCTTTTCCTGGATAAAGAATTGGCTCCCGGTGGCATTTCGTTGGATAAAGCTTAGCAAAACCCTTCTCTTCTTTCTTGAATCTCAATGCTAAATAACGGTCCCAGACAGGTGCGTCACTTCCTTCTAACGGATGGATCTTAGACCGTTACTCTTTGAAGAGTCCTAAGGCTTAAGGCCACGTGTTCCGTGCTTATCCTGTTGAATCCACGTTGATAATAACGGTCTGTCGTGCAGCCGTTGCTTCCCTATGACGCCCTATGCCTTGGCCGTCACTTCCTTGAAGAGTTCAGCTTGTTGGGGCTTCTTTCTGTTGATCTTATCTCTTTGGGTAAGGTTGAAAGTAACGGATGTTCCTTGATGCGTTACTTCCAAGTGGCGGTCTATCGTGCAGCCGTTACTTCTTTCCGGGAGTCCTGGCAGTTCAGGCCTTTTCTCTGCTACTCCGTAATTAAGATAAGAACGTGGATTGACCTTATCTCTTTCTAATCTGATCCTCAGGACTTCCCATTTGTTTCTGTGGACTCTTGGTGATATTATCCTCAAGGATTTGCTAAGACTTATCCCTTTTTCGTGCTGAATTATCATCTACTCGACTTACGAGTTTTGAGGGCCTATAAGTAGAACCCTTGAATTCATGGCCAAGAGGAGGAGATTTTAATTCACGACGAAGTGCTGCCGAACCCAGGAGCCATCTTCATCCAAGAGGAGCTGCTTCCTACGTCCATCCATCTTCCAGTCAAGGGAGTACTTTTGTTTTGGTCTTTCAAGTTCATCTTTGCATGCTTGAGTTCTTCCTTGGTCTTTTCAAACAAAGTATTGTCCCTCCTCCTCCTCCACGTTTTTCACTGTTGTTCTAAGCATACAAACATCCTCCCAACTTTTAAAAACGCCCAGAGGGGTTAAAAAAACCAAAACTCCCCGGTAATTCCCTCTCCTTTTGATGTTCTTAAGTTCTTTAAGAATTGATGCTATGCTTGCAAAGAGGGCTGATTGAGGTTGTCTTGTCTTGTCTTTCTACTTCTTTGGCAGGTTTACAGGTTCATTAGTACGAGGCCCAAGTCTTCTAGCCGGCTGGAAGAGTTGGAGTTAAAAGAATTCAAGCTTTACTACTGCAGGTTATCTGACGGTCTGGTGCAGGCGCGTCACCCTCTTCTGGCGGTCTAGGGTGAGACCGTTACTTCAAGCAACGCACGGGTCTCTGGCCGTTACTTCCAAGCTGATCTGCAGGCTTTCTTTGGTTTTCTCTCCCGTGGGCGGGTGTTTCATCCACCTATTTCCAAGGTATATTCGAGTCTTTGACTTGTGTTTACTTTGGTGGCGATCACATCTTTCCTTGGTACTGGGCAATAGCTATTTCCTTCATCAACATCTTTATTTCCTTGCTTGTTCCACCCCTAGTGGTGTGTTTTCATTTACTCCTTGCTCCACGCCCCGGCGTGTGTTTTTCCTTTTCCTTAGCGTAATTTGATTGAGATAGCATGCCCATGCTAGAGCTAGCTATGATTGCCTAGGTTCATGTTCACATGTTCATAGGTTTGAGCAGATCTTTGATTGCTTGTTTGTCATCTTGCCATGTTACTTAGCAAACCTCATAAGTAAGATCAAAGATAGGCAAATAAATATCAACATCCCCTAGGTTAGGATTAGGGTCCGTCGAGTCTAGAGAAGTAGAGTCAGTTAGGTCTAGAGAAGTAGGGTCTTGTTCTGGGTCGTCCAACCCTTCCCATTCTGAACCGCGCTCGCTTGCGCATCCGTCCCGATCTGTTCCTGATAGGTTCTTACAAGATATAGCTCAGCGGTGTCATGCTCTTTTGAAGTGTCCGGAATTCGTCGCTACAGCAATCGTGATTGAGGATGAAGAGGAAATAGAAGGGGAATGGAGCGACGACGGATTAGGCATCTATGAGGTTTTGGATGAGAAGGACCCAATGGATGAAGACAACAATGTAGATGACACTGCCGACTTATATGCCCAAGGACTAAAAAGATTCGACCAGCCGTCGACGGCAGTGGATGAACCTACAAATGAAATCAACTTGGGAACAGAAGAAGACCCAAGGCCCATCATTATTTCTGCTAATCTCCCTTCACAGGTAGAAGAGGATCTAATTAAGGTATTAAGGAAGTATAGCGATTCTTTCGCCTGGTCTTATGAGGACATGCCAGGTCTTGAACCCTCCTTAGTGGAACATCGACTCATGCTTAAACCTGGGGCAACACCTGTGAAACAACGGTCAAGAAGATTTCACCCCCACATGGCCTTAAGGATCAAAGAAGAGGTCGACAACATATATAAGGCCAGGTTCGTCAGAGTGGTTTTATATCCTCAGTGGGTGGCGAACATAGTCCCTGTTCTCAAGAAGGATGGAAAAGTACGCATATGCATTGATTTCAGGGATCTAAACAAAGCATTTCCCAAAGATGATTTCCCGCTACCTCATATAGACGTCCTAGTGGATAACACTGCCGGGTACGAAGCTCTGTCGTTTATGGATGGGTACTCGGGCTATAATCAAATCCGTCTCGCTCCGGAAGATCAAGAGAAAACTTCCTTCACCACGTCCTGGGGCACGTATTGTTATGTGGTTATGCCATTTGGGTTGAAGAACGCAGGTGCCACCTATCAAAGGGCGATGATGGCCATTTTCCATGACATGATGCACATATATATGGAAGCTTTCGTGGATGACATCTTGGTGAAGTCAAGAACAAAAGAAGAACACCCCTCTATCCTGGCTAAGGTGCTGCAGAGAGCCAGGGAGTACAAGCTTAAGATGAATCCGAAGAAGTGTGTATTCAGAGTCTCCTCAGGGAAGTTGTTAGGGTTCATAGTGAGCAAACGGGGGATCCAGATTGATCCTAATAAAGCACAGGCCGTCATGGACATGCCTCCGCCAAAGAACATTACGGAACTTCGAGGATTGATTGGTAGACTGCAATTCATTAGAAGATTTATATCTCAACATTCTCATAGGTGTCGTCCGTTTTATGAATTGTTTAAGGCGGGGGTCAAGTTCGAATGGAATCAAGATTGTCAGAAGGCCTATGAGGACCTCAAAGAGTATCTGTCCAATCCCCCGGTTTTGCAACCTCCTATCCCTGGGAAACCCCTAATCCTATACATCTCTGTTATTGAGGACTCTCTAGGGGCGGTCTTAGCACAAGTGGATGATGAAGGGAAAGAGCGGGCTGCATACTACCTTTCTCGACTGTTTAATCCAGCTGAGTCCAAGTACACCGCTATGGGGAAAACTTGTGCCGCCTTAGTGTGGGTGGCTCAGAAGCTTAAACATTACTTTCTCGCCCACCCAGTTAGGTTGATCTCTAGAATGGACCCGGTCCGTTATCTCTTAGAAAAACCCATCCTTTCTAGTAGGTTAGCGCGCTGGCAGAGCTTCCTCTCTCAGTTTGACATCACCTTTGTCGTTCAGAAGGCAGTCAAAGGATATGCCATTGCTGAGCATCTTGCACATCTTCCCATTCCTCATACCGATTCCATTCAGGACGATTTCCCTGATGAGCATCTCTCTATCCTTTCTCATCATCCCTTCTGGTCTCTGCACTTCGACGGTGCACTCAACTACCAAGGCTAAGGGATCGGGGCTGTCTTGCTTACTCCAGAGGGAGTAACCATCCCCTTCGCTTATCTACTTCGATTTCCTGCTACCAACAACATCGCTGAGTATGAGGCTCTCTTGGCCGGCTTGAAGCACGCCTATCTCCTAGGCGCGCGCTATTTGAACATCATAGGAGACTCTCAGCTCGTCCTACGGCAAGTTCTGTCAACTTACCGTACTCGTGATCCTAAGCTCAAGCCTTATCAATATTTGGTCACGCTCATTGCTAAGCGATTCCGTAAGCTGATCTATATTCATACTCCCCGTTCTTTGAACATTCTAGCTGATGCTTTGGCATCTCTTGCTTCCTCCTTATCTTTTCCTCTCAGTCGTAGTACTGAGACCATCGTCGTCCAGAGATTGGACGCACCCTCTATTCAAGATCCCTGGTTCGTCAACCTCAGGAAATCTGTAGAGGCGAGAGTTGAGAAGGAAGATCTCAAGGAAGTTTCATTAACAGAACTAGAGGAGATTCTGGACGAAGAAGAATTGCCTTGGTATCATGAAATCGAATTGTTTTGCAAAGAAGGGTCATTCCCAGAAGGGGCAAAGGCCGAGCAACGTAAGTCAATAAGAAGAGCCGCCGCAAGGTACACTATCATCGCAGGAGAGCAGTATAGGCGTGCCACTAATGGAATGCTCATGAGATGCTTAGATGATGTAGAAGCTTGGAAAGTGGCTGAAGCGGCCCATTCTAGCGAGTGTGGAGGTCATGTCAATGGCCAGGCTCTAGCGAAGAAGATCCTTAGGCATGGCTACTATTGGCCCACTCTAGAGGAAGATTGCTCCCTCTATGTCCGGAGGTGTCTTAAATGCCAACTCCATGCTGATAAAATTCACTCTCCAGCTTCGTCCCTCCATCCTATGACTACTCCTTGGCCATTCTCTATGTGGGCTTTCGACGTTGTCGGCCCGCTCGGTGATCCTAATTCTCAGATCAAGCAAAAATCCTTCATCCTCACCGCTACTGAGTACTTCACCAAATGGGCCGAAGTCGAGGCGTACGCGGAGATCAAAGCTACAACGGTGTGCCGCTTTATCATGAAGAATATCATCTCACGGTTCGGAGTGCCAAGCAGCATCATCACCGACAACGGACCCCAGTTCGTCTCCCAAGAGCTTAAGGACCTATGTAAGAAGTTCAATATTGCACTGCATCATTCGTCTCCATATTACCCTCAAGGCAACGGTCAAGCCGAGGCCACTAATAAAACCCTTCTTAAAATCATTAAGAAAACATGCGAAGCACATAAATTTTCTGATTGGCCTGAAAGATTGGTGGAAGCTCTGTGGGCTTACCGCACCTCCGTCCGTACCCCTACGGGGCAAACTCCCTACTCTTTAACTTACGGGATGGAGGCGGTGCTCCCATACAAGATCTTAATCCCTTCCCTTAGAGTGCAGCTCAATAAGGAACTTAATCTCGATGAACGTCGGGAGGCGTTGCTGGTCCAGTTGAAACTCTTGGATGAGAAGAGGATGAATGCGGCTGATCACGTTTCCGTTTATCAAAAGAGGGTTTCGCGTTATTTTCAAAAGAAGGTAATCGAACGAAAATTTTGTAAGGGTGAAATGGTTTTGAAACGCAAATTCATTCGGTCTGTAGGTCCTAGGTCCAAGTTGCAACCTAACTGGGAAGGGCCGTTTGTAGTAAAGGAGGCTTATCCAGGGAATGCTTATCGTTTAGTAAACGCGGAAGGTGAGGAGCTCTCTCACCCGTGGAATGGGTTGTATCTTAAGCGTTTCTTTCCTTAAAAATCTAAAACCATGTGCTTCTCCGGTAATAAGAACTTCCTCCCTATCTTCGAAAAGAGGGTCCCGAGTAAGGCAATCACACACTACACGGCATCCCTGGTCGGGTTCCTTGCTTATAAGACACCGTTTTCCTCGGCCATGCTTTAGGGGAAAGTCGAAGTCCCTGTCCGCTTCATTCTTCGGCTGAATCCAGGGGCAAGGAGTAAATAAGGAGGAGACCACCAATCCAAGCTCCCTAACAAGAAGAGGTCTCAAATAGGGGCAAGTCCGTTATGACCTGACGCCACAAGGAAGAAAGGAAAAGAAAAGAAAAGGAATACTCTTTACCAACAAAATCAAAAGCATCATCTCAAAGTCTGAAATTTCAAAAGCTCCAAAGGAAAAAGAAAGCTAGGCATGACAAGAGTGGCAGTACAGTTCCCCGCGGGACGTTATGAGCCCGGTCGCATGCATGCCTAAGTGGACAAAGGTTCGATGACGGACATAAAAGTCCCGGCACAACAGACCAAATCTCTAATAGGGTTGTACGGTGAGGGAATCAAGTTCTAAAACTCTACATCTGACCAAAGCTTACCCCCATGTTCCTTTTTCCTTTTAGGACTGAGATGAGTACCCTAGGTATGGCATTGGTAAAAACATCGTCACAATGATTAGGTCTCGACCAGGGGTTGTCACACTATTGCACGCCGGTCTCGAGACTCAACCTAAAACAAGGAAGGTCTCGTATTGCTAGAGAGGCGCTGGTTGTTCAAAATCCAAAAATATCAAATATCTTTCAAAATCCAAAAACATCAAATATCATTCAAAATCCAACAAACATCAAATATTTTCAAAATCCAAAAACATCAAATATTTTCAAAATCCAAAAACGTCAGATATTTTCAAAATCCAAAAACGACAAATATTTTCAAAAATCCAAAACAAAACAAATATTTTCAAAAATCCAAAAACATTAAATATTTTCCAAAACTCCCAAAAATACCATCATATGCATAGCATGCATCGCATTTTTATTATATTTTCGCCTATTTAATAAAGGCTCCACCCCTTGACCAAACATCAAGAAACGGTCATTATCTAACTTGCTTCAAGGCAAGGTTGAGTCTAAGAACAGATCTAACTTGTTTCATGTTTGAGTATGTGCAGAATACAGGGACAAGTCCAAAAGCAAAAGCTCACAACTATGCAGGTTCAAAGTGTGTAACGTGCCAGCATCAGACCGTTACAATCATATAACGGGCCCATCTTTGACCGTTATTTCCCTTCAGGCATGGGCCTTCTTCCTTTTCATTGAACCATCACCATAACGGTCTGAGATCTACCGTTACTTGAATATAACGGCTCAAGACCCATCCGTCATATCCTTCAGAGACAGGGCTCATGTTATTCTCATTATGACGGCCTTCCGTAGGACCGTTATTTCCTTATGGCGGCCCAGTGCATATCCGTCTCTTACTCCAGAAGCCCTGTCTGCTCACCTCATTCTAGCCTTTCCAACTATGGAACTCAAGATCATTCAAATATGGCAATCTCATCTCATTCAAGCAAAGATTAATGAAATATAATTCTTTATAAATTCAACTTCGATTGTCAATTACGTGATATCTCTCATGAACAAAAAGAAAAATCAAGATACATTCAATTTCTTATCCGCAAGAGGGCGGATTCTTCTCAACTCTTTCATGTAATCTCGGCGTGCTTCGTCGTTCTCTTCAACTTCTGCTTGCCACGGACGCACCTTGCTGATCTCCCACATGGTCAGCGCGTTCTGGACTGCTCGTTCATCTTCCTCGGTCCCCATCTTCCTAGGTAGAAGGGGAGGGTAGTGTGATAGTGCAGAAACGCTGATTCGAGGTAGTCCGATCTGAAGATGGCATCGATGCGGGTTGTAGATCGCCATGGTAGTGTTCCCTACTAGCTGGAGGTCCAGGCCTTGACGCCGCGGTATTTTGAGAAGAGTGCTTCGGAGGACTCTTGGTCGCATGATGAACTTGTCCATTGGAAGAATGTTAAGGAAGAGGCGCCATTCGTCCCGAGTTTTCTTATCCGCCGTCTTGCATTCAACCTGAGGAGAATATCCAAATGCCCCTCCAATAAAGAAGAGAGGGTGGCTCCCGAAGATCCGGCTTGCTGAAATTATGTCTTCCTTAGGAAGGAATTTTATTCTTATTCCCATCCAGCACTCAAGGAGTATCATGGAACCAAACAAGGGGCCCCCTATGCAAGCCGAGCTTAGTCCTTCGTAAAGGTATGAGAGGACCGCTTGAGAGATAGACATTCCCCGCCACAGCCCGCTAATAATGCCAAGATTTTGGATGTCTAAGAGGTGGTCGGTAGTAGTAAAAAGAAAGACTCCACACAAGCAAACCGCCACCGCCTTGGCTATTGCTTCATGTCTCTCCCACTTATTTTTACAATGAGACACTACCCATTGCGCCAAGGGTATCAAGTGAATGTGGTGTGGGCTGATCATGGTCCTCACGTCCTTTGGATTGTGAATGAAATCACTCAAGATCAAGGACGGGTCGATAGGCTCGATTGTGTAGCAAACCCGGTCTTCATCCCCCACCCTAGTCTTAGGAAGGGCTAGGTAGGTTTCTACCTCCTCCAATAGGACGGTTGCTTCAAAGGAAGGGAAGATGAAGGTATGAGTTTGTGGATGCCATAATTCCACAAGCGCTGAAAGGCTTGGCCAATCAAAGGACAGTTTCTGGAAATTCTTGCCTAAAATCAAGAGAGGTTGGAGGTGCCATGCTTTAAGGATTGATGTGACCTCTATGGGGAGTGCCTTTACCATGGGGGCCACCCACTTCAGATTGGAATAACACCTTGGGCCAGGGAGGGGCTTGAAGAAGGAAAGGAAGAAAGAAGGAAGTCATGAAAAGAATAAGTGCAGTAAAATTCAGAACTTTGGATGAGTTGTGAGAACTTACCACTCTTTGGACGTTGGAGCTTAGGTGTTTGGGAATTGAGGTTAGCCGTTGAAGCTCTCCATGTCCCCTCCTAGCAGCCTTAGGGCCGGTGTAAACCTTCTCCTCCATAGCCATCATCTCGAAGCTCCTCTTCATCTTGCTTTCTGCTCTTTGGAAGAGCTCTTCAAACCCTAGAACAGAGGTTTCAGTAAAACTACGATTTTGATTAAGGTTCCAAGTTGCTAAGGCTTATATTTAACTTTGGAAGGATAAGATTCAGACTAGAAGGCTTTATCTTCAATCAGGATAAGTTCTAATGATGGACTAAGTGGCTAAACCTCGGGTTTTAGTTATCTCGGCTCAATCCGTTTCGGATTACAACCCAGATTCTAACGGTCCATCGTGTGGCCGTTACTTCATTCCGACGCGCCAGCCCTTGGCCGTCGCATTTTCTGTGGGTTTCAATTCCCCGAATCATGTTCTGTGGAGAATGACGGTCTACGGGTCTACCGTCACTTTCTGTAACGCGCAAACCCTGAGCCGTCGTATTCCCAGCACTCAGTTTCTTCTCTTCTGGGCTAAATGCTTCCTGACGGTCTTACTTATGACCGTCTCTTAAGTCTGACGCGTCTCCTTCAGACCGTCGCATTTCCTGCTAGTTGCCCTGACCAACTATCGTCCTGCCATGATCAACGGTCTGACCCTTGGCCGTTACTTGTCTTTGACGCACCCTCGGTTGGCCGTCGTTTATCCTGATGCCCCACTGCCAGAGTGGGCCTCTGATGATTAACGGTCTCTCACCAGAGCGTCGTTTGATTATGACGGTCAGATCTTAGACCGTCACTTTCTCTGCTGCTGAGTTCAGGCTATTCCTTCTGCCCTTGCCTAGACCTGGCGATCTTTCACATTGTACACCTCGTCCTCTTCCCATTTTCACACATTCCTACATACATCTCATTCATTCATTCACATTTCGTCCATCCTGCTTTTTTCACATTCACTCATTCACGCTCGCATAAAATTAAAACAAAACAGAAAACTAAAAAGAAGGGATCTCATTCCATTTTGCCAAAAGTTCTATACAAAAGATAAGAAAAAACATAAAAATACATCATTCGGTCGGCTTATCTGCCGGACCGCCCTCATCCTCTCTATCCTCGGGTCTCCTCACGGGTGGCGGTGCTATGGAAGCACTCTCCTCCTGCTGTCCTCTCTCTGCCCTCTCATTCCTCCGCTGGGCGGAGGAGCTGACAAGGAAATTTCCTACTGAGCCGCTCGGGGCGGCACTCCTATGTACCCCACTCTGGGAGGCACTCCGCTCCGGTCCCCGGCCCATCATCCGGACCGTCCGCTCCAATGTCCGCAGCTCGATCTTCAGTGTAAAGATCTGACGCCGCGTCTCCCGTGCCTCGGTCCGGTAGCGATCCAAGTCGGCCGTCCCGATCCGAAGCTCCTCCACCTCAGCTCGTGCCCGCGCTAACTCCTTCCCGAGTTGTTCCATCTCTGCATCATCTGGGCATTGCAGGGTCTCCGCTCTCAGTCGGGCCATCTCTGCCCGTACCAGCTCCGTCTCTGATCGGGCTCGATCGGTCTCAGGCCGGCTTCTCTCTACCTCTGCTCTCGCCTGGCTGGCCTCGGCCACTACTGCTGCTAGATCCCTCGCCTGTAGATTGCATTTTATATCATTAGTCATGAAGCATTTAATTAGGCATAGTCATAAGCTTTTTGTTTTAGTCTCTTACCCGCTCCGCGAGGGTGGCCTCCGCCTCCTCGGCCCGGGTAACCGCCCGAGCAAAGTCGGCCTCCTGCTCAGCCCTGCCTCCCGCAGGCTGCGAGGAAGACGATGGGGCATCCGGCCCAGCGCGTTGGGCTCCCTCGGCCCGCTGCATTTAGAAGTCATGGTTAGTTGACATTGGCATTTGCATCATGAACATCATTTACATAAATCATGAGCATTTAAGTTTTTAGTCTCACCAGGAGCTCCAGGGCAGACCGGTACCCGTCCCGCTGCTGGATGGTGGAGTGGAGTAGCCCTTCCAGCTCGGCTATCCGTCCCTCGGGGTCTAGCTGCATTTTAGAAAGCATAAGTCAGCATATATCATATTGCACATTGCATAATAAAAGTTTAGGGTTTTAGAATTGCATACCGATCGTCGGGTACCTCGGTACACCCGGTCGCCGTAGAGTCGAGCGAAGGCCTTCAGATATGCCTCGTCGCTCTCGTCTCGCTCCTTCACCGCTCGACCCCGCCTGTTCCAATCGTGGACGTACTTCACCTTCCGGGCGCACCAATCCACATTGCCGCTGATGCCCCTTGCTGACTTGCCGGGGTGATCATCGCTGTGGCGTGGAAAGGTCACCTCGGGCTGGTGTAGTCCCCGGGTCCGCAGGATCAGCCTGTAGTGCAGAGGCTCGATGATATGGATGCAATGCAACCATATGTCTCACCCCCGGTACGATAAGGCCGCCTCTACCCACGGCTGTCCCGTGTAACCCTCGTCGCGGTATGGGGTCCATCTCACCTGAGAGTATTTAGTTCATTCATTAGCATATAAAAGCATTAAAGATATTAGAGATATTTAGAAAGCATTTAGAAGCATTTTAAAAGCATATAGAAATCATTTTTGAGTTCTGGAGTTACCGATGTATGCAGGAAGGAGTCCAGGTCGTCCTGGATCGTCCGGGTCAGTCTAATGATCGACCCTGTGTCCCTCGCCACCAACCAACGCCTCGCGATTGGTATGAGGCCGGGATGGAGTAGTGCGCCTCTCCCGATGCCCGGGAGGTACATATAGCTCCAGATCTGCATTTAGAAGTCGAGTCAGTCGCATCATTGCATAAATCATTGCATAAATCATGGCATCAATATTCATGGTATAATAGAACACATATGAAGTACATTTACCTGTAGGAAAGGCGAGAAGCCGCCCAGCATCGTCTGTCGGTCTGTAGTGCTGAGGGACTCGAACAAGAATGCGAGTACTGCCGCTCCCCAGGCGTATCTCCTGACTCTGCCCAAATCCTCTATCATCGGCAGCAGTCTGCAGCTGATGACATCCGCCCGAGTCGCGAAGAGGAGCTTCCCGAATAGCAGCATCAGGAAGCGTCTGAGCACCCTGTCTCCCTCTGGTCTAGCCTCCGCCGCCACGCGAGGGCGCACCTGGTCTATCACTCTACCCAGATGCTCCTCGGGTAGCTTTCCCACGGTGATCGCCGCTCCTCTCAAGCCTAAGCTCTCCTGCAACACTGACCTCGAAAGCTGAGAGGAGGACTGTCCCGGCCTGATCAAATCTAGCCCGAGCAGCTGCTGCGCCATCTCTCGGTAGTCGCCGTATGTCCACCCTGTCACCGCGGCTCCGTGGTCTCTCAATCTGGTAATCCTTGCTATGTCTTCTAGCATGGGGATCATGTGGCCCCACGGGAAGATGAACGCCCTGCTGATCGGGTCCCATCTCTCGTGCAAGGCGTACAGCAGCGGCGTGTCCATCCGGATCACCTCGATGCTGAGCACCTCGGCGAATCCCATGCCGGCTAATCTCTCTCTCTGGTAGTCGGGCAATGCCTGGTACACTGCCCGGATCTGTAGCCAGGAGATCCGCGACCGTCTCTTCCCCTGCATTACATATTAGATCATTCATTAGTCCGATTGCATCATATAATCATTGCATAATCATTCATAATTGAAAACAAAACAAAAATTTTGAAAATTGAAAACCCTAAAAAATAATTTAATTCCCTAGCTAAAGTGACGGCCCTGGGGTGGGGCGTCGTTTGACTCTGACAGACGCAGCCTGATGCGTCGGGTGTGTGACGGTCGCTGGCAGGACCGTCACATTATCTGCATTTGGGAATTTTTTCCCTTGCATCCCCGTGGTCTCCCACTATGGCCAAATGGCCTACAATTGATCCTAGTGGGTTCGTAGACCCATTTCTACCCCTTTCCCTCACATGCATCCATAAATAAACACAAAAAAATCAAAAATTGGAAAATTAGGGCGGGGGCCTACCTCACGGTCCATGTCTCTCCTCCTCTTTTTCTCTGGTTTTTTGGGCTCCTCTGCACCCAGTGAGGTTTCCCCTTGGTCCTCCTCAGCCGTGGGGACTGCTTCTTCTTCTGTTGGGTTTCTTCTCGCCGGCCGTTCTTCTTCCACCGGCGGGATCGCCTCCCGTTCAAGACGGCGGTGGAACCGCCGTATTGCCATCCTCTCCCCCCTCTCTCTCTTCTTTGGTGGCGGCTGGGGTGCCTCGTCGCCGGCCATTGGAGCGGTGGGGGTGGAATCACCGGAGCTCTCGGTTTTGAGGTTTTTTGGGCGTTGAGTGTTGGAATGAACGGGCCGTGACCGTTCGGTTGTTTTTTTTGAACACTCAGGAAATGTGACGGTCTATCGACCGACCGTCACATCATTCTGACGCGTCTGGATTTGACCGTTACATGTGTTGGCACTGTTTTATTGAAGAATGTGAACCGCCTGGTTTATGACGGACTAGGGATGGTCTGTTACTTTATGTAACGCACGTACATGAGACCGTTACAAACTTGCAAGTTTCTTGATGAATTAAATGGTCTAATTAATGTCAAAATGGTTCCATTTTCTTCCATGTTGTTCCTTATTGATGCTTCTCGCATGTACAAATGGTTACGACTTGGTACATGATCATTTTTATTGTTGGCTAACCTATCTTTCATGAAGGAATTATGAGTGAAGTCGTGCTTTATCGTCCGTCAGGCAGGTAAGTCAGGTATTGTATCTTGTTCCCTCATTCTCTTAATGCATTACTATACGTTACCTATGATATATTACCTCGAGAACCGGCTGGTCATTCATGTGTTCTGGGATCTGATGTTCCCCTTAAACAAAAATGATGATGATCTAAGTTCACACGATTAATTGTTGGATAGGCCGTTAGATTGGAAAATTGGGGACGATGGTTCTGTCTTGCACGCCGTGGTTGCAGATAGTGTCCTGACTCTGATTTCTCCAAACTAGCAATACTATTCTCGAGTATTTTTCTATTTTATCTTTCTTTGCATTCGTTTTGATGATTTCTTTTCCTTTAGCCCAGCATGCATCATGCGCATTCTTTGAGCATCCATGAGTTTCATTTGTTCAAGATGTCTCATTAATGGTGAACAGCTGTGTTCTTAATCTTGAATAAGGAGAATTATTCCACTCTGAATTAGAAGGTTTCCTTCGATCTGCTTGCTTGATCTGGTTCGCTGAAGATTTCTGTCTGGAGTTTAGTCTCTTTCCTTTCCGTTGCCTCCGGCGGCTAGCCGTGTTTCCTTTCCTTAGTTAATTAGTTCCTCCAGACTCGCGTCCTTTGGCTGGCTATGTCCTTGTGATCAATTTGAGGTTTTCCAGAAAATTCCTATTGCTTGTTGGTACAGAACGGGTGTCGTTTACCTTAACGCCCTCTTTTTGATACACTCCACTTCATTTCCGCTTCATCTCCATGTTCCATTTCACTTCCGCTTCACCTCCGCTCGCTCCCCTGCAAAGAGGACGTTAAGGAGGGGCATCTGTTGACACCCGTTTTATACCCAATAAGTCGGGTCATCTCCTTATTTCATTCTATATGATGCTCCGAGCTGTTCATTCTTTGATTAGTCTCTTGATCAGTTGAAGCCTGTTTCTTGGGTCTTAATTTCTGGATTAAGATGTGGCTCCCGGTGGCATTTCGTTGGATGAAGCTCAGCAAAACCCTTCACTCTATTTTTGGAACCTCAATGATAATAACGGTCTCAGTCAGGCGCGTTGCTTCCTTCTGACAGATAGAACCTGGGCCGTTACTTTTTGAAGAGTCTTAAGGCTTGAGGCCTCGTTTTCAGTGCTTATCCCTTAATTTCCACGTTGATGATGACGGTCTGTCGTGCAGCCGTCGTTTCATTCTGACGCCCTATGCCTTGGCCGTCGCTTCCTTGAAGAGTCCTATTGTTTGGATCTTCTTCCCGTTGATCTTATCTCTTTGGGATAGGGTTGAAAATGGCGATCGTTCCTTGATGCGTTACTTCCAAGTGGCGGTCTGTCGTGCAGCCGTTACTTCCTTCCGAGAGTCCTGGCAGTTCAGGCCTTTTCTCTGCTACTCCGTGGTTGAGATAGAGATTTGGATTGACGTTATCTCTTTCAAATCTGATCCTCAGGACCCCCCCGTTTGTTTCTATGGACTCTTGGTGATATTATCTTCGAGGATTTGCTAAGATTTATCCCTCTTTCCTGCTGAATTATCTTCTGCTCGACCTAAGAGTTTAAGGGTCTATAAATAGAACCCTTGACTTCATGGCCAAAGGGGGAGGGGATTTGAATTCGCGACGAAGTGCTGCCGAACTCAGGAGCCATCTTCATCCAGGAGGAGCTGCTTCCCACGTCCATCCATCTTCTAATCAAGGGAGTACTTTAGTTTTGTCTTTCAAGTTCATCCTTGCATGCTTGAGTTCTTCCTTGGTTTTCCTCAAACAAAGCATTGTTCCTCCTCTTCCTCCACGTTTTTCACTGTTCTTTAAGCATACAAACATCTTCCCAAACTTTTAAAAACACCCAGAGGGGTTAAAAAACCAAAAACTCCCCGGTAATTCCCTCTCCTTTTGATGTTCTTAAACTCTTTAAGAATTGATGCTATGCTTGTGAAGAGGGCTAATTGAGGTTGTCTTGTCTTGTCTTTCTACATCTTTGGCAGGTTTACAGGTTCATTAGCACGAGGCCCAAGTCTTCTAGCCGTCTGGAAGAGTTGGAGTTAAAAGAATTCAAGCTTTACTACTGCAGGTTACCTGACGGTCTGGTGCAGGCGCGTCACTATCTTCCGGCGGTCTATCGTACGGCCGTCGCTTCTAAGCGACGCACGGGGTTCTGGCCGTTACTTCCAAGTTGATCTGCAGGCTTTCCTTGGTTTTCTCTCCCGTGGGCGGGTGTTTCATCCACCTATTTCCAAGGTACATTCGAGTCTTTGACTTGTGTTTACTTTGGTGGCGATCACATCTTTCCTTGGTATTGGGCATTAGCTGTCTTCTTCATCACATCTTTATTTCCCTTGCTTGTTCCACCCCTAGCGGTGTGTTTTTATTTATTCCTTGCTCCACGCCCCGGCGTGTGTTTTTTCCTTTTCCTTAGCGTAATTTGATTAAGATAGCATGCCCATGCTAGAGCTAGCTATGATTGCCTAGGTTCATGTTCACATGTTCATAGGTTTGAGTAGATCTTTGATTGCTTGTTTGCTATCTTGCTATATTACTTTGCAAACCTCAAAAGTAAGATAAAGACAGGCAAATAAATATCAACAGGTAGTTGTTCTTTCTTTCAGCTTGTTGTTGTTGGTTGTCCTGCTTTATTTCCTATTTCTTTGTGCCTCCACACTCCTTTTAGCCCTTCCGAGCCCTCCCGGCTCGTGGGCGGCGGTACGAGTCTCGGGTTATCGGGCCTTCCCGGTAATCGGATTCTCGGGTCGTTACAGCTGGTATCAGAGCGGTGGTTATGGATGTACATAAGAATTTGAAATATTGTAGTGATCAGAGTCCGTGAGGTCCAGTACAGTCGACAGCTGGCTTAGGGCTTTGTGTTCGCTCTCCGCCTAGTTTCTCGCTTGAGAGCTTGAGTGCGCTGTGCGGCGCTGTGAAGGTGGTTGCTGTCTACGGCTTTCGTGCCAGCGTGGGGTCTAAAGATCGAGGTTGAGAGTTTTCTCCCTCATCGATGGTGGCCCTGGTTGTGCTGCGTTGGGCAGAGGTTGCTGGCAGGCGTAAGCTCGCGGTGCTGCGTTCGAGGAACCTGCAGCGTGGTCAGGTGGCCGGAGAAGATTTTTCGTGGTTAAGTGGCCATGAGCGTGCTCTGAGGGAGTTGTTATTGGTGTTTGGCCACTCCAGCGTTGGTTTTATCCAGCCCTTGAGGCGTTGAGGTTGTGGTTTAAGGTGGCAGAGCGGGTGTTCTGATCGAGAAGTGTGCTCGGGTGAGCGGAGGATCTTCTCGGTGAGCTGCTGTTTCGTCGAGCCTGATGTCCTTGTCGTGCTCTGTGGCGTCAGAAATGACGTGCCAGTCCTGGTTGTTTTGTGGATTTCGAGGCAGGATGGGGCTGTGGTGTCCCAGTAAGTCTTGCTCCTGCGCCCTTGTGTGCGAATGGGTTGTGTTCGCCCTGGAGTTGGCTTGAGATGTAAAGGCTCCACGGTGAGTTCGGGACTCGAGGATGAGCGTTGACGATTGTCGATTATGGCTCGTGTTGCGGCTCTTGGCGTGGTGTGTTGCAGTTCAAGGAATTGCAGCGGTGGTGCATCGAGAGATGCTGTGATTGTGGTTCGACGTGACACTCATTGAGTGTGTCGGAGGCGCTGACCTGATGGAAGCGATGGCTTTCCTTGGTGCTGGATGGTGCTGTTTCCAGCATGTGCGAGGTTCGAGGTCAGGTCGAGCGTGGAGTTCTTCCGTTGGTCGGAAGTGCGTTTGGTCTCCCCTTTGGTTGGAGAGATTGTGTTGGGCTAAGGTTCGTCGTCTTGCATTGGGTGCCCGGATTGGTTGGCCTTGTGTGCCATGAAGTCCGTGCGAGACGTGCTCCTTGTCTTGGCAAGGCGGTTGCCTGTGAGAAGTTGTGCCCATTCCCTTGTCGTGTGAGGGTACTGGCGCCGGTTGGGCAGTGTTCACTTTCTCGGTTGTGTGCGCGGATCAGAGTGCGTAGCGGAAGCGTGGTGGGCTTGTGACCCATTGGTTCAGGATCGTAGCGTTGGTTGCTACGGGCAGATTCCTGAGTTTGCGTTGAGCACGAGAGGATTGGTTCCTCTGTGCGAAACGTGTTGTTGCCGTGCCGTTGCCCGAGAAGTCGTGATTCTTGGCACTGGCAGGATGGAGTGTTGGGGAATGTGCTGGCTAGTGCGCCGCATGAGTATCCTATTCCTGTGATGGAAGCCGTGTCAGGCGTCGGTGTTGGACCTGGATGGGGTTGTTGAGGATGTCGCCTGACGATGGTCGAGGACGTGTTGGTCAGAGTCGGTGGCCTGGTGCCCGACTTGTGTTCCCAGTCGTGTCCTCGAATGAGATCGTTCTTGGAGAAGTGATCTCTGGCAGGCTGTGGGTTCCTGTTGGTAGCTGCGAGTGACTGGTAAGGCTAGTCTCGTAGCCAACCGCAGTGAGATGTTTGTTGCTTTGGGGACCCGTGAGCATGGTTCAGGTGGTGTCCCGTGGCTCTATAGTAAGGGCGGAATCAGGATTGGCAGGTGTCCACTTGGATTGATCGAAGGATTTGATGAGACCAGATGGAGGAGTGACGCCTGTGGGCGGAGGCCTTTTGTGAGATTGGCGTCGGATTGGTGGTACTTGATAGGACGTCGGTGTCGCAATGGTTATCCCTGGTTTGGTGACCAGCATGGGATGGTTCCCCTGTAAGTCTGAGTCGAGTGGGGTGATGACTGAAGACACCATGATCTGTCATTTGGTTTCATCGTGCTCCCCGAGAGGGTCGAGTTGGTGCGATGTTCGAGCTCGGATGCGGAGTCCGAGAGGAGTGCAGCTCGAGATGTGGCATTGGTCTGTGTGTGAGTCAGCGGATGGCCTGCTGTGAGTTGGATCGTGCCTGTTGGGCCGGTGGAGGTTTCCCGTTGACGTGTATCTGGCGACCAGTGGATGGTCTTTTCACAGACAAAAGATGCTGGTTGTCGGGGCTCGAGCGTGGCGAGAGCCGTGTGCCAACGAGACCTTTGGTGGTCGTTTCTGTGATGTGCCTTTCCGGATGGGATCTGGGCTTTGTCGAAGTTTGTTTTCTGACAAGAGTTAGCACAGTGTTATGTTCGGCTTTCGGCTTGCCATGAGTGGAGTGTTTCTTGGTGTTGAGCCGATGAGCTGGTTGCGGTCTGTTGAGAGGACTGCTTGAGCTAGTAGAGGCTCTATTTTAGTTGCTCCCCTGAGGAGGGTGTGTGACATGTCAGCTGGTTGTGAAGCTGATGTGCGATTTGTCTGCTGACCATTGGATGGAACAGTAGTTGTTTCTCGTGACGAGGGTTGTGTTTCCTCGGTGAGCGAGATGGTGGCTACGGTGCCTTGATTGGTTTCCGTGGTGTCTGAGGTGATGCCGGACTATGTCCTCTTGTTTATGCCTGCTCTGTTGGCCAGTGTGCTCGGCGCGAGGAGCGAGGTGTTGTGTGTGATTGTAAGCCTGGCTGTGTCCCTCAGGATTGGTGTTTTTGTAAGGATCGAAATTTTCTGTGCTGGAGCTCTGACAGCGTGTCAGTTCATTTAGTGTTCTTCCCTTGTGACTTTGTGCTTGGTCCTGAATTTCGAGGACGAAATTCCTTTAAGGGGGGAGGGCTGTAATGCCCCGGGTTTTTCAGATCCTTTTTCTTGGGTCTCGGATCTAGTTTCTTGGAGTATTCAACTCTGTTGTGTCCAAAATTTCGTTTCGGACATCTTTCGTGTTCGGATCGGCGCGATCCGGAGTCGTTTCGGAGGCCGGAAGAGCTCCGCGGCTTTTCCGCGTGTGTTTTCCGATTCCCGGTGTGTGTTTCGGAAATTCCTTTGGAACCTCGTTGCGGGTGAACCGGGCCGTTCACGTGGGCGCGAGTGGTACCGTTGTGATCAGCGCGTCGCGAGGTTCGAGGAGGTGTATTTTTCTATTTTTTAGAATTTTCCCAATTTTTCAGATTTTCCTATATAAACCCCCCACTCTCTCTCTTCCTCTCATTTCTCACTCTCACCCTCTCTCTCTTCTCCCACTCTCTCCTCTCACTCTCTCCTCTCCGGCGGCCGACGGACCGAGGCAGGGGTGAGGTGGGGCGATGCGGGCGAGGTGGACAGCGAGGATGGGTCGATGATCGAGGCTCGAGGGCGCGGTGAAGCCGGTTCGCGGGCGTGGAGGCACCGGCGGGGTTTTGGAGGCGTTTCTTCGTGGATCGGCGTCCACGGTGCGCGAAATCTTCGGTGGAGGTAGGGAGATGGACCCCCAGCTTGTGCACTTCCTTTCCCGCGAGTTTCGTAGGCCGTGGTGAGCCGAGCGGGTGGAATCGGGTTTTTTGGGCAAAACCCATGTTTTAGGGCTTGTGGGCCGATCTCTCATTTTACGGCGTTTTTGGCCGATCCAGGGGTTTAGATGCATGCCTAGGGGCTTGGGGATGGATTCCCCTTTGTTTCCCCATCACCCGGGGGTGATTGGGGCTTGGATCAGTGTTTTGGATGGTTTCCCGCCGTAACGTTCTCGGGAGGGTGTGACGGTCATTCCAGTGACCGTTACATGTGTGTAACGCGCCTGGGCAGGGGCGTTACATTCCCTTTGCTTTGGCTTTGGCGTTCGTGGGTGTCACGGTCCCACGATAGACCGCCATAGCCGTGTGACGCGCCTGGGTGGGTGCGTCACATCCCCTGTTACCCAGCTGAGGGCTGGGGGTGTAACGGCCCCCGACGAACCGTTACATGCGTGTAACGCGCCCGTGGTGGGCCGTCAGGGACGTTTCAACCGTTGTCTTCCTGACCGTTAGGGGTCAGCGCGTGTAACACGCCAGGGCGGGCGCATTACATCCGTGTGACGCACTGGGGCGGGCGCGTTACATTTGTGTAACGCGTTGGGCCAGGCGCGTTACATTTTACGTTCCTTTGGGCCGTGTAACGGCCTGCATTAGGCCGCCAGGTGGATGTGACGGTCCCGCCTAGACCGTTACAGCCCTGTGACGGTCTAGGGGTAGACTGTCAGGCGTTGTGTTGCACCGAGGTGAGTTTTTGTGTTCTCCGCCTTGTTCCGCGATGTGTGGATCCCCGGTCGACCCGGTTGGGACCCAGTGGTCGACTTGCGGTCTCGTGAGTGCCAGACACCCATGGGATTCTATGTCAGTGTTTTGAGGGTGTCTGGAGTACCGTGTTACCTCGTTTAGCGTGCCTGTGGGGTTGAGAGTCCGGGTGACTTCTCGCGTGCTGGGCATTCGTGTCACGCTCGATCGAGTCACCGTGCATCGGTGTGTGTGCGGTGGGGTCTCCCCCGCATGTCATGGGTTTTTTTGGAAGGCGATTCCCATCTGGACCACGTGTTTGGCCTTGGACTGCGAGTCCAGTTATCCGGCCTGGGGCTGGAGGTTTCCCGCTTGCCCTGAGATGGAAAATCGACAAGGTGGCTTGAGTGCTGCCCTGGGAATCGTGCTTCTGTGTTTTCTGTGTGGCCCGTGTGGGTGGCCTTAGTCCCTTGCATTCCCTTCCCGAGGGAGTGGTCTTGGCGGTTCGTGAGTTGTCTCGGTACTCGTGCTACCGTGGTTTTAGACCAAGAGATTGGACTGGATTGACGGCCTTGTGCTGATGCGTACAACGGTCTTGACCCCGAGTCTTGTGACTCAAGGACCGTTGGGTGTAGTGCGTCTAGAGGACTGTCCAGAGTCCAGTGGCTTAGCGCCACTTGAGTTTTCTCGACTCTCGCGCAGGGTGCGTGCGTGGCCGTGGACTGCGAGTCCTATCTCTTCTCCGACTGTGGTCACTGTGCGACGGGGCCGGTACGTGGGGTGGTCCCCGTACGTCGTCGGATGCGGGCGTTGTTTTCCGTTGACTTGAGAGTCTACTCCTTCAGTGACCCTCCACTAGTCGTAGCCTACCAGTACGCGGTACCAGTCGCACCAGGGAGTGGTGTACGGGCTTACCCTTAGAGATGGTTTTTAGACTGGTTTCCGTCGGGCCCCACGTCTTGCAGCCAGAGTCCGGCTGAGGGGAAAACCAGTTAGAGGCCAGACCTGGGACGCATGGTCTGTGTGTGCACACGTGGTTGGGGGCGGTTGGACCCACGTCGACGGGCGTGACCCCAGCTAGTCACTTGTTTGTGGTTACTTGTACGGTGTTCGTGCCTTTGGTAGGCGCTACCACGTCAGGCAGTTCACCTACGGTGCGGTGTAAGTCGTCAGGGGACGCTACCGACTGTGCTTCTAGTGGGAGGTACTCTTGTCGAGTTGGGAGTGACAGACTGTCAGTTTTCGTGACTTCGACCTTCGGGTTTTCGGTCGTGTTGACTGTTGAGTTCGGTTGTTTCGCCGTGGCGCGTGTGTTGGTTTTCACGCCGTGGGACTAGTGCTAGTGGCTCTACCGAGGTTGCGTCTTGTTGTGCGGTACCCGCGATCGGATGGTCGGGGTTGCACCTTGGACAGCGTGTCCAGGTAGGCTGTGTCCGGGGGACAGGCCTCTACGGCGTGGTTGCCGTGGGTTTTTACTTCAGTAAGCGGTACTAGTGCAGTTCGGTAGCCTCGACTGCGAGGTCAGGGTGTGTTTCTGGTACAGTAGGAGTAGTTGTAGTGCCGTGTTTCGACCGGCCACCGGGTTTGCTGTTCCTGCTGTTGCGGTTGCTCTCGTAGCCCTCCTTTCCGCTACCGCCGTTGTTTCCGGTTGGGGTTCCGCGGGATCCCTGCTGAGTCTCTGTTTTGGAGACTCATTCCCTGCTTTTCAGGTGTGGCGGTTCTTCCTCGAGGTTCGAGGGTGCGGAGCGGAGGTTCTCAGTTGCCAGCTTACCGGGTCGAGTGTTCACTTGGCATGTGGTACGTTTTACTGCTTTAGATTGTACTTTCTGTTGGACTGGACTCTGTTGTAGCGGTAGTTGTTCTTTCTTTCAGCTTGTTGTTGTTGGTTGTCCTGCTTTATTTCCTATTTCTTTGTGCCTCCACACTCCTTTTAGCCCTTCCGAGCCCTCCCGGCTCGTGGGCGGCGGTGCGAGTCTCGGGTTATCGGGTCTTCCCGGTAATCGGATTCTCGAGTCGTTACAGTAGGTGTCTTCAATGCCAACTTCATGCCGATAAAATCCATGCTCCGGCTTCTTCTCTCCATCCTCTTTCCGCTCCTTGGCCATTCTCGATGTGGGCCTTTGATATCGTTGGACCTCTCGGTTACCCGATTTCCGCAGTCAAGCAGAAGTCCTTCATTCTGACGGCTACAGAGTACTTCACCAAGTGGGCAGAAGCTGAAGCTTATGCAGAAATCAAAGCCACCACAGTATGCCGCTTCATTCTGAAGAACATCATCTCGCGGTTCGGAGTGCCAAGTGATATCGTCACCGACAATGGGCCTCAATTTGTTTCTCAAGAACTTCGAGACCTTTGTAAGAGGTTTAATATTTCATTACATCATTCATCACCATACTACCCCCAAGGTAATGGCCAAGCTGAGGCCACGAACAAAACCCTTCTAAAAATCATCAAGAAAACATGCGAGTCACACAAATTTGCCGATTGGGCCGATAAACTGGTAGAAGCTCTATGGGCTTATCGCACCTCTGTCCGTGCTCCCACGGGGTAAACCACTTTTGCTCTCACCTATGGGATGGAGGCGGTACTCCCGTACGAGATCCTGATCCCTTCCCTAAGAGTGCAGCTAGACAAGGAACTTAATCTCGACGAGCGTCGAGATACGTTGCTAGTCCAACTGGAACTCTTAGATGAGAAGAGGCTTAACGCGGCCAATCACGTCTCGGTTTATCAAAAACGCGTCTCACGGTATTTTCAGAAGAAGGTTATTGAAAGAAAATTCCAAGTGGGTAGCATGGTTTCGAAACACAAATTTGTCAGATCAGCAGGTCCCAGGTCTAAGCTGCAACCCAACTGGGAAGGGACATTTGTAGTTAAGAAAGTCTATCCGGATAACGCGTATCGTTTAGTGAACGCGGAGGGTGAAGAATTGCCGAATCCGTGGAATGGGCTGTATTTAAAACGTTTTTATCCATAGAGTCAAGCCAATGATAGCCCGACGGCGGGGTATGCCTTCACTTGATCACGAAAGGAGAGCACCGGTCCAACATCTCACACACTACACGATCGCCTGTGGTTCGGTTTTCTTCTTTTGCGCAACATCGTTTCTCCCTTGGCCATGTTTTGGGGAAGTGAAAATCCTTATTTTTCTTCTCTCTCGGCTGAAAATAGGGACAAGTGGTGAATAAGGGGGCGAGAACTGATCTAGACCCCCCGATAAAAGAGGTCTCAAATAGGGGCAGTCCGCTATGACCTTATTTCGCAGGATAAAAGAGCAAGAAAAAGAAAAAGAAAAGAAATAGAGAAAAGGGGCAAAAATCAAAAATCAAAGCTAAAAGCTCGCAAGCTCGAAGCTTTCAAAAGTTTGAAAGTCCCCAAAATGATGAAACTAGGCATGGCAAAAGTGGCAGTACAGTTTCCCCGCGGGACGTTATGAGCCCGGTCTTATGCAAGCCTAGAGCGGATGTAGGTTCGATGACAGACACAAAGCCCCAGCACAGCAGACCAAATTCTTTGAAAAAGGGGGTGTCGTGAGAAGAACCCAATCCCTAAAAACCTCTATACATATCGCCAGCTTTTCTGCTAAATCTTGTTTTATTTTTCAAGGAATGGACCCCACCTCGGGTATGGCCTCGGTAGAGGCACCGTTAAGCGAAATTGGCCCCGGCCACGGGCGGTCCCTTTTAGCACATGCTGGACCTGGGAGATCCCTAGTGAGATGGGAGGTTCCCCGCTGTTAGGTTTAAGCTGGTTTCAAAACTCAAAAAAAATCAAATCTTTCAAAACCCAAAAAAATCAAATATTTTAAAATCCAAAAAAAATCAAATATTTCAAAATAATAAAAAAACTAAATATTTCAAAACTCAAAAAATCAGATATTTCAAAATTCAAAAAAATTTAAATATTTTAAAATCCAAAAATCAAATATTTCAAAACTCAAAAAAATCAAACATTCCAAAATTCAAAAAAACAAATAAACCATTTTCAAAATTACAAAGGGTTTTTATGATTTGCACTTATAGCATCCATTGCATTCATTATCATTTTATTTGCCTATTTAATAAGGCTTACCCCCCTTGACCAAAAATCAAGAACTGGTCATTCCCTAACTTGCTACAGGCAAGGGGTTAAGCCTAAAACAGATTTAATCTATCTTTTTTATTTTTTTGTGTGTGCAGGGGCAGGTTGAAGCTCAAGGTTCAGCACTTCAGTCTTCACACGGCTATTTGTCAAACGTTCTATTAATTTCAACGGTCTTAGTCAGACCGTCCAATCATTCATAACGGTTTTATCAACTCTGCTCAACTCCTTTCTATCGAACCCGCTGTAAATCTGATGCACGGCTCCAAGAGAGCTGTCCTAATCTCTGAGCGGTCTAAGTGTGACCGCGTAAATGCTGAAGTCATATCCCAACTCCCTCATTCACACCAGCAAAGCCCAAACCCAAACCAATCAAATCATCAGCTTTATTCATTCATATATCAAACATCTCTAAGCATACGTCTTTACATCAATATCATCATGAAAAGAAAGAAAAGAAAATCACTCAGTCTTCCGCTGGGCATCCCCGCGGGGACATATCTCTCTCAGCTCTCTAACATTGGCTTGGCGTGTCGCCGGAATCTCTGCAACCTCCGCTAGAAGGGTAAGCACCCTGCTCACCTCCCACATGATCTGGGCACTCCTGACCGCCTGCTCGTCCTTCGTACCGATCCTCCTCACCTGTAGTGCGGGAAGGTGGGGTAGTGCTGGTAGAAGAGTCCGGGGTAGTGCAACATGTAGGTAGCACCGGTGCGGGCTGTACATCGCCAGTGCGGTGTCGCTCACGAGCCTCAGATCCAAGCCCGACCTCCTGGGAACTCTGACAGTGGTGTAACGGAGGAAGTCCGGGCGCATCACGAACCAATCCAAGGGCAGCCTGTTGATGTGCAGTCGCCATTCGTCCCTGGTCTTCTTCTCTGCTGTCCTGCACTCTACCTATGGAGAGAATCCGAATGCGCCGCCTATGAAGAAGAGGGGGTGACTCCCGAAGATCCTGCTAGCTGAAGTGACATCCTCCTTGAAAATGAATTTCATCCTGACACCCATCCAGCACTCTAAGAGTATCATAGAACCGAAGAGAGGACCTCCTAGGGCTGCTGAGGTAAGACCCTCGTACAAGTAGGCAAGGATGGCCTGGGAAATGGAAAGACCCTGCCATAGGCCACTGATGGTACTAAGAAGGGGAGCATCTAGCACATGGTCAACTGAGGGGAAGAGGATATCCCCGTACAAGCAAATGGACGCGGCTTTAGCTATAGCCTCATCCCACCCACACCGATTCTTGCAATGCTCAACTACCCACTGGCTAAGAGGAAGAAGGTGGATCTGACGTGGGCCTATGAAGGTATGGATGTCCCTACTGTCTGGTATGAACCCTCCCAAGATGAGCCCAGGGTCAATAGGGGCAACGGTGTGAGACACTGAGTCCTCCTCTCCCACCTGGGACCTGGGGAAAGAGAAATAGGTATCTACCTCCTTTAGTAGGATAGTGGCCTCAAACGATGAAAATATGAATGTATGGGTCTGAGGATGCCAGATTTCTACCAAGGCTGAGATGATGTGCCAGTCAAGAGAAAGCTTTGGGTAGTTCTGACCTAATACAAAGAGTGAGTGTAGGTGCCAAGATCTCAGGATGGATGTCACTCCTAGGGGCAATGCACAGATCATGGGAGCCATCCACTTCAAAGTGGAATAGCGCCTAGGGCCAGGGAGAAGCTGAGGTGGAAGGAAGAAAGAAAGAGATAGAAAAGAAGAGCACGTAAGTAAATGAAAGATTTGAACTGAAGGAATTCATGATTAACTTACCTCTCTCAGAGGGCTCTGTGGATCTAATTAAAAATCCACTTAGAACAAAGAAGAAAAAGCATGAGAAGAAAAAGCATGCACGAGGTGCAAAATAGGAAATGTGATCGCCAGAAACGCGAGGGCCTCAAAGAATATAATCAAATAATAAACATGGAGGGATCGTGAAAAATACCTTGAAACGCGGGTGATGTGAGTACTCCTTTCTCTTCTATATCGGCCGGCCGATGAAGAGAGTTTCTCTTATTTGATTACCCTTGCAAAACAAAGACAAACACCAATAAAGAAATTGAATTAGAAATATAGTGAGTGTAGCATCAATTCATGTAAGAGATGAGCATGGAAACATAGAGTAGAACACACCTTATGGGTGGTTGCCCTTAAACCCCTATGCAAAAAGGGTGTGGAAATATATGAATGTATGAAGATGCAAATATATGAATAAGGGAAAGAGTGCAAGAGTGGCACTTACGGGAGATACTCAACGTGGTTGAGTTTAAAAAAAATAAACATGTATGAACATGCATGCATATGAATGAACCGATGATGATAAAACAAAAGGAAGAATAGATAAAAGGAAGAAGGGCATGTGCTGCTTCTTTGGCTTTGATTAATCGTTTGGGGAGGAAGTCTTCCAAAGGATGAGGTTTAACCGTAAAGAGCCCCCCTTCCCTAGCCAATGCAGCAGCTTTCTGTGAAGAAAGAAAAGACGAAGAAAACAGAAAGAAGAAGAAAACAGAAAAGAAAACAAAACACAGAAGAACGGAGGGGAGAAGAAAGAAGAATTCGAATCTAACCTCTTAACAGAGCTGCAGAAGCTCTATTAATAGGATTGAATCAAAGATAGAAGGATGAGAACGGGCAAGAGCCCAAGGAGGGAAGGATAAGAATGGGCAAGGTGACCAAACGAAGCAGGGACTCTCTGAGAAAGGCTGCGTTCGTTTAGAACCCGAAAGGTGAAACACGACCTGAACAAGGGCGTCAATTCAAGAATTGACAACCTGTAAGAGAGCGTCTCTTAAAAACACGCCTAAGACCAAGGCGTTAATTTCTTGAAATCTTGTGAAAGACGTCTGAAAAAGAGGCGTGATAAATAGTCAAAAGAATAGACGACCGATTCAAGGTCGTTAAATCAAAATATTCAAAATAGTGCCAGTTTTCATTTCTTTATATTATTTTTCCATTTTTTAGGTGGAGGTGCATCTCATTGTGCTGATTCCAATGACTATTCTTGCGTATTTTTCTGACACCCGGAAGTCCACCAAATCACCTCTCGAAGAGGGTGGAAAAATATTAATAAAATAATAAATTGAAATTGACGCCCTTCCCCTACGTCGTTTCTTCAATTTTTTGATTTTTATTTTATTTAAAATAAAGGTAACGTCCTATTCTTGGTCGTTAATTCCAAAAAATTCCGAAAAAACTTCAGAAAATTCTAGAAAAATAGGAATTTGAGAGAAATGGACGCCCTCATTATATGTCGTTAATTTTCTTTTATTTTATTTTAATTTTCTTAAAAAGAAATGACGCCCTTCTTTAAGTCGTTAATTCCAAAAAATTCATAAAAATGCCCAGAAAAATCCAAAAAATGGGGGAAAAAGCTCAAAAAATCCAGGAAAATAGGAAAAAATAAGAAAAGAGAGAAACAAGCGAGAAATCCAAGAAAAGTGGGAAAAACCACTCAAACAAAGCTAATTTAAGGGTCAAATCGGGACATTACAAGGTAATATGAGATGTACTCATAGTAACGTCAATTTTGGCGTGTCTACAGGCTCGAGCTAAGATGGCGTGGGATTGCGGTTAGCCGTTGGAGCGCTTCCTACTCCTTCCTGGCCAGTCTTGGCCCTTCAGGCGTCGCTCCTTCCATGGAACTCCCCTCCAAGGCCCTTTTCATAATGATCTAGTGAAGAATAGCAAGGGTTTTAAGGCTTAGAAGAGGGAGGAGGTGTGAATCACGAATTTAGACTCCCCTCCTACTTATAGGGCTTGGTTAGAGACCCACACCCCTTAGGAATGAGGTTGGATAAGTTTAGGATGGGATAAGATAGCTTTGGAGTGGGTTAAAGTGGTTCACCCTCGGGTTAGGACTCTCCAGGAGAGTCTCATTCAAATTCGCAGGACGTCCATTTGGACAGTCTCACGATAGACCGCCTATCTCCTTGAGCGGTCCGATGGGGACCGTTTATCATCTTATAGAGAGTTTGTGTGATGGAGTTTGAGCGGCCTGAATAAGACCATTTTTCTGATCACGCGGTCGTTTATAAACCGTTCTACTAGTTGAACGGTGGCCAGAAGACCGTTTAATATCTCTTTTTGACGGTCTACTCAGGATCGTGCGTCTCTTTGGGTGGTCCACTGAAGGGCGTTTCACTGATCTGAAGCCTTCATTCGACAAGTTGTGCACCTGTGCCACTAGTAGTCGTGTCCGTCACTCATCTCACTCGTTTAGCGTCCCTCATCTCACTCAGTTGGCGTCACTCATCTCACTCAGTTGGCGTCACTCTTCTCACTCAGTTGGATTCACTCCTCTCACTCACACTCGGCTATCTCTCGCCCACTCGTGTCGTCTCTCTCTCACTCTGTCGTGTCTCTCTCCTCGCTCACTCACTCGTGTCGTCTCTCTCTCTCTCACGCGTGTCCGTTTCACTCGTGTCGTAGTCGTAGTCAGTAAGTCAGTGTCAGTCATTTACATTCGTTCATACATTCATACATCCACAAAATCAAAACAAAGAAAGGCATATCACTATCCTATCATATCATGTACAAAATTCGGGCCCCGAGTATAAAAGTCAGGACTGTCCCTCTCCTTGGCCCCCGTCACTTTCTCCACTGCCCTTGTGCCTCTTTGGTGGAGGCATTGCTGAAGTCGCCTCGTCACGCTGACGTCGCCGGCGCTGCTCGTCCTCCTTGTTCCTCCGGTGACCGGAGGAACCCGTGAAGTAACTCCTCACAGAGCCGTGGGTGTCGTGGCTACCGCTCGGAGTCCCACTGCGTGATCGCCGACTCATCTCCTTGTAGGCCCGCAGCACCCACTCAACCCGGACGCCTCGATCAGAGCCCAATCCCGCTCCGCTCGGACCTGCACCAGCTCCTTCGCTCCAGCTCGGAGTCGCTCTAGCTCAGCCCGTAGGAGTGCCGTCTCCAGCGTGTCCGCTGGTCGGCTCTGTGCTGCCTCCTCCCGCACACGGGCCACCTCCTCTCGAGCCGCTGCCCGGCTCTGCTCAAGCTCTGCCCTAAGTCGGGTCAGCTCGGTCGTCTGCATATGCATTTTCATGGTTAGTCAACAGCATTTCATAATCATAAACAACAGGGAAAGTGTAGTGATTTACATACCCTCTCGGTGAGCGCCACCTCGGCCGCCTTGGCCCGTGCTACCATCCGAGTGAAGTCGGCATCCCGCTCAGCCCGGTCTGCAGGAGTCTGCATAGAGGAAGAAGGAGCATCGGCCCCATGTCGCTGGGTCCCCTCGGTGCACTGCATCCAAAACTCCAGGTCAGTCACATGCATAATCATAATCATAATCATGGGCATAATTTAGAGAGTTTAGGGTTTCGAAGACTCACCAGTAAGGCCAGGACCTGCCGGGCCTCGTCCCGCTTCCTGATCGTAGAATGTAGGAGCCCATGCAGCTCCGCAAGTTGTCCCTCAGGGTCAATCTGCATTTAGAGACCCAAGTGTCAGTGCATCATCATATAGAAATCATAAGCATAGTAAGTGGAGTTTGAGTTTAGAAGTCGTATCGATCGGTGGGCACCCCGTAACACCTGGTCCCGGTAGTGTCTGGCGTACACAGTGTAGTACGCCGCGTTGCTGTCTGCTCGGGCGGTGACCACCCGCCCAAGAGTCATCCAGTCTACGACCTGCACAACGTTCCTCGTCGTTCAATCAAACGCTGCCGCCAGGCCTCGAGTAGTCCTCGTCACACGCTCCCCCGCCTTCTCTGGCGTCGGGAACTCCACCACTGGCTGCGGGACCCCGATGGTCCTCATCACTAGTCTGTAGTACAGTGGCTCTACCACATTCATGCAGTGAAGCCACACGTCTCATCCCGCGAAGCTAAGGGCCCCTGCCACCCAGGGCTGACCCTCATGTCCCTCCTCCGTGTATGGTGTCCACTGTACCTACAAGAAATAGGAGTCGCATCAGCATCATCATCTAGAATCACATTTAATTAAAGAGTCTAAGTTTAGAAGCATACCGAGGCAAACGGTAGAGCGTCCAGGTCATCCTGCAGCTCTCGGACCTATCGTCTCAGGGCTGCGGTCTCTCGAGGTGCTGTCCACCTCCGGGCAATAGGCAGGAGCCCAGGACGGGTCTCCTCGCCTCTGCCTAGCCCACGTAAGCGCACGTAAGCCCAAACCTGCATCACAGCACTGTGTCAGCATTTAGGAAACATATAGAAATTGCATAATCAAGTCTAGAGTAAGAGTCGTACCTGGAGTAAGGGGGAGAAGCCCCCGAGCATGGTCCAACGGGCCATCGAACTCAGCGTGTCGAAGAGAAAGGCGAGGACCGCCGCTCCCCACGTGTAGTCGCCCACTTGGTCAAGCTCCTCGAGTAAGGGAAGGAAGCAGTAGCTCATCACGTCCGCCCGAGTGGAGAAGAGAAGTCGCCCGAACAACAGCATCAAGAATCGCCGTAACACTCTGTCTGCCTCTGCTCCTGGCTCTGCTGCAACTCTCGGTCTCGCAAGCTCGATCAGCCGCTATAGGTGTTGCTCCGGCTGCTCTCCGACTGCTACCCCCGCTCGTCGCAATACCAAGCTATCCTGAAGACTAGCCCGGGCTAGGAGGGTCAACTGCCTCTCGGGGCGCCGCAGCTCTAGGCCCAGCAGCCCCCGAGCCATCACCTGGTAGTCGGGAAAAGTGGTCCCGCTAACCGACAGCCCGTGCACCTGAAGGCCAGTGAGTCTGGCCATGTCCTCCAGCGTGGGGACCATATGTCCCCACGGGAAAAGGAGGTTAACATACATGCAATAGGAAGAATCGAACACAGAAGCAAAATGGCGCCTAAGCAGAAGGGCACCATTCAAAATGGTATCCAAAAGATTGGACGTCTTCATTAAAATCAAATTAAGGAAAGATAAATTACCAAAAATCGATAGAAAATGGCTCCTTGGTGACTAGACTCCAATTCAAATTGGCGCCTCCCAGATTAGGTGTTAATTTAAAAGGCTACGAATTTTGATTGGAATTAAATCAGAAAATTATAGAAATAATGCCTTGACAATTCGACCCCATTTAAACTGATACATTTTTTGTCAGAAGATGGAAAGCCAAAGACGAAAGGTAATCCCTTAAAAGGCGTCATGATAACATGACACCGATTAGAAAATGATGTCTAGGTAGGAAGGCTCCAATTTGAGTATAGCGTCAAGTTGCTTGGATGTGGATTTCAAGAATGCGGCTGGGTACCTGACCGCAATTAGTAGAAAATGCGGCTGAAGAGGCGTTATCTCGCGCTGGACCTGAGCTGGGGGGATGATCACCGAACAGTGAACTGTAAGGAAGGGAAACGGATCAGGGGGCCCATGGATGGTTCCCTGGGGTAAACCCTCCGATGTCTAAGTCAGTAGAGCAATGGTGGAAGCTATGAAGGGAGGAGGAAAGAGAGGCGCGAGATCCCTCTACACCAAGGTGGTGAAGTGGTTCCTGCTCAGAGAGTTTTAGGCGTGTCTTGGCCTTACCTTTTACTGGAGGGAGTCCCATGTTTAAATAGTGCGCCGGCCTCATGTGTCCCGTAAGTTGAGGAGTTTCAGGCGGGAGTTACGTCCTCAATGTGGGCTCTTTACGTCCTCATCGTGGGATCTTTATAGCCTTGAGGGGTCGTGGGTCCTTTATCCCCGTAAACTCATGCTCATAAAGGGCTCTCAATGACAGCGTGGATAAGCAATCGTCAGTCAACCCAAGCATGAAGAGTGCCAACCCTGTCCGGGCGATAGGCATAGCTCGGATGAGGATCGGTCGGAGTGGGCGCTGAGCGCTAGCCTTTATCCCGGCGGGGGGATAGGTCGGGCATTGGTCTTCCTCCGACCTGACCGACGCTCGGGCCTTCCGAGCCTAAGGGCCGCCGAGGAAGGGTTTGATCCCGAGTGATCTTATTGGGCTTTTTAGTCTGAGTGGGCCCTGCGGGGCTATCACTTAGATGAGCTGGGTCTCGTTTGGTCCTGATGGACCTAGGTCGGCTGCTCTTAGATGGGCTACAGAAATCCCCCTCTCCACTTGTCACCCTCCTACTCCCGAGCTTTAGTAAGCTCGGAAGAGTAGCCGTTAGGGTTTTGGACCAGCGTGGCTCGGGTGGGTGGAGATCTGGCGGTGTTAAGAAGTCACGTGTCGTGGTCACCTGGGCCTGTAATAATGATGATCCTGACGGATTTGAACTGAAGGGGCCCCCCTTTCTCGGAGATCGGAACGTCGCGCCGCCTTTCGCGTGGGAATAAAGGCGTTGTGCGCTTGTCGTCGCTCCAGACTCCCTCCGTTTTTAGGGTTTGGCTTTCCTTCGTGCTTGCTTTTGGTGCATTTTGATGCGTCATGAGGATACGACGGAAGTGCAGAGGCTTGCAGCGGCGTTCACGGAGTTGGCGGAGATAACTGCGGAGGCATTCCGATAGCTTCCTCTTCCTCTGGAGTCTTCGGGATCCTGGGAGCATCTTTCTTCAAGTTCCTCTTCGGATTCCATGGCGGATCAGCGTCCGGATGTCGAAGAGTAGGAGGGCGAGCCTGCGACGAAGGCGACAGTTCCAAACTGCAGTGAACTGGGGAGGCGGAGGTAAAACGGCTGGAGCTCCAGTTTCCTCTGCCCCATAAATTTTATTTCGCTGCGGCTTCCCCGCACGAGGCGAGCTTGGATTCTCGTACGGGCCACATCTGCACCTTTCTTCTGTCATGGAAGGGTGAGTTCCGCCTCCCCTTCGAGCCCTTTATTTTTAAGCTTCTCAATTTCTTTCAGTTGGTGCTCGTACAGTTGGTAGCCAACTCGGCTGTCGATGAGTCAGCTGCTCCCACGGGTCGCTCTCGAGCCCGAGATAGGGGCAAGGGAATGGCTCGGGAGGGGTCTTCCGGATCACGGGGGTCCAAGCGCAAGGATCCCGTAAAGGGCATGATCCGGGACGCCGTGAAGGCCAGGAAACGGGCCAAGAAGGCTGGGGCCGCCCCCGCAGTCGAAAGTGACCCTGCCTCGGCTCACCCCTCTACCGAGCATGGTGGGGCCGACCCTACTAGGTGAGCTCCCCCACCCACCGAGCAAGAGGGGGCCGAGGAGGTTGGGGCTGCTCCTGTGGTCGGCGATGATGTTGGCTCGGCTCCCCCCTCAGCCGGAGCCGAGGGGGCCGAGGATGCCTCTGCGATTGGCAGCGATGCTGGCCCGGCTCTCTCCTCGGCAGGAGCCGAGGGGGCCGTAGACGAGGCAGGTGACGCTGGGACCACAGCCGAGATTGGGGCGTTGATTGAGGCGGGCGACGCTCCAGGTGGCGGTGCTGGTGCCGAACCGGTCCAGGCTGGGGGGTCGCAAGAAAAAGCGATGCAGCCCCAACCGACCGAGGCACGAGGGGCGAATGAAGCCGCGGCGTGATCCGGGCCATCCGGCAGGACGTCGACCGAAGAGGGGGTCTCTATTCCGGCGGTCTTGGAGAGGCTTGGCATCCAGGGCCCTCTGTATCAAGTATGTCGCGGTATAGCCGCGAAGGTGAAGGGGGGAGACAGGCAGCAGTCGTCGTCTGTGGCCCTCGAGATGGTTATGGAGGGCGGCTTGGTCCTGGCCCAGATGGGGGCCACTCTGGCAGAAGCTTATGCCCTGTCGGAGTCAAAGCGGGCGAACCTAGTGGGTCTGACATGAAGATGGCTCGGCTCACCGAGGAGCGTGATGGGCTTCGGCGGGAGCTTTCCTCAGTTAGGGAGCCAGTGCGGGCAAGCTAGGTGGAGGCCCGGGCACTAACCGAGCAGCTAGCTAAGGCCCGCGAATCGCTCGAGAGGAAGAGCAGGCTTCTTGAAGAGGAGCGCATCGTTCGTGTCGAGCTAGATGGCCGGTGGGAGGCCAAGCGTGCCGAGCTGGAGGACCGGGAGGAGGAAGCCGAGCGCCTTCGGCGGGAGGCCGAGGCTGATCGGGCCGAGGCGGAGAAGCAGCTGGCGAAGGCCGAGAAGTAGACGGCTGAGGCCGAGCGGAGGTTAGCCAAGGCGGAGCGGGAGAAGGCCGAGCTCGCTGGTAGGGTTTGGATCGGTCGGGGCGAAGGCGCTCGAGCAGTACAAATGCTCGGAGGCCTACCGGGTCGACCTTAAGGAGGCTGCCCTCCCCTACTATGAGTCAGCACTTCGCCGAGGCATCCGCAAGGGGTTCAAGCAGGGCTACGACCAGGCCGTCTCTTATGCCGAGGAGCAGGCATCCGGGACAATCGATTTCCCGTCCGGGCAATGCTATGACTCGGACTTGTCATCCTCCGGTTCCTCTGCTTCGGCGTTGGAAGAAGAAGATCAGGGGGGCTCTTCATCTGAGGGGTCGCCAACTCCGGATGCCTCGGGAGGGCGTGCAACCGAGGCAGCTCCCACTCCGGTGGGGTCAGTGCCAGGGTCGGCCGTCGCCGAGGGTGCCGGGGGCAGACCGTCTGAGCCTTCCACTTCCGAGCTTCAGTGTGGGCCAGAGGCCTAATGTCTTTGCTTTCTCTTTTTGAATGTATTTCCTTTTTTGAAGGAAAACTTTCCTTGTTATGTAAGAAAAAAGTGAGGCAGTAGCATTATGATGAAGACTTAACTATTTCGTATCGCCATTGCCGTATTTTGTTCTGTGTATCTACAGTAGTTGGAAAGTGCCGATATTTTCTATGTGGATCTCGCACGATGGTTGGGTGAGCGTCTGACAGGGTGTCTTCCCGTTTTCTCATGCTTTGAATGTTTGGCTGCTTCGTGTGTCCCGCTGGGGCGGAAACGAGGAGTTTGAGGTGACCGTTCGTAGGAAGAGGTCCCTTTGGCGTGTTTTCGAGGGGAGAATCATTTAAGGCAAAAAAGCCTCCCTTCGCCTATAAAAGGTCTGAAAGACGTCCCTTCCTCTCCACCGCTTAGGGTTTTCCCCGACGGTCTTTCCTCATTCTCTCTTCACGTAGCGTTGTGCCATTATATTTGAAGCATGGAAGACACTCTGGAAGATGAGGCTACCGACGATGGAGGGCAGAGAATCTTTTCTGCTTCAGGTTTGAAGGAAGTTCGATGGCCGGCGGACAGGTTAGAAGGGGGTTCGACGTGCGGAAGCACATCGCCTTCTTTTATCAGTTTCGACGGCGCTTGCGGGGGGCGAGATGGTGGACGAATGGGGGCATTAGACATCCATGCTGCCCGTCCCTTCCCACTCGCTCCATGGAGGGGAGGAGGAAGCCAATTAAGCTCCCTCCTTTCCGGGCTTTCCCCTGCCTCCTCGTCCAGCTCTGCTGGTTTCTTTTTCTCTTTCACTCTTCATAGGGTGTCTGCACTCTCTTCCTTTCAAAGAGTTGGCAGATTGGCAGAGAGGAGGCCTTCATTCATATTCCCTATCCCCTTCCTCCATCTCTGTCAACTTGGAAGGTAGCCTTCTCCTTCCTAACTCATCTATCACCTTTGTTCCGAGCTACCCGAGCCAACGGGGTTGACTACCCTTTATCCGAGCCAGTTTCTGCACGAGGCAGAGTCAGTGACTGGATGCATGAAGGTTAACCGAGTCAGCAGAGCGATGGGCTCATACGGCGGCGCCAGATGGATTTTTTACTTTTTTGACATGTATTTTCTTGGCTTCGGCCTTTCTGATGTACAGGTGAGTTGTTTGAATAAAGGAAATGAAGCTTTTGTTTTATTTCATGTCGCTTACACAATGCTCAGTATTCAGAAGTAGAACTTGCGTAGTGTAGTCGCGTTCCAGGTCCGAGGGATGGGCTCTCCTTCCATCGTAGATAGCCGGTATGCTCCTTTCCCGAGCGTCTCGATCACTCGATAGGGGCCTTCCCAATTAGGAGATAGCTTGCCCGCCGCCTCAAGTGGTCGAGAGGCTTCGACTTTCCTAAGGACGAAATCTCCCCGTTGAAAGTGTCTATCTCGGACTTTGGCGTTGTAGTATTGAGTAAGGCGGTGTTGATATTACGTTGCTCGGATGCCGACAATCTCTCGGAGTTCATCCTCTAGATCGAGGTTTTCGAGTAATTTCTGGTCGTTTGCCTCAGGCGAGAAACAGATGACTTGGAGGGAGGGATTGGCAATCTCCAATGGGATAACGGCCTCAGCGCCGTACACCAACTGAAAGGGACTTTCACCGGTTGCCGTTTTGAGAGTCGTTCTGTGTGACCAAAGTACGTTCGACAATTCCTCAAGCCAACTACCCTTGGCTTTTCCGAGCCTGGTCTTGATGCCTTTTAAGATAGTCTTATTGGCATTTTCAACCAGCCCGTTATCCTGAGGGTGGGCGACCGAGGTAAAGTGATTGCGAATGTTTAGGTCGGCGCATCTGTCTCGGAAGTAACGAGAATCAAATTGCCGACCATTATCGCTCACTATCAACTGGGGGATGCCGTAGCGATAGATGATCGACTTCCTGATAAAACTCCAGACGGCTGTCTCGGTGATTCTTGTTGTGGCTTCGGCCTCGATCCATTTGGTAAAGTAGTCGATGGCGACGATGATAAACTTCTTCTGGGCCTAAGCTGTAGGGAACGGCCCGAGGATGTCGATTCCCCAGCGAGTGAAAGGGTATGGCTCGACTAGGGTGACGAGCTCTATTACCGGCTGATGGACCAAGTGGTCAAATCACTGCAATCGGTCACAGTGCTATACGTAGGTCGAGCAGTCACGCTGCAGAGTGGGCCACCAATAACCTTGCCGTAGCAAGATCCTGCCGAGCGACCTTCCTCCTAAATGTGCTCCACAGAGGTCTTCATGAACTTCTTGAATCGCTTGGTTGGCTTCGTTGATATTGAGGCACTTTAGGAGAGGACCGGAGAAGGATCTTTGGTATAGAGTGCTGTCCAGAACGACGAATCGCCGAGCCTGGTACTTCAATCTCCGGGCTTCCCGGGGGTCGGCAGGTTCCTGAGAGTCTTGGAGCCACGATAGGTAGGGGGTGCGCCAGTCGCTTGGGGAGGCCGGGTCAACAGCTAGGAGCTCCGAATCGATGCTCGGTCGCTCTAGCTCTTCGAGAAGGACCGATCGAGTACCCTCGGGGTCAAGAGAGGAGGCCAGCCGAGAGAGGGCATCCGCTAGGGAGTTTTCTTCACGAACTATTCGGACTACCTCAAAACTCTCGAACTGTTGTGCTACGGCTCTGACCAGCTTGAGGTATTTGACCATCGGTGCTTCTTGAGCTTCGTAATCACCGTTGACCTGGCTAGCGACTAGCTAGGAGTCCGTGTGAATTCTGACTCGCTCAGCCCCCAGCCGCCGGGCCATGCGGGCTCCCGAGATAAGGGCTTCGTACTCGGAGGCGTTGTTGGATGCCTGGAAGTTGAACTTCAAGGCATATTACAGCTCTGCTCCTTCGGGGGACTTCAGAAGGATTCCAGCGCCGCTTCTGGCCGAGTTGGAGGATCCGTCGATGAACAATTCCCAGGTCAATCCGGGTGAGGATGGAGATCTTTCTTCGGTCGGGATGGTGCTCTCGGCGATGAAGTCGGCGAGCGCATGTCCTTTAATAGCCGAGCGAGGTCGGTACGATATATCGTAAGCCCCGAGCATGATGGCCCACTTGACGAGGTGTCCCGAGGCTTTAGGGTGAGCGAGGATCCTCTTCAAAGGTTCGTCGGTCAGCACGGTGATGGAGTGCCCTTGAAAATAGGGTCGGAGGCGCTTGGCCGAGGGAACCAACGCTAACACGAGTTTCTCTGTTGCGGGGTACCTTCTTTCAGCCTCGTTGAGTACCTTCCTGGTGTAGTAGACTAGTCTCTCGACTCCCGAGTCATTTCTGACCACGACCGAGCTAACTGTAGATGGAGTTGCCGAGAGATAGAGATGCAAGGCTTCACCTGGGACAGGCTTGGAAAGCACCGGGGGCGAAGCCAGGAACTCCTTAAGCTCGACGAATGCCCTTTGGCATTCCTCGTCCCACACGAATGTAGCAGATGCCATTTTGGGCCCCCTCAACAGTTTGAAGAAGGGTAGGCATCGTTCGGCCGCACGGGACAGGAATCGGCTGAGCGCGGCAATGCGCCTAGTAAGGCGTTGAACGTCTTTGATGCAGGTGGGTGGGCGCATGTCCAGGATGGCCTGGACCTTGTCGGAGTTGGCCTCGATCCCACGCTGGGTGACTAAGAAACCCAGGAATTTCCCGGATCTTACTCCGAAGGCGCACTTGGTGGGATTGAGCTTCATATTGTACCTCAGGAGGGTGTTGAAGGTCTCAGCTAGGTCAACGAAGTGATCCTCGGCCTTGGGGGTCTTGACGAGCATGTCGTCAATATAGGCCTCGACGTTCCGGCCGAGCTGTCCTTCAAACATATGATTGACCAACCTCTAGTACGTGGCTCCAGCGTTCTTCATCCAGAAAGGCATCCGGGTATAGCAGCGTCCAGTACCCCCCCCTACTCTTTGCCAGGGAATGATAGACAATCACCCATGGAGTGCCGGGGTGAAAGCCAAAGAGTAGGGGGGGTACTGGACCCCTGACCCATGTACGCGCTTGCAGCACCATCTTAATATCCCTTTTGAGACCATTGAAGCCTGTGCAGTGGCAGGGCTTCCTTGGTTCGTCAGGTTATAAAAATAGATCGAACCCCAGGGGGGGCATGTAAGGGGGATGGTTATCCCCATTGATTTTTATCCTTGAGGTGCATATGATGACCCGGGATGTCCCTCGACAGAATACAGGGTTACATTGAGTGGATTATAGGGGTATCTGTATGGTTTCTTGACTGGTGGCAGGAGGTTTTCATCTGGGGTTCAAGGGATGGAGCATTCATAGCCTAAAGGGGCTTACGGCACAAGGGGGTAGTTCCCGGCGCAAGAACCACTGCGCCGAGAAGTGTTCTTCACAAGGCACTATTCTGGGCGCCGGGAAGCTGGGACAGGGAGTTCCCGGCGCGCAAACAGCCGCGCCGGGAAGGTTTCTTCAGGGGTTACTGTTCTTGGCATCGGGAAGATTCCGGGTCTCTGTTCCTGGTTCTTCTGGTTTCGGAAGAGGTTCCAGGCATGATTTTCTAGCACAGATGGGGAGGATTAGAGGGTTTATCAGTATAGAGGCCGGATGTTTAAGGGAGGGTAGGATCAGTCGAAGGACAGGATCATCCATCATTAAACCCTCGGGAGATATATGGGGTTTTTGTCACCTGCTGTCCAGGTGATCAAGAGATTGATGTCTCTGATCCCTGAGCAACCTGAAGGCTCGAGAGAGGGCTAAAATCTTTACAGGAGGCATGTCATTAAGAGAAGAAAGGATAAGGAGATGAAACCCAATAACCCATTGGATGAGGGCCGGTGCTCCATCCTCATCTTTTCTCAAAGGACAGACTCCTGATATGTGAAAGATACGGAAACCCGGAATATCAGAGTCATCAAGCATCTTGCTGAACAACATGTACAGAGGGGGAGACAGATGACGGAGCAAGGTAGCAGTGCCTCTACTGCCAGGGGACGAGAGAGTCCAAGATCCACTGAAAGGATCTGAACCTCACGTGAACCCTTCTGGAGCAGCCAAGGCCAGAACCCGGGGGTAGGGAAACATACACAGAGTAATATAGAGAAAGAATAACAGCAAGCACTATGCATGCAGTTCTCTTTCACCCCTTTTATTCATTCAATCATCACACAAGTTACATCAGATGATCTCCATCAAACCAAAAGGAAGAAATGAAGGAAACCCAACAGGAGACACATGGTTTCATCAGGATGAACTGATCGTCAGATAAGAACATAAACATTGGGGAAAGAAAAAATACAGCAGAGAAAACAACGGAGAAACTATGGGGGAGGGCGGAGTATTGACTCCTCTCCCTCCCCAGCTGCCCACCTTCTTCTCTGATCTCTTGGCCTCTTCTCTACTTCTTCTTCTGTTGACGCTGCTCTTCTCCCGTTGTTCTTGTTTCGAGAGAAAGGGGGGGTTTTATAGCCCTTGCTCAATGTCTTCTCGGCGGGCATATTTCGACTTGCCTTACCCACCTTCCCGGCGCGCCTCAGTCGAATGGGGAGCTTCCCGGCGTGCAAGGCTTGATTGGGCTTGGTGAGAGGATCTCGGCGCCGTGATCATAAGCCCATTTAGGGCTTTTAAATGCTTTCAATTCTTTCTATCAGTGGGCTCCAACTATCAAAGTCGTTAGCCCTGCTTCTTCACTTGCTAGTCCCTCGAGTCTGTCAGGACAGGCGAAGGTTTCTTTGTTGGTGAGTTGGTATAGTTTCACCAGAATGCTTCTGGAGGTTTTCATCAGTCAACAGACTTGCAATTTCATCAGTACTGTCATCTGGGTGATGATAACACCGGACATCAGCTTGGCCGGGGAGGGCTTCAGCTGGGTAGATAGCTTTAGTGACGGCTCTTCTTTAGTTCTGACTTTGCAGATATTATAAGGGTCTTCATTGCTGGTTCTGTTTTGATCTTCTCTTCGGTCCCATCTTTGATCTTGATTATATTTCAGGTGTCAACAAATGCCCCCCACCTGCGGACAACGTAAGCACAGGAACAGCGTCACGGGGTTTGCAGGTGCCTCTTTAACATTCGAGGCTATCTGTAATATCCCGGACCTTTCGGATCCTTTCTTCGTGGGTCCCGAATCTGGTTTTCGGAGCGTCCTTCTCTGTTATGTTCGAAATTTCGTTTCGGACATCTTTCGTGTTCGGATCGGCGCGATCCGGAGTCGTTTCGGAGGTCCGGAGGCGTTCCGTGGCTTTTCCGCGCTTGTTTTTCGATTCCCAGCGCGGGATTCGGCTTTTTCTTCGGAAGCTCGCTGCGGGCGAACCGGGCGGTTCACCCGGGCACGAATGGTACCGTTGCGATCGGTACGTTCCGAGGATTCTGGAAATATATTTTTCTATTTTTTGGTATTTTTCCAAAAATTCGGATTTTCTATATAGCCCTAATTCTTTTTCTTTTTCTTTTCCTCTTTCTCTTTCTTCTTCTTCTTTCCCCTTCCTTCCCCAACCGTGACCGCACCCCTCTCTCTCCCTCTCTCCCATTCGGGTGCGACGGACCCCTCCCCGGCTGTTGACGGCGGCAGGGCGACGGCGCGGACGCGTGGGCGACGGCGAGGCGATCTCGTGGGTGTGCGGCGAGCGTGGGAAGCGTGGGGAGGCGAGGTTTCTAAAAGCGCTCTTCGTGGTTTGTGGGCGATTCAGCTGAGCATTCGCTCCATTGAGGTAGGGTGACGTGCCTTAGCCTCTTGCTGTTCAATTCCCGTGATTTGTAGGCCGCGGGGAGGCCGAGAGGGGATCGTTTGAGCATTTTGGGGTTTTTCCATGATTTGGGGAGAGCTCACCCGATCTATGGATTTGATGCTTGGATTCGTATTTTGGTGGCCTAGAATCATGCTAGGGGTGGCCAGGGGTCTTCCCCTTTGATTTCCCCCTCTCCTGTGGAGGCATGGGGGCGTGGTTGGAATTTTTGGGCGTTTCTACCATTTTCGGGCGCGGACTGAGAACGCGCTATACTCCAGTAGCGCGTTCTTGAGTGTCGCGCTGCCCCGACGGGGCACGTTCATCGGAGAAGATGAACAGTATGGCGGTTCGTGTCGCGCTATGGGGTCCTAGCGCGATTAGCCTTGTCGCGCTAGGAGGACCTAGCGCGATGGTCCTTGTCGCGCTAGGGTTCCCTAGCGTGATCTTCCATGTCACGCTAGGGAGTCCTAGCGCGATCTTCCAAGTCGCGCTAGGGACACCTAGCGTGTTCTTCCTTGTCGCGCTAGGTGTCCCTAGCGCAATCTTTTCCGTTGTCGGGTGTTCCCCTTGGGCCGTGTGTGTGTCCTGGGCACCCCGTGGAGTTCCGTGACCGTGTCTTCGGGCGTCCGGAGATTTTGGTTGCCTTGGTCATGTGTTTGGCCATGGGTAGTGTGTCTGTTTTCTTCCGACTGCAGTCACCGTGCGATGGTGATGATACGTGGGACGGCCCTCGTACTTCGTCAGGTTCGGACGTCGTTTTCCGTTGGTTTGAGAGTCTACTCCTTCATTGACCCTCCACTAGTCGTAGCCTACTAGTACGCGTGTGCTAGTCGCACCAGGGAGTGGTGTACGGGCCGACCTTTAGAGACGGTTTGTGGACCGGTTACCGTTGGGCCCCACGTCTTGCAGCCAGAGTCCGGCTGAGGGGAAAAGCGGTCAGAGGGCCAGACCAGGGACGCGCGATCTGTGTGTGCACACGTGGTTGGGGGCGGTTGGACCCACGTCGATGGGCGTGACCCCAGCTAGTCACTTGTTGTGGTTACTTGTACGGTGTTTGCGCCTCGGGTAGGACCTACCACGTCAGGCGGCTCACCTGCGGCGCGGTGTCAGACGTCAGGGGACGCTACCGGCTGTGCTTCTAGTGGGTGGTACTCCAGTCGAGTACGGAGTGACAGACTGTCAGTCGTGTGTTTCCGACCTTCGGATTTTGGCGGTTCGACCATTGAGTTTCGGTCTTCTCGTACCGTGGCACATGTGTCGGTTTGCGTGCCGTAGGGTCTAGTTCTGTAGAGTACAGGGCTTTCCTTTCCGAGGTACTTTCCTACAGCTAGAGTAGTGGTTTCTCGTTTTACGAGGTAGGGTTCGAGTGATCCCTACTGAGTCTTGTTCCGAGACTCATTCCCTGCGTGTTTTCACCATGTTTCAGGTGAGGCGCCACCTTCGGGGAGCGCGTCAGGCGTGCAGCGTGGTGCGGGTGCCCAGAGGTAGTGCCAGAGGTCAGAGCCGGGGTATGCCCCGTGTAGCTGTGCTTTCTTTCTTGTCACTGTACTAGTCGTGGACTACTGTTGCTGCTGTTGTTATTTCTATTGTGGACCATGTAAAATGTTAATTTATTTCCTGCTTATTATTAACTGTTTAATTTCTGCAATTATTTGTGATACTTGTGTAGTTTCCGCACCATCCTTTTAACCCTTCCGAGTCTTCGGGCTCGTGGGTGGCGGTACGAGTCTCGGGTTATCGGGCCTTCCCGGTAATCGGATTCTCGGCGTTACACTATCTTCTTCAATTTCTCTTTGATATTGTCCTTCAGCTTGATCATATTGCTGTAGCATCATTCGACATGCATAATTTTTATTTTCCATATTCTTCTAATTCTTTTTCTATTTTCAGTGCTTTGGAGCCTTCTCGGCATGACATTCATGGGCTTCTCGGCGTGAGGATTGGGCGGTTTCTCGGCGCAGACGCTGTGCAGGTTCTCGGCGCGCCCTGGTCTCAGCCCGGCCCTTCTCGGCGCGGGGAATAGGCTACCTCTCGGCGCGCCTTTTTCACCAGAAGGGGGAGGGTTCTCGGCGCGCTAAATGCCGCGCCGAGAGCCCCTCTTCTACCTTCACTATTTATGGCGCCGGGAGGTCTTTTCTTCTCATTTTCATCGGAGCTTCCTCTCTCTTCAATCTCTTCTCATCGGCGCGAGCTTCTCCCTCTCTCGGCCGTTCCATTTTCTTCCCGTCTGCGTATACCTTGCACGGCGGGATATTGTCTTGGGATTGAATCCCTTTTTATCTCCGGGATCACTCCCTCTTGGTGGGTGACTCCCTATCTCTCTTGGGCATACCCTAGATAAGAGGAGATGCTACCGAAATTTATCGAAAATTGTTTACCTCATCATTTTATGTCCATTCATCTTCCCGATGCTTATCTTCTCATCTTTCCCTGATTGCAGGTGCTGACATGGCTTCCGACTCTTCTGCTGCGGCTTCCATGACTGTGGGAGCGAGTTCATCGGCTCAGCCGGATATATCTCACGCCTCGGTCAACTGGATGAACGTGAACAGTCTGAGCTTTGGCTATAATCAGATTGCTACTGTTGACGAGTCCTCTGATTCTGAGACTGACACAGTGCCGACTTCTGGGGTCTATTCTTCCATAGAAGGTATTGATTTCAGAAGAGCTGCTGACTACCGTCCGGACCTGCCGAAGGATCGTCATCTATTACCATTTATCCAGTCCTTCACCATAGGCGGAATGAGAGATCTTCTGCTTGCTCGGTCTGTGGAAGCGGCAATACTTACTGACAGAGACAGCATGAAGGGCTTTGTTTATCGTGCCCGGGCTACATATCTTCCAGGCGAGCAGCGGGACTGGAATGTCGTGCTGCGTATTTCTGAATTAGAGCCGGAGAAGAAAATGTTGATCCGGGCTCCAGAGTTCACCCCGGCGAGGTGGGACCATGCAGCCGGTCGCGTCCACCGGGAAAAGACCAACTTCGGACTTTTTCTAGCACCTGTGAAGTGGGGTTACAGGGATGAGCCATTTATTCTGAACTGTCTGGCCGTTCAATTTAAATATCAGCTAGCTGCCGGCTGGTTTGGAGATGCTAAAGTGACAGATGCTCATCTCTTCAGGGTAGGGGCAGTGGAATTCACAGAATTTGTCCTGAAGGAGTACGCCCCTTTACTGATTAGAGCTGGGGTCTACCATAGTGTATTCGCCTCCAGATTCCGCTATCCCATCTCTCGGGGACTATGTTGTGGCATGTTTGAAGTATTCTGCCCACAGTTTAACACATTCTACATAGCAGAGGGCGAAACATCTCTCGACCTCTGGAGTCTTTCGCAGCTCTCAGGTCTGCCTATTGATGGGGAGCCATACAAGGAGGTTTGCCTGGATGACTCTGTAAAGGACGCCTCCGATGGAGAGGGCCGATATTCTTTCGGCTATGCATACCGGTATTTAATGAAAGCTTATCGTACCATTTGTCTGGCTTACAGCCGGGGATCCTCCAAAGGCTATCAACCCCGGGAAAAAAGCAACAGGTTGAGAGTCCGTGTAGGACAATGGATACGATACTTCTTCGGGGGTCCCTTGAAGTATGCGGACTTCCCTTCTGTGGGACCGACTTCTAGCAAGCAAATCAGGGCCCCTCGTTACAAATCAGCACTGCCAGCTTCACTGCGCCGAGCAGGTGCAGACGGCCCGAACCCAGCAGGGGTTGACCCTATCACTCACTGTGTAGCTTATCTGACTTTCTGGCTGTGCACCTTCGCTCTTCCGCAAGGGGACGAGACGACTATCAGGCCGGAGGCTATATATCCAGCCTGTCAGATGGCCTGGGGGATGAGGCTGTCTCTGTGCCCAGTGGTTTTGTGCTTAATTTACAAATCATTGGGGGATTTGCATAGACATCGGGTTCCCCGCTCCTTAAGGACTGTGGGTCCGTTTCATTTTTTTAATGCCTGGGTCTACAGTATTTTCCCCGAGCTGGCCCCGAGGACTTTACAGTCGGACACATTACTTCCTCGGATGATCGAATTCGCTAGCGCCGAACCTGGTCCTTTCTCAGAGCAGCTGTTTAAGATAAGGGGCAGGTTGATAAAAGTGCCTGCAGACGCTCCTGGCAGTATTCATTTTTGGAGCTTGGCAGTAGGTTCGGCTCCTTTAGTGGACCCTCAGAGGGAATGCAAAATAGAGGAGGTAGAAACTTATGTCCATCCTATTTCGGGGGTCAACGCCACCCGGCCCATATTAGAACCAGAACTGGTCAGGTGGGCTATGGCTATTCGCCCAGTGTATTGGTCTTCAGGAAGGGAGGCTTGCTCATTTTGGAGCCCTATTATCCATTCCGTTTCAGCAGGAACTTTGGCTATGATCAGCATATTCCTCCATCGGTTGCTCAGTTTCCTTTGGACAGCCGTGCCAAGCACGGGTCCACCATCGCCAGTGACGGTCGAACATGGTGGGATTTCTTTCATCGCCGAGAGGGCGTAACTTTCAGGGTTCCGACCGTTTCTAATCATATACCCCGTGTCACATCAGACTACATTAAGTGGTGGAATACACGCACCAACTTTTATAAAGATGGCAGAGGCGCCTTTTGGGATGTGGTCGAGCGCGCTTTCTTAAAGCGGCAATCAGGGCCTGTGTTTGAAATTGACGAGGTCCATCTGAAAAGGCTCTATTCACAGCACCAGAAGGAGGCGGAAACATATATTGCCACGCGTCGGTCTTTGAGAGAGGGAGGTTCTGAAATTCCCACTCCTGTCTTCTCTGAGATTAATGAAGACGCTTTTACAAAGGATCTGAGGCAGTTGGGCCATATAGGGGGTGTTCATTTGGATGTACAATATCCGTTCCCCCCGGAGGAACCTCTCCCGACAGCAACTGCTTGGAGGGGTCCGGTGGACAGGTTTCACCCTTAAAGGACGTTTGTGCGGAGGGAAGACCGCACCCATACATATTATCAGTACACTTCTTGGCTTTTTGTACTGCTAAATGTTCACGGGCTATCAGTGGAGAACCCAATAACTGGCATTCTGAATAAATCGCTTTGTGTTTCTTTTCATTATGTCGATGGCTGGTGTATGGATTATCTCAGCCTGTTTCATTGCCTCGACTTCCACGGACATAAAGACTTGGCTACCTTGACAGAGAAGTGCCAGACCATTGGTGACATATGCTGGCTCGTGAAGGAGGCTGCTTCCCGATCGAAGGAGGTGGCTTATCTGTATTGGCCGCTTTCCACATTTTATGATGGCCCAGCAGGTATGACCCTTCCTGTGCGCTCATGGCATCTTTCTTTTATTGTTATGTTCTGCATCTGTCGACTATGACTGCCTTTCTTGCGTCTTGCACAGATAGACCGGACATAAAGTGGCAGGGACTTTACAGGAAGATTATTGCTCAAGCTGAGAAGCATGCTTACTTTGAAATTCCTGCAGCGGCACCTACGACCACTCCCTTGCCTCCGGGCAAGAAGAGGAAGCCTTATGTGGTGAAAGCTGCAGTTGCCAAGGCCAAGAGGGCCAAGGTTGTTCGGGTCCAGCAGTCAGCTCCGGTTGTGACGGATGCCGGAACCCCTCTTCCAGACATCCCCTCTTTCGACGAGTTCAGGTCTCAGAGGGAGGCCGCTCAGGAACCTGCCGAGAGTGGCGGTAATAGCTTGTAGATGCAATCTTCATTGTCTTCTTGACTGATCTTTTAAGGAGTTCTTCGAGACTGAGCTTCTCTTTATCTGATACAGCCCAGGAGCAGGTTGCAGTGCCTGTGGAAAGGGACATGAGGTTGCCTTCTCCTACCCCGGCTGGCGAGGAGGAGGGTAAATGTGCTTTCTCATCTTTTCTTTATACTTCCCTTGTTTTTCTGTTATATCCCTCAGAGGTCCCCTTTTGTTGAGGTGGCAGTCAGGGAGCAGACTGAGGCCATGATAGTAGCGGGAGAGTTGCCTCAACCGCAGGAGAGTCACGGGACTCCAATAAAACGGAGCGTTATTCTGGCCAGACGCATAATCACCCGGTCTGCATCCCGGTATGCTCTAGAGGCGACCCTGCAGCATATAGCTAGAGTGGAGATATCCTCGGGCAGCTCCGAGACCGTTTCTGATAATGCGGAGGAAGTTAATTTCAGTGGCAGTGAGGAGGAAGTTTTTAAATCAGAGGCCTTGCCCGTATTTGCAAAGGGTCTTCCGCCTTTCCTGCCTCCCAAGCTGCTGGTGTTATCTTCTGAGGAGGAATTTCAAGAGAAGTTTGCCGGGCTCGACACCGAGGTTGACATAACCCCTCCGTTTGTTGCTTCAACTACGGAGCTTTCTCCCCTTTTGTCTCATTTCAAGGGTATAGACCCCACTTTAAAGGTAAGCTTCTCTTTTTTTGTTTGCTGTTCTATTTATTTTCTTTCATTCATTGCTGAAGGTCATTCTGCTTTGTCCTCAGGACCCTGTCATCATCCGCTCAGACGCGGCCGCAGTTTCTATGGCCGTTTCATCCGCAGACTTGGCCATTATCCCTGCTTTACCTTTAACTTGCATGGAAATTTCTGAGGTTATCCGCCCTGTGCCAGTAAGGATACAATCTTCAACTGACTTAGCATCATTGGACTTGGGGGCCTCAGGAGAAAGTTCCGTCCCTGTCAGGGCCTCAGATTTTAGAGCCGAAGCAGACCCAGCCAGGAGCTCGGCTTTTATACCGGCAGCAGTAATGTCCATTGCGCCCAAGTCAGCAGTCCCAGCCATAGTGGCTACAGAGACTGGATTTCTGCCTCCACAGACTAGGGCGCCTTCGTCCCCATTACCAGAAAGAGCAGTTGAAGATGAAGCCCCCACTCAGGAGACCCATGAAGAGATAGCTCCATCATTTATTGATTCTCTTCCTGTGGGTGTTCAAGCCATAACTTCCGAGGCAGTAGTAGCAGAGGAATCTTCGGCTCGGCAGGAGAGTATAGAGAGGGACCAGCCAGCTCTCCCAGCAGATTTGCCGTCTTCGTCCTCCCGGCCAGCTATTGCGCTGTGGACGGACATTGATAGTGAAGTGACCTTTGAAGTGATCCCCTCCGCTTCTTTTGGCTTCACATCGTCTGAGAGCTTTGTCTGGCAGAACCTGGATATGCTGTGCCAGCTAGTAGAATCTCAGCCTGGCTTGACACATTTGTAGCTGAAGGAAATTGCTGATCGCTTCACTGCCGGCTTGCAGGCCATGGGCTGCCCTTTGGACATATGGGTTCAGCGTGTTCTGCTTCTACTGAAATTCGTGCATCGGAGGGATTTCCTAGCATGGACTATGACTGACAAGCTGACGGCATTGAAGTTGCAGAGGTCAGAGTGTAAATCTGAGCTGGAGAAGCTGACGCTTGCCCTTCACGAACGCCAGGCTGAGCTACAGAGTGTTGTTCAGTGGGAGGAAGCTGTCCAGGACCGGATAGCCATTCTGGAAGCGGAACTCGCTGGACTTCGAGCCGAGCTGCAACAATTATCCTCTATTCGGTCACAGTCCATCGAGGAGGTGGCCTTGTTGAAGGGACAGGTGATGTCTCTCCAGGGTATGTCCGTGAAGCTTCAGGAAGAGGAGGCGCGCCTTCACGAGCTAAGAGCCACTCCCGATGTGGGTCTTTTGGCCTTTGAAGATATCTTCCGGCGGCCTTGAATTATCTCTTCTTTGTTTTCTTCTGCCCTCTTTTGTGATACAGTGTCCCCTCAAGGCTCTTTGTGTACTCCTCTTTTAATGAAAAGGAATCTTCGGCTTCATGTGTATCCATCGTCTTTTCTATGTGGTTTCATCACTTTGGGAAGTGGGGTAGTAGCTCTAGCAGTCCCTCCTGCGGATAACCCATACCTAGCAGGAGAGCGTCCACCCCTTCAGAGAAAGGATAGGGGACTCGCTCCGCCGCGCGACGGTATCTGGAGGGTGCTTAAACCGAATCTTGTGGGTAGTTGAATGAAAAAGGTTTAGAACATCGTCTGGAACAAACGAATGGTTCATCCCGGACAGGTTTCAAAGCTGGTCGGGGCAATGTGCCAATCGACCAGTGACTGATTTTATCATCGATATTGGGTTTATATCGATGCAAAGAAAATTTATAGGTTTCATCAGAATAGACATAAGGTCTAGACTGGGTAGACTTGATCACAGGTGGGACGTGAAATGGGTATGTGGTTTTCATCAGGACGGATGTAAAGTCTGAACTGGACAGGTTTCATCATTGATCGGGCAATGTGCCGGTCGACCAACGGTTGGTTTCATCATCGATATTGGGTTTATATCGATGCAAAGGAATTTCATAGGTTTCATCAGAATAGACATAAGGTCCAGACTGGATGGGGTTTCGTCATTGATCGGGCGAGGTGCCGGTCGATCAACGGTTGGTTTCATCATCGATATTGGGTTTGTATCGATGCAAAGGAATTTTATAAGTTTCATCAGAATAGACGTAAGGTCTAAAATGGATAGGGTTTTATCATTGATCGGGCGGGGTGACAGTCGATCAATAGCTGGTTTCATCATCGACATTGGGTTTATATCGATGCAAAGAAGTTTCATAGGTTTCATCAGAATAGACGTAAGGTCTAGCCTGGATAGGGTTTGATCGCATGTGGGACTTTGCTAAACAATACATAGGTTTCATGAGGATAGACGTAGGGTCTATCCTGGTAGAGTTTCATTGCTGACCGGGCAAGGAGCCGATCGATCAAGAGAAGGTTTAAGAGTTTCATCAGGAAAGACGTAAGGTCTGAGCTGACCAGGCTTTATCAGAATGGTGATGGGTTTTATTATCAGTGGGACATTTGCAAGAGGGTATGCATATTATATCAGGGTAAACGTAAGGTCTGCCCTGGAAAGGTTTCATCGTTGACCGGGCAAGGAGCCAAACGGTTAACGGAAGGCCTTATCAAGGGAAGGAAGTATGAAATTTCTCAGAATTACCACATTACTGGCCCAGGCGCCCTTTCGGATTTTCACCGGAGCCAGCCCCCTCTTGCTTTTGCCCACGCGCCCTTTCGGGTTTTCACGTGGCGGGGTACCCGATTTTGCCTGCAGTGCCCTTTTGGGTTTTCACCACAGCTGGGTTTTAGCCATTCTTACCCTTGTCCAGAATGCCTGAACAAGTCTGGTGGGGTATCTTTATTTTTAACCCCACTTTTCATATATATATTTTTTGTATTCTTTTTCTTTTCCTGTGTCATCGTCTTTCCTGGAACTAGAACTTTCATTCTATGGACCATGGGGCCATATGTTTATTGTGGATACATGATCATTGATGTGGGTGTCAACATCAATGCAAAGGGGAATAGGGTTTCATGATCTATCCAGACGAAAGGTCCGAATTGATTTAGAGGATATAGATAGCAGTTCGGGCACGAAGCCATTTGCTGGAAATGTGAGTTTCATCGTTAATGTAAGGTTTGACATTAACGCAAAGGAATAGAGTTTCATGATCTATCCAGACAAAGGGTCTGAATTGATTCAAACAGATGTGTCGTGTTTGTCAGAGCAGACGGAAGGTCTAGCCTGGATGGGTTTTAGCATCGATCAGGCAGTCTGCCAACCGATCAATAGCAGATTTCATCATTGGTATTGGGCTCATACCAATGCAAAGGTTTCATATGTTTCATTGGGATAGACATAAGGTCTAAACCGGACAGGTTTCATCGCTGATCGGGCAGTGCGCCAATTGATCAACAGCAGGTTTCATCATCGGTACTGGGTTCATACCAATGCAAGGATTTCATATGTTTCATCGGGATAGACGTAATGTCTAAACTGGAGAGGTTTTACCGTTGATCGGGTAGGGTGCCAATCGATCAACATCAGGTTTCATCATCGGTACTGGGACGTGTGGTAGGTTTCATCAGAATAGATGTAAGATCTAGACTGGATGGGATTCATCGTGGTGGATCTTAGACAAAGACAAGTGGAAGTGTTTCATCAGAATAGACGAAAGGTCTATTCCGAGGTGGGCCCCTCTTTTTTTTTCGTGTTGCTCTCTGAGCAGGTGCCATTCATCGATGTGGGGTGAACATCAACGCAAAGGAGAGTAGGGCTTCATCATGCAATTCAAACGGAAGGTCTGAACCGAAGCTGGTGGATGGCGGCTTAGGCATGAAGCTGTTGCCAGAAATGTAGACTAGCTTAACAGGGACGAAGAGTCCAGGTTAAAGAAACAGACCGGCCTATCTTGTTGATGATGACAAAGGCCGAGGAATTGTTAGACAGGATTTCCGGCGGGACTTTGTGATGATTGTCCTTTTCGGAGTTTTATCAGGAAGGGTGAAGAAGGGAACTTTAAATTACCACATTACTGGTTTAAGCGCCCTTTCGGGTTTTCGCCGAAGCCAGCCCCCTCTTGCTTTTGCCCACGCGCCCTTTCGGGTTTTCACGTGGCGGGGTACCCGATTTTGCCTGCAGTGCCCTTTCAGGTTTTCACCACAGCTGGGTTTTGGGCCATTTTTACCCTTGTCCCTAATATAGGAGCAAGTCTGGCAGGGTATCTCTATTTTTAACCCCATTTTTACTTTCTTTTATTCTTTCTTCTTCCTTCCTCTCTTTTTTAGAGGGTAACAGGTCGGAATGCCACTAGATCAGGATAAGGGTAGCTTGGCTAGGGCGGAGTGCCGCCAGACCAAGAAAGGGGTAGCTCGGCTCGGGCGAAGTGCCACTAGACCGAGAAAAGGGTAGCTCGGCTAGGGCGGAGTGCCGCTAGACCAAGAAAGGGGTAGTTTGGCTAGGGCGGAGCGCCACTAGACCAAGAAAGGGGTAGCTCGGCTAGGGCGGAGTGCCGCTAGACCAAGAAAGGGGTAGCTCGGCTAGGGCGGAGTGCTGCCAGACCAAGAAAGGGGTAGCTCGGCTAGGGCGGAGTGCCGCTAGACCAAGAAAGGGGTAGCTCGGCTAGGGCGGAGTGCCGCTAGACCAAGAAAGGGGTAGCTGGGCTAGGGCGGAGTGCCGCTAGACCAAGAAAAGGGTAGCTCGGCTAGGGCGGAGTGCCGCTAGACCAAGACAGGGGTAGCTCGGCTAGGGCGGAGTGCCGCTAGACCAAGAAGGGGGTAGCTTGGCTAGGGCGGAGTGCCGCTAGACCAAGAAAATGGTAGTTTTACCTGATCACTCGGGGAATGTCGGTTGTGCTGCATGATACAGCTTTAGATGTCTTCCGTTGAGTGGTGAGAATTGAATTTCCCCCCGATGGTTGATGACCACATAGGCTCCTCCTTCGTAGACCCTCTGTATCACATAAGGACCTTCCCAATTAGCATTCAGCTTCCCTGTTGGGTTGGACGCCATGACTTCTTTCTTCTTGACCATGACGAGGTCACCTTTCTTGAATTCTCGTCCTCTTACGAGTTTGTTAAATGCATTAGCCATGCGGGCCTGATACATTTGGATATTCTTCTGAGCCTGGAGGCGTTTCTCTTCCAATTCAGCCAATTCTTCTAATCTTCTTTCTGCATTGGTCTGTTCGCCACGGGCCAGGCCATATTGGACTGCCACTCTGAGTGACGGGACTTCCAGCTCTAGCGGAACCACTGCCTCTGAGCCGTATACCAGTGAGTATGGTGAGCACCCTGTAGGTGTCTTGAAGACGGTGCGATACGCCCACAGAGCTTCATACAATTTTTCTTCTCAGTCCTTTTTATTGGAACTGACGACCTTGGCCAGCAGGGTGCACAGAGTCTTGTTAAAAGCTTCCGCTAACCCATTTGCCTGTGGATTGTAAGGGGTGGAAGTCCTCCACTCGATTTTATATTTCTCGGCAAGCCGATAGACCTTCTGATTTCTGAAATGGCTTCCGTTATCAGATATTATTCGGCTGGGGATTCCGAACCGGAAGATAATATTCTACTTGATGAATCTAGCGACCAGCTCACTAGTCACTTCTCTTAATGCTACAGCCTCCGCCCATCGGGAGAAGTAATCTAGTATGGCCAGTATGTACTTATGTCCGGCCGAGGAAGTCGGCAACAGCCCGACTACATCAGTTCCCCATTGTGCAAATGGCTAGCTGGGAACTGTAGGGTGCAGAGTCGTAGGAGGCCTTCTAGGCACAGTAGCATGCTCTTGACATTTTTGGCATGACTTTGCGAATTTACAGCAGTCTTCAAACATGGTGGGCCAATAGTAGCCCAGCCTCTTGATTTCTATCTTCATCTTGGGACCAGCCTGGTGGGCACCTGCTGTTCCGGCATGTACTTCTTTCATCGCCTGCCAAGCTTCTTCAGTGGACAGGCAGCGGAGCAGAATCTTTTTGCGTGCATCTGCCATTATTCGGAACAAAGTTCCATTCCTGTATTCATAAGAATCTTTGATTCTCAGAAGTTTCATCTTTTCTTCTCTTTTCTGTGGCAGCTGTTGGTGTAGAAACCACTGCAGCAGGCGCTGTCTCCAATCAGACGCATGTACCGTGCTGATAGTAGCAACTTCGTCTTCTTCGGGGCACCCTTCTAGCATACTGGGAACCTGCCGCCGGTTCATAACAACAATGTTCAGTGTCTCATTTGGTGGGACTGCTAGTGAGCTGGCTATCTTTGCCAGTGCATCAGCTTGGGCATTGTGCCCCGGGCCCACATGCTTGAGCTCAATATGATAGAATTTCGCGATAAGGCGCACAGCTTTCTGGTGGTAGGGATTCAATTCTGGCTTTCGCACTTCGAACTCCCCTTGGATTTGTTTTATTATCAACATCGAATCCCCGAATACCTGAAGCATTTGGATACCCATGTTGAGGCTGATATGCAGACCGATTATCAGAGCTTCGTACTCAGCTTCATTATTGGTGCAGGGCTTGTTTATAGAACAGGAAGTATGCACGACCTCCCCTTCTGGCGACTTCAGCACAATACCGGCCCCGGCCCGTATTCTGGTCTTTCCATCGGAGTCTATCTCTGTTCTAGACGCTCCGTCAAAGAATAGATGCCACATAACTGGCCGAGCCTGGCAAGCTTCGAGTGTCTCATCATCGGGTAACTCAGTCCCTAGCATGTCATTTTCTGGCACAGGATGCTCTGCGAAGAAATCAGCCACGGCCTGTCCTTTTATCGCCCTCTGGGGTGTGTAGGTAATATCAAATTCCATTAGGATCACTACCCATTTGCCCAACCGGCCCTTCAGTACTGGCTGAGTCAATATGTATTTGAGCGGATCTGTTGCAGATATCAACCTGATTTCATGTGACAACATATAGTGTCGGAGCTTCTTGACAGCAAAGACTAGTGCCAAGCATGTCTTTTCTATGTAACTGTAGCCTTCTTCAGTTCTAATCAGCCTCCTACTCAAGTAGTACAAGGTTTGCTCTTTGCCTCCTTCATTTATCTGTGCCAGCATTGCCCCCAGGGAACAGTGTGTGGCCGCGATATACAGTATCAAGGGCCTGCCCTTAATTGGTGCCCCCAGCACTGGAGGGGTCTTGAGATATTCTTTCAGCTTCTCAAAGGCTTCCTGACATCCATCGTCCCAGAGGAACGGTACATCTTTCATCATGAGCTTGTGAAAGGGGTGGCATCTTCCCGACAGATTCGATATAAATCGTCGGATATAGGCCAAACGCCCTTGTAGAGATCTTAGCTCGGGCAGACTCCTTGGTGGAGGGAGCTCCTGGATAGCCTTAATCTTGGATGGGTCGATTTCAATGCCCCTATGTCGGACAATAAACCCGAGGAATTTTCCACTGGACACGCCGAAGGCACATTTCATAGGATTCATCTTGAGTTCATATTTGCGCAGCCTCTGGAATACTATCCTCAGGTCTTGCAGATGGTCTTCTCTTCTGCTAGTTTTTACTACCAGATCATCAATGTAGCACTCTACTTTCTTGAAGAGCAAATCATCAAAGATCTTTGTCATAGCTCTTTGGTAGGTAGCGCCGGCATTCTTGAGGCCAAACGGCATCCTTTTGTAGTGGAATATCCCCTTCGGAGTGCGAAATGCAGTGTGCACTCTGTCTTCTTCAGCAATCCAGATCTGGTTGTATCCGAATGACCCATCCATGAATGACAGGGCCTCATGACCAGTAGTCGCATCGATCATCACTTCAGTGATTGGAACTGGGAAATCATCTTTCGGGCAAGCCTTATAAAGGTCCTGGAAATCAACACATATTCTGATCTGCCCATTTTTCTTCTTTACAGGCACTATATTGGCTAGCCACGTAGTATACTGATTTTCTTCAACGAAGCCTACATCAATCAGCTTGTCGACCTCTTTATTAATTTGATTTATCAACTCAGGGCGCATTCTCCTGGGGGCTGCTTTACGGGGTTAGCCTCTGGGTTTATTGCCAACCGGTGCTGTGCCACATCAGAACTCAGTCCCGGCATTTCATCATATGTCCATGCAAAGCAATCTCAGAATTCTTTCAAGAACTGTATATACTGTTCCCTGGCAGCTGGCTCCAGCAGTGCACTGAGGAATGTCAGCCTTTGCTCATCTGCTGTCCCCAGATTTATTTCTACAAGCTCATCAACGGTGGCCTGACCCCCATCTTCAACTTCGGGCGGGGCTTCTTGCAAGTCAATAAAGCCTCCCGGGATATAATCCTCTTCGATCTCATGATTTTTGGTTCCATCATACTGGTCATCGGCGGATGTTGGCTCATCATATAAGGCTGATACTGTTGGATTCTGTTCGGTCTGCCCCGAGGGTGTGACCGGTTCAGCAGAAAACCCAAAGGTGGACTCCTCCGCCCCTAGAGGTTCTTCTGGTGCAGGCCCCCCTGAGAGATCATCATTCTGTAGGGCCCGGACTTTTTCTAGAATGCGCTCAAACTCCAGGCATTCTCTTAGCTCGTTGGCTATTTGGTCTTCATCCGGGGTTCCCGTATCAAACTTTGCTTCAGCATGGAACAGATACTCTTTGCAAGGTAGGTCTTCCCAGCACCAACCTTTCTTTGTTTCATCTGATGTCCCCGTCTCCGGCTGACTGTCTGGGGCTTCATTGTTCATTACGGATTGATAAATGATCTCTTCATCTTCAGAGGGGTACTTGTCATATCTCACCTCGGGAGGGTATTCATGCTGGTAGGAGGCAGAGATGACGTCCACCTCGGCTTCATAGTATTCTTGAAGGGTATAACCCAATCCCGGGTGCTGAGTGATCTTCCTCAGTTCTTTATTATCCCGGGGCAGATCCCATAGCTCCTGGAACGCCTTCTTTTGGGCAACAGGTTGTAGTGATGGCATCTGCATTTTAGAGAACATCTGCGAAACCCGCTGGGTAGTATAGTCTAAGCCTGTGATCGGCACCATCTGGTTTGTAGATTCTTCAGGGACCATGCAGTCTTGATCATCGTCTTCGACTGGCTCCCTGGTGTAGAATATGATAGGAGGTTCACAGAAGCGAGGGACCTCCATAGTCTTTAATGGTAGCACCGTCTGATATTCTATGCTAGCAATGGGCTTGACTAAACCCTGCGGAACCCCCACCTGTATGTACTTTTCTTTCATTTCTTCGTCAGTATCATCTGGGTGGATGCTAGGAGGGGTGATCCGAGCAAAGTCACCAACATAAGAAATGTGAGATACTTCATGTTTCTTAATATAGCCCCTTGGTGGCGGTGGAGACCAATTTCTTGCCTTCGTCACCGGCTTCTTCTGGTTGACCACAGCCTCTTTCTCTTCACCCTTTTGCGACACCTCCGTGTAGTAGGATGCATCGAGCATGTGACACTCGAATACTTCGAAGGGATGCAGATCCGCAAACACCCTTTCTTCCTTTCCTTCGTGGCAGTATTTAATGCACTAATGCAGCGTGGACGGCACTATCTGATATTCATGCAGCCACGGTCTCCCTAGCAGGGCCTTATATGTGGTGTTGGAGTCGATTACATAGAATCGCACCACGGTAGTGAGGTCCCCCCAATGTGAGGTTGAAATCAGCCACCCCAAGGGGCGTTTCACATTTCTGGTTGAATCCCGCAATTTTCATGTCTCTGACCTGGGTAAGTTGCAGATCAAAGTAATATTTTTGGTAGATCCGGTATGGGAGAATGTTCACAGCAGCCCCGGGATCTATCAGTATCCTGCTCAATGGCTGACAGTTCAGGGATCCCCTCATATACAGCGGCCTGTTATGGCCGGAATTTGGAATCAGCATATCATCCTCTGTGAATGTGACTGACGGCCCAGAATTCACTTCTGTCAAGAGTGCTTCATACTGTGCCGGAGACTGCAGGGCATCAACAATTGCTTGGCGAGCCTCTTCACTCAGGGAGAGAATCTCCCAGATGGAGAATCTGGTAGGGAGCTTCTTTAGCATTTTCATGATCCGACTGCCCACCCGGACATTAGACAGTCTCATTTCTTCCGCCCATCGGGGCTTTGGAGGTTCATGTGGTGCCCGTGGCCTCTGCTGCCCAGTGCTGGTTTCATCCCCTGGACTGATCTCTTGGGGGGCTTCTTCTATAGCAACGGCCCCTGGTGCCGTCGGAGAGTTATCCTCCTCTTTCTCATTCTGCTTGTAGGCTACAGATGCCGACTGCTGAGGTCTCTTGCCTTTATCTGGCCCAGTCTGTATCGACTGCCCATTTTCCAGACTGGATAGAAATTCCAGAAATGTTGGAATTTGACCTCCCTTCTTCTCTTCTTGGTATAAGCTAGCAGGGGGAGGAATCTGGACACCCCGCACCTCTGGTTCAGGTATCTGGTAGGGTTGTTCCCCTCTGAACATAATGTTATGATTGGCTGGTGGTGGGCGCCCCCACCTTCTTCCGGAGCGTGTTGTATGTGCTGAGGTTGAGGCCTCGGCATGGTTGGCTTCTAGCGGGGCATTTGATGTTTCATCCTCATCGTTCTCCCCGGGCGAGGTAAAGAGTGCTGACAGGGTGTTGCATTGTACTGTCACGACTCCCTTTTCCTTTTTGCATTTAGACCATCTCTTCTTTTTCTGGGAATTTGGCTTCTTTGGTTCTTGCCCCCAGAAAGGCTCAGCCTCATCTTTTCCATGTTCTGCCCCCGGTTGCTCTTTAATTTTCAATTCTTCGAGTTGTTCCCAGAGTATATAGTCTTTCACCAGCAGGTGCCCGGGCTTTTTCTGTTCATATTCATCGAGCCCATTAATATACTGCTGTAAACGCCTGGCCGCAGGACTTACTTCCTTATGTGCAGGTAGGGGGACTTGTCTTCTCCGGTTATGAGTGGGGATCCGGATGACTGGCCCTGTTTCAGCTGTGTGCCATACTAGCTTTACTGGAGGTGCTTCGGGCCTTGGTGTGACACCGCGGATAACTGCTCCACTGGTACTGGCTGCGGGAGTTTTCTTTCTATTCTTTATTGGCTTTATCTGCCACCCTTCTTGACCCTTCAGTGGGGTGAGGAAGCAAGCTTCATAAGTATGCCTGGTGCATTCTTCGACGGCTTCCTTAGGCAGCTGCTGGTAGACTGAAATCATATTGGCGGCCATTTTTAAGGCCGGAGGCTCATGTGGACGAGGTGGCTCTACCTGGTAATCTCCCAGCTGTAGCTCGCCCTTTTTGACCATGCCTTCCATAATATCTTTGAAGACGTAGCAATCTTCAATTGCGTGCCCCAGCGCACTATGATATGGACAGAACAGTGGATCACCTTTCTTTGCCGCGTCCTCGGGTCTCTTTGGCTCAGGCAATGTTACCTTGTTGAACTTGTATGCCCAGTTGAATAGTGCGGCTGTCTTATCTTTTGGGAAAGAGTATGGCTTTCTCATTTTGTTTCTCATAGAGACCTTATCTTTTCTTTCCGCTGTGTCTGCTGGCGGGGGAACTTCATCTACCCCCTTCTTCCCTTTCTGTTGCTCGAAGGTTCTGAAATCGACGGTGTTAGCCTCAGAGTGCGATGGTCGTCGATCATTAGATTTACCTTTCGGCACAGTTGGAGCATTGGCCGTCGGATGCTTGGACAGGAACGTCTCGACTTCCGCCACTATATTGTTCAGCCGGTCAAATGTTCTGACATCTGCACCAATCATCTTTTCCAGTACCTCTCTCCTGAGGCTCTGCTTACATATTTGCACTGCATCTTCTTGATGAGGAGGTCTTCTGCATCTCATAGCTAAGTTCCTCCACCTTTTGATGTAGTCCAGTGCTGTTTCATCTTGCCTTTGCCTGGTTGCATATAGCTCTGCTATTGTAATTTCTCTTTCCGTGACATGAAATCTATCGCGGAACTTTCTTTGCATATCAGGCCAATCGGCCACTGACCCAGTCGGCAGGCTTGAATACCATTCAAAGGCTATCCCGGTGAGGGATGAGCCGAAGAACTTAAGCAGATAAGCTTCATCAGCTGCCAAGTCACCCATAATGGTGGTATAGTAAGCTATGTGCTCCCTGGTGTTGACACCCGTTTTAGCCCACAAGTTGTGTCATTTCTCTTATTCACCATTTTTGATGTCCCGAATTAGCCATTGTTTTGGAGCATTCTCGGATGGATTTCAAGCCCATTTTTACCATTCCCTATCCTTTGAGTCTTGGAGATCATGATTTCCTAGAGCCCTGGATCTTATTTTGTCAACTTCCGGCTTCCAAGTCGACTTTCGGCCCATTTAGGCCAGCTCCCCTCAAGTAATCGGCTCTCTCTCACTGCGCAGTCTTAAAAGTGGTTCTTTTTCACTCTCTTCTTGTCTTTTTTTCAAAAAGTTGTCTTCATCAAAGTTATTCCTCTTTCAAAGATCTACAATTTCTTCTTCAACACCGTTGGCCGGTTCTGCCCTGATTGTGAGTTATTCACATTTTTCCGGCGTGCTGTGCTGTTCACCAACATCCCAGAATTTTCCTCTCTCTTCCAACCCCATTTTCTCCATCTTCCAATCATTTTCTCAAATTTCTTTTTTCATGAAAGTTGTTCCTCTCTCAGTTATCTACAACTTCTATGTTTACCACTTTGTCTAGTTCTGCCCCGTTTAAGAGATACGCTTCAATTTCTAAAGTCGCGCGTAGTCTGCCCGGAATCTATCTTCATCAATGTGAAGGTCTACTGTAGATGCGTTACTTCAATGTGAAGGTCTATTGTAGATGCGTTACTTCACTGTGACGGTCCTACAGTAGACCGTTACACCGAAACTTGTCCGAAAACGTCCCGTTTGACCCCCATAGTGTGACGGACCTACCCTAGTCCGTTACATCACTCTGACGGTCCTACGATAGACCGTTACATGCACCATAGAGTCCAATTCGTGCTGGACTCTGCTCCATTTCTGTGCGCCGTGGCCCTCTTGCAGAGTCCATAACTTCTTGAATTCTTATCCAAATTTATCCCCGTTTTTTCCTACTTCTAGCCCTTGGTATTATCTTGAATTTGGTTCATAGGAATCAAATTTTTATTGGCAATATCTCTTGGGATCTGGGTCACACGATCAGGATTTATGTTTCCTAGTTCAACTCAAACTCTGCAGATAAGGCTCCGGGGCTGCCTTCCAAAAGACATATCTTCTAGAATCCTCCTCTGAATTGATCCCCGTTTGTTCCTATCTCTTGTCCTTAGTATTATCTCGAGTTTGATCCAGAGAACTCGATTTATCTTGGACTCTATCTCCGGGAATCGTGATAAGAAGATGAGGATTTCTTACAAAACTCTATAAAAACTGCCCAGTTCGCAGTCGCGACGGGGGGCTCTTTCCGGACGTGGGCCGAAGCCATGCTGCAACTCCGACTCACAACTTCCACCCTATCTTGAAGAGGGAAGTATTAGCTTTCAATTTCATCTTTCTGGGCTTGATTCCATGGTCTACACTCTTAGTTCTAGTCTCCTCAAAATCACAAATCATCACAATTTTCTACACTTTCTGCTACACATGCGTTTCTCTCCGTTTTGCATCAATGATTTCTCTCTATTCTCTTAATCAAATCTCGTGATTTCAAATCTCATGCATGCACAACACACCCACCTATCTTTTGCACCCTTCCACAGGGGTTAAAAACCTCCCCCCGGTGCGTTCTCCCCCTTTTATTCATGCTATTTTATCACTTTGGGCAGATTTCTACACTTCATGTTCTAATGGATTTTTGCCTTTGTGTTTCATCTTTGTTTTGCAGAAGAGCATGAATACAATGTGAGGCCCTCTTCCTCTAGCCGGCTGGAAGGAGAGGAGGTTTGAATTCACAAGTTCCCCGCACCTCGTTTCAAGCGCGATCAAGTCTTTAAGTTCCAAGGTACACGGCGTCGTTCCTCTCCTTTCTTCATCCTTTGGCGTTGTTAATCCTTGGTGGCGATCACGGTTAGTATTTCTATCCTTTCATCCCCCTTGTCTTTGATTCACATGTTTATGTATGTATGTATTTAAAAGGGGCGGGATAGGAACCTAATTAAAAAACAAATCAACAGTTTTTTGGCGATCACGGTGGGACACCAATGCCCATCACGCTTGTTTTCATGCTCTTTTGTAGGTTGGGTGGGTGCATGTTCATGTTTAGGTGATATTTCTTCCATTCTCCAACTATTTTTGGTGTTTTAAGGGCTCTGGTAGTGTGACGGTCCTTCAGTAGACCGTCACATACAGGTAACGGTCCTTTGGTAGACCGTTACACGGCTTCTGGCAGTCTTGCGTGCATGCTCACATGGCCGTGTTCATCGAGGCATAACTTTTGATCCCGGAGTCCGATTGAGCTGATTCTTGTTGCGTTGGATAGCCCTTTGTATTATCTTTCCATCCATATATCATTTGCATCATTTGGTTAACATTTGCATATTCTAATCTTGTCCAACTTTTTAAGTTTTGTGCATAAGTTCTGCATGCAGGCTCAGGGACAGGTTCACAGGTACATCTTTAATGAGTGATTTGACTGCCTTCCCGATGTCTGATTACACTGATTTTTGATCCATTGGATAGTCCTTTGTATTGTCTTTCCATCCATAGCTTATTTGCATCATTTGGGTCTCATTTGCTTAGTTAAAAATTATCATCATTTTAGCATTTTGTCCATAAAATCTGCATGTGGTCTGCGCATAGGTTCACAGGGGCATCTTTACTTAGTGATTTGATTGACCTCCCGGGGTCAGATTGATCTGTTCTTGGGGCCGTTGTGCAGATCTTTATATTGTCTTTCCATCCATATACTATTTGTTTTAGTTGGATCATGTTTGCATAGTTTAATCTAGTCTTGATTTTCTAGTTTTAAGCTAGAATTTGCATGCACTCCGGTGCACATAGGGCCATACGTTGCATATCATAGTTGCATTTCCTACCTTGGTGCGTGGACCTCTCGTCTCCATATTCCTTGGAGCCGACCAGGAAGCACATCAAGGACCTCCATAAGTCCCCGTGAGCCGTGGATTCCCACACGGACACCGGGCCGGTTGTACCTTTCCACCCCTTAGGCTTGCATTTGCATAAGTGTGAGGGAGTTAACCTTAGTCAACCCAAAGTTTGGATCTTATTCCCATAGGATTCCTATCTCGAGGGAATTATTATTAATTCAAATCATTAAAAGGTCCATTGAAATCTCTAAAATATTTCCCATCATATCAACTTGTTTGACTTCGGTGAAAACTCTTACATTGCATTGATTGTGTTATTTGGGCTTGTCCAAGCCCATTAGTGGTGTTTTGTGTTGCACCCACGTCTTTCATCATTATTAGGCCCACTTAGGTTACCCCATTTTGTGTGTCCATTGTCTAGTCCATTGTCCCGTGATCCGTTGTCCATTCATCTTTACATTAGTGGGTCAGTCCCCTCTTGTCCTTGGGCCCATTAAGCCATTGCTTACCCACTTGTATTCTCCTTGATATCCTTGTGTTAAGTCTCCATTTGCCCTCATGGAGCATCATTCTAACCCCTTGTATCATTCTTTTTCCCAATCTGCTTCCTATTCCCGCGTGGGTCCATCTTCTCGTGGTCCCTCTGACCCATCTGAGGAACAGGCTAATCTCATGGCCCGTATTTCAAGCCTTGTTTGCCAAATAGACCCGGCCCAGGCCCAACGTCTTATTGCATCTCATCTTCATGGGCCTTCTTCTCATAATGGGCCATCTCCTATTCATGGACCTCCTCCTTCTCCTTCATATGTTGCTGGCCCAATTGCTAATGGGCATTATTCTCTTAATGGGCCTCATCCTTCTGCCCATGTTGCTGCCAGCCCATTCAACCCATATGCTCATGCCTCTTCCAAGCCCACATATCCTTCCATTCCCGGAATGGGCCCGTCTTCTTCTCAGCTTGGATCCTCTTATTCGGCCCAATACCATGCTCCTGGTCCTAATTCACACCCTCTTGCTCAAGTTGGCCCATATTCTTCTCGATCTCTCCCTACCCAGGAGATGATTGCTCAAACCCAACGCCAACTTGATGAGCTTCAACGCCGGATCGATCCCAAATCCTCCTTAAGTGTTCCGTTCGCATTTCAAGGTCTTCGGCTTCCGTCTCCATCACAAATTCTCACATATCACCGTTATAGTGGTGTCGGTGACCCGTATGTGCACTTGAAGGAGTTTGTTTATGAGTCAGCCCAGTTTCGACATGACCAACACTTGATGGCTTATCTGTTTGGTCTGTCATTGGAAGGCCCGGCTCGGGATTGGTTCTTCTCTCTTCCGCAAGAGCAAGTTGTGAGTTTTCAAGCCGTTCAAGAAAAGTTTATTCAGCAGTATCAAGACCAGGTTGGGCCCAAGTATTCTATGCTAGATCTGGCCCATGAGATGATGAAGCCCGAAGAGGAGTTTTCTACCTTTGCCGATCGTTGGCGTCGCCTTGCCGCGCAGGTCCCGGGGCACATACCGGAGGGAGAGCAAATCAAGATGCTGATATCCAATGCCACGCCCGAGTATCGATTTATCTTAGCTCTCAATGACATCACCTCCTGGCAACAACTTTACAGCCGAGCCCGCTTCATTCGCCAAGATTCCCTTGACCCCGAGTCTCCACCATCCACCTCCACATATCAACCTTCACCCTCCACGTGCCAATCCTACGCTCCCATGAGCCGGCCCGCCATGAGTCAGCCTTTCGCCACATATCCCTCCACGAGCCAACCTCCTGCCTCTACGTACCCATACGCCTCCGCATATCAACCTTCCATGAGTCAGCCTTCCGTGTCCACAAACCCGTCTCCATCTACACTTCTGATCAAGGGAACACCACATCCCGAGCAAGTAGATGCCGTCTACATACCTCCCCACTCCGTTCCATACATGCCATCACCAAAGCCCTCCACCACTAGCCACGCACTCCTGCCTACACAACCTCTACTTCCATCTCCACAACCATCCTCACCTCATACCCCTCGGCATCCACCTTGCCCGAAGCGGGCTCCTCGTCTTCCGTTGCCGGAGTGCTTCACGGATATTTTCAGGGCTTTGATGGCCACCCATGCGTTGCCGCTCTCTCCGGTTGTGCCTTACCGACCCGCGGTCGGGGATATGCTTCAGTTCTGTGATTTCCACCATCAGCAGGGGCATTTGGTTGAGGATTGCCCCGAGTTCCGGGATTATGTTTATGATCTGGAAGCTAAGAAAAGGATTGATTAGGCCGCCATGCATAAAGTTATTTTACATCTTCGCAACCAACAACAGCAGCAAGAAGTGCCACCCGGGCAGCCGTCTCTATTACTTCAAGGTCAGGGGCACCCCTATTATTCCTCGTCTAGTGCTGCACTCGCTCCATCACCTACTCCGTTACCTCCACCATCTCTTACCCCGGCTCCATCACCGCCACAAACCCAAGCCTCTGCTCAGGCTAGTGCCTCCCCTTCCTCTCCCATCGCCACTACCACTACTTCTATCCCTAACACCGCTCGACGCGTTGTGTCGACACGTCGACGGTGGACACCACAACCTCCCTCTTCACCCTCTCCACCTCCATGTCCACTAACCCCATCATCTTCATCAATATCCTCATTGCCATCACTATCATCCCCGTCTCCACCACCAGTGCTTCCATCACCTCCACCATCTCCACCACCTTTGCCATCTCCGTCACCATCGTGGCTCGGGCCTGAGCAGGCTATACCTCCACCCTCACCTCCGACTTCACCTTTGTCCGCACCTAGGCTTGCCACCATCTCAACCCCTTTGCCTCCCCCTAAACACATCACCACTCCCATTGAAACCTCCATGCCATCTAAACCGATTCCTATCCCCATTCCTCCATCCACTTATCCCCCACGGAGCGGGTGCAGGTTACCCATGGTGCCCCTCGGGTCTAATCCCCAGGGAGACAATAAGTCAAGTCAGGATGATTCAGTGCCGGCCGTGCATTTCAAGATTCAAGATTTTATCTGTCAGATGCCGGTTCGTGTCCTCGTCCCTGGTTATTTTGGGGATGATGCGCCTCTACTTTCAAAAATGACAGTTGCTAAGAAGAGTTCCCTTGAGTTGATGCCAGTTTCTTCCCGAGCGAGGTCAGTGGCAATCTCTTTGCTCGCCGGAGAGTTCACCGTTGATGCTATTATTTCTCCTCGCTCTATTGCTGTTCAGATGACAGGCCAAGAAGGGTTCTCTACCCGCGTTGTGCTAACACATATGGCCACCAAGCAGATTATGGGTTCTATGTTCAAGGGGCAATTGGCCGTATCTTCTATACTTTCCAAGGATATTCTGCACCTGTTATGTAATCTTCCTCGGTTTATTAGCAGACCGGCTATGTCAACGCCGTGTATTACTCTCCCTCAGCTTCACCCGTCTCTTCTATCAAGGGAGTTATGCTTCAAGACTGAGTTCCGAGTGGAGTTACCGAATCTCATGCTTCTAGTGCCGAGAGACAAAACCCCGTGGGTTTGTGATATTCATCACTCTGAATGGTTACTCGCTCAAGAGTGTTCGCATATTGCTAGCACCGGGTGTCTAGGGGCAACCACACCAATGAAGTTGCATGTTCACAGTCGGGCCAGGTCATCTGTTAGGTGGGCCCGTTATTTGAGAAGGTATTACAGATTAAGAAGCCCGAAGGTCCAAGCCCGCACCAGGTGGGTCCATTTTCAAGAAATTTCTGCCAAGAAGAGGCGGTGACGTAAACTCAATGGCTATCGGTTGTGCACTCAGGGGTCCACTTCTCTTCCTTCTTCTTCATTTCACTCATCATTTCTTCTGCTCGGTTCCCACCCCTGGGTGGTGTATCTGCCCTTTCCTAATTCTCCCTCCACAATTCTCTCCTCCTATCTCAGATCCACGAATCCCCGTTCTTCCTTTTCCTATCCGGAACCTCCGGACTTTTCATCTCCTCACCATTCTCGGCCTCAGCCTATATCCTCCTCTGATTCTTCTCCTCCGGTGTCTCTGGGTTCTCCTTCTTATTCCCCGACCTTGTCGGGTGTCTATCGTTATTCTTCTCCGGCCCTGTTGGATGATTCTCGTCCCTCTTGTCCGACCACGTCAGATGATTCTTCTTATCATCTTTCTACTCATTCCTCTTCACCCTTTCAGGATCATTACCCTTTTTCTTGCTGCTTTCGAGGCTTTAGTCCGCCTTGATCTTCGCTAATCTGATTTCTTCTGTAATTGGTTCCTTGTTATCAAGGTCTCTGTGCCTTAACGAGGGAGTTCTAGCCCTCATCTCTCTTCCTTTTTATCCTTATTCGTCTAGTTTAATGTCTGCCGCTCCTCCATGTAGAGGAATCTTTGATCATTTACTATCCTCTCTCTTTCGTCCTGTCAAGCAAGGAATATGAAGCTCGTGCTGTGCGAAGCTCGATGATCACGATTGTTTCAGGATGCTAGTTTCGTTCCGTGGATTTGTAAGGTATCTTTATTTTGTGCAAAGAACATGCTATTATTATCACTTATTTACTCATGCACATTGTTAAGATTAACGTTGGTTCCTTACATGGTTAAGTGGCTTTTAGAAATTTGCTTAGTTCATTTAAAATGAGTTCGCTTCTGCAGCATCCTTAGGCTGGTGATAGCTCTGCGCTGGGAGTCCAGTTCATTCCCCGATCGTTGAGGGTGCCCTTTAGGCATGGGTTTTTCACACACTACACGGTAAGCCATAGCCAATCTCTCTAGTGCAACATCGTTGCTGCTTTGGCCATACCATGGGTATGCACAAAGGTCTTTTTCTTTTCTCTACTCGGCCAAGTGCAGGGGCAATAGATTGATGGATGAGATGACCAACCTAGACGCTCCCCAATACGAGAGAGGTCTCAAATAGGGGCACTCTTGACCCTCGAAAGTGAGCTTTCATGCAATATCTAGCCAACAAGGGCTGTCAAATGAAGATCATATATGAAAATCAATGTAAAATTATAAATCAAAGGCATGGCAAGAGTGGCAGTAAAGTTCCCCGCAGGACGTCATGAGCCCGGTCGCATGCGTGCCTGATAGATATGGGTCTCAAAATCAAAGACACAAAGCCCCGGCGCAACAGACCTATTTCTTTGAGGGGTGGTGCCCTGGAAGGAATTCAAATCCTGATGTCTCCCATCCTGCGTAAAGCTTGTCTCCAATTTTCTTCTATCTCCCTCTTAGGCTGGGTTGTATCCCGGGTATGGCCTTAGTAGGGGCACCGTTCTTTAGAGGCGGTTGGTTATGGTAAGCCACCCTCACATGCACGCCCTGCTTAAGGGAAGCCTTTAATGAGAGGGGAGGGACGGCGATTCCTGGCCAGTAGTTCGAGCCCGTCTTTGGGTGCTGCAGATTGCTATGTCAAAATCCAAAAAAATGAAATATAGTTCAAAATCCAAAAAAATCAAATATGTCAAAATTCTGAAAAGAAAAAAAAAGAAATATTGTCAAAATTTCAAAAAAAAATTGAATATGTCAAAAAAATAACAAAAATTTGAATATGGCAAAAAAAAATCAGAAATACAAAAATCTAAAAATACTTCTCTTCTATTCCTTTTATTTTTATCTTGAGGACAGATACGTAATCTGTTTGCTAAGTGTGCAGGCTGCAGGTTGCAGGTTCAAGCTTTCCTTATTCTATCTTTCACTCTGCCTCCTGCTCATATTCTTCGATCTGTACTCATCTCTTCAATCCTATCTCTGGATCTATTCTGAAGCTCGTGGCCTTCTCAGCTTTCGCTTATCTACTTAATCATGTCTCCATGAGAGGCATTGTCTCATGATTTTGAACCTGGCGGTTCCGCTTCATCTGATCTTGGGCTTTGATTGAAGAATGTGTTTGTTGTCTTTACCATGTCTATGGTCCACCATGTCTTTTGTCCCGATGTGTCCTTGTCATATGTGTCTATGTCCTCTCGTGTTGGTCGTATCTTTATCCCGCCGTGTCATTCATCACACGTGTCCCTATCCCGCCGTGTCATTCATCACACGTGTCTTTGTCCTCTGTGGTATTGTCATCCCACGTGTCTTTGTCCCACCATGTCCTTATACCACCGCGTGTGCTATTCCACCGTGTGCATGTTTTCTTGTCCCACCGTGCCTTTAGTCGCATGCATGCTTGCCATTTGTTTGTTTGTTATGTTTCATCCATCTTCGTTATGTTATGTTGTGCCATGTTTCGTTCATATTTCTCTTATTATGTTGTGTTCATGTCATGCTCGTTCATATTCGTTCATGTTCACATCATATCATGTCATGTGGTTGTTGTCTTATGATGAAAATCCATAAAAAGCAGAAATCAAAAATTCTCAAAAAGATGCCATGTCGCTTGGCAGGTAAGTCAGGTATGGCTTTCTATCCATTCTCATTGTTGCATTACTATATGGTATCTACGTTATTATAGCATCTCAAGGACCGGCTGGTTGCCCGTGTGTTCTAGGATCTGATGTTCCCCTTTAACAAAAACGATGATGATCTAGGAGCATACGGTTAATCGTTGGATAGGTCGCTCGGTTGAGTCGGGTGGGGGACGATGGACTCTGTCTCGCATGCCGTGGTTGCAAGAAGACTCTTGACCCCATTTTGCTCAGTCTAGCAATATTATCCTTGAGTACTTTCTATTTTATCTTTCTTTGCATTCGTTTTAATGATTTCTTTATTTCAGCCCAACATGCATCATGTCATTTTGAGCATTCATGCCTTGTGATCCATTCAACGATTTCTCCTCAGCAATGGTTAATTGCACTTAAGCTCTCTTGGGTAAGAGATTCCTTATTCCACTCTGAATTCAAACGATTTTTCTGATCTTGCCGCTTGGTCTGTTTGGCCAGTGTGATTCCTGTCTGGATTTTATCTCAGTCTTATTCTCCTTTCCAGCTCTTACGCTGTGTTCTTTCCGACCCACTCATTGTCCGTGGATTGTGTCCCCGATGAGGCCGGTCGTGTTTCCTTTCCTTTTGTTTAGTTCTCCAGACACGTCTCATCCTTGTTATCCATTCCAGGTGGTTAGTTTGGCGTTTTTGGGAGAATTCCTATCGCTTGTTGGTTGTGACGGATGTCTTTTTGCCTTGATGCCCGCTTATCAGTTCTCTCCACTTCATCTCCGCTTCATCTCCATTTCACGTTGCTGTCACTTTTGCTCCATCTCCTTTCCATTTCATCTCCGCGCCACTTTCGCTCGTTCCCTTGCAAAGCGGACATCAAGGAGGGGCATCTGTTGACACCCGTTTTAGCCCACAAGTTGTGTCATTTCTCTTATTCACCATTTTTGATGTCCCGAATTAGCCATTGTTTTGGAGCATTCTCGGATGGATTTCAAGCCCATTTTTACCATTCCCTATCCTTTGATTCTTGGAGATCATGATTTCCTAGAGCCCTGGATCTTATTTTGTCAACTTCCGGCTTCCAAGTCGACTTTCGGCCCATTTAGGCCAGCTCCCCTCAAGTAATCGGCTCTCTCTCACTGCGCAGTCTTAAAAGTGGTTCTTTTTCACTCTCTTCTTGTCTTTTTTTTCAAAAAGTTATCTTCATCAAAGTTGTTCCTCTTTCAAAGATCTACAATTTCTTCTTCTACACCGTTGGCCGGTTCTGTCACGCCCCGAACAAGGCGGAAATATCGGGACGTACAGTCAGAGGCAAGCAGGAAAGAGAGAGAACTAATCTAAATACACAAGTGCTATGGAAAGGAAATACTAAATGATCATTAAACAACCAAACTGATACAATAATCTCAAATGCAACTTAATACAACTTGGAATAACAACCACTAAGACTCAACAACAACTGAAACTAAATGATCTCCAAACACAACAAACAATAAGTACACCGCTAACACACTAGAACTGATACACTCAAGACATCACTCCTGCCCTTCCCCGTCGGTAAGCGCGTCACCTGAGAAGCCTGGAAAGGGGGAAACAACGGGGTGTGAGCTAACGCTCAGTAGGAAATAACAGACATGTATAAGTGATTAACAGTTTAATTACATTTTCAAAATATCATGCTACAAACGATAATGCAATAAACAACGGTAATAACAAGATCTTGCAAGGTCAAGAAATACAATTGATAATGATTATCAAGGATAACAGATACAAGAATTTACTACAGGAGATATAACAATGAGATATGAGTAAGGAATTGGCCAACAAGCAAGTATTTTAAACATCTAACCAAGTATGATCAAGTAACAAGTAACAAGTACAAGATATTTTTGTCGTAGACGCCAACACTCAGGCAAGTACTTCGGTGCAATGCCCCACCTTGTCATTAACATCCCATGGGCTCACTAACTTTCGGGCGCTCTCCCCAGGACCAGACCGGGCCCTTATGATGCGATGGCATTGATTTACTGGGCCCAACGTCCCATCCGTCCAGACATTCAATCAATTTTAATGGCCAATTAATCAGAGGAATTTCTGCCATAAGTTCAGATTTAAAGGACTAACCTTGTCCTTGGATTCAAGAGTACAAAACACGGTCAAACTCATCTCCAAGAGATGTGCGGTCGTAACAGAACCGCTTGAAGGATATCTACGGTTCATACAGGACCGTACATACAAGAACTGGGCTGAAACTCAACCCGTGAGGGCAAGAAACGAACGGCTGACAGCAGGCCGCCCTAAGGTAAGAATAGTGCAATATAGGCCGCTCATGTCCAGAAGACATTAAGGCCCAAGAACGAAATATACGGTCCATACTGGGCCGTATAAAGATATGCGGTCACGATCGGCCCGCCTAAGAGGTTATGCGGTCACATGATAACCGCGCATGCCTCTATTTGATCCAAGACTTAAACCAGCGGTTTAAGCTCACAAAACAGGGTATGCTGGTGTTAACCAGGTTCTAATCATGATTATAATGATGTTCCAAGATGACGGTAAGACCGCCGGATAGAGTTTCCGGGGGTAAAACCGAGACTAGTACGCTAATCGGCCAATCGGCTTCGCATAAAGTGGGAAAGTTAAACATGCTGTTCTACTGTAGTACAGCAGCTAAACAGCAAGTTAACAGTCATATTAATCCTAATGCCAAGCTAATTTATCAGGGATTAGGTTATATATTAATCCAAGATGCCAAGAAAATAATTTAAGATGATAACGAGTTCGCGTAAGTCGCGTAGGCACGAATGACAAGCAATAATCAGAAATTTAGTTGCATATTTAAACAGTTATTAAATGGGTTTCTATTTCACTAATTACCCTTAATGACATGCAAATGAATGCATTAGAACATAAATTAAGTCACTCTCTGTGGGGATAAACGGTTCTATATGGACCGTACAACTTACTGGGCATTCCGGGGCCGAACAGGGGTCACTCTGTGACACAGGGAGATGGACGGTTCCTCAGGGGCCGTCCATGGTTTCTAATTATAAATTGTCATTTGAAACTAAAATGGATGCATCATAATAATTACTAAGTCAATTACTGGGTAGATAAACGGTTCTCGGTGAACCGCACAACTATCAGGCTTAACGGGGGCTAAACGGGGGCTGAACGGGGTTCAAACTGGCCTCAGGGAGTTGGGCGGCTCTCCCTGGGCCGCCCAAGTAGTTGGGCGGCTCTATCTGGGCCGCCCAAGGGGTTGGGCGGTCCTGGCAGGGCCGCCCATCCCTGGGTTGTGCGGCCAGTAAAGGGCCGTATATGTATATGTGGTCCATTCTGGACCTTATATCCAGATATGTGGTTCCTTAGGAACCGTTCAACCTGGGATGAGTGGTTCTTGAAAAACCGTTTATATAAGGGCATGCTAGGGTCAAAATTGGTCAAAAGGTGGGCTGGAGTTGGACGGTCTATCGTAAGACCGCCCATCTCTGGGTCTACGCCGGTCATCCCTGCCGCGTCCGGTGAACGCCGGGAGCTAGGGTTTGGATAGGGTTACACTAAAATGATCATAACTAATGCAATTGGACTCCAAATAAGGGGATTTTGGTATCAGTGGAAAGCTAATACAAAACTCTACCTATCTGCAAGGTCAATTTCATGATCAATTACTGGAATTGAGATCTATTAAGGCTGGAACACAAGAAACCCTAATTCTGACATGCTGTGACTAAAACGTTAAATTCTCTCTACATACAGAATGAAATTTGGGGATTCTTGGCTCAAATGAAAGCTACTTCGATGGTGAATCCAACCATATAAGATATGGTTCATGAGGATTAAGATTAATACTTCGAAAGCATAAATCAATTCGGATGAACACATCAAGAACACATCAAACTAGGTCTAAAACATGCTGTTACTATAACTAGAAATTCTCTACACATGCTTCATTAAACATAGGGCTTTCTACGTTAAATGAAAGCTAAGATCATGCTTATCATATCATATAAGTTAATTTAAGTTTGTCTGTTACACCTACCTGAATCGAAGATTGAAAACGGGGCTAGAAATGAAGAACGAACTAGAATACCCTTCAGAAAAGCCTCGACTGCTCTCTACACACCTGATAAAAATTGGGGCTTTCAGTCCCAATGGCTAGATCTCGTCGAGAGGATCAATTTCCTATACTCATGATCAAGTTTTGGTTGAGAATGCCTACCTTAATTGAAGAAACAAGGGAGGAAGATGGAAGTCGACGGCCTGCCGACACACCTACAAAGATCGCCGGAATTCTCCCCAGATCTGGATCCTCTGCCGACACCACAGCAACCAAAAGAAAGAGGACTCGTAGAGCTTTCTATGTATAGCTCATAGGCCTTCTGGAGAGTTCTGTGCTGGGAGTATTCGGCCGTGGAAGAGACGTGTTAGAAACGGCACCGTGATTGTTGACTTGAGCAAACGCGGCCGAGAGCGCCGCCTAGGGTTAGGTTTTCGCTAAATTTATTGGGGGCTTTTGATCCTTAGATCCTCACCGTTCATTTGGCTCTGGTTTGAGCTCATTTGGTCGAGAATTGAGCCTTAATTTCGTGTTTTAATCCAAGGTTAGGTTTGGGTCAAAAAGTGTGCAATTAAGGGCTTAATCTCTAAATAGATCCCACCACGGATTTATAATGACCCAAAGCCAGAAGATAAAATTGCAATCTACATCGACCTTAACCTGTTTACTATTTTTCTGAATTTTTATAGAGTGGTCGAAATTATCATTATTCTATTTCTAAGGAATTAAATATTAATAAATCCGAATTTCAATTATTAAATCCATAAAAATGCAAATTCTTAATTAACAAGAGCTAAATAAATATATTAAATCTAATAAAATAATTCGGGGTCTTACACCCTCCCCTACTTAAAGGAATTTGGTCCTCCAAATTCACTGCACTAACACTGCGAGTAGGGATAGAGATCGCTCACCTAGAATAAGTCGGGATACCGCTTCCGCATAGTCTCTTCAGACTCCCACGTAGCTTCTTCGGTCCCACGCCGACTCCACTGAATCTTGACCATCGGTATTGAACGATTCCGGAGTTGCTGTTGCTTCCGGTCCAGAACCTTTATCGGTCTTTCCTCGTAGGTCAGATCCTCCTTCAGCTCGAAATCCACATGATGTATAACATGAGTGGGGTCGTACACATACTTCCGTAACATAGAAATATGGAAGACGTTGTGCACGCCAGACAATTGAGGCGGTAAGGCCAGCCTGTATGCCACCTCTCCCACTCTATCTAGAATCTCGAACGGACCAATGTATCTCGGACTCAGCTTGCCATGAATGCCAAATCTTCGGATCCCTCTCGTCGGAGAGACCTTTAAGAATACATGCTCGCCAACCTGAAATTCCAATGCTCTCCTCCTGTTGTCGGCATAGCTCTTCTGTCTTGATTGAGCCACTTGTAACCGGTCCCGGATAATGCGGATGTTCTGTGAAGATTCTGAGACAAGATCCGGTCCAAGCCACTGTTTCTCACCTACCTCGTCCCAACACAACGGGGAACGACAACTTCTGCCATACAAGGCTTCAAATGGAGCCATCTGGATACTAGACTGATAGCTGTTATTGTAGGCGAATTCAATTAGTGCCAAATGCTCATTCCAAGTACCACCAAAGTCAATCATACATGCCCGCAGCATATCTTCCACTATCTGATTGGTTCTCTCCGTCTGCCCATCTGTCTGCGGATGGAATGCCGTGCTGAAATTCAGACGAGTACCCAAAGACTCTTGTAGTCCCTTCCAGAAATGAGAAGTGAATCTAGGGTCTCGATCAGATACTATATTCACTGGAATACCATGCAACCTCACCACTTCCTTCAAATACAAAGCTGCTAGAACATCAACTGTCCATTTAGATTTAATGGACAAGAAATGGGCTGACTTTGTCAGTCGGTCAACAATCACCCAAATTGCATCAAATCCACCACGAGTTCTAGGCATACCCATGATGAAATCCATGCCAATACTCTCCCACTTCCATTGGGGTATGTCGAGTGGTTTCAATTTCCCTGCTGGTCTGAAGTGCTCAGCTTTAACTTGTTGGCAAACTAAGCATTTACTTACGAAGTCAGCGATTTCCCTCTTCATATTCATCCACCAAAAGGATCGCTTCAAATCTCTGTACATCTTAGTGCCTCCGGGATGAATGGTGTATCTGGATCTATGAGCTTCCTCAAGAATCTTGTTCTTTACTGTAGCTTCATCAGGTACACAAGTTCTGCCTTTAAATAATAATCTACCATCATCAGCCAACCCGAAATCAGGTCTGCTGCTCAAGCTTCCCTTGATCTGTACCAGCTCGGGATCATTATCTTGCAAGGACTTGATCTTCATCAATAATTCAGGTTTAAGTTGAATCTGAGCAATCAAAACCCGATCATTGTCAATATTAAGATCCAGACTAGATAACTGTTCCAGTAACTTCCATTCTTGCAACATGAGACTTGACAATCTAGCTACTGGCCTCCGGCTTAATGCGTCTGCCACAACATTGCCTTTGCCAGGATGATACTCAATAGAAAAGTCGAAGTCCTTCAAATACTCCAACCATCTGCGCTGCCGCATATTGAGTTCCTTCTGAGAGAACAAATACTTCAAACTCTTATGGTCTGAAAATACCGTAAAAGATTCTCCATACAGGTAGTGCCTCCATATCTTCAAAGCAAAGACGACTGCTGCAAGTTCCAAATCATGAACAGGATAATTCTCCTCGTGCTTCTTCAACTGCCTAGAAGAGTAGGCAATCACCTTCCCATGCTGCATGAGTACACAGCCTAAGCCAATTCCTGAAGCATCAGTATAAACGACAAATCCTCCTTCACCAGAAGGTAAAGCCAATATAGGTGCAGTAGTCAAACAATCCTTTAGAGTCTGAAAGCTTCGCTGGCAATCGTCTGACCAATCAAACTTGTTCTCCTTGCGGGTTAACCTTGTCATAGGTACCGCAATCTTAGAGAAATCCTGGATAAACCTTCGATAATAACCTGCCAGGCCAAGAAAACTTCTAACTTCCGTCACACTGGTAGGCTGCTCCCAATTCTTCACTGCCTCAACCTTCGAAGGATCCACAGAAATACCTTCATTGGTGATAATATGTCCGAGAAAGGACACTTCTTGCAACCAGAATTCACACTTACTAAACTTGGCATAAAGTTGATGATCTCTCAATAACTGCAATGCCATCATCAGATGTTCAGCATGCTCCACTTCACTCTTGGAATAGATCAAGATGTCATCAATAAATACCACAACCCATTGATCAAGGTAGGGCCGAAATACATTGTTCATCAACTGCATGAAAGCTGCCGGAGCATTCGTTAGACCAAAAGGCATAACGACAAATTCAAAATGACCATACCTGCTGCGAAAAGCTGATTTATGGATATCCTCCTCCTTAATCCGCAACTGGTGATATCCAGATCGAAGATCGATCTTAGAGAAATATTGAGCTCCCGCTATCTGGTCAAACAACTCATCAATCCTCGGCAGTGGATATTTGTTCTTGACAGTCAACTGGTTTAACTGCCGATAATCGATGCATAATCTCATCGAGCCATCTTTCTTCCGAACAAACAATACAGGGGCTCCCCACGGAGACGTACTAGGACGAATAAAGCCCTTCTCGAGTAACTCCATCAACTGTTGCTTCAACTCTCTCAGTTCCGCAGGAGACATACGGTAAGGAGCCTTGGAAATAGGAGATGTGCCCGGAAAGAGGTCAATAGAGAAGATAACTTCCCGCTCAGGAGGAAGTCCTGGTAATTCCTCTGGAAAGACATCAGAAAAATCTCGGACAATAGGAATGTCCTTGATCTCAATCTGCTGCTCAGGGGTTGCACAGATAAAGGCTAGAAAAGCCTCACATCCTCGCCTCACCAGCTTATCAGCTCGAAGAGCCGAAATAAGCGGTACAGAGTTATGGTGCTTAACTCCCACAAAAGAAAGTCCAGGGTGCCTAGTAAAAGACACAGAGCTAGAACTACAATGAACGTCAACCTCATGTCGAGCCAACCAATCTGCTCCTAGGATTACATCATAATCCTTCATATCCATGCAAATTAAATCAGCTGGAAAGTTCTGCTCACCAATCAAAACCTTACTAGAAGGATAGAAATGTTGGATTGCTGTTCTAGTGCCAATAGGGGTTGAAATCACTAACGGAGTATCCATCATAACCGGTTCCATAGATAATGACTTAGCAAAACTCCGAGAAATAAAGGAATGTGTTGCACCAGTATCAAAAAGAACAAATGCTGGCTTGTCGAGTATAATAAGAGTACCTTCGACGAGTCCACCATCTTCGGCTGTTTCCGCTTCTTCTGCATACAGAGCTTGGAGCTTCCCTTGCGGCTTCTTGAAGACTTGCGGTTTTGCCGGTGTTGTTTGCTCCGCTATCAAAGGACAGTTGGGGATACGGTGCTCTTTGCTTCCACATCGCAAACAGGCGCCCAGCTTGCGCCAGCATTCCTCCACCTTGTGACCTGGACGATCACAATACTTGCATATGCCCTTAAACGGAACCATAGGGCCAGGCTTCTTATCTTCATACTTCGGCATCTTGCCTTTCCATGATCCGGACCCGCTCCACGAACTAGGTCCACTAACATGCCTCTTCTTAATATACCCGGGTTTGATAATCCGGGAACCCGTAGGTTGCTCCTTCTTCGCACCGCTTCCACGGATTCTCTCCGTCATTTCGAGGGTATCTTCCAAAACTTGAGCCTTTCTCACCATCTCGGAATAAGTGGAAATCTCCATTGGTGCCAGTTGGTTGATATAATGCAGCTTCAGTCCGTTGAGAAAACGCTTCGCCTTCATTTTCTCGGTGGAAATAAGGTGTATAGCATATCGAGAAAGCCGTGCAAATTGAGCCTCATACTCCGCCACGGACAAACCTCGTTGCTTCAAAGCCGCGAACTCTGCCGCTTTCTTCTCTTGCACTCGGTCAGAAAAATACTTGCCGTTGAAAAATTCCTCGAACTCCTCCCACGTAACCTGATGATCACCGAGAGTCGCCTTGATAGAATCCCACCAAGTACGTGCATCACGCTCCAATTGAAATGTCGAGAGAAGGACACGCTCCTGGTTGGTGCATTGCATAACTTCAAATATTCTCGCCATCTCATCTAGCCAGTGCTCGGCTTGGTCGGGGTCGGTCGAACCCGCGAATCTAGGCGGATTCATTCCGCGGAAGTTCCGGTATAGATCACCGGTGCCATGTGGTGCCGCTCCTGCCTGAGCCACTTGCTGAAGGGCCTGGGTAAGGCCTTGAACCGTGCGCTGCAGGTTCCTCCATTCGGCGCGATCAGCTGCCATCTACACGAGAAATAGATTACTTAGGTTTAATCAAGATGGATAATTACACGATTAAGAAACGAACTTAACCCAAGTTTCTACCCATTCTCACCAGGTCAGGTCCTAGACTTTAACAAGATTAGGGGTCTAATGCACCTAGACACAACCAAAACTCGGTACCTGGCGGAGATAACCGATCCGAAGACCACTCGCGCAAGTATGCGACCTTCCGATAGGCGTAGCCTAACGTTCGGACAACATCTTTTGATATACCGGGTTATTGGGATGCCATGCAAGAACTTAGAAAATCTAGAACTTAAGAACTTAAGAAAACCTAGGAATGTGAAACCTAGGCTCTGATACCAACTTAACTGTCACGCCCCGAACAAGGCGGAAATATCGGGACGTACAGTCAGAGGCAAGCAGGAAAGAGAGAGAACTAATCTAAATACACAAGTGCTATGGAAAGGAAATACTAAATGATCATTAAACAACCAAACTGATACAATAATCTCAAATGCAACTTAATACAACTTGGAATAACAACCACTAAGACTCAACAACAACTGAAACTAAATGATCTCCAAACACAACAAACAATAAGTACACCGCTAACACACTAGAACTGATACACTCAAGACATCACTCCTGCCCTTCCCCGTCGGTAAGCGCGTCACCTGAGAAGCCTGGAAAGGGGGAAACAACGGGGTGTGAGCTAACGCTCAGTAGGAAATAACAGACATGTATAAGTGATTAACAGTTTAATTACATTTTCAAAATATCATGCTACAAACGATAATGCAATAAACAACGGTAATAACAAGATCTTGCAAGGTCAAGAAATACAATTGATAATGATTATCAAGGATAACAGATACAAGAATTTACTACAGGAGATATAACAATGAGATATGAGTAAGGAATTGGCCAACAAGCAAGTATTTTAAACATCTAACCAAGTATGATCAAGTAACAAGTAACAAGTACAAGATATTTTTGTCGTAGACGCCAACACTCAGGCAAGTACTTCGGTGCAATGCCCCACCTTGTCATTAACATCCCATGGGCTCACTAACTTTCGGGCGCTCTCCCCAGGACCAGACCGGGCCCTTATGATGCGATGGCATTGATTTACTGGGCCCAACGTCCCATCCGTCCAGACATTCAATCAATTTTAATGGCCAATTAATCAGAGGAATTTCTGCCATAAGTTCAGATTTAAAGGACTAACCTTGTCCTTGGATTCAAGAGTACAAAACACGGTCAAACTCATCTCCAAGAGATGTGCGGTCGTAACAGAACCGCTTGAAGGATATCTACGGTTCATACAGGACCGTACATACAAGAACTGGGCTGAAACTCAACCCGTGAGGGCAAGAAACGAACGGCTGACAGCAGGCCGCCCTAAGGTAAGAATAGTGCAATATAGGCCGCTCATGTCCAGAAGACATTAAGGCCCAAGAACGAAATATACGGTCCATACTGGGCCGTATAAAGATATGCGGTCACGATCGGCCCGCCTAAGAGGTTATGCGGTCACATGATAACCGCGCATGCCTCTATTTGATCCAAGACTTAAACCAGCGGTTTAAGCTCACAAAACAGGGTATGCTGGTGTTAACCAGGTTCTAATCATGATTATAATGATGTTCCAAGATGACGGTAAGACCGCCGGATAGAGTTTCCGGGGGTAAAACCGAGACTAGTACGCTAATCGGCCAATCGGCTTCGCATAAAGTGGGAAAGTTAAACATGCTGTTCTACTGTAGTACAGCAGCTAAACAGCAAGTTAACAGTCATATTAATCCTAATGCCAAGCTAATTTATCAGGGATTAGGTTATATATTAATCCAAGATGCCAAGAAAATAATTTAAGATGATAACGAGTTCGCGTAAGTCGCGTAGGCACGAATGACAAGCAATAATCAGAAATTTAGTTGCATATTTAAACAGTTATTAAATGGGTTTCTATTTCACTAATTACCCTTAATGACATGCAAATGAATGCATTAGAACATAAATTAAGTCACTCTCTGTGGGGATAAACGGTTCTATATGGACCGTACAACTTACTGGGCATTCCGGGGCCGAACAGGGGTCACTCTGTGACACAGGGAGATGGACGGTTCCTCAGGGGCCGTCCATGGGTTTCTAATTATAAATTGTCATTTGAAACTAAAATGGATGCATCATAATAATTACTAAGTCAATTACTGGGTAGATAAACGGTTCTCGGTGAACCGCACAACTATCAGGCTTAACGGGGGCTAAACGGGGGCTGAACGGGGTTCAAACTGGCCTCAGGGAGTTGGGCGGCTCTCCCTGGGCCGCCCAAGTAGTTGGGCGGCTCTATCTGGGCCGCCCAAGGGGTTGGGCGGTCCTGGCAGGGCCGCCCATCCCTGGGTTGTGCGGCCAGTAAAGGGCCGTATAAGTATATGTGGTCCATTCTGGACCTTATATCCAGATATGTGGTTCCTTAGGAACCGTTCAACCTGGGATGAGTGGTTCTTGAAAAACCGTTTATATAAGGGCATGCTAGGGTCAAAATTGGTCAAAAGGTGGGCTGGAGTTGGACGGTCTATCGTAAGACCGCCCATCTCTGGGTCTACGCCGGTCATCCCTGCCGCGTCCGGTGAACGCCGGGAGCTAGGGTTTGGATAGGGTTACACTAAAATGATCATAACTAATGCAATTGGACTCCAAATAAGGGGATTTTGGTATCAATGGAAAGCTAATACAAAACTCTACCTATCTGCAAGGTCAATTTCATGATCAATTACTGGAATCGAGATCTATTAAGGCAGGAACACAAGAAACCCTAATTCTGACATGCTGTGACTAAAACGTTAAATTCTCTCTACATACAGAATGAAATTTGGGGATTCTTGGCTCAAATGAAAGCTACTTCGATGGTGAATCCAACCATATAAGATATGGTTCATGAGGATTAAGATTAATACTTCGAAAGCATAAATCAATTCGGATGAACACATCAAGAACACATCAAACTAGGTCTAAAACATGCTGTTACTATAACTAGAAATTCTCTACACATGCTTCATTAAACATAGGGCTTTCTACGTTAAATGAAAGCTAAGATCATGCTTATCATATCATATAAGTTAATTTAAGTTTGTCTGTTACACCTACCTGAATCGAAGATTGAAAACGGGGCTAGAAATGAAGAACGAACTAGAATACCCTTCAGAAAAGCCTCGACTGCTCTCTACACACCTGATAAAAATTGGGGCTTTCAGTCCCAATGGCTAGATCTCGTCGAGAGGATCAATTTCCTATACTCATGATCAAGTTTTGGTTGAGAATGCCTACCTTAATTGAAGAAACAAGGGAGGAAGATGGAAGTCGACGGCCTGCCGACACACCTACAAAGATCGCCGGAATTCTCCCCAGATCTGGATCCTCTGCCGACACCACAGCAACCAAAAGAAAGAGGACTCGTAGAGCTTTCTATGTATAGCTCATAGGCCTTCTGGAGAGTTCTGTGCTGGGAGTATTCGGCCGTGGAAGAGACGTGTTAGAAACGGCACCGTGATTGTTGACTTGAGCAAACGCGGCCGAGAGCGCCGCCTAGGGTTAGGTTTTCGCTAAATTTATTGGGGGCTTTTGATCCTTAGATCCTCACCGTTCATTTGGCTCTGGTTTGAGCTCATTTGGTCGAGAATTGAGCCTTAATTTCGTGTTTTAATCCAAGGTTAGGTTTGGGTCAAAAAGTGTGCAATTAAGGGCTTAATCTCTAAATAGATCCCACCACGGATTTATAATGACCCAAAGCCAGAAGATAAAATTGCAATCTACATCGACCTTAACCTGTTTACTATTTTTCTGAATTTTTATAGAGTGGTCGAAATTATCATTATTCTATTTCTAAGGAATTAAATATTAATAAATCCGAATTTCAATTATTAAATCCATAAAAATGCAAATTCTTAATTAACAAGAGCTAAATAAATATATTAAATCTAATAAAATAATTCGGGGTCTTACAGGTTCTGCCCCGATTGTGAGTTATTCACATTTTTCCGACGTGTTGTGCTGTTCACCAACATCCCAGAATTTTCCTCTCTCTTCCAGCCCCATTTTCTCCATCTTCCAATCATTTTCTCAAATTTCTTTTTTCATGAAAGTTGTTCCTCTCTCAGTTATCTACAACTTCTATGTTTATCACTTTGTCTAGTTCTGCCCCGTTTGAGAGATACGCTTCAATTTCTAAAGTCGCGCGCAGTCTGCCCGGAATCTACCTTCATCAATGTGAAGGTCTACTGTAGATGCGTTACTTCAATGTGAAGGTCTACTGTAGATGCGTTACTTCACTGTGACGGTCCTACAGTAGACCGTTACACCGAAACTTGTCCGAAAACGTCCCGTTTGAGTGACGGACCTACCATAGTCCGTTACATCACTCTGACGGTCCTACGATAGACCGTTGATGCGGGACGGACACAGGAGACGACACTATTAGGTGCCACCCTCGGACTCTAGATGAAGACGCGACCAGCAGCACACACCAGGGAGACACTAAGCCCGACACTATGAGCTCCTAGTGGCGAAACGTCGCTAACAGAAGTGGAAGCTCACTCTTCGTCCCAAGCGAGGGAAAGCGCGGACCGTGCGCGGTTAAGGAACCGGCGGAGGTCAAGGGTAGTCCGACTCAACTTCCGGACTCGGATCGAGTCACGGGACGGGTCACTCTCACTCTCACAGCGGTGACATGGACACACGGGCAAGTACCTACACTCTCGGCAGCGGCCTAAGACCGTATACTAGCTAAGCAATGTAACGCCAAGAAGTTCGGACTATTACCTCCACGCACCCGGCGTGGCGAAGATAACCCCGGCCAATCACGGACCCCCGGTTAACACAATTTTACAGCCGTACAATAATTTGACCCACTCCACGCAGGGAGGTAAAAGGTCACATGCGGGGCCCGGGAATCACGCGAATTGGGTTGACGGGCAGCATCTTGATGTCGCCCGGCGGTGCCGAACTCCGCGTTTTCGTGCTTTCCGAACGGCGGGTTCTGCGGACCCGCGGGGCTCACGGATGGCGCTATCCTCCGGATCTGCGGGGGTGGGACCCACTATGATGGGGACCCCTGGTGGCGCGCCCCCACGGACGGTGGTCAGCCGGGAACACCGATCGAGGGTCGATCGGTCCCGATCTCCAAGCTTTGAAGTTGCTGTCCACGAGCTGAGGTTGCTGTTTTAGCAGCGCGCGCTCCGGTGAAAACGGCCGCTGCGATCAGCCCCGTCGTCGGAACGCGATGAAACCAGCGTCGTTGGAAAGAGGATTCAAAATCCTTCAACCTTGGGCCAGTGGAATCTTCTGAACCTCTGCGGACCTGGGCTTTAACTACTTTTCAATCCTCTATTGCATAGCTCCCAAAATATCAGATCAGCATATGAGTTTCCTATAAATAGCTATTGACCGCCTACTTGGCATTGGAATCAGACTTCAAGCTCTTCTTCAAAGTTGTAAGGAATCAAACCACGAAACTGAGAAAATTTTTGGAATTGGATTTGGAGGTGGTGGCGATTTGATATGATTTTTGGAGTTACTGGTGGTTGGATCTGGGAACAGGTGGACAGAACTGTAGATGGGACTGAGAACGATTTTTAGAAAATATGAAATGGGTGAACCAGAAATTTAGAAAAATTATGGATGAAGGGGTGGATGGAAGGAAACTCCAGTAAAATGTATGGGACTAACAGAAATCAAAAGAAGGACCTAAGACATGAAATACAGGGCGGATATGAATCTGGACAGAACTCTGGCAGAACTGAAATGGAAGGGTGGACGAAAATCAAAAATTATGAAACGGGATCTGAATGACAAACCAAAATTTATGGGATATCCTTGACACCTCTGGAACCTCCAGTAAAATGCCTAGATCTATCTAAGCTCATGGATGAGACACAAATTTCATGGAAGTTGCTGTGATACTGCGCGGGCAGAACTCCGATGAAGACGATGGCGGTGCGGTGGCGTCTCGTGGCGGCGGCGGCGATCGTCGGAACTGATAAATGAGGCTTCACACCTCAGAATGGAAGCCTTCACAGCATCCAAGGGAGAGAGGGAGGGGAGAGGAGGGGGGCGCACCAGCCCTTTACTCTTGAATTTGTGTGAATCAAATGGCATTAATTCAAGTAAAATGGAAAATACAAGTTTAAATACCTTACATCTCACATCCATCCACAACCATTGGATCTAGGGGATAGGAATGAAGGGCTGGGATGGCATGTGACACACACACACAAAAATAATAAAAAATTAAGGGGAGGGGGGCGGCCCTTGGACTAAGGAGAGAGGGTGGACTAGGTGGTGGGGGTAGGTGGCCTCCCATGTGGACTTTTCTAGTCCATTGTCTCCCATGTGTCCATTTAGCATTCAAACTTCTAGATGCCCCCATGTGGCATGTTGATTGACCCCACGTGGGACCCTAGGCTAAGGTGGCCCAATGGGGTGGGGCCTGGGGGCCCGTGGGGCCCACGGGGTCCGAATTACACATAAGCCCCTATTACACTCAAAATGGCAAACCGAATGCAACGAAATAAATACAAATTAAACACACATAAAGTCTAACTAAATATAATAAATGGGGAGGCTCAAGGCAGAGTCTCCAGGCTGTCTCCGAGCCAGATGGACGCTGAGGTGGCTCGTGTCGTGCTCCGTGTGCGGTACCGGTGGCTCGGCGTATCGTGCCGATCAACTGCTCGGGTGTCCGCACCAACCGTTACATGCACCAGAGAGTCCAATTCGTGCTGGACTCTGCTCCATTTCTATGCGCCGTGGCCCTCTTGCAGAGTCCATAACTTCTTGAATTCTTATCCAAATTTATCCCCATTTTTTCCTACTTCTAGCCCTTGGTATTATCTTGAATTTGGTTCATAAGAATCCAATTTTTATTGGCAATATCTCTTGGGATCTGGGTCGCACGATCAGAATTTATGTTTCCTAGTTCAACTCAAACTCTGCAGATAAGGCTCCGGGGCTGCCTTCCAAAAGACATATCTTCTAGAATCCTCCTCTGAATTGATCCCCGTTTGTTCCTATCTCTTGTCCTTAGTATTATCTCGAGTTTGATCCAGAGAAATCGATTTATCTTGGACTCTATCTCCGGGAATCGTGATAAGAGATGAGGATTTCTTACAAAACTCTATAAAAACTGCCCAGTTCGCAGTCGCGATGGGGGGCTCTTTCCGGACGTGGGGCGAAGCCATGCTGTAACTCTGACTCACAACTTCCACCCTATCTTGAAGAGAGAAGTATTAGCTTTCAATTTCATCTTTCTGGGCTTGATTCCATGGTCTACACTCTTAGTTCTAGTCTTCTCAAAATCACAAATCATCACAGTTTTCTACACTTTCTGCTACACATGCGTTTCTCTCCGTTTTGCATCAATGATTTCTCTCTATTCTCTCAATCAAATCTCGTGATTTCAAATCTCATGCATGCACAACACACCCACCTATCTTTTGCACCCTTCCACAGGGGTTAAAAACCTCCCCCCGGTGCGTTCTCCCCCTTTTATTCATGCTATTTTATCACTTTGGGCAGATTTCTACACTTCATGTTCTAATGGGTTTTTGCCTTTGTGTTTCATCTTTGTTTTGCAGAAGAGCATGAATACAATGTGAGGCCCTCTTCCTCTAGCCGGCTGGAAGGAGAGGAGGTTTGAATTCACAAGTTCCCCGCACCTCGTTTCAAGCGCGATCAAGTCTTTAAGTTCCAAGGTACACGGCGTCGTTCCTCTCCTTTCTTCATCCTTTGGCGTTGTTAATCCTTGGTGGCGATCACGGTTAGTATTTCTATCCTTTCATCCCCCTTGTCTTTGATTCACATGTTTATGTATGTATGTATTTAAAAGGGGCGGGATAGGAACCTAATTAAAAAACAAATCAACACCTGGGAGAGCCCTGGCCATTAAAATTTTCAAACTTTGGTGGCTTACTGACGCCTGGCGGTAGTCTCTTAGCAGCATACTGGGGAGGATACGGTACCTTGTACACATCGTAGGTACTAGCATCATCACCAGTCTTCTCAGATAGCTTCATTTCCACAATCTTTTCAATCATCAGCTTGTGGGCTATGGCTGGATCTATGTTTTCCGGGAAGAAGTGAGCTTGTTGCTGACTGTAAGGAGTTGTCATCACAGTTGCGCGCAAGGTGGGCACGGTGGACTGTGTCTGAGACACAGAGGGTTGAGCTGCTGTTTGTTGTAGAACAGGTTGGCTCGGTGCCTTGCCCTTATCGGCCGGGAGAGGATTAGCTGGGATAGCCATTTCTGTTGAGCTGGAGGTCTGCCCCACAGGCTCGACTTGCTTGGAGACCGGTGTAGCTTCATGCCTCTCATTTAGCTGTCTTCTGAGAGCATTGATCTCTTGTTGATATCTTCTAAGCATCATCTGGATCATGGGATCCATGGTTGACGGGATCTGTATCTCTTCTGAAGTCCCTTCAACGTCATCGACGAAGGGATTATCTTCCTCTTCTGCTGTCACCACATTAACTGTCATAGTGGTGATCTTGCAGACTTCATCATCAGTCTTTATTTTTTCTTTGGCCGCCTGACTTCTCCACGTGACGGGGCCTGGTCTGGTTGCCAGTTTGAGCAGTTCATCTGGCTGAGTCGGTAACATATCCTGCCCTTTGACAAGTCCGGCCATATTGCAGGCGAAGATATGCATCTTCTCCCTCTACATGTAGACTTTCCTTTTCACCTGGTCGGGGTATTTGAGCCAGTCAAAGACCGATATTCTTTCTTCAGCTTCTTGCCCGTGCAGGTCTTCTCTCCCATACCCGGTTCTGTGGCCTTCTTCATAATCATTGGAATCGGAGGAGGAGACTCCGATCATTGCTTCTTGAAAGGCTTCTTCTTCTTCATCTATGGTGCCTAAAGCACGGGATAATCTTCGCTGCCTGAGGGAAGAATTCCCCAGGTAGTGAAAGTAGTCTTGAACCACTTGTTTCATCTCCTCTTGGTTGTGTCTTTGTAGCTCTGGTCGGGGCATCAGTCTTTCCTGACCTTTCCGCTGACAAGCCAGTCTTGCCACCTGAGCAGTCAGATGATCGGCTTTGGAGTATTTGAATATGTCGGCCTGTCTAGCACAGGCTCTCGATCTTCTTGAAATGGCAGCAGCGACTGGTTCACTCATTATCATTTTCTCTTCCTCCCTGAACCTTCTGCTCTCATCCTGGCGGCGGTTGGCAGCAACAGCATAGTTCTCCCTTTCCCATCTTTTGCCCCCGGCCATGGGGTGGGTGACCATGCGGTCTTCTTTTTTCTCATATCTTCTGCCCCTCATCCTGGGGCGAGTAGTAGTCATATTTCTTCCTTCATTCTCTTTCTCATCTCTCCTACCCCGAGCCCTGGGGTGAACAGCAACAGCATCTCTTTCGTCTTTTCTTTCTCCTCTTCTGCTCCCTGCCCTAAAGCGGGCAATAGCAGCATCAGCAATTTGTTCTTCATCTTGAGATGGGGCCCAACCCTGGATTTTCTTCGGCCGCCAGATCTGCCTGAATCTGGGCGGCTTTGGTGCCAGTGGCCTTCTATCTCCATGTTTCATGTCGGCCCTCCTAGCAGTCAGTACTCGGAACCTATTGGTGGTAGGTACCATTGGGACGATCACATCTGGCTTGACCTCCCTTGAGCAACCATTGAGGTTCGCCCGGATATCTATAATCAGCATCATCTTCCTTGAGTTGGACATCCGACGACCCGCAGCAATAGATCGGGCTCTCCGGTCGGATCTTCCTCCTTTTCCGGTAGCAGCAGAGGGTGCGCTTCTCCTTGCCTCGTGATGGACAAAGCAGGACACGACCCCAGGAGTATCCTTCATCACCGGGTTCTTCTTGGGACCGGTAGCTTGCGGTGACGTCTCGACAACAGCTTTTGGCGCCTGGTTGTCAATCTCAAGCAGATCAGTGAAAATGAGGCCCAGGCAATTGGGCATTCCGACAGCAGGCGGCATCGATCCGAATGAAAGAGGTACCGCCAGGTAGCCTTCTCGAACATGTGCCTCGACCGCTTGCTGGTCAAAGCACACGGACATGATTCCAACCGTCATCCTAGCTCCCTGAAAACAGAGAAAGCACACAGAATTAGAAATTTGAGGGGGGGCCCATCGGGCCTCCTATTTTGGCGTAGAGATGAAGGGAGACTCGGTCCCACCGGGCGTGCCAGACTTGTGGGAATGGTTTTATTCATCATTTATTTTTTTATTTTTTTATTATGTTGTTGTGTTTATTGGTTTATTGGTTGGTTTGTTAGGCGTGCCAGTCACCGGAGTGACGATTTATTATGCGCTCGATCTGACTCAATCAGTCGATTGTGAAGTCCGAGTCAGGACCAGAAGTCCGTCATACCATAAATGTTATGACGTTAATTACGTCCTTCCTAAGAAGGACAACCCTTGATTAAATGCCAAAATAGGGGGGGGGCCTCGGGGCGGTTAAAAAAAACGACAGTGCATAATATTGAAGCTCTTGTTATTCTAAGAATGTAATTGGGTAAACGACAGACTTATTAAATCAACATGACCTCCTCTTGTGTGGGTCATGCCGGGTAGAAATAGGACACCGTCCACGCAATGGCGGGACGGGGCCTGGGCAATCATCGGAGACATGTCCCCGCTCACGTTTCTCATCCGGCCGAGCGCCTTGAAGTATTTGTATCCCCCGATAGATCGAGCCGGACGGGAGGTGTATGATGTGCATTTCCCGGGGCTTATCGGGGTTAAAACATTGATCGACATTTCGGCAGCATCTCCCCATAATCTGGGTTGTGCCCAGGAGAGAATAGGCTATCACCCACGGAATGCCGGGATGAAAGCCGAGAGAAAGAGAGGCCGAACCTCCCGAATTGCATATGTATGCCCTGGGGGCAATGTTCGATTCTTCCCTTATAGAAGCCGGTGGCACTCATGCAGTGGCAGAGCCCTCCCGAGCTAAAGGGGTTATTCATGAATCCGATACGGGACGGTGGAACATAAGGGAGTCTGTCCCCCTTTAGATTTATCCCCGGGACCGGTCTGGTGACTCGCGGGTATCCCTGAGTAAGTCTGATCAAGCTATCGGAGGCCCAATTGGATGGCAGGATAGGTTCTTGGCGCAGCTCAAGTTGGATGGGATTGCCGGCGCAAAGGCAAGGTGGAAGAGGGGTTCTCGGCGCAGCTCAAGTTGAGATGGAGTTCCCGGCGCGCCCAAGAGATGGGTTCTCGGCGCGCCCAGGAGATAGGTTCTCGGCGCGCCCAAGAGATGGGGTTCTCGGCGCAAGAAGGCTTGCGTCGAGAACTATTCACCTATTCTACTGTTCGTGGCGCCGGGATGGGTAAGAGACGGCGCCGAGATGGTTTTGAATGGTTTCCGGAGCCCTGTTCTTGGGTCTCTTGATGATTCAGGCCAAGGTAGATGGGTTCTGTGGGGTCAAAGTGGATCAGCTCATCAGATTGGAACTGGATTAGGTTTAGGCTCCAAAGGAAGGCCAGGGTCGAAGAGGATTTTGGGAAATCAGGGTCTAGAGAATCCCTGTCACCAGTATAGTGCAAAGTCCCGGGGACAGCTTAATATCGTCTTTCATCATCCTGGGAGAATTTTGGCAGCACCTCCCCTGGACTTAGAATTTGCCAGGGAATGATAGACAATCACCCACGGAGTGCCGGGGTGAAAGCCAAAGAGTAGGGGGGTACTGGACCCCTGACCCATGTACGCGCTTGCAGCACCATCTTAATATCCCTTTTGCGACCATTGAAGCCTGTGCAGTGGTAGGGCTTCCTTGGTTCGTCAGGTTATAAAAATAGATCGAACCCCAGGGGGGGCATGTAAGGGGGATGGTTATCCCCATTGATTTTTATCCTTCAGGTGCATATGATGACCCGGGATGTCCCTCGACAGAATACAGGGTTACATTGAGTGGATTATAGGGGTATCTGTATGGTTTCTTGACTGGTGGCAGGAGGTTTTCGTCTGGGGTTCAAGGGATGGAGCATTCATAGCCTAAAGGGGCTTACGGCACAAGGGGGTAGTTCCCGGCGCAAGAACCACTGCGCCGAGAAGTGTTCTTCACAAGGCACTATTCTGGGCGCCGGGAAGCTGGGACAGGGAGTTCCCGGCGTGCAAACGGCCGCGCCGGGAAGGTTTCTTCAGGGGTTACTATTCTTGGCGCCGAGAAGATTCCGGGTCTCTATTCCTGGTTCTTCTGGTTTCGGAAGAGGTTTCAGGCAGGATTTTCTAGCACAGATGGGGAGGATTAGAGGGTTTATCAGTATAGAGGCCGGATGTTTAAGGGAGGGTAGCATCAGTCGAAGGACAGGATCATCCATCATTAAACCCTCGGGAGATATATGGGGTTTTTGTCACCTGCTGTCCAGGTGATCAAGAGAATGATGTCTCTGATCCCTGAGCAACCTGAAGGCTCGAGAGAGGGCTAAAATCTTTGCAGGAGGCATGTCATTAAGAGAAGAAAGGATAAGGAGATGAAACCCAATAACCCATTGGATGAGGGCCGGTGCTCCATCCTCATCTTTTCTCAAAGGACAGACTCCTGCTATGTGAAAGATACGGAAACCCGGAATATCAGAGTCATCAAGCATCTTGCTGAACAACATGTACAGAGGGGGAGACAGATGACGGAGCAAGGTATCAGTGCCTCTACTGCCAGGGGACGAGAGAGTCCAAGATCCACTGAAAGGATCTGAACCTCACGTGAACCCTTCTGGAGCAGCCAAGGCCAGAACCCGGGGGTAGGGAAACATACACAGAGTAATATAGAGAAAGAATAACAGCAAGCACTATGCATGCAGTGCTCTTTCACCCCTTTTATTCATTCAATCATCACACAAGTTACATCAGATGATCTCCATCAAACCAAAAGGAAGAAATGAAGGAAACCCAACAGGAGACACATGGTTTCATCGGGATGAACTGATCGTCAGATAAGAACATAAACATTGGGGAAAGAAAAAATACAGTAGAGAAAACAACGGAGAAACTATGTGGGAGGGCGGAGTATTGACTCCTCTCCCTCCCCAGCTGCCCACCTTCTTCTCTGATCTCTTGGCATCTTCTCTGCTTCTTCTTCTGTTGACGCTGCTCTTCTCCCGTTGTTCTTGTTTCGAGAGAAAGGGGGGGTTTTATAGCCCTTGCTCAATGTCTTCTCGGCGGGCATATTTCGACTTGCCTTACCCACCTTCCCGGCACGCCTCAGTCGAATGGGGAGCTTCCCGGCGTGCAAGGCTTGATTGGGCTTGGTGAGAGGATCTCGGCGCCGTGATCATAAGCCCATTTAGGGCTTTTAAATGCTTTCAATTCTTTCTATCAGTGGGCTCCAACTATCAAAGCCGTTAGCCCTGCTTCTTCACTTGCTAGTCCCTCGAGTCTGTCAGGACAGGCAAAGGTTTCTTTGTTGGTGAGTTGGTATGGTTTCACCAGAATGCTTCTGGAGGTTTTCATCAGTCAACATACTTGCAATTTCATCAGTACTGTCATCTGGGCGATGATAACACCGGACATCAGCTTGGCCGGGGAGGGCTTCAGTTGGCTAGATAGCTTTAGTGACGGCTCTTCTTTAGTTCTGACTTTGCAGAGATTATAAGGGTCTTCATTGCTGGTTCTATTTTGATCTTCTCTTCGGTCCCATCTTTGATCTTGATTATATTTCAGGTGTCAACAAGGGTAGGATTGAGAGATATGACATCTCCAAAAGGCTTTTCAGGACACGGATGTCTGAGGGTTCATCAGTACAGGCCCATGTACTGAAAATGATGGAGTGGATTGAAAGACTCAATGCATTGGGGTTCAAGTTGGATCTTGAACTATGCATTGATCTTATACTCCAGTCATTGCCCGATTCCTTTTCTTCCTTCATCATGAACTTTAACATGAACAAGATTGAAGCAACTCTCCCAGAGTTGCTCAATATGTTAAAGAGTGCTGAAGGAACCATGCAGAAAGATAAACCATCTTCGTCTGTAATGATTGTTGGCCGGGCCAACAAGAAAAGGAAGGCCTCTCAAATATCCACCACGAGTAACAAAGGGAAGGGAAAGGAAAAGGCCACGGGTAAACAACTCGCCAAAGTTGACAAAGGGAGGGGCAAGAAGAATGAAAAGGAAGACAAATGTTTTCAATGCGGGGAAACTGGGCATTGGAAAAGGAATAATGGGGCCATCGCCCAGGCGAAGGAACCGAGATCTCACCAAAGGTCAAAGCATATTCTCAGGCGCTTTCACCTTATTCGGGAGATTGTTGATCATGGAGATGTGGCAGTAGAGCGTGTACCGTCAGAAAACAACATAGCAGATCCACTGACTAAGCCTTTGACACATACTATATTTGAGCGTCATCGGGATAAGATGGGCCTCAAAGTTGTGGGCAATTGGCTGTAGTTCAAGTGGGAGATTGTTAGTGTTGGTGTACTACAGGCCAATTTAGGGTCGGGTAGACTCGATATATGTACGATCTTGTTCATTATTAATAAAGTGGTGTTTGAGCGTAAATATGCGATTGTGTTACTTTACGTTGTCCCTATCATATGTGGTTGTAAAGTCAGCTCGAGATGGGATCTCGAACATGAGATTGACTTTACATGTACACATGCCTTAAATTGTTCCTGGTTGGAGGGTAATCACTCGGGGACTTTGATTACCTATTAAACCTGTACACATGATGTGTCAGTGACCTGTCTCATGGTCATTGGTGCGGGGCACCAACACATATGTGTAGGTGTATGTCTTTGGAGGATGTACACTGAACTGATCCACTATTGGATCTTCAGATGGTTGATTATACCTAATGTCAACTGAAGATCCAATTGTCTCAGTAGCATCGTTGGTCCTTTGACCTGAGGCATTGATCGGATCTTACACGAGGATTGGAATGGTTTAATCACTTGGCTAAGTGACTTTAACCATAAGTCATGAGTTGCCGAGCCGTTAACCACTCCAGGATACGTGTGAAGATCATCAATGGTCAAGAAGGGATCGCTCACTGTCGGGTATATATCAGACAGTTAATGGGTCATGACATTGACGCTCCGTTAAATCCCTGGCCAGGGTCGTGTGAGTTCGTTTAGAACGGACGTCATACACTTTAAGGAGGTCATAGTCAAATGGCACGATCATGGAGTTTGACAGAAACCATACCCTCGATCGTACCAGACTCATAGAAGGAGCGAGGGATTAAATCGATGCGGTAACTGTGGACTCAAAGGTTCCAGACAGGCTGGTTTTAAACCCGGCGTCCTCTAGGATCACGCGGATTTGCTTGACCCAATGTGATCAAAGGTTCGGAATAAATTAAACTATTCTTCGGCTCTAGTAGAAGCGAAGAATACGTTTAATTTACTTCTAATTGGGAATTAGAAGTTAATCGGCCTTAAACTAGAGTGACTATGGGCCTAGAGGATCACACACAATGAATTCTCGGGTGACGAATTATTATTATACAAATGTATGTATTATTTCCTTTTTTGTTCCTTTTGGAAAGGAGTGTAAATGGGGCTTAATACATATGTATAATATAAGATAGGATATATATACAGTTTCGATCTTTTGGAGGTCTTTTCAAAAGGGCCTAAACTCTATATATAGATCTTTACGTGAGCTCATTCGAGAGCCTCCTTCCTTCCCTTAAGCTAATCAAGCATTAAGGCTTAAAGGGAGAGGATTAGCTCCTCCCCCCTTCCTTCCTCATACTCTCTCTCTCCAGAATGTGAAAGGGTCGGGGAAGGTCCGTGCTGGGGGTACTATCACTGTAGAAGGGTCCGTGTGGATCTACTCTAGAGGCCGTGCAGTTGTGCGGCTCGGTATTCTGCATCGGGCATAGCGGACAGCGTCGTTCCGCGCAAGGTATAAACATGCAACCTATAATTAGGCGGGTTGGGGTCTTAGAAACACCGATTAGAACACAGATTAAGCTTTCCATTACACCGGGATCGGACAAATAAATTTTTGTTATCCGCCGCGTCGCCCGTAGGTGCTGTGCGAAACCTTACACTTATCTCAGGAGCCCGCATGGCCCGACGGTTGGGGGCAGAGCGAGTCAGAATTCACACTGACTCCCAGCTAATCGCAAGCCAGGTCAACGGCGATTACGAAGCCCGAGAAGCACCGATGGTCAAATACCTCCAGCTGGTTAGAGCCGTGGCACAACAGTTCGAGAGTTTTGAGGTAGTCCAAATAACTCGAGAAGAAAACTCCCGAGCTGACGCCCTCTCTCGGCTGGCCTCCTCTCATGACCCCGAGGGTACTCGATAGATCCTTCTCGAAGAGCTAGAGCGACCGAGCATCGATTCGGAGCTCCTGGCTGTTGACCCGGCCTCCCCAAGTGACTGGCGCACCCCCTACCTATCGTGGCTCCAAGACTCTCAGGAGCCTCCCGACCCCCGGGAAGCCCGGAGATTGAAGTACCAGGCTCGGCGATTCGTCGTTCTGGACAGCACTCTCTACCGAAGATCCTTCTCCGATCCTCTCTTGAAGTGCCTCAGTACCGACGAAGCCAACCGAGCGATTCAAGAAGTTCACGAAGGCCTGTGCGGAGCGCATTTAGGAGGAAGGTCGCTTGCCAAGATCTTGCTACAGCAAGGTTATTGGTGGCCCACTCTGTAGCGCGACAGCTCGACCTACGTACAACACTATGACTGATGCCAGCGATTTGACCACTTGGTTCATCAGCCGGCAACAGAGCTCATCACCCTAGCCGAGCCATACCCTTTTGCTCGCTGGAGAATCGACATCCTCGGGCCGTTCCCTATAGCTCAGGCCCAGAAGAAGTTCGCCATCATCGCCATTGACTACTTCACCAAATGAATCGAGGCCGAAGCCACAGCAAGAATCACCGAGACAGTCGTGTGGAGTTTCGTCTGGAAGTCGATTATCTGTCGCTAAGGCATCCCCCGGGTGATAGTGAGTGATAATGGTCGGCAATTTGATTCTCGTTACTTCCGAGAAAGATGCGCCGACCTAAACATTCGCAATCACTTCACCTCGGTCGCCCACCCTCAGGCTAACGGGCTGGTTGAAAATACCAATAAGACTACCTTAAAAGGCATCAAGATCGGGCTCGGCAAAGCCAAGGGCAGCTGGCTTGAGGAATTATCGAACGTACTTTGGTCACACAGAACGACTCCTAGAACGGCAACCGGTGAAAGTCCCTTTTAGTTGGTGTACGCCGCCGATGCCGTTATCCCATTGGAGATTACCAATCCCTCCCTCCGAGTCATCTGTTTCTCGCCCGAGGCAAACGACCAGAAATTACTCGAAAACCTCGACCTAGCGGATGAACTCCGAGAGATTGCTGGCATCCGAGCAACAGAATATCAACGCCGCCTTACTCGATACTACAACGCTAAAGTCCGAGATAGACACTTTCAACCGGGAGATTTCATCCTCAAGAAAGCCGAAGCCTCTCGACCACTTGAGGCGGCGGGCAAGCTATCCCCTAATTGGGAAGGCCCCTACCGAGTGGTCGAGACGCTCGGGAAAGGAGCATACTGGCTATCTACGATGGAATGAGAGCCCATCCCTCAGACATAGAACGCGACTACACTACGCAAGTTCTACTTCTGAATACTGAGCATTGTGTAATGGACATGAAATAAAACAAAAGCTTCCTTTCCTTTATTCAAACAACTCGCTTGTACATCAGAAAGGCCGAAGCCAAGAAAATACATGTCAAAAAATCAAAAAATCCATCTGGCGCCGCCGTATGAGCCCATCGCTTGGCTGACTCGGTTAACCTTCCTGCGTCCAGCCACTGACTCTGCCTCGTGTAGAAACTGACCCGGATAAAGGGTAGTCGACCCCGTTGGTTCGGGTAGCTCAGAACAAAGGTGATAGAGGAGTTAGGAAGGAGAAGGCTACCTTCCAAGTTGACAGAGATGGATGAAGGGGAAGAGGGAATACGAATGAAGGCCTCCTCTCTGCCAATCTGCCAACTCTTTGGAAGGAAGAGAGTGCAGGCAGCCTCCAAAGAGTGAAAGAGAAAAAGAAACCAGCAGAGCTGGACGAGGAGGCAGGGGAAAGCCCGGAAAGGAGGGAGCTTAATTGGCTTCCTCCTCCCCTCCATGGAGCGAGCGGGAAGGGACAGGCGGCAGGGATGCCTGATGCCCCCATCCGTCCACCATCTCCCCCCCCCCAAGCGCCGCTGGAACTGATAAAAGAAGGCGACGTGCTTCCGCACGTCGAACCCCCTTCTAACATGTCCGCCGGCCGTCGAACTCCCTTCAAACCCGAAGCAGAAAAGATTCTCTGCCCTTCTTCGTCAGCAGCCTCATCTTCTAGAGCATCTTCCATGCTTCAAATATAACGGCACAACGCTACGTGAAGAGAGAATGATGAAAGACTGTCGGGGAAAACCCTAAGCGGTGGAAAGGAAGGGACGCCCTTCAAACCTTTTATAGGCAAAGGGAGACTATTTTGCCTTAAATGATTCTCCCCTCGAAAACACGCCAAAGGGACCTCTCCCTACGAACGGTCACCTCAAACTCCTCGTTTCCGCCCCAGCGGGACACACGAAGCGGCCAAACATTCAAAGCAGTAGAAAATAGGAAGACACCATGTCAGACGCTCACCCAACCATCGTGCGAGATCCACGCAGAAAATATCGACACTTTCCAACTACTACAGATATGCGGAACAAAATACGGCAATGGCGATACGAAATAGTTAAGTCTTCATCATAATGCTACTGCCTTACTTTTTTCTTACACAACAAGGAAAGTTTTCCTTCAAAAAAGGAAAGACATACATAAAGAGAAAGTAAAGACATTAGGCCTCTGGCCCACCCTCAAGCTCGGAAGTGGAAGGCTCAGATGGTCTGCCCCCGGCACCCTCGGCAACGGTCGACCATGGCACTGACCCCACCGGAGTGGGAACTGCCTCAGTTGTGCGCCCTCCCGAGGCATCCGGAGTTGGCGACCCCTCGGACGAAGAGCCCCCATGATCTTCTTCTTCCGACGCCGAAGCAGAGGAATCGGAGGATGACAAGTCCGAGTCATAGCATTGCCCAGATAGGAAATCGATTGTCCCGGACGCCTGCTCCTCGTCATAAGAGACGGCCCGGTCGTAGCCCTGCTTGAACCTCTTGCGGATGCCTCGGAGAAGTGCTGACTCGTACTAGGGGAGGGTAGCCTCCTTAAGGTCGACCCGGTTGGCCTCCGAGCATTTGTACTGCTCGAGCGCCTCCGCCCCGGCTGATCCCACCCTACCAGCCATCTCGGCCTTCTCCCGCTCCGCCTCGGCTAACCTTCGCTCGGCCTCAGTCGTCTGCTTCTCGACCTCCGCCGCCTGCTTCTCCGCCTCGGCCCGATCAGCCTCGGCCTCCCCCCGAAGGCCCTCGGCTTCCTTCACCCGGTCCACCAGCTCGGCAAGCTCGGCCTCCCACTGGCCATCTAGCTCGACGCGAACGATGCGCTCCTCTTCAAGAAGAATGCTCTTCCTCTCGAGCGATTCACGGGCCTTAGCTAGCTACTCGGTTAGTGCCTTGGCCTCCACCTGGCTCGCCCGCACCAGCTCCCTAACTGAGGAAAGCTTCTATCGAAGCCCATCACGCTTCTCGATGAGCCGAGCCATCTTCCTGTCAGATCCACCAAGGGTCCAGGCCAGGTTTACCTGCTCTGACTCCAACCGGGCATAAGCTTCTGCCAGAGTTGCCCCCATCTGGGGCAGGACCAAGTCGCTCTCCATAACCGTCACGAGGGCCACAGACGGGGAGTGCTGCATGTCTCCCCCCTTCACCTTCGCGGCTATACCGTGACATACTTGATACAGAGGGCCCTGGATGTCGAGCCTCTCCAAGACCGCCGGAATAGAGACCCCCTCTTCAGTCGGCATCCCGCCGGACGGCCCAGATCGAGCTGCGGCTTCGTTCGCCCCTCGTGCCTTGGTCGGTTGGGGCTGCGTCGCTTTTTCTTGCAACCCCCCAGCCTGGACCAATTCGGCACCAGCACCGCCACCTGGTGCGTCGCCCGCCTCAATCAACGCCCCAATCTCGGCCGTGGTCCCAGCGTCACCTGCCTTGTCTACGGCCCTCTCGGGTCCTGCCGAGGGGACAGTCGGGCTAGCACCGCTGCCAATCGCAGAGAAAATCCCCACCCAGAAGAAACTCGTCCTGCCTCGGAGGAATGTTCAGATGGAAATTAGGGATTACGGGACACCTCCAAGTCTCCTCCACCGAAAAAATCCCCACCCAGAAGAACTGAGTTTTTCACCCCTTGTGCGAAGAATCCTTCACGGCCAAGGAGACACAGCTCCTATTCTGCCTTGCCTGGATGAAATAGAAGCCCTTCCCGGCCGAGGGATGCGCCTTCGACTCGAAAAAAAAATGAAAGAGGTCTAAGGAAGGATGAACTCCGCATTCACGGCAGAGGATGCTGTTGACATGTTTTATTTTACTCCTCATTGGCTTAAAAGATGTCTTCTCTCCCCTTTTACTAAATCGATATATAAAATAAATGGGAACAGTAGAAGGAGAACAGAAGAGTGTAAATAACTGTGATCGCCACCAAGGTGCCTAATGTGATTGACACACCGTACCTTGGAAAGAGGGAGACACTTGCCTTATGAGCAGTGTTGGGAGGATGTACGGCTTAGGAGGAACCGCTTGTAAGGGTGTGCGGCCACACGATAGGCCGTTTAAGGGCGCTACAGAGGATTGCGGATAAGGAACTTATGGAAGATGAACGGCTCTGACCCGACCGCAAGATGAAGAAGAACAGCCCAGGTAACACCGCACGTCTCCGTGAACGGCTGGTTAGGAACCGCACAAGGCCACTATGATAGAAGTTGTAAAAGGGTCCAACCTCCACCCTTTCCGGCTGGCCAGAAAGGATGGGCCTCGCGTTAGTGAATTGCTGACCTGCGAAACAGAGTGTAAAATATAAAGAAAAATCCAATATCAGAACTATAGAGTGTAGTAAATGCTAACATGAAAGGAAATAGACGTAACTAAGTGAAGTGGGGGATACCTGGGGAGTTTTAAACCCCTGGGGCGTCAAAAACGTGGGAGTGTGTGTGTGAATGATAGTGCAAGCAACGAAAACGTGGGAGAATGGATGTATAGAAACAAACATGCAATGAGAAGAAAACGAGACTATCCAGAATGCAAGAGGACTCAAAATAAAAGTTACTCCCTGGACCGGAGGCCTATATGGACGTAGAAGGCCTCCCTCCCTAGTCGTAGGTCGCTCAAGGATTCGGCAGGGCTTCGACGTCGACCAAAATCTCCCCCCCCCCCCCCCTTCAAAGGTAGCCTTTAGGGTCTATTTATAAAGCACCTAAAGTTCTAGCTCGAAATTAGAGTTTAGAAGCATTTTCAGGTCGAGATTATCAAATAAAAATCGTAGATAATCGAATTATCTCTTATCCAGTTGAAACAGTACTCAAAATGGTTCAGCATCTGCGGAGAAAATGACGAGAGAAGTTAGGGATAAAACCACAGATAGAGAGAGAAAATCTATTGAAATTCAGGAATCGAACGGATGAACGGTCTTACGATAGACCGTTCAACGGGATGTGCGGCCATGTCCTAGCCGTCCAACCCTGTCGGTGGAAATTCAAATAAATCATAAATATTATCCAACTATCCATCGAACTGACCGTCTTCTTCACCGTTGGACTCTCATAAATGAACGGCTAATAGCAGACCTTTCATCTACAAGGGCGGCCAGGAGGCAACCGCTCAACCTTGTCGGTGGAAAATCAAAATAGATAAGATAATTAGATAATTAGATGAAAACCAGCGACGTTAGGACTCTGGAGAGAGAGACAGATCAGATGCTACTGCACAATGGTCTTATGCGACTATGTCTAGGCCGTATATATGCCTATCGGTGATAATTCAAAAAATCAGCTAAATGTCCCATAAATATATGAACGGCCCAGTATCAACCGCACAAATTGTTATACGGCTGGAGGTTGACCGCACATGTACATGGGCTCTCGGAATTCATAGAAAAGCTCGATTAACCGAAACCAAGGCCCATTAAGCCCTGAATCAACTCGGACCTAACCAGGGAGGGAGGCTACCCATAAAATAAGCCCAAAACGTGCCTGAACACCGCCCCAACGAGCGATGGACAACTCGAGGCATCAACAAATGGGAGTAAGGAGAACGACTCAACTCATCGGTAAAAAAGGGGTGTCAACAGATGCCCCTCCTTAACGTCCTCTTTGCAGGGGAGCGAGCGGAGGTGAAGCGAAAGTGACATGGGACATGGAGATGAAGCGGAAATGCAATGGAGTGGACCGGAAAGTGGGCCTTAAGGTAAAACGACACCCGTTTTTACCAACAAGCGACAGGAGTCTTCCGGAAAACTCTGAACCAAATGCAAGGAATGATTAAACTAAAAGTGACACCAGTCTGGAGGAACTAAACTAAACGAAATGAAATAAATCGATAAGACCAACCTCATGGGGGACACAATCCCGCTGTCCAATGAGGAGGCCAGAAGCAGATAGCAAAAGTAAAGGAAACAGGCTAAAGCTCCAGACGGGGACCTCTTAATTAACCAAACCAAGCGAATTGACCAAAGAGAACCTTCCAACTCAGAGTGGAATTAGTTCCTCTTACTCAAACACTGAACGCACAGCTAACCATTGCTGGTGGGACATTCTTCAGGCAAACCATGGGTCATGAAAGCTCAAAAGATGTGCATGATGCATGCTGGGCTAAAATAAAAGAAATCGTTAAAATAAATGTAAAGAAAGATTAAAATATAAAATACTTGAGAATAATACTGTTAAGCTGGGAAAATCAGAGTCAATATACCATCAGCAACCACAGCGTGTAGGATAGAACCATCCTCTCCAGGGTTTCCCAACCTAACGGCCTATCCGAAGATTAAACACGTGAACCTGGATCATCATCGTTTTTGTTAAAGGGGAACATCAGATCCTGGAACACGTAGATAACCAACTGGTTCTCGAGATAATATAGCATAGTACCATATAGTAATGCAGTAAGGGATGTAAGGATAGAAAGCCATACCTAACTTACCTGTGCAGGTGAAACGGCATGTTTTTTTGAATTTTCATTTTTAGATTTTTATGGATTTTTATGAATAAGACAAATGAGTATAAACATAGCAAAGATAACACAATGCTTAACTGAACGACAAACAACATGACATAACACGATGAACAAATGAAACGGGAAGCATTGCAACACAAACAAGCATATATGCAATGGCATAAACAGACAGCACGCATGCATGAACACAGTATGACAAGACACCAATGCGGCGAGACAACACACGGTTGGGACAAGAACATGACGGACGATCACACGATTGGGACAAAACATGGAACATAGAGGGACGACTATCAACATGTGCAAGTCAACTAACAATATGTGGTGAGGAACAAAACAACAAGTGTGGGACGATACGGTGGGACATAGACACGAGACAAGGACACGGCGGGACAAAAGACATGAACAAATACGCACTTCAATCAAAACTCAAGATCAAAATGAAGCAGAACCACCAGGTTCATAATCGTGAGGTAAAGCCCTCTCATAAAGATATGATCATTGCAAATAAAAGCTGGGAAGGACATAAGCTTCAGAACAGATCGAGAGTGGATCGAAGAAGGAAAGAATAGATCAAAGATGTGGACAGGAGGCAGAACACAAAGATATAGCAAGGAATGCCTGAGTACTTGCAACATGTACACTTAGCAAACAGATTACGTATCTGTCCTTTAAAACAAATGCAAATGCATGAAAAACACACATTTTTTTGGATTTTTTTATATTCTTACTTTTTTTTAGATTTTCAATAGTATTTCATTTTTCTGGATTTTTTTGAAGTATTTGATTTTTTAGGTTTTTGAAATATTTGATTTTTTTATTTTTTTTAAATTTTGAAGTATTTGATTTTTTTTATTTTTGACAATATTTGATTTTTTTTAGAAATTTTGATTTTGACATAGTAATCCGCGGCACCTAAAGACGAGCTCAAACTACTGACCAGGGATCGTCGTTCCTACCCCTTTCATTAAAGACTTCCCTTAAGCAGGGCGTGCATGTGAGGGTGGCTTACCACAATCAACAGCTTCTAAAGAACGGTGCCCCTACTAAGGCTATACCCAAGATTCAACCCAGCCTAAGAGGGAGAAGCAGAAGAAAAATTGGAGACAAGTTTTATACAGGATGGGAGATATTAGGACTCGACTTCCTTCCATAGCACTACCCCTCAAAGAGATAGCCTGTTGTGCTGGGGCTTTGAGTCTTCAACCATAATTTTGCATAGCCCTTATCGGCCAGATATTGAAACAACGCTCACTTTTGATTTTGATACACGCATGATGCTGCACTGCCCTTCACCGTTTTACGCTAACCTCAACTCTTGTTAGGAGAAGCAGGCCCGGTTACTAGGATCAGGGGCATTTTTCATGGTATTTTTCACTCATTTCTTTTTTCTTTTCCTTTCTTTCAAGACTGCCCCTATTTGAAACTTCTCTCGTATCGGGGAATGCCTAGGCTGGTCATCTCATCCATCAATCTCTTGCCCCTGCACTTGACCGAGTAGAGAAGAGAACATGCCTTTGTGCATACCCATGGTATGGCCAAAGCAGCAACGATGTTGCACTAGAGAGATCGGCTATGGCTCGCCGTGTAGTGTGTGGAAACCTATACTCGAAGGTCACATTTAGCAATTGGGAAAAGAAACTAGACTCCCAGCGCGGAGTTATCACCAGCCTAAGGATGCTGCAGAAGCTAACTTTTTATTTGACACAAAGTTAAGATCTAATTAAACAAGGACTCCTAAAGTCACTCAATTGTGTTAATGAATCATGTGCAGAAATAATAGAAATAATGGAAATGAAAGCACGTTTCTTGCACAAAATAAAGATACCTTTGCAGATCCATGGCATAGAAACCAGCATCCTGAAGCGATTTCGATCATCGAGCTTTGAGGAGCGCGAGTAGCTTTGCATTCCTTGCTTGCTAGGATAAAGGATGAAAGGAGAGCAAATGATTGGATTCCTCGACACAGAGGAGTGGCAAACATCATACTAGACGAAGAAGGGATAAAAAGAAAGAGAGACGAGGGCTAAAACTCCCTCGTTAAGGAACTGAGGCCCTGATAACAAGGAACCAGATACAGAATAAACAAGGATTTACTGATATCAAGGCGGGCTAAAGTCTCAAAAATAGCACGAAAAAGGGTAATGACCTTGAAAGGGTAAGGAGGAAAGAACAGAAAGACGATGAAAAGATAGATGTGAAGATAAGGAATAAGGAGAATGAACATCCGACGTGGTCAGAGAAGAAGAGTAGCGATCACCCGCCAGAGGCGGGGAAGAAAATGCATGAACACCCTACAAGGTCGGGGAAAAGAAATGGAAACCACCCGACAAATTCGGGGAAGGATCGGAAAAATCAGCCGACAAGGTCGGGGAACGAGCACAAGGAATCCCCAACAGGGTCGGGGGAAAAGGATGAGAAGCGAAATCCGGGCGTACCCGGGGAGAAGAATTACAAGAGGATGCCCTTGGATCAGGGGAAGAGGAGGACATAGGTCGAGTCCTAGGATGGTGAGAATAGGAGAAGATGATGGAAATATGGTCAGGTGGCGGAAGGTACACCACCCACAGATAAGAACTGAGCAACAGAAAAGACGAATGGACGGAAGAAGGAGAGGAAGAAGTGGACCCCCGAGTGCACAATTGACGGCCCTTGAACTTATGTCGTCGCCTCTTCTTAGCAGAAATCTTCTTGAAACAACGCTGCCTGGCGCGGACACGGACCTTTGGGCTTCTTAATCTGTAATACTTTCTCAAATAACGGGCCCACTTGGCAGACGGCCTAGCCCGGTCATGAACATGCAGCTTCATCGGGACGGTTGCCCCTAGCTGTGCGGTGCTAACCATAGAAGGACATTCCAGAACAGTCAACTCCTTGTGATGAATATTAGGAAGCAATGGAGTTTTGTCGTTCGGCACTAGAACATGGAGCTTTGGCATCTTCACTCGACAGCTGGGCATGAAGCATAACTCCCTTGCTAGAAGCGCAAGACGGACCTGAGGGAGGGCGATGCGCGGCGTTGACGTGGCCGCCTCACCAATAAACCGAGGGAGATTGCATAGGATGTGTAGAATGTCCCTGGTCAATCTCGAGGACACGGCCAATTGCCCCTTGAACGCTGAATTCATTAGACTTCTGGCGACCATGTGGGTTAGCACCATCCGGACGGAAAACTCTTATGGGCCAGTGCACTGAATAGCAATCAGGTGAGAGGTAATAACAACATCAATAGCGAATTCTCCGGTGCGCAAAGAAATTGCCACCGGCCTTACTTTTGAGGAAACTGGCACCAGTGCTAAAGAACTCTTCTGAGCAACAGTCTTCATAGCAAGTGCAGGCTCATCGTCCCTACAATAGCCAGAGACCAAGACTCGGACCTGCATGCAATAAATGAAGTCTTGAAGCTTGTGATGCACAGTCAAAACCTGGTTCGGCTCTTTATCTCCTTGGGGACTAGACCCGAGGGGCACCAAAGGTAGCGTGTGCCTGCTCCGCGAAGTGGGAAGTGGCAGAGGGAGGTTAGAAGGAGGAGGTTTGAAGGGCGCGGGTGGTGATGGTGCAAGTGATGGGGAAATAATGATGATGATAGGCATGGGTGGAGGTAAAGGCAAAAGTGGAGGTATGGGTTTAGGGTCAGCCCGCTCGGGCTCAGAGGATAATGGCGAAAGGGGGAGTGGAAGAGGCGATGGCAGTGGTGGCGAAGGCGATAAAGGTGGCAAAGGGGGTGATGTGGTTGATGGAGATGGTGAAGGTGAACGGGAAGGAGATGAAGGTAGGGGTGGGGAAGAAGGAGGAGAGGAAGGTAGTGGCGTAGTGGGGGATGTGGCGGGTGGTGGCACTCTTCGGCGTATCTTTACAACACGTTGAGAGGTGTTGGGGACAGGTGTGGTGGTGAAAACGGAGGGTGAAGGAGAGGTTGCCCGAGCGGAGGCTAGGGTAGGTAAAGGTGGTGGAGGAGATGGGATGGAGGAAGAAGTGGGTAACGGAGCAGGTATCTTATCAACTGAAGAAACACCAGGGTGCCCCTGGTCTTGAAGTGGAGACGGTTGCCTAGGTGGCATGACTTGCTGTTGTTACTGTTTGCTACTAAGATCTGAAATAACTTGGCGTATGATAGCCCAATCAATCATCTTCTTGTCTTCCAAGTTGTGAACAAGTTCCCAGAACTCGGAACAATTCTTGACCACATGCCCCTGTTGACGATGGAATTCACAGAAATGGAGCAAGTTCTCGACCACGGGTCGGCAAGGCATAACCGGAGGGAGCTGCAACGCATGGGTGGCCATCAAAGCCCTGAAAACATCTGTAAGAGATTCCGGCAACGGGGGGTGAGAAGCCTGCTTCGGGCAAGGCGGATGCCGAGGGATGTGAGAAGGTAGTGGGGATGGTAGCGGAGGTTGCGTAGGTAAGGGGGATTGCGTAGGCGAAGGTGGAGGGCTAGAATGATGTGGAGGCGTGGAGGGAGTGGGAATGTAATGGACGACATCTAGCCGTTCTGGGTGTAGTGTTTTCTTGACCGGAAGTGGAGGGTGTGGGGAGATAAAATAGCGGAGGGTTGACTCGTGGAGGGTTGGTATGCGGTGGAGCACATGGAGGTATATGGGTGTATGGGAGTGGACAGTCGACCCGTGGAGGGATATAAGGTAGAGGGTTGATTCATGGGGGGATATAAGGGGGGTGATGGATGGGAGGCGTACGTGGGCGTGGAAGGTGGAGGAAATTCGGGGTCAAGGGAAACTAGGAGTTGTTGGCTAATGAAGCGGGCTCGGCTGTAAAGTTGTTGCCATGAAGTGATATCGTTCAGGGCTAAGATACATCTGAGCTCGGGCATTACGTTAGAAATAACCATCTTGATCTGCTCGCCCTCCGGAATATGTCCCAGGACTTGGGCCGCTAGGCGACGCCAGGTGTCGGCAAACGTGGAGATTCCTTGTCGGGCTTCATCTTCTCTTGGGCCAGATCAACCAAAGAATGTCTGGGCCCAACCTGATCCTGGTACTGCTGAATAAATCTTGCTTGAACGGCTTGAAAATTCATCATCTGCTCTTGTGGTAACGTAAAAAACCAATCCTTGGCTGAGCCCTCTAAAGATAGGCCAAACAAATAGGCCATCAAGCGTTGATCATGCTGGAACTGGGCCGACTCATATAAGAACTCCTTCAAATGCACGTAGGGGTCACCGACTCCACCATAGCGACGATAAGCCGGAATCTGTTGATGTGGTGGAAGCTGAAGACCTCGGAATGCAAATGGGATATCCAAAGAAGTCTGAGGATTGATTCGGCGTTGCAATTCATCAAGCTGGAGTTGGGCTTGAGCGAACATCTCCTCGGTAGGAAGAGTCCGAGAAGGATATGAGTCAGCCTGAGCAAGAGATGATGAATTTACACCAGGCTAATGATGATGGGCCGGATAAGGGGATCCGGCCTGAGAAGACGGAAAGCCCATTCCAGGAATGGAGGAATGCATGGGCCTGGACGGATTATGTACGTGGGAATGAGGATTGATTGGGCCAACAGCAGCACGGGCAGGATAAGAAGGCCCGTTAAAAGAATAGGGTCCAATGGAGGAATAAGGAGATGGGCCCGCACGGGAAGAGGAATCCACACGGGGGTAAGAAGATTGAGAGGTGCAGGAATAAGGTACAAGGGAGAAGTGCTCCATGGGGAGAATGGAGACTTTGCACAGTAGATCTCAAATGAATACAAGGAGGGAAATGACCCTAAGATAAATGCAACTAAATGGGGACACACAAAGATGAACTAGACCTAATGATCCTAATCTGACAAAGAGATGCAAATGATGACACTGCAACATGTAATGGAGGGGAGAGATGAGAAAAGAACCCACCAATTAACCACCCAAGTTGTAAATGATGCACGAATATTTTATAAGTTCCTCTTTAGGACCTTAGTGGATTAATTAAAATGTGAATTCACTCAACCACAAGGTACCTAAATAGGGTGGGGGACGGGAAACTGGTAGACTCTAAGGGACTCTCTCTCTCTCATGAATGCAGACCCTAAACTGGGGGGTGGTACGGTACAACCTTCCCGACGTCCGTGTGGGAATCCACGGCTCACGGGGACTTACGGAGGCCCTCGGCAAGGTCCCCTAGTCGGCTCCAAGGAGTATGGAGACGAGAGGAAACTCTACCTCGGTAGAAACGCAACTAAATATGAATGAAATGTATGAATCCTATGCGCACCGGAGTGCATGCAAAAGTCTAACCTAGAAACTAGTAAATGTAAGAAAATGAGATGAACGCAACCATGGAATGATATAAAAATAACAGGGGGAGGTCAAACAGCACCAACGTATATGCATATAATGATATAATCCAATTATAAAACTGTAGCACGGGGTGCACTGTAGCAGAGAAAGACGGTCTGATGAAGACCGCTCAGGGAGCAAGGATGGCCTGTGAACGACCGTTCAAACCAGGGAGTAACAACAAAGTAATCAGAAAACTCAGACAATGATAGAATGGAAGTAGGTAGAAATCAGAAGCGTACCAGGATGGGCGGTCTACTGACAGCCGCGTGATCAGTAGAATGACCTTCACCGACCGTGCAATAGCAACCAAACCAACAGTCAGAAGACAGAGGAGTACCTGTGCCAGCAAGATGGACGGCCAATAATTGACCGTGTAATACTTGAACGGATGACATTGGACCGCTTATCGCAGCAGGCTTTGCAGAAGATATGGCACTGTTCACAGAGAAGAGCGGTGGACTTCCAGCCGTCGAAGAGGTGGACGGCTCCTGGAGATCCGCACATGCTCCGGAGGACAGAGGCCGCGCCCAGACCAACCTGAAATCACTTCGAAAAGAGGACTAATACAGCAAAAGAAAAGGTCAGCAAATCACTAACACGACGGGCACTAGGTGTCCCACCGTGATCACCAAAAAAATGGGGTGTTGACATGTTTGTTTTACTCCTCATTGGCTTAAAAGATGTCTTCTCTCCCCTTTTACTAAACCGATATATAAAATAAATGGGAACAGTAGAAGGAGAACAGAAGAGTGTAAATAACTGTGATCGCCACCAAGGTGCCTAATGTGATTGACACACCGTACCTTGGAAAGAGGGAGACACTCACCTTATGAGCAGCGCTGGGATGATGTACGGCTCAGGTGGAACCGCCTGTAAGGATGTGCGGCCACACGATAGACCGTCTAAGGGTGCTGTAGAGGATGCGGGATAAGGAACTTCTGGAAGATGAATGGCTCTGACCCGACCGCAAGACGAAGAAGAACGGCCCAGGTAACACCGCACGTCTCTGTGAACGTCTGGTTAGGAACTGCACAAGGCCACCATGCCAGAAGTTGTAAAAGGGTCTAACCTCCACCCTTTCCGGCCGACCAGAAAGGATGGGCCTCGCGTTAGTGAATTGTTGACCTACAAAATAGAACGTAAAACATAAAGAAAAACCCAATATCAGAACTATAGAGTGTAGCAAATGCTAACATGAAAGGAAATAGATGTAACTAAGTGAAGTGGGAGATACCTGGGGAGTTTTAAACCCCTGGGGCGTCAAAAACATGGGAGTGTGTGTGTGTGTGAATGATAGTACAAGCAACGAAAACGTGGGAGAATGGATGTGTAGAAACAAACATGCAATGAGAAGAAAACGAGATTATCCAGAAAGAAAGAGGACTCAAAACGGAAGTTACTCCCTGGGCCGGAGGCCTATATGGACGTAGAAGGCCTCCCTCCTTGATCGTAGGTCGCTCAAGAATTCGGCAGGACTTCACCATCGACCAAAATCTCCCCCCCCCCCCTTTCAAAGGTAGCCTTTAGGGTCTATTTATAGAGCACCTAAAGTTCTAACTCGAAATTAGGGGTTAGAAGCATTTTCAGGTCAAGATTATCAAATAAAAATTGTAGATAATTGAATTATCTCTTATCCAGTCGAAACAGTACTCAAAATGGTTCAGCATCCGTGGAGAAAATGACGGGAGAAGTTTGGGATAAAACCACAGATAGAGAGAGAAATTTTGTTGAAATTCAGGAATCGAACGGATGAATGGTCTTACGATAGACCGTTCAACGGGATGTGCGGCCATGTCCTGGCCGTCCAACCCTGTCGGTAGAAATTCAAATAAATCATAAACATTATCCAACTATCCATCGAACTGACCGTCTTCTTCGCCGTTGGACTCTCATAGATGAACGGCTAATAGCAGACCTTTCATCTACAAGGGCGGCCAGGAGGTAACCGCTCAACCTTGCCGGTGGAAAATCAAAATAGATAAGATAATTAGATAATTAGATGAAAACCAGTGACGTTAGGACTCTGGAGAGAGAGACGGCTCAGATGCTACCGCACAATGGTCTTATGCGGCTATGTCTAGGCCGTATATATGCCTGTCGGTGATAATTCAAAAAAATAGCTAAATGTCCCATAAATATATGAACGGCCCAGTATCAACCGCATAAATTGTTATACGGCTTGAGGTTGACCGCACATGTACATGGGCGCTCGGAATTCATAGAAAAGCTCGATTAACCGAAACCAACGCCCATTAAGCCCTGAATCAACTCGGACCTGACCAGATGTGAACGCGTCACGTGGTGGAAAGAGAGAGAGAGATGTGGGGTTTCCCTCTCTCTTTAATACAGGGTGAAAGAAATGAGGACAAAAATAATGGAAACGCGCGCTATAATGGATATGGAAGAACGGTGGACAAGTACGACCTACAGATGACACTCTAGTTGGGATAGAGAGAATTTAGACTCGCCGAACTCCGGTACGTGGCGGAGATAGGGGTCCGAAGACCCTCTCGCGTAAACTGAACCCCTTCCCGGTAGGCGTGACCCACCGTTCTGAGAGCAGCTTTTCAGATACCGAATTCGAGTCCTGGAACTCTACGTAATAGAAGTTGACAGACGGAGAGACACGTAGACTCAGAATTTGTAACGATATATCACTCCTTGGACAGTTACAAGAATAATATGAATAAAAGCACACCACCGTAGGACATTGGTCTTTGCGGGGTTTTAACAGGAATATAGCAATATGAGCAGTAATTAATATATGTACATATGGAAACCACCGCGAGACATTGGCCTTACGAGATTTTTAATGAAATATAAATAATAAATATAAGTATATATATAAACCACCACGAGACATTAGCCTCTGCGGGGTTTTAACAGGAATATAGCAATATGAGCAGTAATTAATATATGTACATATGAAAACCACCGCGAGACATTGGCCTTACGGGATTTTTAATGCAATATAAATAATGGATATAAGTATATATATATATCACCACGAGACATTGGCCTATGCGGGGTTGTTTACTACGATATAGATAATAAATATAGGTATATATATATATAAACCACCACGAGACTTCGGCCTCTGCGGGATTTTTACTATAACATAGATAATAAATGTAAGTATATATATAAACCGCCACGAGACATTGGCCTCTGCGGGGTTGTTTACTACGATATAAATAATGAATATAAGTATATATATATATAAACCACCACGAGACTTCGGCCTCTGCGGAGTTTTTACTATAACATAGATAATAAATGTAAGTATATATATAAACCGCCACGAGACATTAGCCTCTGCGGGGTTGTTTACTACGATATAAATAATGAATATAAGTATATATATATATAAACCACCACGAGACTTTGGCCTCTGCGGGGTCTTTACTATAATATAGATAATAAATATAAGTATATATGACAGGAAAGGAAAAGGGATCAAATAAACCGCCGCGAGATGTTGTTCTCCGCGGGATTTTAAAGCGATGATAGGGGAATGCTGAAATTAAATAGTTAGGGGTTAGAGAGTAAAGTGCAGAAAATGAAACACTGAAATGGAAATGGTCGCGGGAGGTGACCCACCGCGCCAGTTAAAAATTATATATACAGAAAGTAAACGATAGAAACCGCCGCGGGGAATAATCCTCCGCGCGGGTGAGGCCAAAGACAGAAGAAGATGACCGCTGCGGGAAGTAACTCTCCGCGGGTGTTATTAAAAACGAAGATGATCGAAATGAAGCGCGCGTTAGGAATTTTGTGATCGCCAGGGACCGAGGGTCCCGAGTGGATTGATCGCTTTTGTTGTGCCCCTGTGGTTTTGATGATGGTTTTAATGGTGGTTTTGATGATTGGCCTTTGAAGTGAGTTATTCACTGTGAGTCATCTTGCTGTGTGTGTCATCATGCTATTATTCAGTCATTCTCTGATCATAATGATGTTTTATCATGTAAGTGAATGGAGTTCATATGGCTGTCAGATAACATGCTCTACTCAATTCAGTCATACTTGTCTCTGTCCTCACAGTTGTGCGTAAACTCCTTGAGCTGATGCGTCGACTCTTCAGTTCAATCTCTCAAGTCCATACACTGGAAGCTCTTCATTTGATTGAGTCTATACATTGTCCTAGGCTAAGTGTGTACAACGTCTCATTCATGCTTTGATTAATGAAGTCTGTACATCAGTCTTCACATTCTAAGTCTGTACAGCCGTTGGGTTTGGACTCAGAGTCTGTACACTCGATTTACCTTTGAATTGGTCAAGTGTGTACACTCCTTGGGTTTGGACTCAGAGTCTGTACACTCGATTTACCTTTGAATTGGTCAAGTGTGTACACTCCTTCACTGTAGCTTTCACGTTTCCAAGTCTACACATCGTGAAAGTCTACACACTCTAGCCTATTCCTACGTTCAAGGCTTCAGCTACACATTAAGTCTGTACATTGGCTTCGCTCCATCAAGTCTATACATTGGCCGCTGTTCTCCAAAGTCTGCACAATGGTCTTCACACCTGAAGTCTGTACATCCACAGTTAAACTTGAAGTCTGCACACTGGTCTTCAAATCCAAAGTCTGCACATTGGTCTTCGAATTCAATGTCTATACATTGGGCTTTTACATGAAGTCTATACATTGTTGTTTGCATTGTAAAGTCCATACATTGGTTGTTGTTCTTCAATGTCTATACACTGCCTTTAGGATTTAAAGTCTATACAGCCGTTGCCTCCTTTGTTGAAGTCAACACATTGGGCAAGTCTGTACGTTGCATTCGCCTTCACAAGTCTATACAACGAAGTATATACACTGCAATGTACATACTTAAATCTTATGACTTCATTCTTGTTGCTGAAGGGAACAGGGTCGACGCTGGGAGCTTAAAGCGTCCACGCATCAGTTGACGAAGCCTTCACGATATCTTCCACTGCGTCAACGCCACAAGCAAGCAGCGTCGACGCAGCAGTTAAAGAAGCAGAGACCTTCACAGGCTATTCCACTGCGTCAACGCCACAATTGAGCAGCGTCGACGCAGCAGCTAAAGAGACGAAGCTAATGGCTTACTGGAATGCCTCACTGCGTTAACGCCATTGATTGACAGCGTCGACGCAGCAAGTCAGATTGCTGTCATTGAGCACGTGAACTGAGAACTCTATACATCGGATTGAAGAGGCTAATGAAGGGCACGTGATCCGAGGTACCTGGCTCGTGATCCATGGATGGATGAGATACCAGGATGCTGACACGTGGCCAAATGTTTGGGCGAGAGCTGTGGAAGCCACACTCACCCTAGCTGCTGTTGCTGCTATATATACGAGTCTTCATCCTCTGTAGAAGACCGATCGTGATCGAAGCCTTGAGGGCAATAGCAGAAGAGCAGAAGTGCTGAGAGTTTGATCCAGTAGAAGAGAAGAAGAAAAGAGTAAAGGAAAGAAAGATAGTGAGAGCAGCATAAGAAAAAAAGAGAAAGAGAGAGCTCGTAAGAATTGAAAGAAAAGAGAAAGACATTGAGAGTAAAAAGAAGAGAGCAGAGAAGAGAAAGAGAGTGAGCGAGAGAGAAGAGAAGAGGAGGATAAGCTTACCTGAAGATCTGTTTACTGGACCATGGATCAAATCCAGGCCAGTCAACTCCATGCGAGCCACATCTGTGTTATCCTTCTTTACAGCTTTCTGATTGCTGTGTATTTTACCTTTCTTATTTTTTTTCCTTTTTCATTTGGTTATTCTTGTTCTTCCGATTGCCCTGCTGGGGATCGGGTTCCTCCTGTGGATTCAGGAGAAGGGAGACTTGTCTCCGGTTCTGGGCTTGTGGCTTGCAAGTCCAGGGGTCCCTCCGGTTGGAGGAAGAGAGGTCTGCGACCTCTGGTTGCTGGTGACTGGGAGTCACTAGCGGGTTCCCTCCTGGTCTGGAGGAAGAGAGACTTCGGTCTCTAGTTTCCAAGTGGCTGGGAGTCACTTGGGGTGTCCCTCCGGTTGGGAGGAAGAGGGGAGGCTGTTCCCCTGGTCAAGGTGTGTGGCAGCAACTGTTCGCAGACTGAGTCTGCTTGGTTCTAGCATTGGCTAGTGAAGCCTCACTCCGGTTGGGAGTGAGGGGTGGATGTAGGTCTTGGTGACCGAACCACCTAAAAATCCTCTGTGCAGTGTGGGTGTGCTTTGCTCCTTATCTTCTACCGCATTCACAGGTTGCCTTAGCATTCTCGTTTATATCTGTGCTGCTTCCGCTAGTTGATTGTTTAGGTGCGAGATAGATGTTTGTTCTTCGGTTCAAAAGAGATTATGATTAGTTATCCTGTCTGTCTATCTTGTTCTAGTTAGTGTTCTAGTTTTTATTGAGCGAAAAGTTTTTTAAGGGTGGGATTCATTCACCCCCCCCCTCTCTGAATCCTTGCACCGATCCAATCAATTGGTATCAGAGCGGTGTCTGCATAGAAGGTCCAGCGACCTGCAGATCCGATCTTGCTATCTTCGGTGCATTTTTGTAAGACTTGGTTTATTGGTTTGAATTCACTGCTTTGAATTAGTTTTGATCTGTGTTAATGGCTCATCCTCCGCTATTCAGTGGTTCACATATTAATTTCTGGCTATATCGTATGTGCAAGCATGTTAACTCTATTAATCCCCAACTGTGGAAGGTTATATCTCACGGTCCATATAAAATTCCTAAGGATAAGTCTAAGTGGACTTATGATCACAAGATGAAAAATGATGATAATGTGAGAGCTCTAAATCTAATGAAGGCTGCAATTGATTCTGACGATTTTTCTTTTATCTCAGATTGTAGCACTGCAAAGGAAATTTTTGATAGAGTGACTGCAACACATGTGGAACAGGAAGAAGAATGTCTCATGGCAAGAAGGAGTGATCAATCAGATGAGTCCTCATCCCAGGTAATCTCTGAGACCGAGGATATTAGCCATGATGAGTTAGTTGCCATGCATGAGCATCTTCTAGATAAATATGAAAGAGTCAAATCAGAAAAGAGAAAATTAAGAAAAGAGAAAAATGCTGAAATCACAAGTCTAAAGGCTGAAAATGAAAATCTAAAATCTAAATTGAAGGAATTGATTGAAGAATTACATTCTGATGATAATGTACAGAAAAACTTAATCACTTCCTTGAAAGAAGAAAATGATTCTCTGCTGACTCAGAAGAAGGAAATTGATAAATTAAAAGATAAGCTGATTGAAGAAAACATCCATCTGAAGGAACAAAATAAAAAGCTAATGGTCCTTAACACTGTTTTCTCTGAAAGATGGCTAACGGTAGAAAGAGAAAAATCAGCTTTGAAAGAAAAAGAAGTGAACATTGAATTGAAGTTAACTCAGGAGAATGAGATCCTGAAAAGTCTGAATGATGGGCTACAAAATCAGGTTATTTCGTGTGAAGACCACATTATGACCTTGCAAATTGAAATTGAAAATCTAAACAACTCTCTGTCAAAATTTGCCAAAGGTAAAGAAAAAATGAAAGATTCTTTGAATGTGGAAGTCACCAAATTGAATGAAGAGAAAAGGTGCAATTCTCAAGTTAAGCAAGCTGTAAGGAACAAACTATACGCAACATTTGTGAGTAGCTCAAACTTAGCTAGTACTTCTGCACCGTCTTCAAAACAGTCTGATGATCAGAAGATTCAAAAACAGAAGGAAAATGTGAAAATGAGAACACTGAAGAAGAATAGTAAATTTCATGCAAACAAGCCTAAGGCTAGAAAATTTCCAATTATTCACGGAAGGAATGTTGAATGCTTCTATTGTGGAAATTCTGGCCATGTACTTGATGATTGCCTTGTCATGAAGAATGATAATGATAGATTTCATGCTAGGACCTCTTATGCTAAGAAATCCTATTCTGCTCAAAACAGGATATCCAAATGCTTTTACTGTCATGAAATGGGTCATCTCATGCATGAATGCAAATCAATGGAGTTAGATGACTTTGCTGCTACTACTGCACAGAAATATCATGCTAGAAATCATGTTCCTAGGAGAAAGAATCTGAATTGCTTTTGTTGTGGGAAGCCAGGCCATAGGGCAAAAGATTGCTGGCATAATCACGAAAGAAATTCAATTCTGAAATTGTCAAATTCCCTGTAAAACAATTTCCAAAACTTTCATGCTATAACTGTGGAAAGCCAGGTCACAGGGCTGCAACATGTTGGCTGGCAGGATATCGAAACCAAACTGGTTTTGGTAAACAGAATTTTTATTCTGTTAACAAAAAATTTCATGCATATGCACATAGAATTCATGCTAACAAGAATGTGCATAAATCAGATTTGAAAACTGCTGCTTCTTGCCATCATTATGACAAATCTGGACATTTGATGGATGGTCATCCTCTGATGAAATGTAATGATCATCAAGTTAAAAATGTGCTGAGAAAACCTGCTAGGAGTGATACTGCCATGTCAGGACCCAAGACTTATTGGGTGCCTATTTGTGCAAAATACTTTGCTAACTTGCAGGTGTGCCTTGGAAGCTGATTAATAAAGAGGGGTAATAATCCAAGGCACTCAAGAAGAAAACCCCATATTGAACTTTTCAGGTAAACTTCTTGCTCTTCTTATTTTTAGTTTTAATGCATAGCAAGTTAAATCTGTTTTTGCATTTTCATTCATCATCTGCCATGTGCATTATTTTCTGATCATGCACTTGCTGAGAGTTCTGTGCAAATATCAGATTAAAAAGGGTTGTCTGCATCTGATGCATACATATGCTATTTGCAGTTGTTTGATAATGGTTGTTATGCATAATCTCTGAAAACAAATTGCATTCTGAAAAATCTGGACTGCATATGAATGTTGTTTGAAATTTCTCTGTTGCATAGTTCATTGAAAACCTGAATTGCATATAGGACTGTTGGTTTTACTTTGTTATTCATGACCTCTATGGTATATCAAATGGTAAGCTACCAAAAGGTAGGGAAATCTGTCTGGAGGTCCTTACTATGTGAGAGCTGGTCTTTTAGACCAAGTGCTCCGCCTAGTACCATGGGTCATTTTGCTTGATAGGGCAGTCTGAATGTGCATGAATCAAAATCATATGTTCAGTTTTCAGTGCAAACATTGCATGTTTTCAGGGGGAGTTAATTACATGACTTTGCATAGCATTCAATGTTGAGTCTTTGCATGTCCTTGCATACATATAGTGCATTGCATTTCCTTATATTGAAAATGCCAAAAAGAGAGTTTGAATGCATATTGTGAGGGGGAGTCAATGCATTGCATATAGGTTGTTAAATGCATACATTTGTCAGAATTCATTGCATATCCTTTCTTATTGATTTTGTTGACAAACCTTGATCATATTCTGAAAACTTTGAGCTTCACAATCTCTCTTAACAATTGGTATTTCTCCTATCAATTGGTATCATTTGGGTTCAAAATTCTATCAGTCTCTCATGAAGATTTCAATGGGCTATCTCGATCATAAATCTGAAAACTCTTGAACTAGAAATCTTCTATTATACGTTTTTATGAATGACTGAAATAACTCATGTGGTTTAAGTTTAATGTATTCAATGAGTTTGGCTTTAAAATCTCTTAAAAATATCTGAAGCATGTTTAATAAACCTTAACCATCTGTTTCATGCTGTGTCTTGTAAAATCCTCTGAAATCTGCATTATTGAATACATGACTTTATTTGGTTAAGTACATGAAATTGTTATTGATTTGAAGCAAATGATTTTTTCTGAAATGTCTAAAGGGTATTTTCTGTCAGAGCAATGACCTTGGTCACTGAGAAACCCATGTCCAAAGGACTGTGTCATGAGGTACCATAGTTAACTCTGATTAAGAATAATTGAAATTCAGGCAGAGCAATGGCATGCACACTGAGAAATACAACTCACTCATCAAGAAATGATTTGCAGTGTGTCATGATGTGTAAATGCTATCTCTGTTCATATAAAGCATGACAGTTAGTCACACTAAGTGCTTAGGGATATTGGCCTCTGATCAAGGTATATCCTCTAGTTACAAGGTGTGCACTGAACTAGAGTGCTCGTAAAATTTGTAGCATGAAAAATTGTTGAACGAATTGAAATATCTGAATATTGATGCTAAAATCAAATTGCTACAACCCTAGACAAAATCATATGACTTCATAATTGCTTGATTTCAATACTGATGCATGTAATTCCGAAAGAAGTCAATAAATTTGATTGTGTAAGAGAAAGGGAGTTTTATCAAGATAAATATGAGGGCTTGGTTCATTTTTATTAAACCATGGTTTTAGATATCAATACAGAATTTTATTGATAAACTCTACATACATCATGTTTAAACCATGCTGTTCAATAAAGCTCATTCATAAGCCCTTATAATGGAAGACTTTGAAAACTTATGTTTTGGATTTATGAGATTGATATCTCTCTGAAAATCTGACTAAATTTTATGAGATTGGAGCTTCTTTAAAAATCTGCTAATTGAACCTTTTCTGCTCATTGACCTGAACTTCTCCTTGTTTGCCCATGTGGTCTCCTTCTCATTCATTTCATAGGGTTCCATTTATTGAGGGGGAGCCTCCTTGTCATATGCATCATGCTGCATAGAAGGAGAAGAATTGTACTCTTGCATTCATATTTCTGGTATCTGCATCTACATTCATACCCCTTCCCATGGTTTATTTTGATTATACCAAAAGGGGAGATTGTTTGCCAAAGAGGGAGAATATCATTCAATCAGTGCATGCAGGTTTCTTTTGATCATCTCTAACTCATGCTTTTGCTGAAACTCTTAAAGGGGGAGAATCATGTTCTTGCAAGGGGGAGAAATTGACTGAATTTTTATACATGCTATAATTTCTCAAACTATTTTCTTTTTGATGAAGTCAAAGGGGGAGAATAGTTTTTGTCATCAGCATTACTCACAGTGTAGTGTTGCCATCATCAAAAAGGGGGAGATTGTTGTGCCCCTGTGATTTTGATGATGGTTTTAATGGTGGTTTTGATGATTGGCCTTTGAAGTGAGTTATTCACTGTGAGTCATCTTGTTGTGTGTGTCATCATGCTATTATTCAATCATTCTCTGATCATAATGTTGTTTTATCATGTAAGTGAATGGAGTTCATATGGCTGTCAGATAACATGCTCTACTCAATTCAATCTACACTCTGTCTGCACAGTCTCCACAGCAGTGCGTCAACTCCTTGAGCTGATGCGTCGACTCTTCAGTTCAATCTCCCAAGTCTATACAGTCTCACGCTCAAATCCTTCAAAGTCCATACATTGGACTGTAGCATGTATGAGTCGAAGGCTTCATAAGTCTGTACATTGGACTGTCTCTTCCAGCGTCTCACGCTATCCAACTCCGTACAGCGTCTGTCTTAATGCATTAGGTAAAGTCTATACATTGGGGTCTGTCCCTACATTTCATAAGTGAAGTCTGTACATCCGTTTCTGAAGCCTGAAGTCTATACAGTCCAGCCTATTCCTACGATCAAGGCTTTAGCTACACTCTAAGTCTGTACATTGACTTCGCTTCATCAAGTCTGTACACTGGCTTCAATCCTTCCAAGTCTGTACAGCCGTTCACTGTTGAAGTCCATACACTGGTCGGTGGAAAGTCTGTACACTGGCTTCCATCTTCAAAGTCTATACAGCGGCTGTCTTCAATTTGAAGTCTGTACACTGACTTGTTTCATTTCCTAGAGTCTCAAAGTCTGCACATTGTTTCGAATTCAATGTCTATACATTGGGCTTTTACATGAAGTCTATACATTGTTGTTTGCATTGTAAAGTCCATACATTGGTTGTTGTTCTTCAATGTCTATACACTGCCTTTAGGATTTAAAGTCTATACAGCCGTTGCCTCCTTTGTTGAAGTCAACACATTGGGCAAGTCTGTACGTTGCATTCGCCTTCACAAGTCTATACAACGAAGTATATACACTGCAATGTACATACTTAAATCTTATGACTTCATTCTTGTTGCTGAAGGGAACAGGGTCGACGCTGGGAGCTTAAAGCGTCCACGCATCAGTTGACGAAGCCTTCACGATATCTTCCACTGCGTCAACGCCACAAGGAGCAGCGTCGACGCAGCAGTTAAAGAGCAGAGACCTTCACAGGCTATTCCACTGCGTCAACGCCACAATTGAGCAGCGTCGACGCAGCAGCTAAAGAGACGAAGCTAATGGCTTACTGGAATGCCTCACTGCGTTAACGTCATTGATTGACAGCGTCGACGCAGCAAGTCAGATTGCTGTCATTGAGCACGTGAACTGAGAACTCTATACATCGGACTGAAGAGGCTAATGAAGGGCACGTGATCCGAGGTGCCTGGCTCGTGATCCAAGGATGGACGAGATACCAGGATGCTGACACGTGGCCAAATGTTTGGGCGAGAGTTGTAGAAGCCACACTCGCCCTAGCTGCTGCTGCTGCTATATATACGAGTCTTCATCCTCTGTAGAAGACCGATCGTGATCGAAGCCTTGAGGGAAATAGCAGAAGAGCAGAAGTGCTGAGAGTTCGATCCAGTAGAAGAGAAGAAGAAAAGAGTAAAGGAAAGAAAGAGAGTGAGAGCAGCAGAAGAAAAAAAGAGAAAGAGAGAGCTCGTAAGAATTGAAAGAAAAGAGAAAGACAGTGAGAGTAAAAAGAAGAGAGCAGAGAAGAGAAAGAGAGTGAGCGAGAGAGAAGAGAAGAGGAGGATAAGGTTACCTGAAGATCTTTTTACTGGACCGTCGATCAAATCCAGGCCAGTCAGCTCCATGCGAGCCACATCTGTGTTATCCTTCTTTACAGCTTTCTGATCACTGTGTATTTTACCTTTCTTATTTTTTTCCTTTTTCATTTGGTTATTCTTGTTCTTCCGATTGCCCTACTGGGGGTCGGGTTCCTCCTGTGGATTCAGGAGAAGGGAGACTTGTCTCCGGTTCTGGGCTTGTGGCTTGCAAGTCCAGGGGTCCCTCCAGTTGGAGGAAGAGAGGTCTGCGACCTCTGGTTCCTGGTGACTGGGAGTCACTAGCGGGTTCCCTCCTGGTCTGGAGGAAGAGAGACTTCGGTCTCTGGTTTCCAAGTGGCTGGGAGTCACTTGGGGTGTCCCTCCGGTTGGGAGGAAGAGGGGAGGCTGTTCCCCTGGTCAAGCTGTGTGGCAGCAACTGTTCGCAGACTGAGTCTGCTTGGTTCTAGCATTGGCTAGTGAAGCCTCACTCCGGTTGAGAGTGAGAGGTGGATGTAGGTCTTGGTGACCGAACCACCTGAAAATCCTCTGTGCAGTGTGGGTGTGCTTTGCTCCTTATCTTCTACCTCATTCACAGGTTGCCTTAGCATTCTCGTTTATATCTGTGCTGCTTCCGCTAGCTGATTGTTTAGGCGCGAGATAGACGTTTGTTCTTCGGTTCAAAAGAGATTCTGATTAGTTATCCTGTCTGTCTATCTTGTTCTAGTTAGTGTTCTAGTTTTTATTGAGCGAAAAGTTTTTTAAGGGTGGGATTCATTCACCCCCCCCCCTCTCTGAATCCTTACACCGATCATATCAGCTTTCGCCTTTGATACGGGGTTACGTGGGTTCCTTCTTCCTCTTCTTTCGACAGGCCGAAGAAGAGGGCCTTTAACTGGTTACCCCTACACAAAGAATAAACAGAGAAAAAAATAACTAGTTGGTGAGAACGACGGCAGTGTAGTACCAATCCTTAGATAATAAAACTGTAAATAACATAAACGAACACGTACCTGGTTGATGATGTTTAAAACCCCTTTAGAACTAAAGGGTATGAAATGTCATGATGAAATGTACAAACACAAGACACTCACAAGCGAGGTCCTCTCGGAGAGAAAGGCATGGCACATATGTTAAATGATGCATGCAACATGATTAATTAACTAATTAAAAATAAGAGAGGGGAGAAAAGCTTATCGAGGAGACTGGCGACGAGCTTTGAGAAGAGCTTCAATAGCACGAGCACAGTACGATCGAGGGCCTTCAAAATGGACTTCGGAAACTGCTTAAATGGGGAACGCAAACACACATAATATGAGGTATGTATGTGGTGATATAGACGAAGAGAAGATTGATATATATAGTTATATATGTATATACATAATGGGAAAATATTTAGAGTTATATATATGAAAATGTAATAAAAGATATATAGTTAATGCATATATGTGTGATGCGGAGGTTATTTGTGATTTAAAAAAATTTTAAAAAAAATAGGAGAAAGAGGGAGAGAAAAGGACTCTTTTCTTTTGCTTTTTAGAGCTTTTTTTTAGTTTTTAATTTTAAACGAAATAAAATATAAGACTAAAAAAATAAAATATAAAACTATGAAGAGTAAAATAAGAAATATATATAATATATATATTTATATGTGGGAGAGAGAGAGGTGGGGAGAACGAGAGAGGAAGAGGGTGAGAGAAAGAGAGGATAAAAAAATAATAAAAAAATAAGGAAGGTTGAGAGAGAGATCGAAAGAGAGATAAGAAAGAAATAAAAAAGAAAGAATTGAGAGGGATCGAGAGGGAGAGATAGGGAGAGAGAACGTGAAAGGGAGAGAGGATTAAAAAGAGAAAAAAAGAATTAAAGAGGAAGAGAGAGGGAGGGAAACCGAGAGAGAGGGGGGAAGAAGAGAGAGGAAGAAAATAAATAAAAGAAAGAGAGGGGAAAGAGAACGCGAGACAGGGAGAGAGAGGGGGAGGAAGAGAGAGAGAGAAACAGATGGGGGAGAGAGAGAGAAACAGATGGGGGAGAGAGATCGTGTGGGAGAGAGACCGCGAGAGGGGGAGAAAGTGAGGGAAAAAGACGACGACGGCGGCCGGTGTTGTAGGATGGCAGCGCAGGCAAGCTCACGGAGGGGAGGTGGACGCGGTCGCGGCAGTGCAGGTGGTGGCGACGAGGAGCTTCGCGGCAAGTGAAGGAGGCTCACGGCGAGCTTTGACGGCGGACGGGTGGACGTGGAACTCGACGACGGCGGCGGTGAGCGTGCTGGCAGGGAGAGGCGGCCGGCTTGCGTAGCGTTGGCGATGCTGGGTGGCAGAGAGAGGCGGTGGTTGCGGTGTCGACGGTGGACGTGGGAGGCTCTGCAGTCGACGGACGGACATGGCTGGAGACGGCCGGGGCAACTTCACGGCGAGGGGGAGCTCGGACACGGTTAGCAGCGTGAGGCTGGGTTTTGCGGTGAGGTGGGCTGCTGTGGCGGAGTTACATGCAGAGAGGGGGGTGAGGGAGAAAAAGATGAATGGTGGTGGTGTGGTTGAGAAGAGAGGGTGGAGGCAAAGGGAGGCTGCGGGTGGTTAACAGAGGGAAAGGTGGAGGCGGCGAGGAGGAGAGACGTGAGGGAGTTAGAGAGAGAGAGGTCGGTGGTGTGGGGAGAGGAAAAGAGATGGAGGGAGAGTTGATGGAGGGAGATAGGGGTGCTGGCGTGGTGGGTTAGCAGAGGCGAAGGGCTGCCTGTGGAGGGTGGCGTTGTCCGCAGGGGCCTCGCAACGGCGACGTGGGCGTGCGCAGGTGGAGCTGGGAGGACGTCGGCGGTGGGATGCTCGCGATAGCGGAGATGGGGTGGTCCAGCGTCGCGGTGGTGGACGGTGCTGGGCGGCTAACAGAGGGGGAGTGGAAAGGGGGAGAGTTGTCTTCACGGGAGAGGGGAGGAGTGCTGCGGTGAGAGCTGAAGGGAATGAGAGAGAGAACGTGGGGGGTTGGCTATGGTGGTGCTGTGAGGGGTCGAGGGAGTGTGTGTGTGTGTGGGCCGTAGGGGAGGGGGATATGTGCAGTAAGGTGAGAGGGAAAGAAAGAGACGAGAGGTAAGGGAGAGTGTGTGCGCGTGTGTGTGTGTAAGGGAGAGGGTGAGAGAGCAGGGAGGAGGGGATTACGTGAGAGATAGGGAAAAAAATAGAGAGAGGGAAAGGGACGTGAGGATAAAATATATAAAGTATTTTTATTTTATTTTATTTTTTATTATTATTATTATTATTATTATTTTGTTTATTTTTATGGTTATCGTATCTTTTTACTTTTTAATTAATATATTTATTTCATACGTATAGTAATCACTTATATATGTATTTACAAAAATAAATTTATTATTAAAGAAAATCGATTACATTTTTTTTATGTAAACATAATTACACACACATTTTTTTGGATTTCATTTTCTCTTTTGTTTATTTATATGTACACATATTTTAATTTTCTCCCTTTCACAAAATAATGCAATTTAACCACAATTACGAAAATCACCCAGATAAAAGAAAATGTAAGCCACTTCAGGGCATTACAGCACAATATGGGATTTACTCATCGTAACGTCAGAAATGTCGTGTCTACACCAGGGAGGGAGGCTACCCATAAAATAAGCTCAAAACGTGCCTGAACATCGCCCCAACGAGCAATGGACAACTCGAGACATCAACAAATGGGAGTAAGGGGAACGACTCAACTCATCGGCAAAAAACGGGTGTCAACATATGCGAAAGGCGGAAAGAAGAAGATAAGAGTTGGCTACCAACTGTACGGGCGCCAACTGAAATAAATTGAGAAGCTTACGAGCAAAGGGCACCCACCCTTCCACAACAGAAGAAAGGTGCAGATGTGGCCCGTACGAGAATCTAAGCTCGCCTCGTGCGGGGCAGCCGCGGCGAAATAAAATTTATGGGGTAGACGAAACTGGAGCTCCAGCCGTTTTACCTCCGCCTCCCCCAGTTCACTGCAGTTTGGAACCGTCGCCTTCACCGCAGGCTCGCCCTCCCACTCTTCGACATCCGGACGCTGATCTGCCATTGAATCCGGAGAGGAACTTGAAGAAAGATGCTCCCGGGACCCCGAAGACTCAGGAGGAAGAGGAAGCTATCGGACTGCCTCCATAGTTATCTCCGCCAACTCCGCGAACGCCGCTGCAAGCGTCTCCTCTTCCGTCGTATCCTCACGACGGGTCAAAGAGCCCTAAAAGTAAGCACGAAGGAAAGCCAAACCCTAAAAACGGAGGGAGTCTGGAGCGACGACAAGCGCACAACGCCTTTATTCCCACGCGGAAGGTGGCGCGTCGTTCTGACCTCCGAGAAAGGGGGGGCCCTTCAGTTCAAATCTCTCAGGATCATCATTATTACGGGCCCAGGTGACCACGACACGTGGCTTCTTAACACCGCCAGATCTCCACCCACCCGAGCCACGCTGGTCCAAAACCCTATCGTCTACTCTTCCGAGCTTACCAAAGCTCGGGAGTAGGAGGGGGACAAGTGGAGAGGGAGATTTCTGTAGCCCATCTAAGAGCAGCCGAACTAAGTCCATCGGGACCAAACGAGGCCCAGCTCATCTAAGTGACAGCCCCGCAGGGCCGACTCATACTAAAAAGCTCAATAAGATCACTCGGGATCAAACCCTTCCTCGGTGACCCTTAGGCTCGGAAGGCCCGAGCGTCGGTCAGGTCGGAGGAAGACCCATGCCCAACCTATCCCCCCGCCGGGATAAAGGCTAGCGCTCAGCGCCCACTCCGACTGATCCTCATCCGAGCTATGCCTATCGCCCAGACAGGGTTGGCACTCTTCATGCTTGGGTTGACTGACGATTGCTTATCCACGCTGCCATTGAGAGCCATTTATGAGCAGGAGTTTACGGGGATAAGGGACCCACAACCCCTCAAGACTATAAAGATCCCACGATGAGGACGTAAAGAACCCACATTGAGGACGTAACTCCCGCCTGAAACTCCTCAGCTTACGGGACTCATGAGGCTGGCGCACTATTTAAACATGGGACTCCCTCAAGTAAAATGTAAGGCCAAGACACGCCTAAAACTCCATGAGCATGAACCACTTCACCACCTTGGTGTAGAGGGATCTCGCACCTCTCTTTCCTCCTCCCTTCATAGCTTCCACCATTGCTCTACTGACTTAGACATTTAAGGATTTACCCCAGGGAAGCTTCCCTGGGCCCCCTGATCTGTTTCCCTTCCTTGCAGTTCACTGTTCGGTTATCATCCCCCCAGCTCAGGTCCAGCGCGAGATAACGCCTCTTCATGCACTATTTAAATAAACATAGTGATATGTCTGCTAATACGTGTGTATAAATATTTTCTCATATATTTAATAATAATAATATTTTTATACAAAAATCTCGAAGGATTGATGGGGAGTTTTTTCTTGAGGGCCAATTTGTTATCGGAATACCGAGGGCGGATAACAAATCTGATGAGAGAGAGTCGTGTGGACCCCACACGCTCCTATCACACACATGATGCTTACCTGACTCCGGGTACTGCATTCGACCCTCTGAGGTCGAATGTGATATCCTACCCGGTTTACAAAGAGGGCCTTAGTGTTTTTCTCATAGGTATGTCCCTTGTCACCACAAAAATCATACTCGGTGAGTCATGATATTTTACTAATAAGTTTAATTTTATACACACCGTCTTCTATTGATAATATGTTTTTGAGTTATTTTATTTATTTTAAACCTTCTCCTTATCACTCGTATTCTAACTAATCATTAATTATGTCATTTTATTTTTTATATGCACATTTTGTGTAGACATATTTCTACATTTTTATTTATATGTAATGGTAATTACTAAGTGTTACTATCACTAGATATGCATTGAGTTAGATGTGACTTGAATTTTGTGTGACTAAAAATAATTTTTGGGACTACAATGATTTTTAACTTTCACGTAACTAATGTCAAATTCTGAAATTATAAAATTATAAAATATTAAATATATATATTTTTTAAAATTTTCTTTTTAACGAAAGATAGAACGAGATATTAAACCCAATACCTCCCCCTTACAAAAAGGGAGAGTATCCACTATGCCTCCCTCTGGTATGAGACACTAAATGTATTCCGAGATCATACTTTAGAATCACTTTAAAATATATATTAAAATCACTATTGTTACGCCTAGATGACATATGATTTAAAATCATATTGTGCTTTTGAGTCACTCAATATTAAATTTTAAGGTGATGGCGGAAGACCTCTGTAAAAAAAATAGGTCTTAACTTATATTCATCCTATAAATATCTTATTTGATCACGTGTTTAATGTCCGAGTAATGCGTGATCTAATATTTTTCAATAACTCAAATTTATGGTCGTAAAAAAAAGTGTTCGAATGAGTGTAAAGAAGGAAAGAGGATCACCTTCTCGTTGACAAAAATTTGAAGAGTGCATTCAACAAGTTAGTTTGGAAAGTAAGAAATGGGTGAGTTTAGATGTTCCTACTCCTTAGAATAGTAATATTTGATATTACAACGTGATCTAGAATTTGAAAAGGTATTTTCATCGTTAATGATATTTGATCATAGTTTCACTTGTGCACCTACATCTAAGGAATGAGATAAAGTTTAAGTTGTATGCAAGTTTCCAAAATATTTCTATAGTGCAACTAACATTGTCTCGGGTATGAAATATCCTACCTCTAATTTATATTTTTAAGAAATGTGGAAGATCAAAATCTTACTAGATGAATAGGCTAATAGTTCACATGATTTTATTAATTTAATGACTCTCCAAATGCAAGTGAAGTTCAACGAGTATTGAAAATATTGTAATTTAATTTTAGCAATTCTTATTAATTTGTTTTGCCAAAGATGACTTAAAAAGGTTGATGACATCATTTCAAACTACAAAGAGAGTGTAAAATATATAGAATATTTTTAACCAAGGAAGGGGAGCTTTAAGAAGATTGCACATAAGAGAAGGTTCTCAAAGGTCCAAATTTAGATATATATACTATATGCAACTCTCTAACTTAATGTTCGAGAGGATCATTGAGTTTGAATTTATCTTTTTTATATTTACATTTGTGTGATCCAACTTATGCTCACGGTGATTGAAAAAATATTAAACTTATTATTGAACACTTGAATATCTTTTATGAACTCACAGAGATACTTTAAGGGACATACTTTTCAATTTTCAAACTTTTTGGTAATATATACATATCATTAATTTGTCTACGAAACAATTGTATACTTATGATTATTTATTCATTTATTTAATTGATTCACGAATGGTTTAAAATTTTGAGAATTATTGGAGAAGAATAAATATAGTTCTTATAATTACAACTATTTTGTATTCACGGCTCAAAATGTTCGTGATGAGGTAATTCTCTAAAAGAATTTATGGTAATAATGTTGAAAACAAAATAGATGACGTGAATATGGGAGTGCAACATTTTTAAAATACATATGTTATTATAAGATATGACCACTTATTTGAAAACACAACTCTTAATGTATATTCTAAAACAAATGTGTTATTGAGAATATATTACTTCTCTTTAAGAAGTACGTTGACATCTATGTACGTGAAGTAATCAGTATCTTCACTGGTCTTCCTAGATTTTGTCAAAAAAATCGATTTGTAATTTTATTTAGATGAAATAACAAAACAAGATAACGAATCATATAGTAAAATAGTGGTAATCCAACTCATTGAAATATCATATGTTTTCAACGATGCTCGCGATATGTTGACTATTTCAATGGGTAATATGAATTTAATTTTTATTACAAATAAAATGTTAAACAAGTATAGAATATCATTTGATGATGCAAATGTGTAAACTATTATATGTATTGGAATTTGGAAACTAATTTTGTGATAATATTTCTTTGGTTCATATTTTAGAGGATGATGGACTTTTATTTGTTTTTGTAAATAGAAAATTTCTCGATGAAAATAAGATGACATACTAGAAGTCTATTACGATGATGTCTTTGCCTCTTCTTCAACTTTTGATTATATACGTTGGTATGTAGTAATTAATATTTATTGGTTTATATAATTTGAGTTACCAATAATAAATAAATAATATTTGATATAAGTAGAGCCACCAATGAAAATTAAAAAACATTTACTTTTCATTTTATGCATACTAAAATATTTTTTAATTGGTTGCCCTACTCATTTCATCATAATCAAAGTATTATCCCATTACGTGTGGTTAGCTACATAAATCTTGATCTGTCAAATAATTTTATGAAGTGCTAAATTTGTATTTAAATCTAAAAAGTTAATATTCTTTATAATAACATCACACCATCTCATTTAATTGGTTGTCTTACTCCCATATATGATATTAAGTTTGGGTAAATTTTCTCTAACTTTTGAACCATTCATATGAGTGGCATTGACATTTTTAGATTTTAAAGTTGGATAAGTTTTCTCTACTTTATGAATCATACTCGACAAGTTTGATGTGAAAATAAAAAAATTATTAGTGTCTACCATCTAGGGTCATAAGGTTTTTAATAAAGTGAAGACTAGTGATGGATTAGACGGTCAGTCATTAACATTATCAGACTTGTATCTTTTATTTTATTTCTATATTTGATTGTAATTAAGTAGAAGTTGCGGAACTGTAAATCCAATACTATTAATTATGAATGATAGATGATATTTTTCTTTGATCACGGATCAAAGCACGAAAGATCTTACACGCAGATTTGATCCATTGACAACCTTAAAATGAGCTTGTAGTAGAGAAACAATGGCACAATCTTATTCTTTTTTATGATGAGAAATTTAATAATATTAGTAATTTTTTAATTTACATATTTCGAGGATTAAATGTGAGTCAGGTATATCCATCTTAAGAGTAGTACTCATGACTTATTTATCACGAGACAATATCTTTTATCACTCGACTCACTTGGAATCTTATAACATCGGCACAATCTTGAACGAAAATGAGTTACCCCCTCTGTCTCTCACTGATCTCACCATCCGTCCAAGGGCCATGTGGACAATAACTATGGAAGATATGATTGTATTAACATCTCTCATATTCTCTTTCAACCCTTTATCTTTTGCGAGGAACCCTACACCTCAAACATTCTTCTCACCATGTGTGACAGTCACGGGAAGAAAGTCATGGAATGAAATGGAAACGTATTAAAGTGAAAAAAATTAAGATTTTCTATATAAAAATTATTATTAAATAAGAGTTTATAAAAAATTATTACTGTAAATATATTAACAGACATGTCACCGTATAAATCTAAATTGTGTAAAAATGTCGTATTCATTGGCAAGCATGTCACTTATTTTTATCAATTTTTTTAAAAAATTACGTTTAAATGGTATTTATGTACTATGTAAATTAACCCAATGATATGTCTACTAATATATTTGTAAAAATATTTTCTTATAAATTTATTTTTAATAATAATTTGTATACAAAAATCCCCAAAAAGTGACGGGGAGTTTTTTTTGTGAGTATTTTTTTCATAGGTACATCATTTGTCACCACAAAAATCATGCTCGTGAGTTGTGATATATTACTAGTAAGTTTAATTTTATACACACAATCTTCCATTGATAATATGTTTTCGAGTTATTTTCTTTAGTTTAAACTTTCTTATTATCACTCATATTGTAACTAATCATATTAATAATGTAATTTTATTTTTTATATGTACATTTTGTGTAGACATATTTCTACATTTTTATTTATATGTATGGTAATTACAAGTGTTACTATCATTAGATATGCATTGAGTTAGATGTGGCTTTAATTTCTGGTGATTAAAGATGAATTTTGAGACTTCAATGATTATTAAATTATACGTAAATAATGTTAAAAATTTAAATTATATTTGTTTAAAGTATTAAATATATATATATATTTATTTTTTTTAAAAAGAAAGAATTAGGTATTGAACCCAAGACCCCCCTTGCAAGAGGGGAGAGTGTCCACGTGGGACACTAAATGTATTCTAAAATCACATTTTAAAATCACTTTAAAATGTATATTAAAGTGACTGTGGTTATGTCTAAATGACATGTGATTTTAAATTATATCGTGATTTTGAATCACTCGAGATTAAACTCTAATTTATGGTCTCGAGTTAGATTTATCTCGAGTTAGATTATAAGGTGATAATAGAAGACTCCTGTAAAAAAAACAAGAGGTCTCGAGTTAGATTTATCTCGGAGAGATTGTATTTGATCTAGTGTTTAATAGTTCAGGAGTGCGTGATCTGAAAAATTTTAATTATTCAAATTTATCGTCAAAAAAAAAGTATCGTGTCATGAAATCTACTTTCATTTCTACTGGGGTAGCTTCCTCTTAAAGTTCACAGTGCATGTTCTTTCATCTATTCCCCTCTACTAGAGAGGGAGGAGGGAAGAAGGGAGGGGGCGGAGAGAGAGAGCAGACGTGCGGGAACGACAACTGCAGGGCAGCGGCGGCCGAAACGAGCACCTGCTTGCTCGTCCGAACGGCACTCTCCCGTTCTCCACCAACCGGCGCGGGTCAAAACTCGGCCAGTCGAGTGCGTTCGTCGGCCCCGGGGCAGGGACGGGCGCGGCATTGGAGGCGCCGGCGCCTTCGAACTCGACAGAGCGAGGGATGGAGGCCCCTCCGGAGGAATTAGGCGGCGTAACTGGGTAGATCCGTCGGATCGTGGTGATAATTAGAGCCCGGAGAGCGAGCGAGAGAGAGAGAGAGAGAGAGAGAGGCGGAAGAATGGCGACGGACAGAGAGAAGGAGAGGGAGGCGGAGCTGGAGAGCGCAATGTACACCAATTGCCTGTTGCTAGGGCTGGATCCGGCCGTCCTCGGCATGTCGGGGAGCAACAGTGGTAGCCCCCGGGTAGGGCACTTCCGCCATTCCAACCCCAGGATGGGGGAACAGCTTCTCTACTTCCTCCTGTGCGCACTCCGTGGACCAGTCCAGTCCGCCAAGGTCAGCTGTTTCCCTCTATCATTTCTCCCCCATTCGATTTTCTCTGTTCCTCTATTCCATGGAAAACTGAGATTTCTGATATGTTTTCTTTCCCCTCTTGCGTTTTATTATCTTGGGATCTTCATCGTTTCAGGACTTCGACAAGGTGTGGCCAATCTTCGACTCTGCACAATCGCGGGACTTTAGAAAAGTATATTCGAAAAGCCCTTCTCCCACCGCTGACATTACAAGCTTTCTTCGTTTCAAAATTTGCCTTCTCCCCTTCTTTGGTCTACCTTGCATATCTTCTGTTAATGATCATGCTTGGACAGATCGTGCAAGGGATAATCAGCGAGTTGGAGTCGCAAGGTGCATTGCCAAGAAGCAATTCCAGGGTTTCGTCCCTTGCCACTTGCTGCGGGCCGAGGTGGGCATCATTTCCCGCCCATTCCCTTTACCCCAAGACTTTTATGTTCTGTTTGCTACCAGAGAATGCGTTATACAATGAAGAGTGTTCCGAGTGTTACAAACGAGAGTCCACTTTGCGTTAAATGATTATGAAAAGGTAAATACTCCTATCAAAACGAATGTACAAAAAAAATGCAAGCATTGGCAGATGAGATTTTATGCCAGTGTATGGCTGCCCATTTCGATTAAAGTGGTGATCCACATTTCAATTCAGGATCAATGAATCTGATTTCTCTGTCTATAAAGGTTAGCAATAGTGCAAACAGGCATGTAAGAAAATTATATGCAGGAATAGGCATATGACATGCCATGTTAGTTGCCCTAGGTGCAAATTTCTATTAAGGTGGCTGGTCAAGATTCAATGCAATAAAACCTTTTTTTGGAAAAAAAATGTGGGTTGCTCCATTGTTGCGCCAATAAAACTGTTATATAAAAGGCAAACGTCAAGGAATGATCTTGATGTCATCAAATTTGATGTTTGAGTTTACTTCTTTTTTAAATCAAACATGGCATTATCATTGACAGGCTTAATTAAAAAATTTAGAAAACTCTCACGTGGCTTTTCAGATGTTACGCAGGTGTAACAAATTCATATTATATTACTTTGGGGATGCGTTCATTTCTGCAATTCTTTTTTTCCTATTTATCTTCCATCATTCATCATCAGTTTTATCTGTTTCTAAAAGTGGAAAAGTTGATCGCTATTAGAAGATGGGTGGTACCACAAATTCATAGCAAGAGTAGGCACAAATATGTAGAAGTGGGAGACATAAGCATGGCAGCATGTGGAGTGAACATCCATCTTGGAACCAGACAAACTGCAGGAGGATCCAGTTAGTCCAGAATATAGGTGACCATTGCATTAAGGGATCTCTTATTCTATTCTCTTCCTTGTTGGAATGGGAGGTAGGATGACCTTTTTATTTGTCTAGCAAACTTGTAGGTTTGCTGGGGCTTCAACCAAATCTAGGGTGTACAACATGTGTAGCACCTATTCTAGGATCATATGGAGAAAATGAGACAAGGATATCTTGTGGATGCAATGAATTCGTACAACCTATGCACCTATGTTCATTTGGGCCTAAATACTATTTGTCTGCGTACTTTGCATCATGCATAGGGTAGTTTTTCAGTTGATATGAACAAAGGTTCTGACGGGTATTGCACGCTACTGGAGGTTCAACTTCAATACAGTTCAGCAAATGTGGCAGCATTATAAGTCCAATTTCAAACCCAAGGGCACAAATCCCGAGTCTTCTTCCTCATGCCGTGTGCTGGAGCATTTGGAGGGAGTACAATGGCTGCATATTTCTGAGAAGTTCAATTTATATTGAAATATTTCCTTCAGAGCAGTCTCTTTTCTTTACAATTGGTGTAGATATATTCTTCATTTATTGATCGAGGAGTGGAAGAGGGAGATACAGTTGTTTTAGTATACCTGTCTTTTGATTTTGGCTTTTCTGTGAGGTAGAGGAACCTCTTCTCTTCCTTGCTTTTATTGTTCTACCTTTGTTTATCTAATAAAATTGGTGGTACAGTCCATTTTTTCTTGGAAACAGAAAGTCTACATTACATGGTCATGGATTATGTAGAAAACAATTTTCTCTTTGTAGAGTTGTGTTTTCAGGGATTTTCTGAAAATAATAGATTTACGAGGTTTTAAGAGGTGTTTCCAGGGATTTCTTACAAAAGGCTCATCTGAGTATTTGTCAGCAAAGGTGGTAGTGAATGGATTGCTGGAGGACACTCGGTTACCATTGTCAAGAGAAGGTTTGAAAGAACGATGCATTTTGAGCAGCTTAGGGATGACGCTTTTACTGCAGTTTGGCTGCTGGGGATGTCATATTAGCCAGATCATCTCTTCTCATTTGGCTGATTTGGATTGCCCTATTAGTTTTTGTGACAGAAATGCTATTGTGCAGGTAGGAGACGGAGGATCATTTGATCATTGTTGTCTTGGAGAAAGGTTGACGCTCTTGGACATAGGAGAGTGCTGATCAAGTGAGCGATTATGGTTTTAGGGATCTAATATTTATGACCATTGTAGAATGATGGAGCTGCCAGCAGTGACTGGAGTTGACAAAGACACCGAGAGGGAAAGAAACCAAACATGCTGTAGTCAGCTCTGACGAAGCAGGCCAATCAGTCACCCATATTTAGATGGATGGGCCCATGGATTGTGAATAAAGCTGCATTGGGCTTCTGGATGCAAGGGAAAGCAGACTTGGGAATTTTCTTTGATCAGCTAGGAGGAGACAGTTGGGAGAAACATGCAATTGATGTCATGCCCGAACTTGGGAACACTGGGATACAGTATAGAAGTATGTACTTAAACACTTCTCACCTTGTTCTCCTATTACTCTTCTCCACACAATGTGGCTTGTTGTGGGGAAAGACAAGTGCATAATGTCATCACAAGTGGGGAGAAAAAGAATCAGGAGTGTCCATCTTTGGCCCATCAAATCAAAAATTTGCTGCAGAAGGAAACATATTTGTCTTGCCCTCTTAATGGAATGTCTAATGAAGAGATTGTGGAGGAATGTCTAAGGCATTGGTTTAATGTGGAACATGGAGTGGTAACTTATAAATTTCTTGGTGTTATTCTTTTCCAAAGAGATGGTGGAGGGATGGACATAAGCTTAGCGTGGAAGTAGTAGTGCATAAATTTTTTGGTGTCACTTTTTCCAACAGAAGAGTCTAACAATCAAAGCAGTTAAGAATGATTAGGTGTTAGCAGCAAAACCTAATGGTGATAAAGAAGAGTTAGAAGCCAACTAGAACAAATGAAAATATTTATGGAGGAATGAAAATGCTGAGTGGATCTTCTGGGGTTACTAGGATGTATGCTCAGGAGTTTTTCATCGTGTAATTTGTAGTTGATGCCTTTTTATCTGGGGATAATTGCACAAATGACCTTGCCATCACCCGCCATTAGCACTCCATTAAAATAACTTAACCTTGGTTACCCTTTAACCAAATTTGAAAAAGGCTAAAATGCCTCTAATTCTCCCCTAAACTCTTTCTCTTTCTACACATCCTCTCTCTTTGGCACACTGTGTCGGTCAAAATAACACTTTTCTATAGGGGTATTTTTGTCCAAAATTTAATTTTATGGATAAAAATGGAATATTCTTTACATCTTGATTGGAGGTTAACCACGGGTATTTTTGGCACTATATCGATATAGGAAGGCTATTAAAAGTAATATTAAAGTAAGAAGAGTAATTCTGCATTTATGCATGCAAGAGGGTCATCTTTGCAATGATCCTTTTTATCTAAATGCTGATTTTCTGGAAGATGAACTAGGATGAAACTACTAGGGATATTCTCTCGTGCTTGCTATTGAGATAGCTTTGCCCGGCATAAGTCATCCTTATCCATATTTTCTCTTAAAAATGGGTCATCCCTATCCATCATTAATGGCAGAAAAAGGGAGAAAAACGTATTGGAATAAGTAGTTACATCTTTTTGATGGAATCAAATGGCTTTTCCCTATCTTCAACCCCAAAAAGGGAATAGGCTTTTCACTTCATATCCCCTCTTGTCCCCAATTTTTTTTGAAAGTGGGTGGTATCACTATTGTATTAAATGAAAATGGGGTGTACATATAGTCAATAAGTTCCCAAAAAATCCCTGTACATGTAAAGGCCACACCAAGACAGTATGGGTCACTCTAACCCTCCAACAAAACAAAAAGGGGAGAGTTTTGGGAATTCACATTACAAAGGAGCTATATCCATTCCCTCACTTTATCACAAATAAAAGAGACAACAATGTCCCTTGCTTTAGTGTCTCTCCTGAACATCCTGTTGTTCTGTTCCCCCCACAAAGACCAAAGAGTAGCGTGTAGTATCAACCACCAGACAACTCTGTCACCTCTAAGGAGCTAGCTTCTTCCTCATTTTTCAATCAGGTGATGCACCTCTCTCTGATGGTCAAATCACACTGAATCCTCCTAGTAAGCTCCCCCCACACCCCCTGTGAGTAGATGCATCCTACAAATAGGTGGTCCAAAGTCTCATCCTCCTCTCCACACAGACACAGGCAACATATAGGCTGGATGCCCAAAAGGAGCTAGAGCTGCCAATATTGAGTGGGTAGCCTCCCGTGAGAAATCCTCCAAGTAAGAAGCTTCACCTTTAGCGGACTCTTGGGCCTCCAGACCTGAGGTGCGAGACTGTGATGTACCCCTCCGTCTAGGATAATGGTGTGAGCTGATCTAACTGAGAAGGTCCCCTCTCCCATCCTCCCTGTCTGTCTGAGGAACAAAATCGAGGAGGAAGTGTAAGAGGTCATGTAGCTGCTCCATCTCGTCAAGTCTAAGATCCCTCTTGAAAGTCAGTGCCTATGTGTCTCTTGAGAGTTGAGAGTCAAAAGCCTGAGCGACCGACCCCAGAGAGTCAGCTGAAATTGCAAAAAGGCTCGGTATGAAGCCTCCAAGGTGAAGTCGTCGCACCATCTGTCCTGTCAGAAAAGACACTTGTTACCTTTGCCAAGTCAGACCTGGACGTCGGGGAAGATAATGCCCCTACAAGACCAGATATCGCGCCAAATGGGGGAAGTTTGATGCTGTGAAGTTGGTGTCAAGTCTCAGACTCTCCTCCTTCCATAGTACCTATGCCTAATAACTCGCGACCACAGCCCATCCTCCCCCATCCCCAGCTTCCACAACCACTTGCACAAGAGAGCCAAATCAAAGTTTTTAATATTCTTGATGCCCATACCTCCCTCTTCCTTGCTTGCAGCCACGCTAACCCACTTGATGTCATGCTAGTCCCTGCATCTCCCTCCACTGCCATACCAAAAGAATCTGTCCTGAATAGATTCTATCTTCTTTGCCACTGACTTCGGGATGTGGAATATGGAAATGAAATATATAGGTAGGTTGTCTAAAACTGATCTATATAAAACCATCCTTTCCCCATAAGATAATAATCTAGCTTTCCATTTTGCCAGTTTGGACTCATATCTCTATACAATATGCTGTCAATTTGCATAATATAAGGCACCTTGGGACAACGTGAGACCCAGATAGGAGATAGGGAATACTCTTAGCTGACATCCCAAAATGCACGCCGCCTTCTGAAGAGCCCTATCCTCCATGTTAACCCATACTAGCAGGCTCTTGTTGAAGTTGACTTTCAGACCAATGACTTCCTCCAGCAATTCCAACAAAAGCCTGGCCACATAAAGCTGCTGCTCATTCTCTGTAAGGAATAAAATAGTGTCATCTGCATACTGCTAGTGAATGACTGAAGGGCCACCTCTCCCAACCTGAAATCCCCTGATCAGTCCTATAGCCTCCGCTCTCAGTCACACCCTGTTCAAGATATGGGCCACTAGCACAAAGAGGAGAGGGGACATAGGGTCTCCTTTATGGAGCCTCCTGTCGCTGTGGAAGAGAGAAGTCGGCTTCCCATTGACGAGGACAACAATAACTAGTAGAAGAAATGCAAGCCCGGACCTAGCTTGACCATCTCTCCCCGAAGCCCATCTTGTCTAGCACATCAAGTAGGCACTATTTGACCATGTTATAAGCCTTCTCGAAATCCGGCTTCAAGACCATCCATTTTTTCCTCTATATCTTCAAGGCAAATAGACACTCATGAGCCACCAAGAAATTATTCTAAATATGTCTTCCCCTGATAAAGGCTTCCTGGAAGCTGCTGACCATCCTGTCCATAACTCTAGCCAATCTCCCTGCCAGTGATTTGATGATGATCTTGTATGTGCCATTCAAAAGACTAATTGGCCTAAATCCCCGAATATCTTGAGCTCCTTGTTTTTTAGGGATAAGGACTAGGGGGGTTTTGTTGATGCCCTCCAAATATGCCTTCCTCTCCTGAAACTCGCTCACTACTATCACAAGTTCCCCTTCGATGATATCCCAACACTTCCGGAAGAAGGCTAGCGGGAAGGCATCTAAACCTGGAACTCTTTCCTCTGCAAGAGAAAAGACTGTCTGGTGGATCTCCTCCTCTGAAACACTCTGGGAGATAACATCCCTCTCCTTAGGAGAGATACGGGGGAGGAGATCATCTGCAATCTTTGGTCTAAAGTGTTCATCCTCTGTAAACAATTTGGAGTAGAACTCCCTTGTCTGTCCCTTGATATCCTCATCTCCACCTTAATGCATGTGATGGTGTTGACTCTCCTCCTCTCTGAAACAACACGCTGGAAGTAAGCAGTGTTTCTATCTCTTTCTTTGATTCATCTATCCCTCGATCTCTACCTCCAGTAGATTTCCTCCCTTGTGAGTATCTCATCAAACTCTCTCCTCAAAGAGTCCCTGAGCCTCCTGTCAGGTTCATTCATAAGTCCTGCCTCCTCCAAACAGTCTAGGCCTTCAATCTGCTGGAGAATTATACCCTTAGCTGCCTTGCCTAGGATAGTATTTACTGCCCTCCAAGTCGTGAGAACCTGAGCCGTGTGTTTTAGTTTTTTAATCAGAGTATCCATAGTAGATCTTCCCCACACCCTGTTCATTCCATGCTTCCCTGATAGTTTCCATAAAATCTGCTTCCTTGAACCAAAACGTCTTAAGTATGAACCTATACCTCCTATCATGCGAGCGGTTGGTCTTCAGAAGAATGGGTTTGCGGTCCGATACTGATCTAGCCAAAGAGAGCACCTGTACGTGAGGATAATGATCCTCATAATAAAAAAAACTAGAAATTTGTCCAACCTAGAACATATAGGATTAGCTCGCAGTTTGGACCAAGTGTACTATCCATTCGCCATGTCGATGTCCACCAACCCTGCCTCCTCGATGAAATCAGTGAAGTCCTTCATGTCCCATGTATACATAATGTCATCCGTCCTCTCCCAAGAGGTAGCCATTGCATTGAAGTCTCCACTTACACACCAAGGCCGACCGGAGGATAGGTGATGGCGAACCAAGCCTCCACACAAGAGCTGCTTCTCCTCCCTGCTTTGAGGGCTGTACACCTCCGTGAAGCCCCAGGAGAAGCCATCCCTTACATATCTGAAGTGTAAGGAGATGGCCCACCTGCTAACTTATCTGTTCAGCTCCACCTCATCTACTTTATAATGATTCCAAAGGATCATGATCCCTCCGAACCTGCCCTCCGCTGGAGAAGTCACCCCCTTGGATAGTCTAGCTCCACTGATCTCCCTCATGATGGATTCCCCATCCCCTTAACACTTGATTTCTTGGATGCAAAGGATGTCAATCTTACATCTCCTAATCAGCTTCTTCACTACCCTCTTCATCTCCGCCCCCTCTAACACCCTCACGATTCGTGAGATGATCCTCATGATGACAAAGGGATGCTCCTATCCTCCCGACCACCATCCTCCTCCCTTACCCCTCTCTACTAAGACCTTCCTCCCTACAAAATACTTGACATCTTCTTGATTTAAGAGAGCGCTCATTTCAAGTCTTTCTATGCGACAACAAAAGAGATGCCCATCTTGTCCCCCAACTTCCTTACCTGCCCCCCTGTCATTTTTTGTACCACCCCCACCGGCTCCTGCAAAGATGACAATTTCGGTTTTTGGTTTCGACTTCGGTCGGGTTCGAAATCGAAACAATATCGGTTACAATTTTGGTTTCGACCCGAAACTAAATAAAATACTATTTTTTTGTAGGAGAGTTGGCGTTCGATTTCGTCCGGTTGGCTACGGATCGTCCAGGGCCGAAACCGATACGTTTCGGCCGAAATGTATCGGTTTCGGCCGAACCTGTCATCTATGAGCTCCTGCACTGCCTCCCTCCCCAGGCTATTACAGTCAGTCGTGGTCTCCCCTACGGGTTGCAAGCTTGAAAGCCCAGCCGGAGACTCCGGGGTTACTTCCTTACCCTCTGAAAATAACTTCTCCCCTTCCTCCTGATCTTCATAGGCCTGGACGACTTGGGTCAGTCGCATTGAGAGAAGGCACATGCTGGCCAGTAGGAAACTCTCTGTAGCTGGATTAACCGGCACTAGCATAAGGGAGTCTTGCGATCCCCCATTGGTCTCTGCTGCTCCCTGCGACTTCTCCCTCTCCCTCTCCTCCTCAGAGACTCCAGCAACTTGCAGGCCCGTCCGCAAAGCGGGGGCTGGAGCAGGGAGCAGTCGGACAGGGTCTGGCCCATCCAACATCAAAGACGCTCTACAGCGGCAGCCGGCGGCTGGCGTTGGTTATGCAGAGTCAGCATCATTCCCCTGGAGAAGTCCACGTCCTCCCATCGCACACCGATAGCTACCAGTAAGGAGGTTGCGGCCGAGGGGTTCAGTAGCTTTCCCCTTGCAGCCCTCCTGCCGAGGGGGGCCTCCGGCAATGTTGGCGTCTCCATGCCACATCAGAGCAAGGGTCCGGTTCGGAAATGTAGCCCCTTTGTCCGCAACGCCAGTGGCCGGTCTCATTGCCACCATGCCTGCAGAGGAAAAAGCGCCACCAGAGCGTCGCCTGCTCTCGGAGGATGGAGAAGACAAGTGTTGCAGGGCGCCGCCTTGGTAGAAGTTAACGGGCGAGGAAGAACGATAGTGACGGGTCCTACGGACCCAATAAACCTTGCTGAGTGGATTCAGGTAAGTCACGGGTCCTTGCGGGGCCTGGATTGCTACTCGGCTGGCTAAAACCCGCCTGCCTTTGGTCCAACTCGATGGGCGACTCGGCTCCCGACTTGCCATTGGATCCGACAACATTGGATTTGAAATTCAAAATCCTTCTAGGGCGGGGTCCGTACCTGTCTTCCTCCTTTGGCCCCGCCGCGGCACTGCAACTCCCAGCCGGCCGTAGGGTCACCTGGATCAGCAAGCACTGACCACCGACGTCCGCTGGTACCGCCTTGGGGCTGCTGACGTGGACTCCCGCCTCCAAGATGTTGACATCTCCCACTGGCAGGACCCTAACTGAGCCCGAAACCACCACACCAAATGTCCTGGTGAGCAAGGAGATGCTGAGCTCGTCGCACAAAACTAGTGGGACTCCGGCCAAGCGTATCGTTAGCTGGCAGCCCCTGGGGTCTGGATGCATACCCTGAAGCATGCCTCACCTTACGACCCTCAAAAGGATGCTGTTGGCGAGGATGAAGCCCGCCTTCACCACCTCCTCCCCCTCCGTCGTGGTGGGGGCAACCGCCAGAAGGCCACCCCGCTGCATCTGCGTGACCACCCAGCCCTCTGCCAAGCCCCTCCCCCCTCTAACATCTGTCTAACTGTGGCCTCCGACATCCTACCTTCCACCGGCCTCACCTAGACACACCTGGTCAGCCAGTCGAGCTGAGCTTGCAGGAAACCTGCCGGCAGGGGAGCCGCAATGATACAGCCCCTGCCTGTCTCCCTTGCACTGCCGCCCTCCGGGCCACTCCGGAGGACCTTGGCATACGATCGCTGGAATCGCTGCACCCGCCAGCTCCGTTCTCCCAACTCCCACTCGTCGGGCTAATGCAGTCCTCACGAAGGTGCCCTGAAGCCCCGCACGGGAAACACCTCCGTTGAGTAGCCTTGTACCCTCCGGCGGCCCCCACTGGGGCCCCTCCCCATCATATCGCGTACCCCACCCCACTCGGGAATCCCAAAGTTTCTCCAGAAAAGTCTAGAGAGAGAGATCCAGTAGTCAATTATGAAGCAACCCCTCTTGTCCCAAGTTGTCCAAAGTTTTTTGGGATCACCAACCAAGTGAGAGGAATAATGTGTCTTATCTCTGTCTTATCCTAGTACCAAACGCATGGCAAACAGACTAAAGAGGTGATAAAGAGTCTCCTTGTCATAAACCTCCAGAGATGGAAAAATAGTCATGGATATTACCATTTTTCTTTTAATGACTGGGATGTCCCACCCCGGTCACTGTCATGGATATTACCATTAACAACAACAAAAAACCTAGAAGTGGAAATACAGTTCTTCCCTAGATCATTCCGAACTCTGGGTAATCCATGCAACTGAAGTAAACTGAGAAGACGTTCCCACAAAACTATTCGTAAGCCTTGTTGAAATCAAATTTGTACCCTTCTTAAACTTGTGCAGGGTGGACACCACCTCAAGAGCCACCAAGAAAGCATTCTCAATTCCTCTACCTCTGATGAAGGTACATTGCTTCAGTTCAACCAGGTCCAGCAACACCTTAGCCAATCTAGTGGCTGCCTCCTTGGAAATTCTTTTATAAGAATCATTTAGAAGATTTATTAGATGAAAGTCTTCGAGCTCCAATGCATTGGATTTCTTTAGTAGGGCTATCAACAATGTGTGGTTCAGTAACTCACATCCTCTACCTGTGTTAAAGCATTCCTGAACAGCTGAAACAACATCTTGCTTGACTAGGTCCCAGAACTTCTGGTGAAAGAACATTAGAAAGTCATCAGCGCCTGGAGCTTTGTCTCCAGCAAGATCAATGCACCGCCAATTTTATTGCAAAAAAATAGAGGCAGTACAATCAGAAAAATAGGACAGCAGAGGAGAGGCTCCTGTTTGCATCCTCACAAAACTACAAATTGAAAGCAACAAAGAATGAAGTTTCTCTTCTCCAACATGAATTGGAAACTCTAAGAATAAACATACCCCCATGGTTGGCAGTTTCGGTCGAAACCGATACGTTTCGGCCGAAACGTATCGGTTTCGGCCATAACCGATCCGAAAAGCACCTTAAACACTGTAGCAATCCGAAACTAAAGGAGGGTATCGGTTTCGGGCGAAACCGATACTAGTTTCGCCCGAAACCGGTCGGTTTCGGCCCGAAACCGTTTGGTTTCGGCCGAAACACGTGAACTTATGGGTTGTGTTGGCCCCCGAAACCCCACTACCCACAGGTTTCGGCCGAAACCCTCCCCCCCTGCTGTCTGTCGCGGGTGCTGTCTGCTGCTGCCGCTGTTGTGCTGCTGCCGCTGCTGTGCTGCTGGCGAGCTGCTGCTGCTGGCGAGCTGCTGCTGCTGTGCTGCGGCTGCTGCTGCTGTGCCTGCAGCTGCTCCTGCTGCGGCTGCTCCTGCTGCCTGCGGCTGCTCCTGCTGGCAGCGACTCCGACCAAGGGTGAAAGCAAGGTTGGCAGAGGTGGACAGGCCCGACCGCTCGAGTCCGACAGGGAGAGGCCGAGAGGGAGCCAACACAACTTCAAGGGTTTGATTGTTTTGTTTGAGGTTAATTTCATTGGGTTTTATTTGATTGTTTTGTTATGTTCTTTTGGTTGGGTTAAAAATTTGGGGTAAGCAAGCCTTGCTTATTAAGTTTCTTCCAAGGGTGATTAAGGGCTTAAGGGTTAATTGCTAATTAAACCCTAATCAGTTTATAAAAATTGGGGCTTTTGTCTATTTTGATTTGCTTAGGCTCAATTGAAGTTAAATTAAGGTTCATCGAGGATTTTGGGGTGGGATCATGCGGGTAATTAATTTTTCCCAAGGGTGATTAAGGGTTAATTGCTAATTAAGCCCTAATTAGGTCATAAAAATTGGGGCTTTTGTCTAAATTGATTTGCTTAGGCTCAATTGAAGTTAAATTAAGATTCATTGAGGAATTTGGGGTTGGATCATGCGGGTAATTAGTTTTTCCCAAGGGTGATTAAGAATTAATTGCTAATTAAGCCCTAATTAGGTCATAGAAATTGGGGCTTTTGTCTAATTCGAGTTTCTTAGCCACAATTGAAGGTTAATTAAGTTTCATTGATGAATGTGGGGTGGGATCATGTTGGGATTATATTTTTATGAAGGGTAATTAGGGCTTAATTAGTAATTAAGACTTAATTAGTTCATAAAAAATGGGCCTTTTGTCTAATTCGAGTTTCTTAGCCACAATTGAAGGTTAATTAAGTTTCATTGACGAATGTGGGGTAGGATCATGCTGGGATTATATTTTTATGAAGGGTGATTAAGGGTTTCGTACTTACAATTGTTTGTCTTTGACTGTGTAACTTCTTAATGCAGCATCATGCCTAGACGTCAGCAAATACAGGAGCAGCAAGGGCAGGAGGATCCGGGGTGGGCCCACATGTCCTTAGTTGATGCTAAGAGAAGGAATGTTAAATGTAATTATTGTGCTAGAGAGATGTATGGCGGAATTACCAGAGGCAAGCAACATTTGGCAGGGGTACGAGGAGAGGTGAGACAATGCGACCACTGTCCACGAGAGGTGCGAGAGGAGATGCGCCAGTGCCTTTTGGAGAAAAAGGAGAGGGTGCAACAAAGGGCTGAGGATGAGGAGGAAATTGCTGAGGAGATTTCTGGCAGAATGGTTAGGAGGGATGATGATGAGGAAGGCACTGAAGATTCTGATCCGGAGCTGACTGAAGCAAGGGAGCGTGAAGAAGCCGCTCGAAGGAAAGGAAAGGCACCCATGGGTTCAGGAGGGACCTACACCAGTACAGCTGCACGACGTCCTGATGTTGCTGCCCCGCCCCCGTAGACGCAGAGAGCAGGCCCCATGGACAGTTATCTCCACAGAAGGCCCCAGGCTACACAACCTAAGATCAAAAGTGCATTAAGAGGGGTCAAAAAATCTGCAGAAGTTGCAGGGCATGCATTTAAAAGCATATGTAAATGGTTTTTTCATGCAGGTGTCCCTGCACATGCTGCTGAAAGTGAATATTTTCAACCTATGTTGGATGCCATAGCAGATGCTGGCCCTGGCTTGAAGGCGTCGTCACGTTGGGACATATACGGGCGTGGCCTTGAGGGAGAGGTTGAGGAGCTCCATCAGTGGGTTGAAAGTTTCAAGCATATATGGATGGAGAGAGGATGCACTATTATGTGTGATGGTTGGACTGGTACCACGAAAAAGTCCATGATTAACTTTTTGGTGTATTGCATCGAAGGTACAGTATTTGTAAAATCTGTAGATGCATCAAATTTTGAAAAAAATGCCAATTATTTGTTTCATTTGATGGACAACATGGTAGACGAAATTGGTGAAGAAAATGTTGTACAAGTTGTGACTGATAATGAAGCCAGTTATAAGGCTGCAGGGAGGAAATTGATGCATAAGCGCAGGCATTTATATTGGATCCCATGCGCAGCACATTGTCTTGATCTCATACTTGAAGACATAGGGAAGGACAAACATGTGAAGAAGACGGTTGAAAGGGCACAAAAGATTACCCAATATATTTATGGCCATCCTAGGATATTGAACATGTTCAGGGAGCATGCAAGTGGGGGGCGGGATATTATCCGTGCAGGGCCAACTAGATTTGCTTCAAATTTCATTTCTTTGGAGTCTCTGCATAGGTATACTATTGAACTCAATTATTACTTCTTTATCCTTATAGTTATGATCCGTATTTGATTCAAATTTTATTTCTTTGCACAGGTATAAGAATGAGTTGAAAGCTTTCATGTACCACAATGCCCTGCGGGAATACATCGAGAAGGGCAATGTTGATGCTCAGATGGATTATTTGGATGTCTGTCAAATCGTGGACAACAACAAATTCTGGGGCAGAGTAACACGATACATGAAAGTAGTCACCCCCCTCGTTAAGGTTCTAAGATTGGTGGATGGCGATGACAAGAATGATATGGGATATCTGTATGAGGCCATGGACCGTGCGAAATTGGAGTTGCAGGAGTCCCTTCCCAAAGAACATGCAAAGTGGTGGAAGATTATTGACCATAGATGGGACACCACATTACACCACGACTTGCATGCAGCTGGTGAGTGATTATTTGTATTCATATATTATTGACCATACATTAACTATATACAAATGCATGTTATTTTCTGAACCCTCGATTAATGTATAATGCCAATGCACATGTTGATGCCGAGGTGCTTCAAGGCACTTTAAAAGTCATTGGTCGTTTATCGAGGACACAAGATAAGAGGCTTCAGGCGGAAGTAGAGGTTGGCCTGTTTGATTTCATGAATAAGAGGTATAGAATTTACTTACGTAGTAATGCTAATCTATTATGTAATTTTTGTAGATGACCTCCTATAGAATGAGAAGTGGGACGTATTCTCACTTCCAATTGCAATATGCAGTGGGAAGAGTGAGCCCATGTATACTTCATCTTTGTGCTTTCTTTGCAATTACATCTTCCTTAATTAATTTTTATTTACATCTTATATTTATTTGTTTATGGTTGGTTGGTGTAACAACTGACTTCATGGTGAACAATAGAGAATTGGGCAGTTCTGCATTGGCTTTCATTGCAATCAGGGTGTTGAGTCAAACCACATCAGCAAGCCAATGTGAAAGGAATTGGAGCACATTCAGCCTTATACACTCAAAGGTTCGCAATCGGCTAAAGGCTGATCGGTTAGAGAAATTAGTGTACTGCCACTACAATATGAGGTTGAGAATAAAGAATATGAGGTTGAGACAACAGCTGCGAGACAAACGCGTCGCCGAGGATGCCGCCGCAGAGATTGATGTGGATGGCTTATTTGATGATGATAATCCCTTGCAGTCTTGGGTGGAGACACGAGAGCAGGTTGATGAGCCCGTTTTTGATGTTGATGATAGAAGATGGGCAGAGGGCATACTTGATGAAGATGAGGCAAGAGATCCCGAATTAAGAAGCAAATCAAAGAGGGCCAGAGATACTCATGCGCACCAGTCTAGGGTGGTTGATGACACTGAGGAGCAGTTCGAGTTTGAGCCAGCTAGACACTCAGATACAGATAGCAGGCCAGTCACTCCTAGAATGTCTTCCTTAAGAAGAAGTACATCAGTGCATGGGCAAACTGAGAGGGCAAATGCTGTTGCTCGAGAGGACCCGGCAATTGAGGAGTTGAAGCAGATTTATGTGAGGCACACGCCAAGGGGAAAAGGACTCGTGTCAAAGTTGATTGAAAAAAGCACTCCAAAAGAGAAAAAAGCATCCTCAAAGGTTAAAAGGCGACTGGTTTCTTATGATTCTGATGATGATGATGATCATCCCGGAGGTGCTGCAGGTGGTACTAGTGTTGCAGGTGGTACAGGTGGTGCAGGTGGTGCAGGTGGTGCAGGTGGATACAGTCAAGGTCAGCAAGGATATGGTATACCAGGTTACGAAGGTGGCCAACAGGAAGCAGCTATTTATGGGGCCCAGAATTATGAACCATCATTTCAGTTCCATCCATATTCGACCAGTGACTCTTCTCTTCCTCAAGATTCCTATGTTGATACTGGATTCGAATCAAGCCAACCAAACACTCCAAGAGTGATCCAAAGAGGGATGCAGGACTTGGCTACCTCATTGTTTGGTTATAGTGAATATAGACCATACATGCAATCTGGTTATGGGTATCGACATTAAGGGCCAGACGATGAGGGAGAAGGTTCTTCTAGTAATTATTATCCATATTAGGTAAGAATCAATGAATTTTTGTAACATTCATTTTGTCTAATTTGGTTTATTGTACTGCTTGTATTAATGTACAATGGAATATTAGTTTAACTTTCACATGTTCAATGTTTGAAGTTCGATGCGTAGTTGTCTACTTCAAGGTTATTGCACTAACTTATACAGTCAATCGTATAGGAGAAAAATGACAAGACAACAGTCAATCCTATACTACAAGGTTGGGACCCACTTCTAGTAATGCTTTTTCAGGAACTAGGTAACTTATTCATGCTCAACAGAAAATCGTATAGGAGAAAAATGACAAGACAACTGTCGATCCTGAAAAATGTATTAATCAAGCTAGCCTTTGAAGAATGTATAGACTTTGAAGAATGTATAGACTTGATGGATGTATAGACTTGCTATGAAGATGCATGGAGAATGTATAGACTTTGAAGAATGTATAGACTTGATGGATGTATAGACTTGCTGATGTATAGACTTGCTATGAAGATGCATGGAGAATGTATAGACTTTGAAGAATGTATTGGTCCAAGAGTGTATAGACTTGCTATGAAGATGCATGGAGAATGTATAGACTTTGAAGAATGTATAGACTTTGATGAATGTATAGACTTGCTGGATGTATAGACTTGCTATGAAGACTTTGAAGAATGTATAGACTTTGAAGAATGTATAGACTTTGATGAATGTATAGACTTGATGGATGTATAGACTTGCTGGATGTATAGACTTTGAAGAATGTATAGACTTTGATGAATGTATAGACTTATAGACTTTGATGAATGTATAGACTTGATGGATGTATAGACTTGCTGGATGTATAGACTTGCTATGAAGATGCATGGAGAATGTATAGACTTTGAAGAATGTATAGACTTTGATGAATGTATAGACTTGATGGATGTAAAGACTTGCTGGATGTATGTATAGACTTGCTCAGTTATCAGCTAATGGATGTATAGACTTGCTAGCATGCACCGACTTACAGAAGACATTATTTCATCATCAATGCACAAGAATGCACAAGGGGCACACACAACAACAACAATTCACACTATCATCATCATTCTTATGTGGTGACTCATTGAGTTGCTATTATCAAAACATCAACACACTATCATCAAAAAATGTACAATGGAATATTAGTTTAACTTTCACATGTTCAATGTTTGAAGTTCAATGCGTAATTGTCTACTTCAATGTTATTGACTAACTTATACACTCAAATACATGTGTATTGTTTTTCATGATTTTGAGTGATTATTTAAATTTTTTATGATTTTTTTCAGATTTTTTAGAATTAATATGTTTTTTTTAAAACCTTTTAAGTGGGTTTCGGCCGGTTTCGGCCGAAACCGAAACCGATACCGAGTCGTATCGGTTTCGGACCCGGCCGAAACCGAGTCCGAAACCGAGTTTGCCATCCCTGCATACCCCACAAATAAGTAAATTGAAGAGTGAAAGGATGTTCTCTGTATAAATTCTACTTCCCCGAAAGAGTCGTCACTGCAAGCCCTCCATATACTCCATCATGTAGCATGTGGAAGAAGGAAGATTTTGCTTCTAATGTTGTTTTGTAGCTGAAGTCTCTGCTTCCTAAAGAAAATCCACATTTTTTCTCTGCTATGAAAATTGATATGAAAACTGAACAGTGCGGCTGCAAATGGAACCGAAAAATTTGAAATTCTGACCCGATCCATATTATTTTTATAGGTTTTGGATGCATAAAAAGTCATCGTTAAACTATCAATATCGGATATTTCGATAAGATATTGGAATCGAAAACCGCAGTTTCCATATTCTATTTCCGATTTATGATTCTACTAGTTTTTTTAGGGTTTTTTGGAAGGTCACCAGAAAGACCACAATTCATTGATAAAAGAGCGGGAATAAAATACAAAGACAAATAGAGAAAAGTGTGTGAGGAAAAAGGAAAGAAGGAGGTTCTACCAAGATGGTAGAAACCAAGAAACCCTCCCCCAAATGCTACACTAGACCCAACATAATGACGGCTCAGTTACGGACTTAGCTTTTTCCAATCCCTCTTCTTATACAAAAGACTCGATTGCCCAATTACAGACCCATAAGCACTGACATTCCAGTTCAAAATACATTTCATACCCTAGTTTTTTTAGGGTATCACATCATTTTAAAGAGTGTATATTTTCTAGATTCAAGTCAGTCCGCAATATTTTGACAAGTTTAGAAGGTGGCTTGGACATTTTTGATTTTTTTTTCAAAGAGAGTTTGAATGAATAATGCATAAAATATATTTTTTAAATGTGAAATCTCAAATAGAGCTATCGGAAACGGGTTCCTTTTTCGGTAATCAAAATAGGAAATGGAATGAAATTGGAAACAAAATGTTCTGATCATATCAGAGTTGGAACCTTGATATTTCTTATCGGAACCATAATCTGTTGATTATGCATTCGATTCTGACCTTGTTCGCAGCCTTATTGAACAGCTGCCTAAAAATGCACCAAACCTCTTGGCTGATACTGCAGTTAAACGTATGGTGAACATCTTCACTGTCAATGCCACGGAAAGAATATTGCTGTCTCTGCTCCACTTGTTTCTGACTTTCTGTACACCTTAGTGATAATGCACTTTTCGAACATCAACTACTTGAATAATTTAATCTTCAAAGGAGATCTAACCTTCCAGACTTCATGAAATCTGTGATAAGAGGGCAACTGGCTGTCCAAACAATTGTATAGTGTCTCAATTGAAAATTTTCCTTTATCCCTTCCCCAGATAATTTGGTTGGCACCTTCTGGAGTTATGTGAACGGAATGGGGAAGTTGAAGGGGAATAAAGAAATTCAGCTTCTTCATTTTCCTTAGGCCCTCTCCTCATAACAATATTGCACTGCTCCGTATTGCTTTCAATCTGATAATATTCCTGGACTGAGAGCCATTTATTAGGAGAGTCTGAAAATGGGAGGGAATTTAACTTTAAAAAGAAAACTGCCAACTCATATATCCAACCAAAAGGTATCTACCACTACCCATTCTGATATGTGAATTCTGCTCGATCCACCTGCTGGTTTTGAGTATAATTTTCATTTGATCTTCCTTATTTACTTGTGGTAGCTTCTATCTCAGTTAGTGCAGTTTCTGAAATATGTCTGATCTTGACAGATTTGTGGAGCTGTTATGGCAGCTTTCTGTGCATGCATTACGAGAGGTCCACAGACGGACATTTGCAGCTGATGTAGCCTCTAACCCTCTGCCTGCCTCATTGACAGATGTGTCTTATTTGCATGCAGCTTCATTACTTCCTGTTACAAAGGTGATCTTGATGGTTTTGTTGCCTTTTGTCTACATATGCTGTAATTTTTTAATCAAAATTGGTCAAACTCCTAGTCTGCACTTTAGAACCTGACTTCCTGGGCGATGAATATATGTGCATCATGAGCCTACTAATTGATGCTTTGTCACTTACGATCATACTCCATTGCTAGCTATTCAGGTGAGTAATTCCGCACAATAATATGCATCGTCAAGTGGCAGTGGACAAAAAGAGTTCTTTTTCTTATATATATATATATTTCAACATAAGAAAATCACTGCCATCTTTCTTTTGGTAGTTGGATAGTTCCAGAACAACATTCAATGTCAAGATGTCCTCTGAAGCCAACTTTTACCACGTCTGTTGAGTGATAAGATTATGTTTTATCTTTTAAGATGCATGTGGAATATCAAAAATGAGGGAGGAGATACTACTGTGGTGGATGGTGTGGTATCTGGCAAGAGCTCAACCTGACCAATGCAAATACACCAACCTTAATACATATAAAACATTAGAAGGACTCCTCCAGTAGAAATCAGATGGTTATTAGTACATACTCTTAAAATGCATCCCAGCTGCCCTCTCGATAAAACATTAGAAGGACTCCTCCAGTAGAAATCAGATGGTTATTAGTACATACTCGTAAAAAGCATCCCAGCTGCCCTCTCGAGCCCTGAGTAACAAGGGACCACGGCAGGAACACACCTCACACCCCAAAACCTAGACATAAATGTAAAAAAGACCAAAACCGCATAAATCCAAGAACTGATAAATTCTTGTGCCTCTGGAAAAAGCAGATCCTTGATTATGCTTAAAGCAGCTAAAAATCAAATGAAAAATGTCATCCATCTTTGGACATCACATAAACTGTAAACTAGATAAGAGATGACTATGTATTTCTTTTCAATAATATGTTACTGGTCAATTTGCATGAACACTGCGAAAAGTTATCTTTTTGCTAAATTTCATGACACTTGCTACTCTTCAGACTGAAAGTTTTTTTTTACACTCCTTCTAGCATATACAAAATTTTCTAAGTTCTCATTAGAAAGCTACTTCATCTATTTCTTATTCTGGCCAAAGATATTTAGGTAAGCCAACTTTGTGATGGAAGGAGAACAGGGGGAACAGAGGCATACTATTTTGTTAAAGAGCTTAATACCTGTGTTTCTTAAAATGAGGCACACTGGAGTTTTCAATCAATTACCTAACAGTGTTGTTGTCATGAGAATTTGGCCCCGGCTGTAATGGGAGCACCGTATACCCGCCACATGGTGAATTTATTGGGTCATATGTCAGTGCTAACCACAAGTAATAACTTGTGGGGAGCAATATGTAGGCCATTTTAAAGTTACTCTGTATACATGCCTACATAGGGACTTGATCAGATTTTTTGGTCAGTTTTCGAATAACTTGAAACTCATTTTTGAACACATTTGTTAAAATAAAAGAACAAGGTTTTCTGGAGGACATCAATGGCATGAATGCAGTGGAAAGGAGATTAGGAGTTTTCTCTAGATGTAAGTTTTAACTCTTTGAAGTGGGTCTGTGGAGATCGGGGAAGGTGGGGAAAGGGACTTAGGTGGTCAAGGGAAAGGGCAGCTAATAGGATTACCGGAGGGGAGCTGGGAGGTGGTCACTCTATGTGAGAAGAGGATGAAGTCAAATAGAATGGTGTGGAAAATTACCAATGAGCAGATGAGGGAGTTGGTTTCTAAAGTTGACATTTCCATGTCAGGAATAGATTTAAAGGCCAAGATTTTTTTTCCCGGAAGATTAATTGGCACTGCAGTTTGAGGATAATAGAATCCCGAAAGGCCAAGTAGAATAATTGATTGCTTAAATTTGCAATATGTGATGCCATCTTCCATTCCCTCTGATGTTGTATGAAGCTCTTTCCAGGTCTACAATGCAATGTGAAGCGGTACAAAGTTATTCCATGTGATCCATTGTGTTCGGAGCTTTCCTTGTTAGGCAGGCAATACTATCCTTCCTGAGGTTCCTTGTTCTTCTGCCTATTTTCTTCTATTTGCCATTTCCAGTTGTTTGTTGGTGTCGGGCGTCAGCAACACTGTCATTACTCATTCAAGAACCACACTGAAAAATTGTCTGTCATGATCTCAGTTGGATCAGTACACAATTAATCGGCCAACTGTGTGGTTCCCCAATGCCATTGTACACATCGGAACCAACCTTCAACTTTTTCCATGCTTGATCAGAGTTTCGCGCTGCTGATGCACCAAGTCCAAGGACTTGGACATATCTTTTGGAGTTGGGTGCCACCGTAAGCTCATGGACCCGTGCCATTGCAAATGTGGGATAGACATTTGCTCGGGTCCTTCTGGTTATGCGCCATGTGCATTGGGTAGGCACCCTTGTGATAGTCAAGTGATCCTTTAGCCAACCTTCACCTTGGCCTGGAGGTCTTGTGTAAGTCACTTTACCTCTCGAGACTTTCCAGCTACCCTTGAAAGTTGATCTTTCAGACCTGTCCATACTTTCTTTGGCAGCACTCATCACGTTGGTCTGCTTTGGGCTACAACTCCCCAACCCAGAACTTTTCTGATTTTCAAGGCCGCCATCGCCATCCATAAGGCTTAACATGCATGGTGAGTAGACAATTTTTTGAGCTTTGATGAGTCCATATGAGGCAATGCGCCTAGCTAAAACACACTAGGGGTAAAGGTAAGTCTAGTAGGAACTGACATATGCACTATGATGCTCGAGTCTTGTGCATGGTAATCCACCCAAATGCTTCCTCGACACTTGTGTCTTGCCCTTGAGAGGCCCTTGAGATGCTGAATGGTAAAGCCTATAGTTGACACACCCCTTTACAAACATCCCCTACCTTAAGCCTCCTCACATCTAGCTACTTTGGCTTCAACTAGATCTAACTTCTTCCCTAAACGGGTCTGCCAGTATGCCTAGTGGGTAAGGGGATCTGCATGGCTGGAGCCGCGATCTACCAATCAGACTGTAATGCTAGCCTTCTTCACTTTGCCACCCCTTTCGGCATCCTGAAGGCTCAACCACTTAGTTGAGTCTTGGTTGCGATTTCTTGTCATGTCACATTGCTGTGCCCACCCCCCAACACCCAGAACGACCCCACCCTCAAAGCAATAAGAAAAACAATCTGCCCTGCCAAAGCCATTCCCAGCTTTCCTATCACCTTCTTGTCCACCCTCCTATCATATGTAGGGAAAAAAAGGAACCTGCTGCAGGCACATCAGGTTGCACTGACCACCCCTCACACCTTCTTCTCTTCTTCTTCCTATCTTCCCTCTGTGAATTTCTTCTCTTCACAGATCAAAGAGTACAAATAACCAAAAAAAGGGAAAAAATCAGACCTCATCATTGTTTGCAATTAGCTGGAGCTGTCAGCCTTGTCACCCGCTGATGCATCTGCAGCATCTCTGTTCTTTCCTTGCAGCCCCACAGTTATTTCCACCACCCTCTCTTTCTTTCCCTCCCTTGCTATTTTCTTCTTTGTTTTTGTTGCACCCATTTATTTTCTCAAGACAATCAAGAACAAAGAACAAGAATCACTCCCGAACAATCTACAAAATGGCACAATGCCCAAGGCGCTCCGACGACTGGGACGAACTTGGGTCCGGGGAAACCCGCCGTTGCAAACAGCGCAAGACAGAGCAAAAATAATTACTCTCAAAATGACAGAAGACGGCACAAAGCCACCCCCCCCGAAAGAACGGGTCCGAACCAAGCTCGGAGAAGCCCCACCGTCATCACGGCACACAAGGGTGAGTTCACGGCAAGTGGTCGAACCAACGACAAGTTCTCTACACTTGCAAGCCGAGTCTGTCCCGGCACTCTGAGTTTGTTCCGGCATGAAGCGAAGCAGGCCCCACACAGCAAGCTGAAGAGTTTTCCACGAGGCCGAAGAACGTCAAAAATTACAAAAATGGGACTGGGGGGCCCTTTTATGGGTTTTGGCACCTTCCCCTCTGCCTAGGACCACCCTTGACCGGGTGGAGCCCTCCCGGGACCCACCTGGTCCGGGTCCTCCTCTCAAGGACCCCACCCGGACCGGGCGGGACCTGCGGGGGACCTACCCAGTCCGGGTGGCCCCCTTGGGGTTTCTACCTGGTCCGGGTAGCCTCCGTAGCATCTCTACCTGGTCCGGGTAGCCTCCCTGGCCGCCACACCCAGTCCAGTTAAGTTCTTGGCCAATTTTCGACCTATAAATACACCATGAGGGGTCAACATTGCAAGAGATGTGCTGATAGACGGAATCAACTAGCACTCGGCATCTCAAGCAGGTTTCGGCACTTGGCGAGGAAGGCAATCCGACTCGAGGCGGCCTGGCTTTGGTCTTTGACCTTTGGCGCCTAAGAGAGGGTATGCCACAAAAATACCTCATCTGACGGCACTTAGCCAAGTCACAAGTCCTAGGAAGGACGACATGCAAAAATGGCGGAAATACTCACGTGGTTCGGCAAAGACCCGGGAATCAGCAAAGTTGTGGAAATGTCCCGTGATTTTCGCAAACCTTGTAATCGGGCCTATAACGCCCCCATATGAAGTCTTGTACGACTATCAATAAAATATTTCTTTTGGGAAATGACAAGAGTACCTTGAGTTGGTAGCAAATCCCCGAGGTCGCCTATCTCAAACCCGGTCCGCACCTGATCAACGGAACGGACCACCACACCCGAGCCAGTGCCAAACTATACCACATCTCGAGCCAGTGCCCAACTGTGTTCATACCCAGCTCTTACTGACCCGGATCCCGCATCTCCCTTAGTGTCAAACTGTGAACGGTTTTTGAGCCTCACCACCAATCCTTGCTGTGTTATTGTTGTTAACATCTCGTTGCTGCTATCCGGGTCGGTCCCCTCCTGACGTCGCGGCCCCCTGGGTTTCACTGAGTCTTTCTTTTCGGCAGTCAAACAAGGGTGTTCGGATTACGTTCAATCTAAATTAACATCGACTGCGGTCGGTGGGGACATGTTCTGCACCCGAACCTCACAATCGTCTGATACACCTACACCCGCGGAATTAACCCTGCCCATGCTACTCCAACAGCTGTGAACGCGCACCCACACTAGACATACACACACCCATGTGTCGTTCGATTCAACCCCCCCCTCCCCGCGGCCGGGGACAAAACACAAAAAAAGCAAGCAAAAAAAAAGCAAGGCAAATTCCGCGGCCAACAGTTTCCTTTTCCTTTTCCATCATTTTCCATGTTAGCCATTGTCTCTTCGTTATGTTTCCTGCCTTGATGAGTGAAGGGAAGTTGGGCCATGAGAGCTAGAACTGCCACCTACTTCTGTGAGAAGAAAGAAAATGGAGAAGAAAAGAAACTGGGAAGAACAAATCTTAGGTTCCTGCATTTTTCATACAAAACCCAAGTCTCACATTCGTGAGTTTTTTTTTTCAACCGACATTTTCTACCCTTTGTTTCCCACCTGGACCTAAGCTTCAGTACCAACAACTCATTATACAAGATTCCTTTCCTTATCAAATCTGAGCCCATTTAATTTCAGACGTCAGTCAACTTAGCTATTGATATCAAGTTATCAACCCCTCTGTCCTGCATCACTTTGGGTCCTCAGAATCTTGATATCTTTCTCTCTTGGGTCTTGATATGTTTCTTTGCTCCCGAGTTGGCAAGTTGCTTTAGAAACTTAATCAATTCACCAAGATCTCATTGAGATCTTTTCTCTTTGACAACCTGGGTGCTGTGAAAGGTTGAAATGTCAAAGCTTGCATGTTTTGCACCATGCCACTGCAGTTATCATGCGTTAAAACCTGCATTGAGCTTTGAGTTATTTACTTGAGTAAGGTGCAAAAAGAAAGGGGGAAAAAGGAATGGAAGAATCTCACTTGAGGAAAAAGAAAGCTGTGGTGTGCACCTTGGAGTTAATCATATGAACAGAATTCTTGTCGATTTGAATCTTTGCTATAATTTTTACTTCTCTTGTTATACAACTTTATAATGATTATGTGCAGTTTTAAGAACTATCTGTTCGCATCTTGGTTTGTCAGAGAATGTAAAGGCAACCCTGCTGAGACTGCCTCAATCACTTCCACCTATCTTCACTACTTTCTTCTCTCTCTCTCTCTACAGAGAGAGAGAGAGAGAGAGAGAGAGAGAGTCATGCTCCACAACCTCTCTCATCACCTCCTGGTTTCACCTCGGCTCCTCATGCTTTGGTCAGCAACTACTGCTGAGGCCACCATGGTCTCCCTTGACTTGGCCCACCAACTTCCAACCCGTGGGTAACATATCGCTCGGTAGGGATTTCACACCATCTGATTCTGTCCAAGAAGATACGATTACAATTTTGGAACCCATTGTTTCATCATTGTTGTCACCAAAAGTTTTATCCCATGATTGAAGGTTGTATGGAGGCTTTAGTGGTACACTTTACCTCAAAAATGATTCCTAGTGGATGTGCAAAGAGGTGACAGTACATTGCATATTGTAAGTGCAAAAAGAAAAAAAAAAGAAGAGCAGCCTGCATTAAACAGTGATATGATATCACCATGGCAAGATCTGAGGTGATTAAGCATTGCTATAGAGTAAGGTGATTAGGTTGTGGTAGAGAAATCTATCTGCCAGACTGCCACCTGGCTCATCTGGCAGACTGCCACCTGGCTCATCTGGCTGAAAATTCGAGAAACAAATCTTGTGTCAGACTTAAATGTTTTTTTTGAACTTAAATTTTTTTGCTTTGTTTTTTCCATTTGAAGTTTGTGCATGATTTCTTTAGGAGTTTCCACATGAGTTTGGTGTTTTTCATTTTAGAAAAGTCTTTGGCAATTACCTGTTATCTCAGATTACCTTTTTATTCTCAACAGGCTAGGATAGCACTAGAGCGAAGGAAGTTTCTTAAAAATGCTAGTACTGCCGTTCAACGACAAGCTACATGGTCGAACTTGGCTAATGAAATGACAGCTGAATTTCGTGGTCTTTGCGCTGAAGAGGTGGACTTTGCAACTTCTTTTTGTTTTACTTTTTATCACCAGCAACTTACACTATTTTTTGTGCATTTCTTTTCTCCATACATAGAAGGCTTTCTTTCATGCTTTGTAGATTTGCATGGTTTCATCTAGTTATTTTGCTGCTTATGTAGGCTTATTTGCAGCAAGAATTAGAAAAGCTTCAGGATTTGAGAAATAAAGCTAAGCTGGATGGGGAATTGTGGGATGATCGTGTATCCAGTTCTGTAGGTCAGAACAGTCATCTAGTATCTAAGGCAACCCGTCTTTGGGAGTCTTTGTTATCTCGGAAAAGTAAGTAAGCCTTCTGTAAGATATTTGTGCTACCTTCATTTATTTTTGAAGACCTATGTTTATTTTCTTCGTCAGGTTGATGTTAGAAATGTGAGGTCAAATTTGTTTATTACCATTACCCAAGGACTAAATTAGCACATGTTTCATGTTTATTTAGGATATCTTAGAGGTCACGTATCTCACTACTGTCTAGACTATAAACTTGGCAGTACACCCTATTCTTCTTGTCAGAAAATTTGTCATGTTTATTCTTGAGATCTGAATTACATCATTGCAATTCAGTCTTAAACAAAAATGGGGTCACCTTAGTTTTTGGGTGTCCAAATACCGTAGCATTTGATTGAGAATTCCTACCTCAGTTTGCCTGACATATTAAAAAATGCAATAGCAAAGGTGGTACCCTTCCTTTTCTTCTTCCCTTTTTTTGCATGGGGGATGGGTGGGTTTCAACACAAAGTATGTAACACACACAAATTGTAAGAGATGAATGGTTAAATTTAACATGCTGCTGACACATTTCTTTTATATATTCCACCATTAGGACTCATTTGATTTTTGATCGGCCAACAGTGACACTCGCAACAGGTAGTCCTTATGTAGAAGTTGTATCATGCCTCAAAGTCCACTTCTCAAAAAAATAATGCGTCAAAGTCTATGTTTGATAATTCTCGTCATGGCTTTAAAGATTATACTGGGGGGGTGGGGTCAGCAGATAATATGCATGAACATGAGTAGATAAGGTGCTGTTGGACCCCAAAAATGTTATTGTCAATTTCTGATATTTTCAGAAAATTTTCAGAAAGCAAGAAAAAATGGAGGAGTGTTATTGTAAACGGCCCTAAAGCGACAAGTTCGCCGCCGTTGTAAATTCCCATAAACATCCCGTCAAAAATATAGGGACCATTTACAAATTCATGCATGTTTCTGTGCATAATTTTTTTTAAAGATGGTCTAAACCTGCGCACCCGCGTGAGGATTTTACTACAAGGAGATATTTTCTTCTTCGGGATGTCCCGACGGTCAACAGGAATGATTTCTCAATCCCGGACCACAAGAAAAAGCCAAAGAGCCACAAGGGCCAGGTCTGTACTTGGTCCTACCACAGTAAAAACCTATTTTTTTAATCCCCCGGGACACCCTTTTATAGCCAAGAAGGGGCCAAGCCGCCCCCTCTCTCCTCTTCCTCCGCGCGGTGAAGGGCTCAGAGGGACCCCCTCCGGTAGCATCCGCACTGGAGGGACCCCCTCCGATGACCCCCTCTCCAAATGGGTTGCCACCCCCCTCCGCCACTCCTCCTTGCACCTATAAAAGGAGAGGAGCTCCCAAGACAAAAAAGAGGAGGAGAAGAAGTGAGAAGAAGAAGACAAGAAGAAAGAAGGGACTTGGAGAGCTTGCATAGGCCCAAGTCAAAGCAAAAAGAAGAGAAGGGTGCGCCCCTCTCTTTTCAACTCCCATTTTTTTTGGGTTTTGTACAATTTACATAAAGAACCCCTCATGGGTATGCTTTTGACAAAAATACCCTTCCAATGTATAAAAGGGTATTATGTTGCCATTTATTTGAAGTATATTGTACACAATTATTAAAGACAAGCAATGATGAAAAATGTCATTTTATTTTCTGTAAAATTATGCAATGGCCCCTTATGGGTCAAAAATTGCACTTTTACCCTGAAGTTTCTCGAAATCGTGTAGACGTATATTTGTTACCAAAAAAGGAGAGAATTTAAAACAAATGATGAAAATTCAAGGGAGCTTTCTTTTTCTGGGGAAACTCTCCCCATTTGTGAGAATGTCCTCTCTCAAAGCCAAATTTTCAGGAATTGCATTTTTACCCTTGATTTTTTTTAATTGTGCATACGCCCCAAAACAAATCTTCTTAAAAAATGTGGAAAAGTCCACTACAATTGCGAGAATTACATGTGGCCCGTAGTGGCACCAGGGACTTTAAACAAGCCCTTTTCTAAACATAGAAAGTCATGGTCAAACCCTCCCCCGGGGGGGGGGGACTATAAAGGCTTCTCCCTTATTCAAGGGTTTGGGCCATAAGAGCAAGAAAGGATCTTTAGCAGTTTTAATCAAGGGTATTCGGACTTGTCCGATGTAAATTAACACCGATTCTGTTTGGTGGGGAAAAGTCCAGTACACGAACCTTAATTGTCTGATAAACCCCAAAAGCGCGGAATCAATATGCTGAAAATAAATAACGATATGCATATTTGCCCGTCGAAACGGACGCCGAAGATTTCGCGTGTAAACAGGTGCTCAAAAGTATACATACCTTGTACTTTTCTTTTCCAAACATACTGAAATTAGAAGTTGTTTAGCTGTTGTCGTGCTGGCACTGAAGGGCCTTTATACCTAGTGCTATCAAAATGGACATATATACTTGTCTAGAAATTGTATGCTGTCCTGCAGTCTATAAATAATTTTTGGTTAGGGATTCAAGGAAGAGTTGGCATAGGAGATGGTCAGAAATGGATGGATTTTTTATTTTATTTTATTAGTTTGTTTTGATGAACCTGCCCAGAACTGGCTGTTCACTACTACAATTAGCTGGTTCTGGACCTGAAACAAAACCAAAGCTGCAATAATGCCAGCATTGTTTCTGGTATAGCTCTGGTTTTCCGTTGCTCGGATCAGTGTAAGTTTAGGATCCATCATTCTATCAAAAGATATCTATCTCTAGGGAGCAGAAGAATTGGAGACTATTGGTTTATCAAAAGCCTGATCCAAATGGATGATAAATTGTCACCTGCTGTGTTTTGAAGACTGATTTTCGTCGAGGAAACCTAGATAATGAATCATCAAGGTCAATAAACGAACAGCGAGACTGCTTACGGCTGTGGGCTGAAAGCCTGAGATGCCAATACTCTACCTCTTTCCTGTGTCATTATTACCCTTGTTCTTTTGTTGTATGAGAGTTCATTGTGAGGGAGAATCTGGACTCTTGAATCTTGGTCCCATGTTGTTTGGTCTGTAGTCCAAATACCACAGGTCCCATAACCTACAGGTCCCAGGATCGGAACTTACCTCTGACACTATGAAGAAATAAGGGACGAGAGAGGAAGGAAGGAAGGAGAGAGGGTTTCGGTCTGAGAGGAACCATGGTTGGCAGTTTCGGCCGAAGCCTATACATTTCGGCCGAAACGTATCATATGTTTCGCCCGAAACGTATCGGTTTCGGACCTAATCGAAACGAAACAAGGCCTACTCATTGTAGTAGGTCCGAAACTTAAACAATTTTTTTTTATTGTTTCGGGAACCTAATTCGGTTTCGCCCGGTTTCGGGCGTTTCGGCTTGATACCGCCTGAAACCGGGCGAAACCGGACGTGAACTCCCTTTAAGAGGGGAGTTCAGTTCTGCCACACCCCCAAATCTCAGATCTGAGGGGTGCTGTCGCCAGGGGAGGTGGAGGAGGGGCGGGGGGGAGCTTGAGAGGGGCTTTTGCTACCGGGAGGAGAGCTTGCTGCCGCCTCCGCCGCCGTTTCTTGATGTTTAGAGCATGGAAGGCAGTTTCGGCCGAAACCGAAACGTTTCGGCTGAAACGTTTTAGTTTCGGACCGAAACGAAACGACACCCATACCCGGGTTTCGGCCAAAACCAAATGTAGTCTTTAAAAAAAAACATATATATTTTAATTGGTTTCGGACCGAAACCGAAACCGAAATCGAAATGGTTTTGGTCTCGGCCGAAATCGGTACCGAAACCGGTATTGCCTTCCATGGTTTAGAGTGTGTAGCTGTCGCCTTCGCCGCCGTCGTAGTTTGAAGCTTCCGTGCAAAGATTCCTTAAGGAGGATGTAAGTTTATGTATTTTTTTTCTTTCATTGATAGTTTTCTTGTTGTAGGTAAGGTTATGTTAGATTCTATTAGTTTTTATATGCAAATTATGGTAAATCTCCAAATTAGAGTGTAATTAGTGATTTAAATTTGACACTTTTGTCTAATTAGGTAAGTTTAGCGTCAATTGAAGCTTAATTAAGCTTCATTGAATGCTTTAGGGTGGGAGCATGCTGCGAATTGTATTATACGTTGGGTAATTAGGGCAAATCCCCAAAATAGGGCCTAATTAATGATTTAAATTTGGGGCTTTTCTCTAATTAGGTAAGTTTAGCGTCAATTGAAGTTTAATTAAGTTTCATTGAATGCTTTACGGCGAGAGCATGTTGTTAATTGTATTACACACCGGGTAATTAGGGTAAATGCCCACATTAAGGCCTGATGAGGGATTTAAATTTGGGGTTTTTATGTAACTAGGTAAATTTAGTGTCAATTGAAGCTCAATTACGTTTCATTGAATGCTTTAGGGTGGGAGCATGCTGGTAATTGCATTTAATGAAGGGTAATTAGGCAAAATCCCCAAATGTGACCCTAATTAGCGGTTAAAATTGGGGCTTTTGTCTAATTACCTAAATTCAACGTAATTTGAAACTCAATTATACTTCATTGCATTTTTTCATTGTACGTACAACCATGTCTTTGACTGTCTTAATGTGGCATCATAGCTAGACGTGAATAAAGTCAGGAGCATCAAAGGTAGGACGATCCGGGGTGGGCCCACCTCACGTTACTTGATGTTGGAAGAAGAAAAGTCAAATGTAATTATTGTGGTAAAGAGATACATGGCAGAAGTACTAGAGGAAAGTAACATTTGGCAGGGATAAGAGGAGAGGTCAAGCAATGCAACAGATGTCCCCGACAGGTGGCAGAGGAAATGCGCCAGTGCCTTCTGGGCAAAAAAGACAGGATGCAACGAATGACTGAAGATCAGGCTGAAATTGTTGAAGAGATTTCAGGCAGAGTAAGCAGAAGGGGAAGGAGGGATGATGATGGTTAGGAAGGCACTGAGGATTCAGATCCAGAGCTGACCGAAGTAGTATAGCGTGAACAAGCGGCTCGAAGGAAGGGAAAAGCACCGATAGGTTCAGAGACCTACTCTAGTACAGTTGGTGTAGCACGACGTCTTGACACTGGTGCAGCCCCGTAGAAAGTAGGCCTCATGGACAACTATCTGCACAGAAGGCAAAGTGCTACACAACCAAAAATCAAGCAAGCATTGAGAGGGGTCAAAAAATCAGTTGAAACTGCAGGGCATGCATTTAAAAGTATTTGCAATTGGTTTTTCCATGCAGGTGTGCCTGCACATGCAACTGAATCTGAATACTGACAACCTATGCTTGATGCCATAGCAGATGTTAGCCCTGGCTTGAAGGTCCTATCCCGTCGAGACATATACGGGCGTGGCCTTGAGGGAGAGGTTGAGTGTAACGACCCAAAATCCGGATACCGGGGAGAGCCCAATACCATTCAAATCCTGGCCCGCCGCCCACGAGCCGGGAGGGCTCGGAAGGGCTAAAAGGAGTGTGGAGGTACAAAGAAATAGGAAATAAAGCAGGATAATTCAACAATTAACAGAAATAAATAAACAACTACAACAACGTAGTCCAGTCCAACAAAAGTACAGTCTAAGGCAGAAAACGTACCCAACATCGAGTAAACACTCGGCCCGGCGAGCTGGCAATTAAGAACCTCTTGAACAGCACCCTCGAACCTCGGGGAAGAACTGCCGCACCTGAAAAGCAGGGGTGAGCCTCTTGTCACTGGCTCAGTAGGGGTCCCGCGGAACCCCAACCGAGAACAACGGCGGTAGCGGAAAGGAAAGACAGCTACAACTACAGCAGGAACAGCGAACCGGTGGCCGGTCAAAACTCGGCACTACAGCTACTCCGACTGTACCGGAAAAGCACGCCCCGATCTCACAGTCGGGGAACTACCGAACTAATGAGAAAACCTCTGGCTACGTCGCCAGAAGTGACTATCACGACCTCGCAGTCGTGGACCTAACACCGTCTAGGGAAAACCCTCGGTGACGCTCGCCGGAAAAACCCCTAGACCTCTACCTCGGGAACACTCCCTAAAACTGTCTGGGGAACCACGTCTCGCAGACGGGAAACAAAACCTGAAAACAAGAGAGTCACGTCTCACGTGACAGGAGTACCTGCCTACCAGAAGCAAGGCCGGATGCGCCCCATGGCGTCCTAGAGCGCGCCTCAGGTGTCCCCCCTCATCGCACCCTGGCGGAACGGGGACACCGTACAAGTAACCACAGAACAAGAACTAGCTGGAGTCGCGCTCGTCAGCGCGGATCCAACTGCCCCCAACCACGTGTGCACACACGGACCGTGCGTCCTAGGTCTAGCCCTCTGACTGGTTTTCCCCTCAGTCGGACTCTGGCTGCAAGACGTGGGGCCCGACGGTAACTAGCCCAAGAAAGCATTCACATTCAATTGATGAACAATAAGCATTTTCCATGACATGGCCTTTATGAACAAAGGTGCAAAAATGATCAAAATTAAGCAATGCAACCCAATTGTTTTCAACAATAGATTTTCAATAGTATTTTAGAAGTTTCAAAAACTTTTCACAAGCCATTCAAAATTTTCACGTTCTGGTACGAAGTGGAGGTGAAGGTCCAAAGACCCTACTCACACATAGTGAGAGTTTCCGACTGGACATAATCCAATCTTCCACAAACACCATTTGTTATACCAGATATGCAGTTAAGTTCAAATATGCTATCAGACATACAATTCTAATCAAGAATAGTTCAAAAATAGATTTGGACATATTCATCATAGTAGAATGGAGGAACAAATAGTTCAGGTACGTAGAAGCAATACCTGTCATAAGAAGAACATCACCAAGTGCCATAAGCTATTGCAGAGATTTCGAGAAGAACCAAGTGGCGCCGAGCCACTAGACTCTGGACAGTCCTCTAGACTCACTAAATCCAACGGTCCTTGAGTCACAAGACTCGGGGTCAAGACCGTTGCACCGAACGGCTCCACGCCGTCAATCTGCCTTAGCCCTAGTGTCAGAAACCTCGGCACGATGACTCACGAGGCAGTTCACAACTGCTGAGACCATTCCCTCGGAAAGGGAACTGAGAAACCCTTCAGCCCCAGGCTGGGTAATTGGACTCACAGTCCACATGCCACACACACGGCCCACGCGAAAAACACAGAAGCACGATTCCCAAGGCAACTCACAAGACGCCACGTCGATTTTCCATCCCAGGGAAAAGCGGGAAACCTCCAGCTCCAGGCTGGATGACTGGACTCGCAGTCCAGGGCCATACACTTGGCCCACTCGGGAACCATCTTCCGGAAAAGCCCACGACGTGCGGGGAAAACCCCACCGCACTCGCACCGATACACGGTGACTTGACCAAGCGTAACACGAAAGTCCGAAACACACACAGGGTCACTCGGACCCTCTAAATCTACGGGCACGCTAATCGAGGTAACACGGTGCCTCCAGGCACCCCAGAAACACTGTCACGGAACCCATGGGTTGTCCGGGACACTCACGAGGCCGATGGTCGACCACTGGGTCACAACCGGGTCGACCGGAGACCAACACAACGCTAAACGGCACGATAAGCACGAAATCCAAGAGGCGGCCTCCCCCAGGCGGTATAAGGAAAAGGCGGTCAAGCCCTGGACCGCCAGGGGAAGAAAAACGGTCTCACACGGGCCGCAACTGTAGCGACCCAAGATCCGGATACCGGGAAAGGAACCCGATACCATTCGAATCCTGGCCCGCCGCCCACGAGCCGGGGCTCGGAAGGGCTAAAAGGAGTGTGGAGGTACAAAGAAATAGGAAATAAGGCAGGACAATTTAACAATTAACAAAAATAAATAAACAACTACAGCAGTAGAGTCCAGACCAACAGAAAGGATAGTCTAAGGCAGAAGAACGTACCCAACACTGAGTGAACACTCGGCCCGGCGAGCTGGCAATTAAGAACCTCCGCACAGCACCCTCGAACCTCGAGGAAGAACCGCCGCACCTGAAAAGCAGGGGTGAGCCTCCTGTCACTGGCTCAGTAGGGGTCTCGCGGAACCCCAACCGAAAACAACGGTGGCTCGGAAAGCAACAACTACAGCTAGAACAATAAACACGGTGGCCGGTAAAACATTGGCTCTACAGTTACTCCTACTGTATCGGAAAACACGTCCCGATCTCCCAGTCGGGGGACCACCAGACTACGAACCTCCCTAGTCACGCTACTAGGAAAACGACCACCCGTCGGGAACTCGACGCTGTCTAGGAGAAAGCCCTCGGTGACGCTCACTGGAACCCCTAGACCTCGCCATCGGAAGACACCCGGAACTCCACGCAAAACCACGTCTCGCAGACGTGAAGCGGAACTCGACTCACGAGGAAACTCACGTCACGTGACGGGAGTACCTGCCCACCAGAAGCAAGGCCGGATGCGTCCACTGACGACTTAGTCCACAGCCTCAGGTGTCTCGCTGCGACGCCCCAGGCGGAGACAAAGACACCGTACAGTAACCAGGAACACAAAACAAGGACTAGCTGGGGTCGCGCTCGTCAGCGCGGGTCCAACAGTCCCCAACTAAGTGTGCACACACAGACCATCCGCTCTAGGTCGGGTCCTCTAGTTGGTTTTCCCCCCAGCCGGACTTAGGCTGCAAAGGCGAGGGGCCCTACGGAAACCAGCCTCAAAACCGTCTCTCTCGGGTAAGCCGCTCCATCGCTCTCGGGTGGGTCAGCACACGCGTGTCGTAAGAAGGCTACGACCAGTGGGAGGTCACTAAACGTGAACACGAAAAGCCACTCACGCACCCATCGCGAGTAATACGGAGTAACAGGTGGCACGACGCCACCAGACTCTGGACAGCCTACTAGACCTACTAAATCCAACGGTCTTTGAGTCACAAGACTCGGGATCAAGACCGTCGTACAAGGACAGCTTCACGCTGTCAATCTGGCCTATCCCTAGGTCTAAAATCACGGTAACACGGTTCCCAAGGCAGCCCACAAGCCGTCGGGTTACTCCCTCATCCAAGGGACACACGGGAAACCTCCAGCCCCAGGCTAGTTGATTGGACCACAGTAAGGCCATACACCTGGCCCACGCGGAAACCACCTTTCGGAGAAATCCACGACGTGCGGGAAGACCCCACCGCACTCATACCGATATGCGGTGACTCGATCTAACGAGAACACGAAGGCCCGGAACACAAAGGGTCACCCGGACCCTCCAAACCCACGGGCATGTTAATCGAGGTAACACGGTACCTCTGGACACCCAAAATTACGGACACAGAACCCACGGGGTGTCCGGAACACTCACGAGACCGAAGGTCGACCATTGGGTCACAACCGGGTCGACCGGAGACCAACACAATGCGAAACGGACACGGCGAACACGAAAAATCGCCTAGCGGTCTACCCGTGGACCGCTAAGCTCCAGGAACTCGCAAACCCCTGGCGGTCACTTCTCGAACCGCTAGGCAGAGTGGCGGTCTTTTGCCTGACCGCTATGCGATGCCTAGCGGTCAGTCGCAAGACCGCTACCCCACCGACCTCTAATCGACCAAATCACGGTCCAACGGTCACCCCTCGGACCGCAAGGCAGAGCCTAACGGTCCATCGCATGACCGCAAGGCTCGAACCGACATACGGGAGACCCTAGCGGTCCCCTACAAGACTGCCTGGCGCCCTAGCGATCACTGGAAGGACCGCTAGGCCGCCCCGAACCCGAAAACGGCGAATCACACAGAAAACTCCATTCCACGCCCCCGTTCACGCCCACGCGAAGGGGAAAACAAGGGGAAACTAGTCCCCTACCTCTCTAGCACCGAGAGGACCCATTTAAACCCCCAAAACACGGTCAAAACACTAGATCGGGCTTACACCCCAAAAACATGAAAATTTCCCAAAATGTTCAAATAAGCCCGCTCGGCTCACTACGGCCTACAAAACTCGCGGGAAATGAAGTACACGAGCTGAGGGTCCATCTCCCTACCTCCCCCGAAGATTTGACGCGCCGTGGACGCCGATCCGCGAAGAAAACACCGTTAAAGCTCCGCCGGCTCGCGATCCCATGAACCGCCTCCACCATCGCGATCCTTGCTCCATCCTCATCGCTCCACGCCCCACGATCCTCGCCGCCTCGCCCCTGTCCACCTCCGTCGGCCGCCGGGGAAGAGAGGGAGAGGAGAGAGGGAGGGAAGAGAGAAATGAGAGATGGGGAGGGAGAAAAGGAGGTTAATATATATAGAAAAACTCAAAAATTCTAGAAATTAAAAAAAAATACAAAAAATTACATCCGCGATCCTCACGAAGAGCACAATGCGCTGGTCACGTCCCGGAGTCGGAGAACGCAACGGTTCATCCTGCACAAAGTTCCGAAGGCATATCAGAGAAAAACACACGTAAAGCACAAAACACACTCCGAGATCCACGAAAATGATCCGAAAAATATCCGAAAAATCCGGAGCGTTACAGCAACTCCCAAAACTCAACGGTCTCCTGCCAGACCGTTCAAAGAACAAAACGGTCTACCGTTAGACCGCTCCAAGCATAAGCGGCCTTCACCGGACCGCAACGCTATGGGACGCTAAAAAGGGGTAAACGGTCACCCTAGGACCGCACAGGTAACGTGGCGGTCATCCCGTGACCGCAAAGCGACTAGACTCGTTCAACAGTCAAAACGTATCCTTGGGGGTCGCGCTGACCCTCAGGGGAAAACGGTCGGGCTCTGGCCGCTATTCAGAGCTTAGTGGCCAGTTGCGTGGCCGCAGCTGGACCTAGGCGGTCACCCTCAGGCCGCCAGAGGCCCGCTACGACAAAGACCGTAGACGGTCCTGGCCTGACCGTCACAAGGAGCATGGCGGTCCACACCAGGCCGCTAAACACTTCAGGCGGTCTATCGCGTGACCGCAAAACCTGTCGGGTCATAAAACGGCCCACCTCGGGCCGCCTTTATCAAAAACGGTTCCTGTTAGGACCGTTTCTATTCCGGCAACTCGAAAACGGCGAGTTCGGTGGAAAACTCCGTTCCACGCCCCGTTTGCGCCCACGCGAAGGGGAAAACAAAGGGAAACTAGTCCCCAACCTCTCTAGCACCGAGAGGACCCATTTAAACCACAAAAATGCGGTTAAAACGCTAGATCCGGCTCACTCCCCAAAAATATGTATTTTCCTCAAAATGCTCAAATAAACCCGCTCGGCTCACCACGGCCTATCAAAATCGCGGAAAAAGAAGTACACGAGCTGGGGATCCATCTCCCTACCTGCACCGAAGATTTGACGCGCCATGGACGCCGATCCACGAAGAAAACGTCGCGAAACCCTCGCCGGGCACCCGAACGCGCGTCCGAGCTCGCCGCGCCCATGGAAGGCAGTGTCGATTTCGGACTCGATTTCGGCCGAGTCCGAAACCGATACGGATCAGTATCCGTTTTGGTTTCGGCCGAAACCGGCCGAAACACAGTCAAAAGATTAAAAAAATTGAAAATGGACCTAAAAATTCATAAACAAATAGATATAAAGTTAATAATCACATAAAAATCAGAAAATTCATTAGACATGCATTTAATTGTAAAGAAATTAGATTAAGTGCAATAAACATGAAGTAGACATTGAAATTCAAACATTGAACATGTTAAACTAATATTCTTGAGTACATACTAAGCATAAAGTTGGTTCAAGCATTACAATAAACCTAATTAGGCACAGTAAATGTTACGAAAATTAAATGATCTTTACCTAAATGAAGAGGTACTAATATGGGTAATAACTAGAACCTTCTCCCTCATCGTCTGGCTTTTCATGTTTATACCCATAAGAAGGTTGCATGTATGATCTATATTCACTATAACCAAACAATGAGGTAGTCAAGTCCTGCATCCCTCTTTGGATTCCTCTTGGAGTGTTTGGTTGGTTTGATGTAAATCCAGTATCAGCATAAGAATCTTGAAGAAGAGAAGAGGAACTGGCCGGATGTGGATGGAATTGGAATGCTGGTTCATAACCCCACGACCCATAAATAGCTGCTTCCTGTTGGCCACCTCCGTAACCTGATGGATGCCCATATTGACTCTGTGACTCATGTCCTCCCTCACCCTGACTGTATCCTCTGCCTGTGTCTGCGTGGAAGGAGGAAGGACCACCAGCATCCCCACCGCCGGTAGTAGCACCTGCAGCCTCCAGTCGCTTTTTGGCCTTTGGGGATGCTTTTTCCTGTGTCGGTGTGCTTTCTTCAATCACCCTTGACATGAATCCTGTTCCCCTTGGCGTGTGCCTCCAATAAATCTGCTTCAACTGCTCAATTGCCGGGTCCTCTCGAGCAGCAGCATTTGTTCTCTCAGTTTGCCCATGCACTGATGTACTTCTTCTTAAGGATGTGGGTGGGTTGCCTATTCTAGGAGTGACTGGCCTGCTATCTGAGTCTGAGTGTCTAGCTGGCTGAAAATCATGCTGCTCCTCAGTGTCATCAACAACCCCAGGTGGGTCCCTTCTCTGGTGCGCATGAGTATCACTGGCCCTCTTTGATTTTCTTCTGAATTCGGGATCTCTTGGCTCATCTTCATCTAGTATGCCCTCTGCCCATCTTCTATCATTATCATCATCAAAAACGGGCTCATCAATCTGCTCTCGTGTCTCCACCCAAGATTGCAAGGGATTCTCATCATCAAATAAAGCGTCCACATCAATTTCTGGCATTGCATCCTCTGCGACGCGTTTGTCTCTCAGCATTTGTCTTATCTTCATGTTCTTTATTCTCAGTCTCATATTGTAATGACAGTAAACCAATTTTTCTAACCGTTCAGTGTAATATCTCGGACCTTTCGGATCCTTCTTCGTGGGTCCCGGATCTGGTTTTCGGAGCGTTCGGCTCTGTTGTGTCCGAAATTTCGTTCCGGACATCTTTCGTGTTCGGATCGGAGCGATCCGGAGTCGTTTCGGAGGCCCGGAGGCGTTCCGCGGCTTTTTCCGTGCGTGATTCCCGACTTCCGGCGCGGGTTTCGGCTTTTCTCTTCGGACGCTCGCTGCGGGTGAACCGGGCTGTTCACACGGGCACGAGTGGTACCATTGCGATCGGTACGTTCCGAGGATCGTGGGGGTGTAATTTCCTAATTTTTGGTATTTTCCGCATTTTCCGGGTTTTTCTATAAAACCCTTTTTCTTTTCTCTCTCCCCCACCATCTTCTTCTTCCTCTCTTCTTCTTCCTCCTTCCTCCTCCACCGTGTCTCCCTCCCTCTCCCTCTCTTCCTCCCGGTTGGCCACGGCGAGCTCCCCTCCGGCTGCAGACGGCGGCGGGGCGACGGCGCGGTGACGTGGGCGGCGGCGAGGCGGTCGTGGGGGCGTGCGGCGAGCGTGGGAAGCTTAGGGAAGAACGAGGGTTTTCAAGCGTTCTTCGCGATTCATGGACGATCCGGCGGAGCATTCGCTCCATTGAGGTAGGGTGACGTTCCCTAACTCTTCGCCGTTCTTTTCCGTGGTTTGTAGGCCGCGGGGAGGCCGAGAGAGGCATGTTTGGGCATTTTTGGGGTTTTTCCATGTTTTGGGGGTGAGCCGCCCGATCTATGGTTTTAGCCCATGATTCTATGTTTTGGTGGCTTAGATGCATGCTAGGGGTCCCCAGGGGTCTTCCCCCTTGTTTTCCCCCTCTCCGGTGGAGGTACGGGGGCGTGGTTGGTGTTTTTGGGGTTTTCCTGCCGTAGCGTGCTCTGGGGCAAGCGACGGTCACTCCAGTGACCGTCACATGCTTGTAACGCCCCTAGAGGGGTGCGTTACTTCCCTGGGTGTTGGCCTTTGGGGTCGAGGGCTGTAACGGTCCTGCGACTGGCCGCCGTTTGCTAGTGACGCCCCTGGGCGGGGCCGTCACATGCTTTTCGACCGTTGGTTTTGACCGTTGGGGGTCAGGCCATGTGACGCGCCATTCTAGGTGCGTTATATGCGTGTAACGCTCTGGGGCAGGAGCGTTACTTCCTGTGTTTACCCCAGGCGTGAGGGCCATGTAACGCGCTGGTCCAGGTGCGTTACATGTGAGTAACGCGCCCGGGCAGGGCCGTTACATCCCTTTTTGAATCTGTGTCGTGGAGGGGTGTGTAACGCGCTAGGCTAAGCGCGTTACATCCGTGTAACGCGCTGGGCCTGGGCCGTTACTTCCCTTTCCCCCGTGTTGAGTGACGGTCCGCCTTAGACCGCCATTTTAAGTGACGGCCCTAGAGTGGACTGCCATTTGGCAGTGACGGTCTGAGGGTAGACCGCCACTTCCTGAGTTGCCCCATGAGGGTGGCAACCTTACTTTTCTCCGACCGTGGTCTCCGTGTGACGGGACTAGTGCGTGGGGTGATTCCCACACGTTGTCGGGCTTGGGCGTTGTTTTCCGTGACTTGAGAGTGTACTCCTTTAGCGACCCTCCACTAGTCGTAGCCCACCAGTACGCGGTGCTGGTCTCACCTGGGAGTGGTGTACGGGCACCCACCTTTCGAGACGGTTTGTGGACCGGTTACCGTAGGCCCCTCGTCGTAGCCAGAGTCCGGCTGCGGGGGAAAACCGGTCAGAGGGCCAGACCTAGGACGCGTGGTCTGTGTGTGCACACGTGGTTGGGGGCGGTTGGACCCACGTCGACGGGCGTGACCCCAGCTAGTCACTTGTTGTGAGTTACTTTTCGGTGTTTGCGCCTCGGGTAGGACCTACCACGTCAGGCGGTTCACCTGCGGTGCGGTGTAAGACGTCAGGGGACGCTACCGGCTGTGCTTCTAGTGGGTGGTACTCCTGTCGAGTACGGAGTGTCAGACTGTCAGTCGTGTGTTTCCGACCTTCGGGTTTTACGGTTCGACCGTTGATTTCGGTCTTCTCGTACCGTGGCACGTGTGTCGGTTTGCGTGCCGTAGGGTCTAGTTCTGTAGAGTGCAGGGCTTTCCTTTCCGAGGTACTTTCCTACCGCTAGAGTAGTGGTTTCTCGTTTTTCGAGGTAGGGTTCGAGTGATTCCTACTGAGTCTTGTTCCGAGACTCATTCCCTGCGTGTTTTCACCGTGTTTCAGGTGAGACGCCACCTTCGGGGAGCGCGTCAGGAGCGCAGCGTGGTGCGGGTGCCCAGAGGTAGTGCCAGAGGTCTGAGCCGGGGGATGCCCCGTGTAGCTGTACTTTTCCTTCTTGTCACTGTACTAGTCGTGGACTATTGTCGTGGTTATTTTATTTTGTGAACCATGTAAATTGTTATCTTATTTCCTGCTTAATATCATAACTGTTTAATTTCTACAATTACTTGTGATAACTATGTAGTTTCCACACCATCCTTTTAACCCTTCCGAGTCTTCGGACTCGTGGGTGGCGGTGCGAGTCTCGGGTTATCGGGCCTTCCCGGTAATCGGATTCTCGGGTCGTTACATTCAGCCTTCAGCCGATTGCGAATCTTTGAGTGTATAAGGCTGAACGTGCTCCAATTTCTTTCACATTCGCTTGCCGATGTTGTTTGACTGAGCACCCTAATTGCAATGAAAGTCAATGCATTACTGCCCACATCTCGGTTGTTCACCATTATCCACCAGTCAGCTGTTCCACCAACCATAAACAAATACATATAAGTTGTAGAAATATATATTCTGGTTAAGAAATCAAAAAAATAAAATATACCTGGGCTCACTCTTCCCATAGCGTATTGCAATTGGGGGTCAGAATATGTCCCAGTCCTTATTCTATAATTGTTCATCTACAAACATAAAGTAATACATTAACATAACTACGTAAATAAATTCTGTACCTGTTATTGATAAAATCAAATAAAGGTCAACCTCTACTTCGGCCTGAAGTCTCTTGGCTGGTGTCCTCGATAAACGACCAATGACCTTTAAAGTCCCTTGGAGCACCTCGCCATCAACATGTGCATCGGCATCGCACATAAATCGAGGGTTGAGGAAATAACCTGCATTTGTGTATAATTAACTAAATGTTATATATAAAATAACATATAGGCATTATCCCACTTTCAGTATAATTAATCAGTCACCAGCTGCATGCAAGTCGTGGTGTAATGTGTTGTCCCATCTCTGGTCAATAATTTCCCACCATTTTGTATGATGTCTGGGAAGGGAATGCTGCAACTCCAATTTGGCACGGTCCATGGCCTCGTACAGATAACCCATATCATTCTTCTCATCACCATCCACCATTCTTAGGACCTTCACGAGGGGTGTGACTACTTTCAAGTACCGTGACACCCTGTCTCAGAATTTGTCGTCGTCCACGACGTGGCAGACATCCAAATAATCCATCTGAGCATCAACATTGCCCTTGTCGATGTATTCCCGCAGGGCATTGTGGTACATGAAAGCTTTCAGCTCATTCTTGTACCTGTGCAAATAATTGAAATTTGAAGCTGCGTCAACTGTTACATATCAGTAAGGATAAAGTTAATAGAATTTAGATCAATCTTATACTTGTGCAAAGACTCCAAAGAAATAAAATTGGAAGCAAATCTGGTTGAGCCTGCACGGATGATATCTCGCCCTCCACTGACATGCGCCCTGAACATATTCAATATCCTAGAATGGCCATATATATACTGTGTGACTTTTTGTGCATTGTCAATTGTCTTCTTCACATGCTTTTCCTTCCCTATGTCTTCAAGCATCAGATCCAGACAATGTGCTGCACATGGGAGCCAATATAAATGACTGCGCTTCTGCATCAATTTCTTCCCTGCAGCCTTGTAACTGGCTTCATTATCAGTCACCACTTGCATAACATTCTCTTCTCCAATTTGTTCTACCATGCTATCCATCAAATGGAACAAATAATTTGCATTCTTTTCATAATCTGATGCATCAACTGATTTCACAAATACTGTACCTTCGATACAATAAACCAAAAAGTTTATCATGGACTTCTTCGTTGTACCAGTCCAACCATCACACATGATGGTGTATCCTATCTCCACCCATATATGCTCGAAGCTTTCAACCCAATCATGAAGCTCCTCAACCTCTCCCTCAAGGCCACGCCCGTATATGTCTCGACGTGAGGGGGCCTTCAAGCCAGGGCCAGCATCTGCTATGGCATCTATCATAGGTTGAAAATATTCACTTGAAGCTGCATGTGCAGGGACATCCGCGTGAAAAAATCATTTGCAGATACTTTTAAATGCATGCCCTGCAACTTCTGCTGATTTTTTGACCCCTCTCAATACAGACTTGATTTTAGGTTGAGTAGCGTGGGGCCTTCTGTGGAGATAGCTGTCCATGGGACCTGTTCTCTGCGTATGTGGGGCAGCATCAATATCAGGACGTCGTGCAGCTGTACTCTCGTAGGTCCCTGAACCCATGGGTCCCTTCCCTTTCCTTCGAGCGGCTTGTTCACGCTCCCTTACTTCAGTCAGCTCTGGATCAGAATCCTCAGTGCCTTCCTCATCATCATCCCTCTTAACCCTTCTGCCAGAAATCTCCTCAGCAATTTCAGTCTCATCCTCAGCCCTTTGTTGCACCCTCTCCTTTTTCCCCAGAAGGCACTGGCGCATCTCTTCTCGCACCTCTCGGGGACAGTGGTCACATTGTCTCACCTCTCCTCTTACCTCTGCCAAATGTTACTTTCCTCTGGTAATTCCGCCATGTAGCTCCCTATCACAGTAATTGCATTTTACCTTTCTTCTCTTAGCATCAACTAAGGACAGGTGGGCCCACCCCGGATCCTCCTGCCCTTGCTGCTCCTGTGTTTGCTGACGTCTAGGCATGATGTTGCATTAAGACATTCACACACAAAAAGGTATAAGTACAATTAAAAACTTAACCCTTAATTAGCAATTAACCCTTAATCACCCTTCAAAAAGATTAATTTTTGGCATGATCCCATCCCAAATTATTCAATGAAGCTTAATTAAACTTCAATTGAGCCTAAGCAAATCGAATTAGACAAAAACCTCAAATTTTATGAACTAATTAACCCTTAATTATCATTTAACCCTTAATCACCCTTGGAAAAAATCAATTACCAACATGATCTCATCCCAAAATCTTCAATGAAGCTTAATTGAGCTTCAATTGAGCCTAAGCAAACCGATTTAGACAAAAGCCTCAATTTTTATGAACTAATTAACCCTTAATTAGCAATTAACTCTTAATCACCCTTCGAATGAATTAATTACCAGTATGCTCCCACTTCAAATTAGTCAATGAAACTTAATTGAGCCCTAATTGACCCTTACTAAACCTAATTAAAGAAAAGTCCCAAATATAAACTTCTAATTAGGGTTTAATTAGAAGTGTTAAAAAGTTAATCATGATTTTAAATTAACCTACAACATAACATTTAACCTACAACAAATTTTTTTTCAACAACTCAAGCAAAAAAACACAAAACATAAAAAATCCTAAATTTACCTCCACAAAATTTACCTCCGTAGTGGCAGCACAGCGTCGGACGGTCGCTGTGGACAGCCCCCTGCCCCCTAAACAGCACAGCAGCAGCCCCCCGAGCGGCCTTGGGCTCAGCCGGCCTCACTAGCACAGCAGCAGCAGCTGGCAGCGGCTGCCTCCACAGGTCGCACAGCAGCTGGCAGCAGCAGTAGCAGGTGAGGCAGTAGCTTACGGCAGCAGCAACATCAGTAGCCTCCGCAGCAGCAGCAGCATGCAGCAGTAGCTCCACGGTCAGGCACAGCAAGGAGGGGAGGGGTTTCGGCCGAAACTCCCCGAAAAGGTGACCAAGTGAACTCCCTAAAGGGTAGTTCACGTGAGTTTCGGCCGAAACCCACATCGGTTTCGCCCGAAACCGATAAACTAACTTGTTTCGGATTGCTACAGTGATCCGACTGGTTTTTGTATCGGGTATGACCGAAACCGATACGTTTCGGCCGAAACGTATCGGTTTCGGTCGAAACTGCCAACCATGGCCGCGCCTCCACCACCTCGATCCTCGCCCCATCCTCTCGCTCCTCGCCCTTACGCCGTCCCTGCCTCGCCCACCATCGCGCCCGTCTGCCGCCCGGAGGAGAGGGGGAGAGAAAGAGAGAGAATGAGAAAGAGAGAGTGAGAGAAAGAGAGGAGTGGGGGGGGGGGTTATTAATAGAAAAATCCAAAAAATCCAGAAATTCAAAAAAATGCGGAAAATATACCTGCGCGATCCTCGGAAAGAGCAAAGAGCACAACACAGTGGTAACGTCCCGGAGTCGGAGAACGCAACGGTAAACCCTGCACAGTGTTCCGAAGGCTCATCAGAGAAAAAGACACGTAAATATCCGATAAAATATCCGAAACACCTGGGGCATTACAACCCTTCCCCCTTAAAGAAATTTCGTCCTCGAAATTCAGGACTAGCACGAAGCCGCAGGGGAAGAACACCTTAACCCACTGACAACGCTGTCAGAGCCCCAACACAAAAACCTCGATTCTCACGAAAGCTCCTATCTTGAGGGACCCAGTCAGACTACAATCACGAACGACACCTCGCTCCGCACGCCGCGCACATCGGCCATCAGAGCAGGCATACACTAAGGGACACAGTCCGACATCACCTCAGTCACAAGGAAAACCAATCATGGCACCGCTGCCACCGTCTGGCTCATCGAGGAGACACAATCCTCGTCACGAGAAACAACTACCGATCCATCTTATGGTCGGCAGACAATTCACACATCAGCTTCACAACCAGCTGACTGGTTTCACACCCAGCTCAAGGGAACAACCAACACAGAGCCTCCATCAGCTCACAACAGCACGTGACCAACTCTGTCAGAACTCAAACTTCGACAAAGCCTAGATCCCATCCGGAAAGCACACCACAGAACGGCCACCAAAAAGGCTTCACTGATACACGGCTCTCACCGTTCACGATGCACAACCAACAACATCTTCTGTCTGTGAAAGACCACACGTCGGTCACCAACTGCTCGTCAACGGGAAACCCTCTTCTTGCTCGACTTCTTCCATCTTTCCTGGTCCTACACCAGAACTGACAAACACGTTCCAGACCTCAATGAGCTATCCGCTGACTCACACGCAGACAATTACCACACCTTGAGCTGAATTTCTCTCGGACACCGCATCCGATCTCGATCATCGTGCCAACTCTATTCTTGCAGGGGAGCACGATGAAACACAAGACTCAGGAGTCTTCAGTCATCACCTCACTTGACTCAGACTTACGAGGGAACCATCCCATGCTGGTCACCAAACCAGGGATAACCATTCCAACGCCAACGTCCCATCAAGGACCTCAAACCACAGGCGTCACTCCTCCGTCCTATCTCATCGAATCCTATCTTAACTTATCCAAGTGGACACCTACCAACCCCGATTCTGCCCTTATCACAGAGCACCGGGACACCACCGGAACAATTCATGGCACACGTCTCTAGGAGAGAAAAGTGCCATCCAATATTACGGCAACTTGGTCGCCAACACCACGACCAACGCACACAGGTCTTCAAATGACATATTTTCATCACAGTTGGGTCCCGTCCGCCACAATCTGACACGACCATGACCTACATATGCTGCTGTGGTTGATTACACTGTTAGGCTCACCAGCCACTCACAGCTGCCAACTGGGACCCATAATTTGTCAGATATCACTTCTCCAAAACACGATCTCATCCGAGGACACAACCTCCAATACAAGTCGGGCACCAAGCCACCGACTCGGACCAACACGTCCCGACCTCCGTCAGGCGACATCCTCAACAACCCCATCCGGGTCTAACGCCGACGCCTGACATGGCTTTCATCACATGAACAGGGTACTCATGCGGCACACTTGCCAACATTTTTCCCCAACACTCCATCCTGCCAGTGACAAGAATCACAATACCTCGAGCAACGGCACGGCAACAACACGTCTCACACAGAGGAACCAATCCTCCAATGCTCAACGCAACCTCAGGAATCAGCCCGTAGCAGCCCGCACTACGATCCTGGACCTGTGGGTCATGGGCCCACCAGGCTTCCGCTGCGCACTCTGATCCACACGCACAGCCAACATGGCAACTCGGGACTCAGCCATCCCGACAATCCACAACTCGGCTGGCCAACTTCAGAAAATAGGGTGATGAAAGCTCCCATATCTCGAACCCCAAGCACAGATTCACTCCCAAATTTGGCAATCCTCTGCAACTTTGCAGGCTCCGAACTGCCACGCATCGGAAAGTTCCAGCACCAGCCAAGAATTATCTCACACACCGCCCAACCAGTACTCATCCTTCCGGAGCAGTGCCGACGCACCCTCACGCAACCAGGGAATTGGGCACGACTTCTCATAGGCAACCACCTTGCCAAAACACAGGACACGTCTCGCACGGATTTTATGGCACACAGAGGCCAACCAAATCCGGGAACATAATGCAAGACGACGAACCTTAGCCAAACACAATCTCTCCAACCAAGGGAGAAACCAACCACACTTTCGACCAACGGAAGGTCTCCACGCTCGACTTGACCTTAAACCTCGCGCATGCTGGGAACAACACCTTCCAGCACCGAGAAAACCATCGCTTCCATCAGGTCAGCGCCTCCGACACACTCGACGAGTGTCGCGTCGGACCACAATCACAACATCTCTCGATGCACCACCACTGCAATTCCTCGAACTGCAACACGCCACGTCAAGAGCTGCACACGAGCCATAATCGACAACCGTCAACGCTCATCCTCGAGTCCCGAACTCGCCACGGAACCTTCATATCTCAAACCAAATCCAGGGCGAACATTGCCCATTCACCCGCAGAAGCGCAGGACTTAGAACTCACTAGGACATCTCTGCCCAATCTTTCCTCAAAATCCGCAAAATAATCGGGACCGACACGTCATTTCTGACGCCACAGAGCACGACAAGAACATCGGGCTCGACGATCAGTAGCTCACCGAGAAGATCCTCCGCTCACCTGAGCGCGCCTCTCGATCAGAACACCCGCTCTGCCACCTTCAACCACAACCTTAACACATCAGGGGCTGGGTAAACCTCAAGCTGGAGTGGCCAGACTCAACAACAGCTCCCTCAGAGCACGCTGGCCACTTAACCACAACTAATCCTCACCAGCCACCTGACCTCGCTGCAAATTCCTCGAACGCCGCACCGCAGATCCGCGCCTACCGGCAACCTCTGCCCAACGCTGTACAACCGGAGCCACCACCTATCGGGAAGAAATCTCTTTATCACATCCCTTGGGCCCCACACCGGCACGAAAGCCACGAACAACAACCACCTTACAGCGCCGACGCCGCGCAGCGCACTTAAGCTCTCAAGTGAGAAATCAAGCGGAAAACAAACACAAAACCCTAGGCCAGCTGCCGACTGTACTGGACCTTATGGACTCCGATCACTGCAATATCTCGAATTCCCATGTACGACCACAACCACGCTCTGATACCATCTGTAACTACCCAAGATCCGAATACCGGGGAGAGCCCGATACCATTCGAATCCTGGTCCGCCGCCCACGAGCCGGGAGGGCTCGGAAGGGCTAAAAGGAGTGTGGAGGTATAAAGAAATAGGAAATAAAGCAGGACAATTCAACAATTAACAGAAATAAATAAACAACTACAACAGCAGAGTCCAGTCCAACAAAAGTACAGTCTAAGGCAGAAAACATACCCAACACCGAGTGAACACTCGGCCCGGCGAGCTGGCAACTAAGAACCTCTTGAACAACACCCTCGAATCTCGGGGAAGAACCGCCGCACCTGAAAAGCAGGGGTGAGCCTCCTGTCACTGGCTCAGTAGGGGTCCCGCGGATCCCCAACCGAGAACAACGGCGGTAGCGGAAAGGAAAGACAGCTACAACTATAGCAGGAACAACGAACCGGTGGCCGGTCAAAACTCGGCACTACAGTTACTCCTACTGTACCGGAAAAGCACGCCCCGATCTCACAGTCGGGGAACTACCGAACTAACGAGAGAACCTCTGGCTACTCCGCCAGAAGTGACCATCACGACCTCGCAGTCGTGGACCTAACACCGTCTAGGGAAAACCCTCCGTGGCGCTCACTGGAAAAACCCCTAGACCTCTACCTCGGGAACACTCCCGAAACTATCGGGGGAACCACGTCTCGCAGACGGGAAACAAAACCCGAAAATAAGAGAGTCACGTCTCACGTGACAGGAGTATCTGCCCACCAGAAGCAAGGCCGGATGCGCCCCATGGCGTCCTAGACCGCGCCTCAAGTGTCCCCCTCATCGCACGCTGGCGGAACGGGGACACCGTACAAGTAACCACATAACAAGAACTAGCTGGAGTCGCGCTCGTCAGCGCGGATCCAACTGCCCTCAACCACGTGTGCACACACAGACCGTGCGTCCTAGGTCTGACACTTTGACTGGTTTTCCCCTCAGCCGGACTCTGGCTGCAAGACGTGGGGCCCGACGGTAACCAGCCTAAAAATCGTCTCTCTGGGGTAGCCTCGCCACCACTCCCTGGTGGGACCACTCGCGTGTCGGAAGGCTACGACTAGTGGGGGAGTCACTAATGTGACCACTCTCCGAAGAGAAATTCCGAGAAACACACACGCACCTTGCGCGAAAGTCGAGAAGAACCAAGTGGCGCCGAGCCACTGGACTCTGGACAGTCCTCTAGACTCACTAAATCCAACGGTCCTTGAGTCACAAGACTCGGGATCAAGCCCGTTGCACCGAACGGCTCCACGCCGTCAATCTGCCCTAGCCCTAGGGTCAGAAACCTCGGCACGATGGCTCACGAGACAGTTCACAACTGTTGAGACCATTCCCTCGGAAAGGGAACTGAGAAACCCTCCAGCTCCAGGCTGGGTAATTGGACTCACAATCCACAGGCCACACACACGGCCCACGCGAAAAACACAGAAGCACGATTCCCAAGGCAACTCACAAGCCGCCACGCCGATTTCCCATCCCAGGGAAAAGCGGGAAACCTCCAGCTCCAGGCTGGATGATTGGACTCGCAGTCCAGGGCCATACACTTGGCCCACTCGGGAACCATCTTCCAGAAAAGCCCACGACGTGCGGGGAAAACCCCACTGCACTCGCATCGATACACGGTGACTCGACCAAGCGTAACACGAAAGCCCGGAACACACACAGGGTCACTCGGACCCTCTAAATCTACGGGCATGCTAATCGAGATAACACGGTGCCTCCAGGCATCCCAGAAACACGGTCACGGAATCCATGGGATGTCCGGGACACTCACGAGTCCGATGGTCGACCACTGGATCACAACCGGAGACCAACACAACGCTAAACAGCACGGTAAGCACGAAATCCAAGAGGCGGCCTCCCTCGGGCCGTCTAAGGAAAAGGCGGTCAAGCCCTGGATCGCCGGGGGAAGAAAAATGGTCTCACACTTGCCGCAACTCCCAAAACTCAACGGTCTCATGCCAGACCGTTCAAAGAACAAAACGGTCTACCGTTAGATCGCTCCAAGCAGAAGCGGCCTCCACCGGACCGCAACACTATGGGGCGCTAAAAAGGGGTAAACGGTCACCCTAGGACCGCACATGTAACGTGGCGGTCATCCTGTGACCGCAAAGCGACTAGACTCGTTCAACGGTCAAAACGTATCCTCGGGGGTCACGCTCACCCTCAGAGGAAAACGGTCGGGCCTTGGCCACTATTCAGAGCTTAGCGGCCAGTCGCGTGGCCGCAGCTGGACCTAGGCGGTCACCCTCAGGCCGCCACACGCCCGCTACGACAAAGACCGTAGACTGTCCTGGCCTGATCGCCACAAGGAGCATGGCGGTCCACACCAGGCCGCTAAACATTTCAGGCAGTCTATCGCGCGACCGCAAAACCTGCCGACACCCTTGGGTCATAAAACGACCCACCTGGGGCCGCCTTTACCAAAAATAGTTCCTGTTAGGACCGTTTCTATTCCGGCAACCCGAAAATGACGAGTTCAGTGGAAAACTCCGTTCCACGCTCCATTCGCGCCCACGCGAAGGGGAAAACAAGGGGAAACTAGTCCCCAACCTCTCTAGCACCGAGAGGACCCATTTAAACCACAAAAACACGGTTAAAACGCTAGATTCGGCTCACTTCCCAAAAACATGCATTTTTCCCAAAATGCTCAAATAAGCCTGCTCTGCTCACCACGGCCTACCAAAATCGCAGGAAAAGAAGTACACGAGCTGGGGATCCATCTCCCTACCTCCACCGAAGATTTGACATGCCGTGGACGCCGATCCACGAAGAAACGCCGCGAAACCCTCGCTGGGCACCCGAACGCGCGTCCGAGCTCGCCGCGCCTCCACCACCTCGATCCTCGCCCCATCCTCATGCTTCTCCCCCTCACGCCGTCCCTGCCTCGCCCACCATCGCCCCGGCGGCCGCTCGGAGGAGAGGGGGAGAGAAAGAGAAGAGAGAGAATGAGAAAGAGAGAGTGAGAGAAAGAGAGGGGTGGGGGGGTTATTAATAGAAAAACCCAAAAATTCCATAAATTCAGAAAAATGCGAAAAAATTACCTCTGCGATCCTCGGAAAGAGCACAACGCATTGGTAACGTCTCGGAGTCGGAGAACGCAACGGTTAACCCTACACAATGTTCCGAAGGCTCATCAGAGAAAAAGACACGTAAATATCCGATAAAATATCCGAAACACCTGGGGCATTACATTGAGGAGCTTCATCAGTAGGTTGAAAGCTTCAAGTATATCTGGATGGAGAGAGGATGCACCATTATGTGTGATGACTAGACTAGTACCACGAAGAAGTCCACGATCAATTTTCTGGTTTATTGCATCGAAGGTACAATATTTGTGAAATCAGTTGATACATCAAATTATGAAAAGAATGCAAATTATTTGTTTCATTTGATGAATGGCATGGTAGAACAAATTGGAGAGGAACATATTGTATAAGTAGTCACCGATCATAAAGTCAGTTATAAGGTTGCAGGGAGGAAGTTGATGTCGAAGCGCAAGCATTTATTTTGGCTCTCATGTGCAGCTCATTGTTTGGACTTGATACTTGAAGACATTGGGAAGGAAAAAAATGTGAAGAAGACAATTGAGAGGGCACAGAAAATCACTCAGTACATTTATGACCATCCTAGGATCTTGAACATACTCAGAGAGCATGCAACTGGTGGCCGAGATATCATCCGTGTAGGGCCAACAAAATTTGTTTCAAATTTCATTTCTTTGGAGTCCTTGCACAGGTATAAGAATGAGCTCAAAGTCTTTCATGTACCACAATTCCATGCGGAATTATATAGACAAATTCAATGTTGATGCTCAGATGGATTATTTGGATGTGTGCCACATCGTGGAAGACAACAAATTTTGGAACATGGTCTCACATTTCATGAAAATAGTCACACTTCTCGTGAAGGTCCTAAGAATGGTGGATGGTGATGAGAAGAATGATATAAGATATCTGATATCTGTATGAGGCCATGGACCGTGCCAAGTTAGAGTTGTAGAAATCCTTTCCCAAAGAGTATGCAAAGTGGTGGAAAATTGTTGACAACAGATGGGACAACACATTACACCATGAATTGCATGCAGTTGGTGAGTCCATACTTGTACTGATATAAAGTTCATTATTCTTTAGGTTAATTTACATCTTACATTTAGTTAATTATACACAAATGCAGGTTATTTTTTCAACCCTCGATTTATATACAATGCCAATGCCAACGTTGATCGTGAGGTACTTTAAGGCACCTTAATAGTCATTGGTCGTTTATCGAGGACACCAGAAAAGAGGCTTCAGGCCGAGCTACAGGTTGGCCTTTATTGATTTTATCAATAAGAGGAAAAGAATTTACTTAATTATTTATGTTAATTGTTACTTTATCTTTATAGATGGACAGTTATAGATTGAGGACTGGGATATATTCTGACTTACAATTGCAATACGATGTGGGAAGAGTGACCCCAGATATACTAAATCTTTGTGCTTAAATTGTTTCAATATACATTCGTACATCATGAAGAATTGATATTCATTTACATCTTACATTTATTTGTTTATGGTTGGTGGAGCAGATGACTAGTGGATAATGGTGAACAATAGAGATTTGGACAATAATGCATTGACTTACATTGCAATTAGGGTGCCGAGTCAAACAACATTAGCAAGTCAATGTGAAGGGAATTGGAGCACGTTCAACCTTATACACTAAAAGATTCGCAATCGACTAAAGGCTGAACCGCTAGAAAAATTGGTTTACTACCACTACAATATGAGGTTGAGAATAAAGAACATGAAGTTGAGAGAACATCTGAGGGACAAACGCGTCGCAGAGGATACAACTCTAGAAATTGATATGGACGCATTATTTGATGATGACAATCCTTACAATCTTGGGTTGAGGTGCGAGTGCAGGTTGATGATCCCGTTTTTTATGATGATGACGAAACATGGGCAGAGGGTATATTGGATGAAGATGAGTCAAGGGATCCAAAATTCAGAGGATCAACCAAGAGACCAAGAGTGACCCATGCGCACCAGAGAGAGGACCCAACTTTGTTTGTTCACGACACTGAGCAGCAGCTTGAGATTGAGCCCGGTAGATACTCAGAATCAGATAGCAGGTCAGCCACTCCTAGAATGGTCAAGTCACCTCCATCCTTAAGTACATTAGTGCATGAGATGACTAAGAGGACTAGTATTGCTGTTCGAGAGGACCTGACAATTGAGCCGTTGAAGCAAGTTTATGTGAGACACATGCCACGGGGAAAAGGATTGATTTCAAAGATGAAGGATAAAGTCACACCGAAGGGAAAAAAAACAGAGCCAAAGGCTAGAAGGCGATTGATTTCTTATGGTTCTGATGATGATGATGATGATGATGATGCACCAAGTGATGATCCCAGTGCAACTGCATGTGCTAATATTGGCGGTGGCATGTATGCACCTACTTCCTCCTTCCATGTTGACACGAGTAAAGGATATAGTCATAGTGAAGGAGGATATGATTCACAAAACCAATGTGAACATCCAACAGGTTATGGAGGTGACCAACACGAAGCAGGCATGTATGGGTGGAGCCATCAACCAGAATTTCAATTCCATCTAGTTCCAGTCAATAGCAGTTATGGGTCAACATCCTCTTCTAACCCTCAAGGTTCCGCTTCTCATGTTGATTCTGGATTCCAATCAAGCCAACAACCTTATATTATAAGAGGGATCCAAAGAGGGATGCAAGACTTGGCTGCATCATTGATTGGTTACAGTGAATATACAGAATATATGCACCCTTTTTATGGGTATCAACAGCAGAAGCCAGACGATGAGGGAGAAGGTTCTTCCAGTTATTATCCATATTAGTGCATCATCATTTGGGTAGGGATCATTTAATTTCTGTAACATTTACTGTGTTTGTAATGTTTATTGGACTGTTTGAACCTACTTCATGCTTAATATGTACTCAAGAATATTAGTTTAACATGTCCAATGTCTACTTCTAGTACTTAATCCAATTTATTCACACTCAAATGCATGTCTAATGATTTTTTATTATAATTTTTCTATTTTTTTTATTTTTCTGTATTTTTCTGAAAATTTTTAAATGTTTTGAACAGGTTTCAGCCGGTTTTGGCTGAAACCGAAACCGATACGTTTCGGTTTCAGTCCTGGCCGAAACCGAGACCGAAACCGATACTGCCATCCTTGGGAGGAACAGGATCACGGCTAACAGACCCGCAATCCTTCTCTCGATCACATGTATGTATAAGGCATAATTACAATCAATACACAGGACAGAATTGCCCCTTTCCATCGGTCTATGAGAAAGACCCCCATAGACCCACTACAATGGAGATTGTTCACAACCAATATGCCTGCATGATTATTACCAAACTACGCTGGACTACATGGTCCACATATATTTGGTTCTGTTAAGTTGTTAACTGTGCAGGGGTGAGTACACCTCATTGACTAGAAACTGTAATGAAAGGATATTGGAAAATTAATTCCCTGTCCAAAAAGTAGGTCCTTACTCCTAATTAATTTCTAGTCTGTTGACTAGATTTCTTAGTAAGAGGTCCAAAGATTGAAAATCTTTTAATTCTAAGTCCCTTCTGTAAGCTCCTTGGATTCCATTGTCTGAAAATCCAAAAATACCCCTTCCTCTTCCTCCAATCAAAACTCCCCCAACAACACCCAGTGCCCTCCCCATCGCCATCTCCTTTGTCGTGGCCCTCCTCCTTGCTGCACCACCTAGCACTGGCGATGCTGCCGGCAACCTCTTCGTCTCCAGCAAAGCCATCTGTGTTGGCAGACGTCTCATCCACTGCAGCTGTAATTTTGTCATGGGCGGCGAATGCAATCTGGCACTCGGGCATTGCCGGCCGAGGCTGAGGCTGCTGCTTCATTCTTAAAGGTTACGGTCAACTCGTTGTCCATCCAAGGATGGTTCTGCCATCTGCACAAGCCTCACGGAGTTGAACCGCAGGGGAGAACACGTTGCTGTGCTCGAGCAACAGGGATGCATCGCCGTGTATGGTCCCGCCATTTGTAGGGTGACATGCTTGATGGCCACCAGCTCCAGAGCAGGCTTGGGTGCCTGAAGGGTGGGAAGCGGGACAGCTGCATCATTGGGGTAGATGCATAGTCGTCAAGGCGGTCGCCTAGGCGATGAAGCGGGACAACTGCATCATGGGGGTAGATGCATAGTCGTCAAGGCGGTCGCCTAGGTGACCATGCGTCCTTATGGGGGCCAAGGTGCCAGCCCGCCTTTCTGCACCCCCCCGGAAAGGCAAGCAAGGCACCTGCCTAGACAAGCAGGGCGCCCTTCCCGGATGCCTTGGGGCTGCTTATAACAGCCCCCGAAAATTTTTTGGGCCAGGGGGCTCTGTGATGTAAGGGGTCATAGGTAGATTGGGCTCCACACACTCTTCCAACACCCCTCTCTATGTGTGCGCCTCTCTCTCTCTCTGTCTCTGGTGCCTCCTCCCTCTATCTCTCTCAATTTTTAATATTAAAATTAATACTTTTTTCATATATCTTATTCATAATCTGTATATAAGGGATATATATTTGTTGGGTTTTTAAATAGGTGCCAAGGTGTCACCTAGGTAACACCCAAGCGGATGCCTTATTGCCTAAGTGTTTAGGCTCCCCATGAACGCCTTGGGTTGCCTTGTCGCCTTGACAACTATGGGTAGATGACAACCAGGAGCTCCTGACCTCACTCTTGCTGCTATGCTGCAGCAGCCATGGCTGTGGGCATCAGAAGCTGAACTGCCTGCATGGCGAGAAGTGGGACAACTTTATCATCAATGGTGCCAGTCTCACAGGAGGCTGCTACTTCCTCCGGCCGGACAACAGAGGTGGGCTCACGATCGTGGACGATGAGGACCTCGTCATCTGGAGTAACAACGCGAGATCAACAGAGGGTGAGTACATTACCTCTGCCATTTGGGAAAGGAATTATAGTGAGAAGAGGGACATTTTTGGGTTTTTATGTAGGTGTTTTTTGGGAAGGTGATGGTTTCTGTCACATGTGGACCGGGAATTAATTTTTGAGGATTTTGGAGCAGAAATTAAGAAAGAAATTGCATCTGGACTAAAGATTAATGAGGTGGTCCAACTGGACTTCAAATTCCCAAATGATATTTTGGCCTGGAATTTTCCCTCCTTCGTTACTTATCAACACTTGCCTTCAATAATTATCTGTTCTTCTATGGATTGTATTCCCTATTGTCATCTTCAGATGCTCATATAAATCAAATATTATGCAAACTATTTTCTGTTCTTTGTCATGCTTCCCATTTTCTATTTGTGTGCAAACAGTTGCTAGCTGCAATATGCATAACCTTCTGCTTTTGTATTTCTTTCTGACACTAGATATCTTGCTGTTTCCTGTTATGTTGTATAGGATTTCGTCTAACTTTGGTTCATTATGACTGATTACTTGCTGTCCCTTTATGACCCTCCTGAAGGTCAACATGAAGTGCTTGCATCTGGGCCAATTGAAGATCTGATAGCTCACCGTGAACATAGGTGAATATTTTTCTGTTCCCTTTCTCATTTTCCCAGTTTTACACGTTTATCTATTTTTTTAATATCTTCTTATCTTTCAAGTGTAACTTGGTATAATCAGGTATCGCATCTCTGGTTCATCTTTGCTTGCTGCTATGGACTTGAGCTCCAATGCTTCATGTTCAGACACATTGCCTGTTCAATCTGGTGATCTGAACACACAAATTAGAGAATTGGAACAAGCTGAGCCATCTCATTTTCAAGGGAACAATGATACTCTTTCCCTGGTGGATGATAGAAACATCCAGCCCACCGTGGACGTTGCGGAGGTTCTTAGGCGTTGGACTCATGCTTTGCAACGTATTCATAAACAATCACTTCATCTGGTATGCTGATGTTAGTTTCAGTATATGTCTTATGGAATCTATACACAGCTTTGTTGCCCAAAGTGAATTTTTGGACGGTTAATGTTGCAAACATGAGCAAAGGCAGACAATTTTGATCTGTATCTTATTTGGTTATGCGACTCCTTTTCTCATTCATTTTGTTGCAGAAGACTTAACTGGTTATGAACTTAGGCTGATATTTTCATCATTTTTTTTAAAACCATATCTGTAATTCAGCTCATAAAATATATTTGTTGTTCATTTTTATTCAACGTATCTTTACTGTGAGGTAACAATGTATGCTAAGATAAGAAAATAGTGTGTATACCATATTTATTTGGATCTTTTTAAAAGGGTTATTTCTTGGGTAGTCTTTTGAATACAGTGGATCACCTCTTGTACATGGACAGACCTCTTTTTGGGAAATGGGAATGAAAATTTTCTTTTGGGAAAATTACCTGTATACCCCTGAAATCTTCTCGAATTACCCATATACTCCCACCTTTATGGTATTTACCCCTAAACCCCTCAAATCTCTTAACCCGCATTGCCATGCCCGTGGGGTTAGGTCCCGTGTTAACAGTGGTAACTCACGTGAGATTACCATTTTGCCTCCAATTAGAAGGAGAAAGAGAATGGCGGGAACCCGTCACTGGTGGGGATGAGAGAGAGAGAGAGAGGGCGGTGGCTGTGTGCTGCACGGTGGCCAGCGTGGCGGGGCGGCGGAGGGTCATGACGAGGGTGTCGAGATGCCCGACATGGCATGAGCGGCTCCTGGCTGGAGATGGAGAGGTTGAGACTGGGGAAATTTGGAGTAGCACAGAAGCATTACATGGGGGGGGGGGGAGAGAGAGAGAGAGAGAGATGGGCTGCGGCTGTGATCTGTGATGAAGAAGAATACCTTTGGTTGTGGCTGTGATCTGTGATGAAGAAGAATAGCTTTGTGTATGTCTGCCGAGCTCCTCCACTTGGACCTACTCAGGGCACTGTTGTACCTCCCCTCTCAGCAAACACTCCCGGCATTCTCCATCGGCGTTCTGCGAGCAGGAGCAGAGGCTGCTCTCCGACCATATCTGCCCCAGCGCCGCCTCCGTCTCCTGGCGGATCTGCGACTTCAGAGAGCTACTCCTCGACAGTGCCGCCTGCAACAAACACGGACATCATCTCCCACTGCATATCTTGCCAAGAATAACAAAACGGCGGTTGACTGGACCAGAGCAAGCCCTGAGAGCTTTACCTGGAGGAGCTGGTGTTGTGACTCCCAGAACGCCCTGTGCTTCTAGGCACTGCTGTGGCTCCCTTCGTCATCGCTGCTGCCGTCCTCAGTGTCCCTGTCATCTGCGTGGCCGTCTCAGACTCTCCTCTTCAAAGAACCCCAAGACCATGTTGGAGAGGCACTTCATCCTCTGTAGTGCGCCGTCCATGCGCACGCGCACACACACACACACACACACACATGATTTCTGGGTTGTTGGGGATGCTTCGGACAAGGAGCCCCTTCCCCTCCAGCGTCAAAGAGTCGCCGCCGCTCACAGGTGGCACCACTCCGTGCCCAGGCGTCCACAATGGACATAGTCCCGGTCCTGAATGACGCCATATGTGGCCACCCCTTTGTGCATGCCGGACAGCCCCCGCCAGTCGTAGCCACCCCCCTGCATGACGCTGGCCCCCCACTGCACACCGGCTACATTCCAGCTGGTTACACCCCCCTTCCAGTGCACACACCAGACACAGGCCCCGTCAGCCACAACCGCCCCCACGGAAGGAGCTGGTTGATCCCCTGCACCCCCCTGACCTCCGATCACCCCCTTCCCTCCTATTAACGCCCGCGCTGCCCCCGCACTGCCCTACCCTCCGGCCAATCCCTGCACCCCGGAGGAGGAATTGAGGAGAGAGAGGGAGAGAACAGAGAGGGAGAGAGATGAAGAGAGAGGGACTGCCAGAACCGCTCTGGTGCACCCACGAGAGAGAGAGAGAGAGAGAGAGTTTTAACCGGGATATGTTGAGAGAGGGAGAGAGTTAACTAGGGGTAAGTTAGTCGTTTGACCCCTGTTTACTCACTTGGGGTTAAGCACCGTGAGAGGTCTATGACGGTAGGGGGACAATGTGTCCATCTTGAAGATTTGAGGGGTTTAGTGGTAAATACCATAAAGGTAGGGGGTATAGGGATAATTCGAGAACATTTATGGGTATACAGGTAATTTTCCCTATTGCTTTTGCCATACTTATACAACATTATTTCTTTTTTTTTGTTCCACTTCAATGAATTTGCGGTGCTATCCATGATATAAGAAAAAGGAAGAAGAAAATGGTGATGCAGTGAGCACATGAAACCGTGATGAGAAGGAAATTGCAACCTTTTCTAAGATGCTACTTAATCCTATCTTTCTGGTCAAGGTTCAGTCTGATGCAGAGATTCATGAAGAAATTCTTTCATATTTAGAGGCTCTCTTACAATGTTTTTGGATTTTGTTTTTTGAATATTCTCCAGAAAAAAGATTCATTTCTGCGATTGACATGCATTCCCATGTGTCCTTCATGGATCTAGAGTTTGCCTCAGCTTTCTTTATTCTATTCAATCAATTTGTCATTATAAAGGACTCGTACCATGTTGAACCCAGCCATACCAACCTAGAGCTTTCAAAGTCATTATTCATTCATAACATATAGATTTATCATAATTTGCTTATTTCATGAATTCCAACTTATGGCAAATTCGTCTCATCCCCTTGTTCTTTTAAAGTCTCACATTTCATACGTCTAATGACTAATTTTTTTAATCATATAATATTCCCTTTCTAGCCCACTTTGCTTCTTTTCCTGGAGTTCATTGGCACATATAGTTGTCAATTGCATCCTGTCTCAGTCGAATTTGGACAGAACTTTCCATCCTAGTGAAGCAGGCTTGCAACAGTTTCTGCTCTGTTCCAGTGGGTGTCTCACTTTATCTTGCATCCTGGTCTGCCTGCTCCTATCCCAAACAGAATATTATGTTCCAGAACAAGTACTTTCAAGCTTCTTAACCCCTTTGATAAACTTTATTTTAGCGGTCCATTTGATAATATAGTACTATGTCCCCTTAAAGACCTGTAAACCCATTTGAAAACCTTTTTATGACGCATTTGCTTTATAAATTACTATATTGTACTCTTCTATAAAGATCCGAATACACTGATCTTTTGTTATTTTCATGTTGTGTGTTTTTACGCTATTTTGTTTTTTATAATGTGTTCTATATTTGTCAGAATATGTATGCAAAAATCTGGGTTTCGGGTGCCGGCCCAGAATTATTTGGGACCTTGGGACACCCTATCCCACTAAAAAAAAATGGGTCAGGGATCGACAATTATGTTGGCACATAATGAATACCCAGCTTAACTCATTATATTTAAAAGGCAATGCTGAAATTTAGTATCCAACTCTATTGCATGAGGATTTGACAGTTTTGTCAAAAATTCTGATAATCACTCAGAGTTACATACTGTCAAACATTGAATAGTTCATCTTGTGGCTCAATTGTTTCTTTAAAACTGATTGCGTATGCCTGATGACTGTTTTTCTTACCGGCTATCTTCAGTTCTCTCTAGTGCCAAGTTACTTCATTTCCAAGGATTCTTGGCACATTGGTGAATACCCGGCTTCAAAAGACAAGGGGGAAATTCAGAATCCAACTTGCAACGAATGAGGGTTTCGTGCTTTCTTGTCTAAATTACACCTGAGCAATTAGCATATTGGTTGTTAAACATCTTGATGCCCATCTCTATTTGTAACCATGTTTTACTAGATACAGCCCTTCCTGTAAGAAAGAATCCAAGGATCAGGATTTGATCCAGGGCTGATCCAAGTGGACCCAAGGTTAGCCAAGGTTGGCCCTGTTTCCAGCCCACAAAAAATAAAACCAATAAGAAAAATCTTAAAAAGGAAAACATATGTTAAACTAAGAAGAGATGGATTTTGGAGAGATATTGGGAGATTGGGACAATGCAGAAATATATGTACACATATCTATGTAGTATGAGGCGTGAGGCGACCAGGGGGTCGCCTCATGCCTCAAACGCCTAGGCGATGGCCTAGGCATTTGAGGCGTTTGAGGTGAGATTTTATAAAATATATATTTAATTCAAAAAATAAACTACATGTCTAAATATCACAAAAATGGCTATATAAAGTCAATAAATTTCCTAAATTCATTCAATCCTACGATTCAAATTATTATGACTCACTAAATTCACATAGAATTTAACAAACCAAATTACAACTATTAAGATACCAATATTTAAGAAACTAATAAATTCAGAAAACTGACGTAAAACAAATCCTGGTGAGTCAAAAGGTAATCTCTCACATTCTGAAAGAGAAGAAATAAAAAAAATAATAAATCCTATAGGTAGAGAGAGAGTGAGATAGACCACCGTCAAAAACCAAGTTATGTGTGTGTCTATGTGAGACTGAGAGAGAGTGAGACCAACTGTGGTCAAAGTGAGGCGAGGCAGGGCGAGGCGACCAGGGGGCGCCTCGCCTTGCCTCAGCACCTAGGCGAGCGCCTAGGCGCGCTTTTAACTACATAGACAAATATGTACGATAAGAATTGAAGAATGTTGTGTTGTATCAAGACATTTCCTTGGAAGGCTGAAGAGAAGAGATCTTTGAGAGATGGGGAATAGTGGCCAAAAATTGTAATGATTTTATACTTCTTAGAAAATGCCATTTAGCCATTCAATGTGATTAAATTAACACAATATTATAAGAACAACGCAAAAACATATTTACACAAAGAAGAATTGCTTTTTTGGATCTTAATGCCCTCTCAACATGTTAGAGAGTTCCTCCTCTATCATCTTCATATCTTCATCCTCTTCTTTCTCATCTCTTTTATTTTCCTTCCTCCTCCTTTATCCTATTCTTCCTTCTCTATCTCCCTCTTGTTTTTGTTCTCGGTAGAAATTCTTAACGCCCTCTCAACATGTTAGAGAGTTCCTCCTCTATCATCTTCGTATCTTCATCCTCTTCTTTCTCATCTTTTTTTCCTTCCTCCTCCTTTATCCTATTCCTCCCCCTCCTCTATCTCTCTCTTGTTTTTGATCTCGGTAGAAATTCTTCTCGGAACTTTTAGAGAGACGGATATCTCAGACATCTCGTAAGAGATGGCAAACCATGTTTGCTACAATCTTCTCCTTCATCATACAGCTTATTGAAAGGTTACACATAGGTTCTCTCCTTTTGATGTTCCCTTGACTCCCCTTTGTTGTATATCTTCTTCCTCTTCTTTCTCTTCTCTTTTCTATCTTTTTCACTTGTTTCTTTTGTTAGGACGTCATTTCCTCTGCAAAGGATCTTCTATTTGTCTTATACAGAATTAAAGAGAATGAGAATTCAAATATAAGAGACTGCGAAGAAGTGAACGGGTGTCAGAAGAGAATGAGAGGGGGGTGACATGATGTAGGGAGGGGTCAAATGAAGGCTGCTTACAACGTGTCCCAACTACTAAAGACTAGCCACTGGGGACTGGATCGGCTGGGTTCAGCCAATCCAGGTTGATTCTTCGCCTGATCATCTGATCCAGGCTGATCTTCCCTGATGTGGTCCTGGTCACAGGATTAGGAAGAGCGGGTTGGATCAGATGGGCCAAAACTCTGATCACATTGGCTGATCTGATCTGAAGCAATTTGATCTCTGAAGCCTTGCCTGTAAGCATAACAATGGATGGCCTGGTCTCATTTCATCATCTCTTGTAAGCAAGTGATGGTTTTTCAGACAAAAAACCTTTTATAATGTCAAGTTTTCATTGTCAATAGATCAATTTATCTGTAAATATTGTTTGACCTTCTTTTAGACATTGCATTTTCTTTTACAAAATTTTTGCACTTGTTCCTTTGGGCATTGCAATTTCTGATGGTCTATGATAAAATCATATTACTAATTTACTTGTGGTTGGGAGGTTAAATGGGACACACCTCCTTGGTCTGGAGCCTTTTTATATAGGGGTTTTGGGGGCTGAAAGCATTATACTTGTACATCCCTTTTCTTTTCTATTAATACATTTGTGGTACCATCCATTTTCATTTTTTTTCTTGTGGAGCTCCTTTCTGAAGGAGCTTAATACGCCTACTGTACTTGGACATTTCATCACCTATATATTTAATTTTTATACTGAACTATTTACTTCATATTCACAAACTTCAAGAAGGATTTCATGTGATCCTAATATCTCTGTTTTGTTGTGTGTGTTTATATATATATATATATATATATTTATAGTTGAAACTGTTCTTTCTTGATGTTGAATTATGATGTGGGACCTAAACTTTGTATATTCTTCTTTGTATTATGTTCCTAAAACAGAGTATTTTTGAAATACTAATGGCATTTGGAATTGCTCTTGGTGAAATAAAATTAGTCTAAAGCTAATGATGGAGGGGGTCCAGAGCTTCTTCGTTGTTCTTCTAATGGTGATGGCTGTCACATTGAATCATTGACTACCACTCTTTCTGAACATCGCCAGCATTTAGTTAGCATACAGGTAAGATATTCTCTTATTTTAGTCTGTCTTGCACTTTTGTTCCTCTTCAACCAATATATTCTCTTGTTGACATTCTTAAGTCCTTTTTTGGCTTTAAAGAATAAAAAGCAGACAATGGATTCTGCAAACCCACTCCAAGGATACAGGATTCATTAAGAAAGTTGAGAAAAATAAAGTTAATGCAAATAAATTAAGCATAATGGAGTTGGGGCATGAAAAAGATAATAAAGGAATGAAGAAACAAAGTTCCTGTGAAAATGTTGGAAACTTTGTGAAACTTCTTGTTATGGTTTGCAATGATGTGAAACTTCTTCAATCGTCAATTGAGGTACGTTCTTGTTGGCATGACCTTAAGTTCTTTCCTTTGGCCTTGCATAAGTCAACAGGATAATGGACTATGCACACAGATCAAGGAATAAAATCCATATTCTATTTAACTATGGAGAACCCTGGTTTCTCATCACCCATCTGGAAAGGGATCATGGTTGGTGGCTGCTCCCTATGTCACAGGGGATTATGGTGAACGTTGGTAATGGGGAATCTACTTTATTTTGGCATGATAGGTGGTGTGGAGAAGAGGCACTTAAAATCAGATATAAGAATTTTTATTTCTGTGCCGGAATAAATGGTGTACCGTCCGGGATTGTTATTAGGTTGTTGGTAGTAATGTTATGTGGAACCTTATCCTGTGTCAACTGTTAAAGGAAGTAGAGGAGTCAGAATATCTCTCTTTGCTAGTGCTTCTATTGAGACTCCGGTGGACAGTGAAAGCCAGGCAAATTCATTTGGAAGCAGAGTGGAGTTAGATTTACTATCAAGTCTTGTTATCAACTACTGGAACGTAATGTGCCTACCCCTGGTTTGGGCCAGTGTGGAAGGTGAAATCACATTTGAAAGTACAGGCATTTATGTGCCTACTATTTGGGAAATGCCTAGTTACTAAGCTCTGGCGGAAATGGGCTATTAATCATGGCACTATCTGCTCTGTGTGGTATTTGTGGAAGAAGATGTAGACCACCTTATGATCCTTTGTCCAATTAGCTGTGAGGTTTGGAGGATTTTCAGCCAGATAGTTTTGGTCTCTTTCAATTTGAGCACTGTTATCCAGATGTGACAGTTTTTGAAAAGCAGTAATGCAACTTTTGGTCATCGACCAAGAGCCCAAATTCTTTGCCTGCTTCCTCGTGCTGTTTGTTGTAGCATTTGGAGAGAATGGAACAACATCATCTTCCAGGAAGTTCCATTTATGCTGAGAATATCTGTATTCGAGCTATTTCTTTTCTCTTTCATTGGAGTAGGCATCTCCTTGGTGTGTCCCATAGTAGTAGGCAAGTCTTGCATTAGGCCTTTGAGTTCTTTTGTGTAATTTTTGATTTCTTAGGTGAGGAACCTCTCCTTACCTTGCCTTGACTGTAGTCCTCTGTTTTTTTTATAAAATTGGTTGTATAGTTCACTTTCATTTGAGAAAGGAAAGTTGAAAGAAAAAAAAACTAGCACAAAAAGAAAATTGAAAGAAAAAAAGTTGTGGCTGGAATTGAGATCTCATTCAAAGAGAAGGATAGCAAATATCTTGAAAGAAAAAAACTAGTACAAATAGATTTAAAGGAATGCAACATGAAAAGGAAAAAAAATGAAGAAATAAGTTCTAGTAACAATATCAGGAACTTGGGGAATCTTTTTTTGTGATTTTTGGTGATGTGTTTATGGTGGAGTCAGAAAAGAGATGCTGTGTGCCATTATTTTGAAGATTGGGTCAACATGCCCTAATGCTGATGCCAAATTACACTACTTTGTTGTCTTGCAAATGTAACATTGATTGCAACTTGGCCTGGGGCATTTCGGAGTATGCTTAGAAAGAAATACACACCAATCGCATTTTCATCAATTCACTCTATTAAATGATAGAAGGCCATCTTGATTATTTCATGCGGTATAAGCTCTCAATCAAAGTTTGTTAATTACACCATGAGCATTATTTTACCCTTCAATTACCAGGTGATCTGTTTTAGAGAACAGGCATTCAAACACCTGGAATACTAAAACATTCAAAGATGATAAAAATTTGTTCCAGGGTTCAAATCCTTTGCAACTCCATTAAGCATAACCCAAACCCTAAATGAGTACAATACTGTAATATCCCTGGATCCTCAATACATGCAGAATTACCAAAATATCCTTCCTAACCTAAAACACTTAAAAACATTCCAAAATACCTCTGAACATTTCTGTCCTGGACTATGATAAAGCTTTTGGGCTCAACTTAAAGCATGCTTCTAGCATTAGACTAGCATGTTTATGGTCTACTCAGGGCATTGCTACATGTAGTTAATGAAGTGTTATTGTCTAATAGGCAATTTGATTAACACCAGCCATAGATGGTGGAAATGGTCCAAATTTGAACCTCTAATTGGCAACCCATTTGGGCAAGACCTAAACTAAGTCCTCGAGAAAGGGGTTTCCATAATGTATAAAATCTCTATGTATTTAAAGAGGGTTCTCAAAAGTTAAAACTTCTCAGCCACTACCTTTCTGGAATCTTGCCTTCTCCCCTGCAAATCCTTTCATCCCTATCTCCCGAGTGAGCAAGAAGTGTTGCATGAAGGACCAACCACCAAAGTGTATGATTTTCTTTAAGGTTCCATCTTTGGTTCCAGCCTAAAGGCACTCTATCTGGTAGAGATCTTGATCAGGAAGATCCTATTTCACCTTTCCTCCTTATTTTAGTCGCTCCCTTACAGCAAAATGCACGGTATTTGCCCCTTAAAATTGTAGGAAAACAAGGGCAGAAATGTGATTTTTTTTGGTTTATGGAGTCTATTTTTCATTTATTTTTGATCACCCTGGTCTTCTCTTCTTTGTAAGGGCTGCTGTATCATTTGCCACTTGAGGAATTAATATATAAGTGGGGTGGACTGGACGGTGTGGGCAGTTCAGTTTCTCTCTTCCTTTTGTCTCCACACCGGCCTCTCTTTTTTCATGGTGTCAGAGTGGCGATCTTCCTGGGTGCTCTATCTCTTTTCTCCAGTGGTTGCAAGCTTCTCTATGGTGGGCCACATCCCTTTCTAGGGCATCTTCTCCCCGTTGCAGGAGGAAGACACCTCTTCTCTTGCTCGGGCAGGACTTTTGGAGACTTGGAGGTAGCGACCTTCTTTGTAGGTCCCCACCTCTCTTCCTTGTGAGAGAAGAAACAGTCCCTTGGCGTGACTTCCTCCCCCTCTCTCTTGCTGTGGATTGCGCTTCTCCTAGGGATGATCCCATCTCCTCGTGCCAATTTTGTTGTCCTTTCTGAGGGCCCCTCTCTCTCTCTCCCCCTCTCCCTCCCGTGGTTGCCATCCTTTCAGCATAACTGCCCCACTCTTTCCTTTTGCATTGGCGGATGCCACTTCTTCAGCCTCGAATATTTCCTCCCAGCAAGTTCAACCCTTCTCTCTTGGCCCCACGGCTGGTGCTAATCTGCAGATCACTTCCGACAAGCTCACAGAGAGCAATTATGCCTCGTGGTTGTCACTGCAGAGTTGTATATCGCTTGGTGTGACGAGCTTGGGTATCTTACCGGTGATCATGAACAACTTGATGCTAAGGATCCTCCGTATACGACATGGCTCCGTGACAACATAGTGATGTCGTAGCTTTTTAACTGTCAGCCCTGCCATTTGTCCTACTATTCTACATGAGTCTACTGTTGCGGTGATGTGGAAGACGTTAGCAGGCTTTTAGGGATGGAAGAAGAACAAGGTACGCCTGTATCAACTCAGCCATACCATCCACGAGTTGAAGTAGAGATCTCAGTTGGTGACGAGTTACTTCTGCACCCTTACAAGCCCGTGGGATGAACTCGACTATTATCTCATGGCTAAGTGGACTTTTCTTGAAGATAAATAAAGACCATATTGTTAAATTTTTGAGTGGTCTTAATGTTGATCACGAGGCCCTATGGGGACAGATCCTCAATATGGATCCGACTGCCTCCTTGGAGACGTACTAAGGTTCTCAGTGAAGAACAAAGCCGGCAGGTCACGGGCAGAAAATTTGCTTTCTCCTCACCTCCTGAAGTTAGGGAGTTCTCTGTTCTTGTCAGTGTCTGGTAAGACTGTCAGAGTGGTGAGAAGAAGTGTGGTTAGGTACATTAGGTACTATTGCAAAGGACAGTTTTGAAATTGTGGCACAGTAGGTGCTATTGCAGGTTGATGTCATGGAAGGGAGCTAGACAGTTTGGCATGTCATGCAGTAGCTGGGCGAAGGCATTAAGTGATCAAAATTTAATGATTTTTTAGAAAGAAAACCTAGGTAAATTTGGCTACATATGATCTCTGTTCTAAATGTTTGCATTTGTTGTTTAGTTCCTTGTGTTGTTACTCTCATTTATGTAAGTCTGTGCCCTGCATCATGTGCATTACTGGTGTTTTAAGATTTTCTCTTATCTCAAAGTGCATATATGTTCACAGCTAAAATGTTCTCCGTTTGCTTACAGGGCCTTATTAACCAACTGAAGGAAGCAATGCCTGCAATGCAGCAGTCTATATCAGAACTCACAGAGGAAGTTAATAGCGTGTCATCTATGATACCTGTCAATGAATACGGTGGGAGATCTACCTCACCAATTCAAGCCCAAACCAGCGGAAGAGGACTTGTAAGGTTTCCACAGAATTAGTCTAAATTTCAAAACTCATGTAGCTTAAGATCTGCAAACTAATTCAAACTTGATGCAACCAGTTGAGCTCACTCTTCCTCAGAATTAATGGACATTCCTAATCTTGAATGGTAACAGGAACATAATACTGATGAAGTTGTTGAGCTCTCTTCAAAATTATCTGCTACTCAGCTTGAGAAATTAGTGACTAGTCCTGCTCTAAAACTCCCACATTTATTTAGTGTTACACCAAATTCATCTGGGAAAGGTGGACACACACCAAAGCGTCATGGGACAACTTCTCAAACAAGGAAGGTTGGAACTCTGCCTGAAGGGAAACGAGTTATCTCAGATGACCATGTAGACAATACGGAGCAAGGTTTGAGTATCATCTAATTCCCACCTTATGTGCTTCCAGACACATCTACTTCTGTTACTCGCACATTATTTCAATTTTGTAGATGTCATAGAGATATCATTGAAGTAATTGATTGTTTTACGGGGAAAAAGAGAAAATAATTAATTGATTCCTCAAGAATTTGTTTTGTTTTTTAATATTGTGATGTTTCTTTATGTTTTTGAAGGTGATATCGAATATGTACAAAACCTAAAACGTTCTGTTCGTGAAGCTGCCTTGTTAAGGTCATCAACTAACTTAGAGCAGCCACAAGAAAGGAGTGCTGATGATGACTCTGAACACTTCTTTATACCTCTCCCATCAAGTGGGGTTTCTCACTGGCAAACGGATGCTATTCCAAATGGACGAAAACAGCGGTTGATCTTTTCGCCCTTAGAAACTCATGATCTGACTAGCAGAGCCATCCATCCATCTAAGCATCGTGATGAGAGTAGGTCAGGAGGGGTACCCGATTTGTCAAATGATTCCCATGGTCCTAATGACCATGGAAGCATGACAAACAGGCGTCTTCCAACTATTGATATGGATGATACAGTTTCAGTGGCAGACAGTGCACTGTACGACATTGATGAAGCTCTGGATCAAGTCCTTTCACCTCCACTATTGTTGGATTCCTCTTTCTTTTCAGAAACATATGAAGATTTGCTTGGTGAGTCTTTCTTGGTCTCGTAAAAGCTCCCATTAACATTGTTAGCTGTTCTTTTACAAAATGATGATCAAACAATCTTTTCACCTCCATTAGCATTGTTGTGAGTCACAAAATCATGATAGGACGTCCTTTGTGACTTCTAAAAAAAGTTATTACATTTTGCTTTATTTATGACGAGTCTCACTTTATTCTTTTTCTATTAAATAGTATGAGTGATTATCTCATAAGTTAAAGTGGGCTTTTGTGGGACTTCCAAAACCTCCGATCATCTCTCTTTGTAATTTTTTTTGGTGGCATGTTTCAACTTTTCCTGTTTAAAAAAATTGGTAAAATCCCAAGCGTATTTGACTAGCATGTGGGATGGCGGGCATGGCTTCTGCTGCTATACTTCTATGTGTCCAATAGATACGCGGTCTTATTGGTATTGCTTAGGTGATTATCATGTGGGATGGCGGGCATGGCTTCTGCTGCTATACTTCTATGTGTCCAATAGATACGCGGTTTATTGGTATTGCTTAGGTGATTATGAAGGAAATGATATTTGCATGTTGCAAGCACATCGTTATGAGCTTTCAGTTAACAGTGGCTAGTGACTGTTGTCAACTCACCAGTTAGCAGCATCTTTGCAAGTGTTAATGGGAAAAATTGGCTACTGGTGTCAGTATGGCTCCTGTCTCTACAACTTGATCTTTATTCTTCTATGAATCACTTTATATATTCTTGTCTCAAATTTTGCCTTAATTGTCATCGGAACATTAAAAAATAGTAGAAATCCAACTGAGTATGAATTCAGAAAATACTTGGAACTGTAAAACATAGATTCTCTCTATCTTCTGTTGCAATGCTTTCTTCTCCAAAAATTCTATTATTAGATCTATATTTCTTCGGATTTAATTCACCAAATCTCTTCCTCTCCATTCCTTTTCTCAAAGGCACTGTTGTTGAAGTTGTCCATGGTTAAAAACGTTAGAATTTGGCCATTCAGATGCTATTTTCTCCCGGCAGTTGTACCTGCCTTCTCGGCGCAAACTCTCAGTGATCCTTGCTGATTAGCTTTCAATCTCTTGCAGCGCCACTGTCAGAAACCGATGCAGCTTTGATGGAGCGATGATGTAGAAACATGGTTGTCATGGAATCCAACTTCTGGTCCCCAGCTTAGAGGGATGGTGCACCTCTTGAAACGTGTTCGCGCGGTATGGTTGTGCGTCACCGGGGCATTCATTTACGGAGGTTAAGGTTGTGCTATATTTGTATCAATTCCTGATTTAGTCGCAAAGTAAATCTGGTGCATACACAGATATTGTCCTCCAAGTGCCTACGTCATATTTGCTTTGTTGACATTTTTGTAATATTCTTTTGTGAGATATTTGATTGAATAACTGCGGCATGGCTCTGTATTTCTTATTTGTGCTTAGGACACACTGCTGTTGGATTGGTGTCGGACGAAAGAGTGGAGGGTTGCATCCAAGAAGATTCACCGGCCCCTGTGGGTGTGTCTACTAGAATGTAATCCTCACCCTTTAATTGTTGGATCTCAGACAGATGATGGAATTACAAAAATGAGAGTATAGGATTGTCTTTGTTTCTTGAGTTGGATGGGAGTGAATCATGCAGGGGGGCTGTCTGAAATCGGGCAAGTCAGACTTGCCGTTGTCAATTGTGGACCGTTGCACCTACGGATGGGCTATCGAATTGGCCTACCCATTGGATCAAAAGATCGAACGGCCAAGTCAGTATACCCATCCCTTTTTACTTCTTCGTTTGATTGAGATCGGACGACAGAATGAGGTTGTCTTGGTTTGGATGCGAGTGAATTGCCTTGCACTCACGATCAAGGATCGGACGGGCAAAATGATTTGCCCATTAAGCGACCCACGCATACGATCGGTGATGGATGGGCGGGGCGATTGGTCCCCGCCTACATCCTCGGCCGTGCCTAAAGATCAGTCTAGTGCTATCGTCCCAGGCAGAATGAACATGATAGAGATGACTACGAATCTACGTGAGTCTTGTAACGTTGATAGCATTATCAAAATCATGCATAATGATTACAGGCTTACACGACCACCAGATCATGGAAGCAAGATGTGACAGCAACAGACCCTAATCGATAAATTTTCACACCCCTAATCTAGGTTTTCTTAAAATAGCTTAAAATGAGTTTTTTCACAAATAAAATTTAAAATTATTTTACTTGTTTCAGAGGTCCTTGGGACAGTTATTTCATAAGTTAGAACAGTGCCTTCGGCGCCCGTAAAGAGGTCCTCGGCACACAAAGTTATTGTCTTCGAAAAAGAAAATTATCTTGGAGTAGATAGTCAGTAAATGCTGTCGAAGATCTAGCAGACAAGGCAGAGTAGGCATGGTTAAAATCTGGACACTCTCTATCGAGTTTCTTCGTGCGGTCAAATCCGGTGACCTCTACTCGAATAGTGGAAAGAAAGGAGACCCTTCGACTCAAGGCGTCGGTCACTTTATTCTCTTTTCCAGTCTTATGTTTTAGTACAAAGGTGAAAGATTGGAGGAATTCTATCTACTGACCATGTCTAGAGTTTAAGTCATTCTGAGAGCTAAGGAATTTCAAAGCCTCGTTGTCCGAGTATAAGATAAATTCTTGAGGTAAGAGGTAATGTCTCCAGTGTTTGAGAGTTTGGACCACGGCATAGAACTTCTTATCGTAGGTGGAGTAACGAAACTTTGCATTAGAAAGCTTCTCACTGAAGTAAGTCACATGGTGGTTTTCCTGGTTAAGCACTCCTCCTGTATCTACGCCAGATGCATCACATGATATTTCAAAGACTTTAGAAAAGTCTGACAGGCGGAGGATATGGGCTTTGGTCATGAGCTCCTTTATGACAAGAAAAGTCTGGGAGGCGACTTTAGTCCACTCAAAATTCTCTTTACAGATATAATCCGTAATGTGTGCCATAATGGTGCTAAAACTCTTAATGAAGCGTCTATAGAAAGTGGCTAGCCCATGAAAACTACGAACGTCAAGGACGTTCTGGGGCTCTGGCCAGTCGACTAAGGCTTGGACCTTGGATTGGTCTACAGACACTCCTTGACTCGATACCACAAATCCGAGGAAAGTGACCCGATCTGTCATGAATTCACACCTTTTGAGGTTGGTATACATGGTTTCTCTCCTCAACATCTCGCATACTTCTCTCAAATGTTGGACGTGGTCCTGAGGGTTGTGGCTATAAATGAGAATGTCGTCAAAGTAGACGACAACAATGCGACCAATGAGAGGGCGAAGGACTTCCGTCATAAGCCTCATAAAAGTACTGGGGACATTAGATATCCTAAATGGCATGACGAGCCATTCATACAGACCTTCTTTTATTTTGAAGGCTGTCTTCTACTCATCCCTTGGTCAGATTCGGACCTGGTGGTAGCCATTTTTCAAATCAATCTTGGAAAAGATGGTGGTTCCACCCATCATGTCAAGTATGTCATCAAGACGGGAAATGAGAAATCTATACTTGACAGTGATTTTGTTGATGGCGCGGCTGTCAACACATATCTGCCAGGTGTCATCTTTATTTGGTGTGAGTAAGGCAGGAACAACACATGGGCTCTTACTCACCATGAGGAAATCTTTTTGAATAAGGTCCTCGACAATTCTTTGGAGCTCAGCATGCTCCTTAGAGTTCAATCGGTAATGGGGAAGGTTGGGTAGGGTGGACCCGGGGACAAGGTCAATAGCGTGTTGTACATCACGTATGGGAGGGAGTCTAGAGGGCAAGTCTTCAGGGAAGATGTCTTAGAAGTCCTGCAGGATGGCCTGGACTTCAGGTGGGACTGAGACTTGGGACTGAGACTTGGGACTCCTGATGGTGATGACAACAGCCCAGATAGGGGCACCCTCAGCAACCTCTCTGTGTAGCTCTCGGACACTTATGATGTTAAGGCGCCTAACTAGGTCATGACCAACCTTAGGGGCTTTAGGAACGAGTGTGATAGGTGCAGGAGAAGAGGGAATGAGAAGTTTCCCTTCATTAGGAGTTCGAAGACTCTCCTGAACCTTTGGGGTTCCAGTGGGGGTGGAGGTGAAGCTCTTTCCCGGGGTCACCTTTGGGGGTGCCGGGTACAACTGAATCTTTTTCTCATTGTGGGAGAAGGAACACTGGTTGGATCGATCGAATGTAGTAATGTCTACATCATAGATCCACAATCGTCCTAGGATGATGCTACCGACCTTCATAGGCACTACATCGCATAAGATCTGTCCTTGGTAGGACTGGAATTGGATGAGAATGACACATGCAGTGGTGACTGGGATAGAAGTGTCGTCAACCCAAGACACGTTGTATGGCTTAGGATGAGGGTGCGTAGGTAGACCTAGACGTGAGACAAAGTTTGAAGAGACTGTATTGATACATCTCCCGTTGTCAAAGATCACCTTACAGGGTTGGAATTTCACCATGATGTAGGTTTGGAAGATGGAGGTTTGATGTCAGTCATCCTCCTGGGGGTATGTTAAGATGCAGCGAACTACACCCAGTCTTCCCTGGCTAGAGCTCTCGACAATATCTCCCACTTGCATGTACTCGACATGCGTGCCATCAAATCTTGCGTCTATTTCCTCAAATTGGGCGATGAGGTCAGGATCGGCCTCATACCACTCAATGGATTCCTCTTCTTGAGGTGGAAGCTCCACATGCTGGGGGTCAGTGATGACCAATGCTCGGATGGGACAGTTGGTGGCAACATGTCCTAGGTTATGGCACCTAAAGCAGCGAATCCCAGAGACAGGGACTGGTTGGGAAGTGCTAGGGATGGCACCCTTTCTCTTGTCATCCCTCCTATCAGTGGGCGGAGTGTACTCCAGCCTGGGTACAGTAGCAGGTGCCGGTAAGGGGTTCCTTATGAAAGGAACAGTAGGGGTAACGGCCCGGAGTGGGGTAGCAGTAGGGACATAGGAAGTGGAGGGGCCATGCCTCTCAGGGTAGCGGACCATGAGATTTCGGGATTCAGGTTGGCGGTAGGTGGGAACCCGAAGTAGGACCACTCTTTGAAACCGCTCGACATCTCGAGCAACCTGATAGACATACTCGAGAGTGTTAACCTCTCGTAGGAACAACTTGTAAGGTTCCACACAGTAACATCGGGCAACACAGCAGATAACAAAAATTTTATTTGTCCGATCCCAGCTCGATGGAATCCCAGATGCATGCTCTAATCGATGTTTTAATCACCCAACCCCTAACTACGGGTTGTGTATTTATACCTTACGCGGAACGACGCTGTCCACAGTGCCTGGTGCAGAATACCGCGAATACCGAGCCGCACAGATGCACGGCCTCTAGAGCAGATCCACACGGATCCTTGCGCAGTGACGGTACCCCCCGGCACGACCTTCCCCAACCCTTTCACCTTCTGGAGAGAGAGAGAGCAAGAGGGAGGAAGGGGGGAGGAGCTAATCCTTCTTCTCTTAACCTTAATGCTTGATTAGCCAAGAGGAAGGAGAAGCTCTCGTAACATCCATATATATAGGATTTGGCCATTTCTAAAAAAGCTCCAAAGGACCAAAACTGTATATATGTCCTGCCCATTATTGTACATATATATTAAGCCCCTTTTAGATGCCTTTCCAAAAGGAATTAAAGGGAATTAATATATGCAATTATATAATAATAATCCGTCACCCAAGAATCCATTGTGTGTGATCCTCTAGGCCCATAGTCACTCTAGTTTAAGGCCCATTAACTTCTAATTCCCAATTAGAAGTAAATTAAACTTATTATTCGTATCTACTAGAGCCGAATAATAGTTTAATTCATTCCGAACCTTTGATCACGTTGGGTCAAACAAATCCGCGTGATCCTAGAGGACGCCGGGTTTAAACCAGCATGTCTGGTACCTGTAAGTCTACAGTTGTCGCATCGCTATAATCACTCGCTCATTTTATGAGTCTGGTTCGATCGAGGGTATGGTTTCTGTCAAACCCCATGATCGTGCCATTTGACCATGACCTCCTTTAAAGTGTATGACGTCCGTTCTAAACGAACTCACACGACCCTGGTCAGGGATTTAATGGAGCGTCAATGTCATGACCCATTAACTGTCTGATATATACCCGACAGTGAGCGATCCACTCTTGACCATTGATGATCTTCACACGTATCTTAGAGTGGTTAATAACTCAGAAACTCATGACTTATGGTTAAAGTCACTTAGCCAAGTAATTAAACCATTCCAGTCCTCGTGTAAGATCCGATCAATGTCTCAGGTCAAAGGACCAACGATGCTACTGAGACCGTTGGATCTTCAGTTGACATTAGGTATAATCAACCATCTGAAGATCCAATAGCGGATCAGTTCAGTGCACTTCCTCCCAGGACGTACACCTACACATATGTGTTGGTGCCCCGCACCAGTGACCATGAGACTGGTCCCTAACACATCATGTGTACTGGTTTAATAGGTAATCAAAGTCCTCGAGTTATTACCCTCCAACTATGAATAGTTTAAGGTATGTGTCCATGTAAAGTCAGTCTCATGATCGAGATTCCATCTAGAGTTGACTTTACAACCACATATCCTAGGGACATCGTAAAGTAATATACAATCACATATTTACGCTCAAATATCACTTTATTAATAATGAACAAGATCGTACATCTATCAGGCCTACCCGACCCAAAATTGGCCTGTAGCACACTAATACTAACAATCTCCCACTTGAACTACAGCCAATTGCCCACAACTTTGAGGCCCATCTTATCCCGATGGCGCTCAAATACATTCTATGTCAAAGGCTTTGTTAGTGGATCTGCTATGTTATCTTCAGTACACGCTCTACCGCCACATCTCCATGATCAACAATCTCCCGAATAAGGTGGAAGCGCCTCAGAATATGCTTCGACCTTTGGTGAGATCTCGGTTCCTTCGCCTGAGCGATGGCCCCATTATTATCACAAAATAATGGGATGGGAGCTGATATCTCGGGAACTACGTCAAATTCCAAGATGAATTTCTTCATCCAGACGGCTTCCTTAGCAGCTTCAGCTGCAGCAATATATTCTGCCTCCGTCGTCGAATCTGCAGTCGTATCTTGCTTGGAGCTTCTCCAACTGACTGCCCCTCCATTCAACATGAATACAAACCCTGACATGGATTTGCAGTCATCTGGATCTGACTGGAAACTAGAGTCTGTGTAAGCTCTAAGCTGTAGGTCCTCTCCTCCATAAAGCAGAAAAAGATCCTTAGCCCTTCGCAAGTACTTAAGGATGCCCTTTACTGCCTTCCAGTGCTCTTCGCCTGGATTTGCCTGATATCTACTGACAATGCTCAAAGCATTGGCAACATCAGGACGGGTACATAGCATTGCATACATGATTGACCCTATCGCCGAAGCATAGGGTACCTTATTCATGTGTGCCACCTCCTCAGAAGTTTTAGGACTCATCCCCTTGGATAGGCAAATTCCATGTCTCATGGGAATGAGACCTCTCTTAGAATTTTCCATCCTAAACCTTTTGAGGATAATGTCTATGTATATGGATTGGGATAATCCTAGCATCCTTTTAGATCTATCTCGGTAGATCCTTATGCCCAGCACATAGGATGCTTCTCCAAATCCTTCATGGAGAAGGTCTTGGATAACAAAGACTTAGTTGACGTTAACATCTCTACATCATTTCCAATGAGTAAGATGTCATCAACATAAAGGACTAAGAAGGTCACAGAGCTCCCACTAACCTTCTTGTAAACACAGGGTTCATCTTCATTCCGAATGAAGTTGAAAGATTTGACAGCCTCATCAAATCTTAAGTTCCAGCTTCGAGATGCCTGCTTTAATCCATAAATGGACCTTTGAAGTTTGCATGCCTTATTAGGATGTAGCTTGGAGGTGAATCCTTCAGGCTGTACCATGTACACCTCTTCTGACAGATTTTCATTAAGAAAAGCTGTCTTCACATCCATTTGCCAGATCTCATAATCCAGGTATGCAGCAATGGCGAGAAAGATTCTGATTGACTTAACCATGGCTACTGGTGAAAATGTCTCGTCAGAGTCAATGCCTTATCTTTGACGATATCCTTTCGCCACTAGTCTAGCCCTATATGTGTCAATCTGTCCATCTGTACCGATTTTTCTTTTGAAAATCCACTTGCAGCCGATAGAGACTTTCCCTTCGAGTACATCAACTAAGTTCCAAACTTTGTTGGTGTACATGGACTGGATCTCTGAATCCATTGCCTCTTGCCATTTTTCGGAGTCCGCACTACGGATTGCATCCTGGTACGATTGAGGATCTTCATCCTCATCGATACATACCTTAGAGGACCTCTCTGAGACATGTCCAACATATCTCTCAGGTTCTCTTGGTAGTCTACCAGATCTCCGTAGTGTCTGTGTTTCACTCTGAATAGGATCAACCGATATAGTATCACCTAGTGAGTTTATGTCTACGGGTTGTGGCTCTTGGACCTCGTCCAATTCTATCTGGATCCCACTATTTTTCTGGAGAAGATATTCTCTTTCTAGAAATACAGCTCTCTTAGCCACTAAGACCCTTTGCTCAGAAGGGTGATAGAAGTAATATCCAAATGTCTCCTTTGGATATCCCACAAACCTACACTTATCGGTTCTCGACTCAAGCTTATCACTATCGTTCTTCTTTACATGAGCAAGACACCCCCAAATTTTAATGTGATTAAAATTTGGTTTCCTGCCCTTCCATATCTCATATGGTATAGAAGGAACAGATTTACTTGAGATCCTATTCAATAAATAAGTCGCAGTCTCTAATGCATAGCCCCACAGAGACAAGGGTAGTCCTGACATAGACATCATGGATCGGACCATGTCTAACAAGGTCATGTTTCTCCTTTCGGATACACCATTGTGCTGTGGTGTATACGGTGGAGTCCACTGAGAAATAATTCCATTGTCTTTAAGATAAGAAGTGAATTCATGGCTAAGGTATTCACCTCCTCGATCCGATCGAAGAGCCTTAATACTCTTGCCAGTCTGTTTCTCTACTTCATTCTTGTATTCCTTAAACTTCTCAAAGGCTTGTGATTTATATCTCATTAAATACACATAGCCATATCTCGAGAAGTCATCAATAAAAGAAATGAAATAGAGGTGACCCCCTTTTACCTCCATGGACATGGGTCCACACACATCCGAGTGTATGAGCTCGAGAAGGTCAACATCCCTCTCACCATGTCCACTAAAGGGAGCCTTGGTCATCTTCCCAATGAGACACGACTCACAGGTATCAAATGGCCTGTATTCGAATATATTCAAATACCCATTTGAGTGTAGGTGAGATACTCTTTTCTCACCTACATGACCAAGCCTGCAATGCCATAGATATGTAGAATTCACTTCATCAGCATTGGAAACTTGCATAACATTAGAACATGTATCTAATACATAAAGACCATTGACTAATGAACCATTGGCTATAACCAAACCATTATTTATTATAGAGCACCCAGTGCTATTAAAAGCCAATGTATATCCAATGTTATACAAACCAGAGATTGAAATAATGTTCTTAATAATATTAGGAACATAATAACAGTCATTCAGCTCTAGAATGACTTCTGAAAGTAAACTGAGGCGTGCAGTCCCGACAACTTTGGCAGAAACTAAAGCTCCATTGCCCATCCTCAGTTCAATCTCCTTTTTACCCAGCCGCCTTCTATTTGTCAGCACCTGCACAGAATTGCAGATATGAGATGCACATCCAGTATCCAATACCCATGATGTGGATTCCATATATGACAAATTAAGGTTTGTGACAAAAATACCTTTATTTAGAATTATCTTGTAATTCCTTTTCCAATGCCCTAGTCCCCGCATTGAAAACACTTGTCTTCTTTTTCATTCTTCTTGCCATTCCTTTTGTCAACTTTGGCGAGTTGCTTACCCATGGCCTTCTTCTTTCCCTTCCCTTTGTCACCTTTGGTGGATATCTGGGTGGCCTTCCTTTTCTTGTTGGCCCGACCAACAATCATTACATAAGAAGATGGTTTATCTTTCTGCATAGTTCCTTCAGCACTCTTTAACATGTTGAGCAGCTCCGGGAGAGTTGCATCAATTCTATTCATGTTAAAGTTTATGATGAAGGAAGAAAAGGAATCGGGCAATGACTGGAGTATAAGATCAATGCACAGTTCAAGATCCAACTTGAACCCCAGTGCATTTAGTCTCTCTATCCACTCCATCATTTTCAGTACATGAGCCTGTACTGAAGCACCCTCTGACATCCGTGTCCTGAAAAGCTCTTGGAGATGTCATACCTCTCAATCCTACCCTGCTCCCCGAAGAGCTGGCGTAGATTAAGAAGTATGCTTCTACAATCAGTCTTTTCGAATTACCTCTGCAGCTCGGGAGCCATAGAGGCCAACATGTAACATTGGGCAAGGGAAGAGTCTTCAGACCATTTGGCATAAGTCATTAACTCGCCCTCGTCGGCATCGGGAGCTGGCTCAGAATGAACCGTGTCCAACACGTAGGCTATTTTTTCGGCGGTGAGGACTATGCGTAGATTACGCAGCCAATCCGAGTAGTTCGGTCCAGTCAGTCTGTTGGCATCCAAGATGCCGCGGAGGGGGTTGGACGACGACATTGTAATCTGGAATAAGAAATAAAAGACAACTTAGCATGTGTTCAAGTTCTAACTTAGATGTGATTTTCTATCTTAGTTAGTCCCACTATTTTTCGATCGAACTATATAACCCTTAGTATATAGAACGAGAGATCAATGAGATCAACCTACTGGGTCGGAATCTCAACGAGACTGATGTATGACCTTGTGGAAAGCACAACAAGCCATACACCATCTCAAGGGCAGTCAACAAGCACTTGCATCTAATGCAATATCCGATATTCGGCCCCCGAGAAATCATCCCCTTGTGGAAAGCACAACAAATGATATTCTCGGTTAGATCTAACCATCATTACTACATAGCAATGAGTTCATGACCCGACCATTGTGGAAAGCACAACAAGGCCGAGTTCAATTCCTCACCCCATTGAGACCGAGCCTTGGAGTTTTATCCCACCCCCAAACTCATGGACCTTGTGGAAAGCACAACAAATCCATGAAATGAAGACGTTCATTCACTCCATAATGATGGAGGGCCACGACGACTCCTAGAGCCACGCTTACCAGATCTAAAATTTAATCGTGAGGGAATTTGATTTTATCTTGATCTCACCCTAGGTGGTAATATAAATATATCCAATATATTTACCGTACCTAGTAGTTTGCACAAAGTAAATGCATCTAATGCAAAATTAAATCGCAAGTGATCATGGACTTTATTCCTAATGTAACTAAGACATCCGGCCCGCTTCCGAAGCAGCTGGATCGTCCTCGTCGGGTGTGCTCCGCGCTTTCAAACTCCGACGCCGCATTAATTACAACTTTTACACGGCACGCAGGCCGGCAAAATTTAAATTACATGTGACTCAAATTCCAGCAGCCCTTAGGGCGAGTACAACTGTAAAGGGAGATAGAAGTACATAGGAATTTTAACAGAGAGAGAAAGGAGGTTCGCAGACCCCAATTAATTACATTAACCAAGTCCATGATCACTTGCCAACCCATTCATGTAAAATCAATCAAGGGTTATTTCTGAAAATAATCCTTACTTTTGGATTTAAAAATGGGATGTGCAAACAAAAATAGGCTAGCTTTGTTTAATTTTAAAAATCGAAACAGGATTAACTAAAATTAAACACATAAGCAAGTCAATGCAAGGTAAATAAAGCAAATCACGTAAAGAACCATCATTTATAACAGGGGCATGCATATTTGAATCTGATTCAAATAAGTTAGATAATTGAGATAATTATTTAAATTTAAATTTAAATTTAATTATCTAATAATCAAATTTAAATTAAAATTTTAAACATGACAATCATTTAAATTTAAATTCAAACTAATTATCTAATAATTTATTTGAAAGTAAATTTAAATAATGCAATTATCCTCAATTATCAATATTCTAAAATTTAAAATTTTGAATTTAACAATTATCTAATAATTAAAATTCAAATATTTAAATTTTATACACTTAATCTTCAATAAAATTCAAATTATGATTTTAATAATTATCTAATAATTAAAAATTAAAAATTAAATTTTTACTGAAGTAACTTCACTTATTACCATTTTATCTCAAGGTAAATAGTAATTATCTCACCTTAATAAATTTAAAAAGGTTAAATAAAATTTAACATTTAAATTTTACTATTGAGATAACACAATTAATATTTGAGATAAAAATTTAGATTAATTTATTGTGCATTATATATATATATATATATACACTAGCACAATTAAATTAAATAAAAGTAATTTTTTTAATAAAAAAAATCGCATCCCACTTTTGCGGGCGCGACCGCCCACGAGGGACGCGTGGGCGGACGAGCCCGCGCGCGCCCGCACGCGGGCGGCCGTTGGGCGCCCGCGTGGCGGGACCGAGCGCCCGCCTGCCGCGCCGCCACACGGCGCGCCCGCGTGCGCCGCCCGCGCATGCGGGCGGGCGCACTGCGCCCGGAGTGGTGCAGTGCGCCCAATGCAAATTTTTAAAATTTTTTTACAAAAAAATTTATGGCGTGGATGCCCAGCATCCAGGAAGAACAGCAATGCCCAACATCCCTTTCTTCTGTATAACAATAGAAGATTTTAAATTCCCCTAAAGATATGGTTCTATACGGAGCTAATACACCGACCAGAGCGTCAACCTGGCTCTGATACCACTGTAAGGTTCCACACAGCACAGTACGGGCAACGCAGCGGATAACAAAAATTTATTTACCTGAACCCGGCTAGATGGAATCCCAGATCCATGCTCTAATCGATGTTTTAATCACCCAACCCCTAACTACGGGTTGCGTATTTATACCTTGCGCGGAACGACGTTGTCTATAGTGCCCGAGGTAGAATACTGCGAATACCGAGCCGCACAGATGCACGGCCTCTAGAGTAGATCTACACGGATCCTTGCGCAGCGACGGTACCCCCCGGCACGACCTTCCCCAACCTTTTCACCTTCTGGAGAGAGAGAGAGCAAGAGGGAGGAAGGGGGGAGGAGCTAATCCTTCTTCTCTTAACCTTAATGTTTGATTAGCCAAGAGGAAGGAGAAGCTCCCGTAACATCCATATATATAGGATTTGGCCATTTCTAAAAAAAGCTCCAAAGGACCAAAACTGTATATATGTCCTGCCCATTATTGTACATATATATTAAGCCCCTTTTAGATGCCTTTCCAAAAGGAATTAAAGGGAATTAATATATGCAATTATACAATAATAATCCGTCAGCCAAGAATCTATTGTGTGTGATCCTCTAGGCCCATAGTCACTCTAGTTTAAGACCCATTAACTTCTAATTCTCAATTAGAAGTAAATTAAACTTATTATTCGCTTCTACTAGAGCCGAATAATAGTTTAATTCATTCCGAACATTTGATCACGTTGGGTCAAGCAAATCCACGTGATCTTAGAGGATGCCGGGTTTAAACCAGCATGTCTGGTACCTGTAAGTCTATAGTTGCCGCATCGCTATAATCCCTCGCTCATTCTATGAGTCTAGTTCGATCGAGGGTATGGTTTCTGTCAAACCCCATGATCGTGCCATTTGACCATGGCCTCCTTTAAAGTGTTTGACGTCCGTTCTAAACGAACTCACACGACCCTGGCCAGGGATTTAACAGAGCGTCAATGTCATGACCCATTAACTGTCTGATATATACCCGACAGTGAGCGATCCACTCTTGACCATTGATGATCTTCACACGTATCTTGGAGTGGTTAATGACTCGGTAACTCATGACTTATGGTTAAAGTCACTTAGCCAAGTAATTAAACCATTACAGTCCTCGTGTAAGATCCGATCAATGTCTCAGGTCAAAGGACCAACGATGCTACTGAGACCATTGGATCTTCAGTTGACATTAGGTATAATCAACCATCTGAAGATCCAATAGCAGATCAGTTCAGTGCACTTCCTCCCAGGACGTACACCTACACATATGTGTTGGTGTCCCGCACCAGTGACCATGAGACTGGTCCCTAACACATCATGTGTACTGGTTTAATAGGTAATCAAAGTCCCCGAGTGATTACCCTCCAACCAGGAACAGTTTAAGGTATGTGTCCATGTAAAGTCAGTCTCATGATCGAGATTCCATCTCGAGTTGACTTTACAATCACATATCCTAGGGACATCGTAAAGTAATATACAATCACATATTTATGCTCAAATACCACTTTATTAATAATGAACAACGTCGTACATCTATCGGCCTACCTGACCTAAAATTGGCATGTAGCACACCAATACTAACACAGCTCCCGCTGTATGCTCTCGTGTAGGCCAGCCTTAAATCGTGAGAGGGTGACGAAGGCATCTTCCACGACATGACTCTGTAGGAAAAATTCATCGAACTTGGCGATGTATTCATCTACCGACTTCCCATCTTGGGTAAGTTTCTGTCATTGGTCTAAAAGACGCTGATGGTAGGAGGGTGGCAGATACTTCTCCCTAAGTTTCTCCTCCATTTCTTCCCACGTGCTGATGCTCTCCTCTCGTCTCCTTGCTATGAGATTCTCAACATTACACCAGTAGGTTTTGACTTGACCTAGGAGTTTCATCTTGGCAAACCTCACCCTTGTAGCAGGGGCCATGCGGTGATGTCAATCAAAATATTGATCCATCCCGGTCTCCCAATCAAGATATGTGACGGGATTTAGGGACCCATCAAAACTGGGAGCGTCTATTTTGACGTTCCGTAGGATGATCTCCTCATCGTCGTGGTCTCTCCCTCGATGTGCATGATCCTCTTGCTCTCTACCTTGAGGAGCCTGATTCTGATGGGTTTGGTCTCTCTCTTCCCTTGGGTTGGCTACGGGATCTCTGCGACCATTCAAGCTCCCTTCCTCTTTCTTCACGTGATCCTCTAAGGCTCAGATCCTCTCACCTAGCTCCGCTCGCAATTGGCCTATAGATCTTTCAATTTGGGCCATAAGATGTTGTTCGAGCTGGGCTAGCATGGCATCCATGCTATCCTGATCCATGGGTGATTGTAGCGTTGAAGTGCGCTCTAGACGGCCTGATGAATTTCTAGACCAACGTGACATGCACGGGCTTGGACCTAAGTGATGCAATCCTGGGACCAAAAATTAGCAAGGTGTAGACCCAATTTGTTGGCTAATATGCAAAGGGTCAATTCCTTTTGCGAAGGGACCGGTCAGGGAGAGTTGCACTCCCGTAGACGAAGTAGTTGTGGAACTACCTCCTGATAATTATGGTGCCATAATGTGGCAATTCTAGGGCTCAAAGGATGGGCACATACAAGTTCTCTCTCTCCGTCCACAGCGATGCACTCAGGGGACAGGCTGCATGGATAGGGCACTCTCTCACTTCGTCGCACGGCAACTGATAAGGATACTAAATGAGCAAGAGATTGGAGCACATTCCTAGCTAGACTGAAAAGTCTAGCTCCGACCGGAGACGAAGGCGAGTGGGGACGTGCGTGCCCGCATGGCGTCGACGAAGCTTGGATGGTTACAACAAATTCACTCCACGTAGGGAGGGTGTAATTATTACAAAACTGTTTAATTTAAAAAAATTTCACGCAGGGGAACAAATCAATTCAGACTTTCTCCGCGCAGGGAGACTTTCGGACACTCACACTCCGTAAATTACGGACTGTCTGTCGGCGACCGGGCGACCCTGGCACCGGTCGGGCTATCGTTGTGGACTCGGGTGCCACAACCAATAGTTTAATCAATATATATATATATATATATATATATATTATATTTAACATTTTTTTATCAATTTTCAAACTTTTCCTGCGCGTCTCACACGGCTGGCAGTCAACAATGGCTGGCAGGCGGTCAAACGCGACAGTGGGCCCCGCGTGTCTTACGCGGCACGGTCGACGATGGCGGGCGGCCAGCAGGCGTGGTGAGCGCAGGCGCAGGCGCGCGCGAGCGTGGCACGCGGCAGGCGTGGTAGGCGGGCGCGGTCGGCGAGGCGAGCGTAGATGGCGAGGCGCCACGCGGGCGCTGGCGTGCGGCCATGCGGCAGGGGGCGCAGGCAGGTGCGGGCGGGCGTGGGCGTGACCGGGCGCGGGCGCGGGGGTGGCCGAGTGTGGGCGCGGGCGACTACGCGGCACAGGCGGGTGGCCACGCGGGCGGCTCAGGCGGCACGGTCGCGGGCGGTGGCCGGGAGCCGGGCGCGGTAACGGGTAGGCGCGGGTGCTGGCCGTTGGGGCCGAAGAGGAATTTGAACTGGGCACGGGCGACGATGCCTGGCCCCTGTGAATGTGATTTTTTTACCTCTCTCTCTCTGTCGAGAGACCTTTCGTTTCTTTTTTTTTCACGTACAGAAGTTGGGGAGGGGAAATGATGCGGATGTCGGGGTTGACGGAGACGCCGTTGTTGGGCTCTGATACCAAATTTGACGCGACAACGTCGTGGAAAGGATCGACGGCACTCCGGAGGGGCGAACGGGACGGGATAACCACTACCTCACACAGCTCGATTTCACACCGGACGATCTCTCACCGGGCAATCACTCTATTCTGACAAGGGAGAAGGAGGGAAGGGGAGGCATCGAGGGGCAAAGCGCCTTACGTGGGTTTCTTTCATTCAATCTATGCATAAGAAAATAACACACTAGCCCCCCTTTATATTGGAAAGGCTATATTACACTTGGACAATCATACCCCTAAACATTTAAGCTAATGACATCTATGTCCTGGCCTTATAAAACAAACTACAACAACTATCTTTTGACTCTTGGGGTTTAATAAAATAAAATACCCACAACTTTTGACTATGGCTAGCCTAATAAAATAAAAGTAAATAATACATGTAGCAATATATGTATTATACACACAATACACAAATAAAATACATACTCAATACACACAAGTAAATACTCATGACGTTGAGTCTTCAAGAGGTCGAGTCTCAGAGCCGTAAGCTCGGTGGGGTCGGGACGGTGCGGCGTCGGCTGCGTGTGACTGGTCCGGTGGTGTCCCCACCAGCCCTTGCTCCATGGCTGGACTTAGAGCGAGGAAGATAAGAATTCACAAGATCCTGCACTGCTTGTTGAACGTGTCGTCCACAGAGACCGCATTCTTAAGAACACGTCCATAACAGTCGCCACATCTTGAATGCGCACACATAGGAGACCACGTTCTTTCTGGGGTCTCTTCTGGCCGATTTTTCCTTATTCCGAGATAAGTAGTGGTATTTAATTTATATCCATATTATTATTATTTTTATGATATCTCGGTGGTGATCACGATTTATTTTCTTTCATCTCTCATCATCACTTATTTAGTTATTTGTGGTACTTTAGTGGTTTTTGCTTCTACAGCGAGTCTCACTTTCAGTGATCCTCCCACTAGTTATAGCTGACCTCAGAATATAGTTGTCGACCCACTTGGGAGTGGTGGAGGCTAGTCCCGAGTAGACGATTTTTAAGCTGGTTACCGTAGGGCCCCTTGCCTTTGCTCTCGAGTCCGGGCTGGGGAAAAAACCAGCTAAAGGGCCCGACTTAGAGTAGATAGTCTATGTGTACACACATGGTTGGGGGCTTCAGACTTGTGCTGACGAGTACGACTCTAGTTAGTCCTTGTTCTGTGGTTACTTACTTATGGTATATCAATTTTCGTCTAGGGCGAGTAGGGAGACACCTGAGGCTATGGACTAAGCCGTCAGGGGACGCATCCGAACTTGCTTCTAGTTGATAGTGCTCATGTCACTTGAGAGTAGTAACTCGGGTTTTCTACTAACGAGGTTTAGTGTTTTGGCGACTCGGTGTCCCTGTTACTTATGATCGAGATATGGTTCCTTGTTGTCCTTGAGAGTCCTATTTCAGCAGCATAGCCATGTTCCTCGTTGACCAACTAAGGGTCTACCTGGTAGCCTAGATTCTTGCCCTACTTATACTCTAGGAGAGATATCTCGATGTAGGTTATTATGATCCAATCTTTTGTAGTCCAACTTACGAGATTTCAGCTTAGCGTGGTTCATACTTGATACTCGTGGTATCCCGTTGCTCCTTGGGCTTTATGTAGTTAGTGGCATATTGTGGTTATTCATTGTTTACAGTATTGTTCTTCTTATCTTATTATTTTTCTTGCTTTATTAATTGCTGTTCTGGTTATTGCGTTATGTTGTGGTGGGATCTACAGGACCCCTATTGAGCCAATGAGATGAGACTCACCCCTTTCCTTTTTAGGTTCAATGTGCCTCCTAGTCGTCTAGAGGTCTTGAGCAGTGCCCGAGAGTCCTAGCTGTTGACATGTTTTTCCCTTTCCCCTTTTTGATTATCCTTCCAAATCCTTTCTTTATTGTGTTAATGTAAAGAACTAAACAACGTGTAAATAGCAAGGGGAAGGATGTGGAGTGTGTGTGTGATCGCCACCAAGGTGCCGAATGTAAGCAAGTACACCGTACCTTGGAAAGAAAGGGGAGACACTCGCCTAGAACATCATTGCAGCAATACGCAGTTCTGAATGAACCGCCCAGTGAACGCGCGGTCGCTCGACAGACCGCCCAACAGCGTTGGAACGAACACGGGACGAAGAGTAGCTGGATGACAGGACAGTTCAGGATCAACCGCTGGACAGAACTGGACAGTCAAGATGAAGCCGCCCTATTCCTCGTACGGACAGATGAAGAGCGCTCTATGCCACCAACTCCCAAAGCGTGGGATCTCTACCTCCACCCTTTCCGGCCGGCCAGAAAGGATGGGCCTCGTGTTAGGATGCCGCTGACCTGAAACAAAGTATAGAACACACAAAGAAACCCAAAGTCAATACTATGAAGTGTAGCAACTATAAAGGAATACGAAGAATGAACTAACTAACATGAAATGGGGGATATCTGGGGATTTTTAAACCCCTAGGGGCGTCAAAAGATAGAAGGGTGTGTGTAATGGAATGTGATGATGAAAAACGTGGACCAAGAATAAAGGAAAACGATGCATGCAATGACGAACAGACGGTGAGACTATGAGTACAAAGACTCAAAACTTCAAGTACTCCCTGAACCGGAGGCTTGTGTGGACGTAGAAAGCCTCCCTCCTTGACTGTAGGTCGCTTGAGAATTCGGTAGAATTTCACCGTGACTTTAAAAATCTCCCCCCCTTTCCAAGCTTGACCGTTAATGTCTATTTATAGAGCCCACAAAGTCAGCCCCGAAATTAGGGTTTCCAACGAAAATCCACTCGAGATATCAACATAAAATCTGTAGATAATGGAATTATCTTCCAACCAGTTCAAATGGCACCCCATTTAGTTGAGAAACCGCAGAGAAATGGTTGGAACAAGTTAAGGATAAAACCACGGATGGAGAGAGAAAAACCTTTAGTTTTTCAACAATCGAACCATTGCGTGGTTGTGCGATAGACCGCCCAGACTATTGGGCGGCCCATTACCAGACCGTCCAATCTGTCGGTGGAAATTAAATAAATAAGAAATATTACTCAAATATCCATCGAACTGACCGAACATTCCGCCGTTGGACTCTCATGGATTGGACAGTGAGAGAGCGAGAGAGAGACGAGTACTAGCAACAAAGAGACAGAGATGAAATATACCATCAATAATAAATATATTATCAAATTTAAAATATTTATAAGACAACAGATATTAATTAGGTGATCAATGTTGATAAGAATCGAATTATTTACTAATTATATGCTAAAAATTTTAAGGATGATGTTTTAGGTTTCTATTTACAATATGTTAACTATAATTTTATTGTCACGTAATTTATATGCTTTAACTTTTACATATTTACAATATATTTTTCAACTAAAATCACTGTCATTTTAATATTTTTTAGAGCAATATATACTATAATGTTAATTAAAATATACCTATGTATAAATTATTTAGCAATGAATATCAGTTGGTGTGAGAGAGAGGGAGAGAGAGTGACGCGCGAGTGAGGGGAGGGAGAGAGTGAAGGGGGAGAGAGAATAAACTTTCATTAAAAAAATCATGAAGTAGGGGCAAATATAGTATTTGGGTTGTCATAGGTAAAGAGTTAACTCACTTGTTACCGAATCACAATCGAGTAAAAGTAACTTAACACACTTCTTTACTTCCAGGTTAACTATCTTTCTACCAAATCAAAATTAGGTTAATTCGAAGCTAAGTTAGGTAAATTTATTTAACCCACAAATTGCATAACCTCTTTCCAAAACGGGGCTAAGCCTCACTTTGGTTGAGAGTTATCTCTGGGTTAACTTTAGGTTAAGCCAAAGTTAACTCAGAGATAACTCTCGACATACTTTGATATGTCATTTATGTTAATCGGGTGTGAAAGAGAGGTAATCCAAGATTAACTTTTAACCCCACCCTGCAAGTCTCATTTAATGTTACTTTTAGCTTCTCTCTCTCTCATATTTGTTTACGTTTAATATTAAATTGTTATAATTTTTATCTTATCTAAATTTTTAGTTAATAATATTAGTGATAATTTTTATCAACATGTTTGATATGTCATTTATGTTAATCTGATGTGAAAGAGAGGTAATCTAAGATTAACCCTGGATTATTAAATCCATCTTCTCACCTTCGATAACTTTTAACCCCACCCTGCAACTCTCATTTAATGCATTTTACGTTACTTTTAGCTTCTATCTCTCGTATTTGTTTAAGTTTAACATTAAATTGTTATAACTTTTTATCGTATCTAAATTTTTAGTTAATAATATTAATGATAATTTTCACAAAACAATTTATTATTATAATAACATAATTATCATGAGGAATTTATTAAAAATATTTATAAAAGTTAAAAAATAAAGATATTAAGATAAATAGTAATTTTTAAAAATATTTTATGATTTTTAAATTTCAATTAGTGAGATTAATAATGTTATTTATAAAAAAATATTTTCATGATATATTATATTTATAAAATATATTAAAATATTTAAAAATAAGGTAAAATAATTTTTTTTAAAGATGAACAGTAACATAAACCCGTAAGTAATGTCATTTTTGACTTTTAAATTTTAATTAGTGATATTATTGATGTCATTTATCAAAATAAAATTATTTTCATGATATCTTCAATTTATATAATATATCAAAATTTTAAGGTAAAATAATTTTTTAAACATAAATCCATAATTAATGTCATTTTTGACTTTTAAATTTTAATTAGAGATTACTAATGTTATTTTTCAAAAAAAATTTATTTTAATGGTATATTATATTTATAAAATATAGTAAAAACATTTACAAGTTATGATAAAATAAAAAAATTCAAAGACGAACAGTAATATAAACTCGTAATTAATGTTGTTTTTGACTTTTAAATTTTAATTAGTGAGATTGTTGATGTTTTTTATCAAAACAAATTATTTTAATGGTATATTATATTTATGTAGTATAATAAAATATTTAAAAATTAAGATAAAATAAAAAATTTTAAGGATGACCAGTAACATAAATATGTAATTAATGTCACTTTTGACTTTTAAATTTTGATTAGTGAGATTATTAATTTTTTATCAATTTTTTATGATATTATTTATCAAAAATATTTTTATTTTATGATATATTTAATTTGTAACATAATTAAAATAAATTTAAATCAGAATAAATTAAATTTTTTAAAGAAGAATAGTAACTTAAACTAGTAATTAATGTGTGTGAGAGATAGAGAGTGACTAAAGAAAGAGGGGAGAGGAGAGAGGCAAAGAGAGAGAGAATGATAGATATATTAAAATTTTTAAAAATATATAAATATTTCATTTATTATCGTTATTAGGTTAACTTACTACTTATCGTATCACACTAGATTAAAATTAGGTTAGTCCACTTCTTTACTCTCATATTAATTACTCTCCTATCAAATTAAAAATAATTTAACTCTAAACTACTTTAATCAAGTTTAGTTATCCAACTCTAATTTAACTCCATATCAAATAGAGACTCGTTCTCTAAATCGGATGATTTACAAATTATATGGTTTACAAATTATATATATATATATATATATTGTAAAAGAAGACCGGGGACGGGGCAGAGGCCGGTGTTGCCCGGAACGTCTATCTGTGGGTTGACCTGATCGTGGGCGGCGACCGCGATGGTGGCGGCTGCGTCGTCCAGGTGGAACACCGGCGTCGGCGACCTACCGGTGCCGGGGGCGTTGGCGGGTGACACAGGGGGCGGGGACGAGGAGTCGATGCTGGCGGAGTTGCTGATGCTGGGGGGACAAGGAGTGGCGGAGGCGGCGGCGGGGGGCGGCGGGAAAAAGGCGAAGAGGAAGAAGGCGGCGCGGTGGCCGCCGGGGTTCCGGTTCCACCCGACGGACGAGGAGCTGGTGCTTTACTACCTCAAGAGGAAGATCCGCCGCCGCCGCCGCGGCGTCCCCCCCGCTGTGATCGGCGAGGTCGACGTCTACAAGTGCGAGCCCTGGGAGCTCCCCGGTGAGCAATCGCGCCAAAATCCTGCATCCTCTCTCTCTATCTCTCTCTCTCCGGATTTGATTCGATCCTCCTAGCGCCCCTCCCAACCTTTCCCCGTTAGAAAAAAAAGGGAAGATAAAATTGATGGTTTTTATCCATTGATGTGGCCGCTATTAATAATTCTCTCCACCTTCATCATATCACAATCGCCATCATCTGGTTATGGGCTGACCTGCTGCTGTAATTTATGCTGTTTCCATAAATACTACATCTTTTTCCTCGAATTTTTCCTGTGTCGATTCTCCGATGCTGGCTGGCTTTCTTTACCCGGTCTCTGTCATACGTATGTAGCACGCCTCCTCCAGAATGCCAACGGCAAGGCGTCTTCCGGCAGCAGAGAGGGATATCCAAGCTCGGGCTCCAGTGCTGAATCTGGTGTTGCAGAGAAGGTCACCTGAGGAACACTAACAGATGCTTGAGAATTGCGATCAGAACAGTGAGAAGAGCTCAGATCCGTAGGGATTCCAGAGCTCGGTGAAGAACTAGAATACTAAAGAGCTGAACTAGAGAAAGAGGGATCTGGTTTGGTATATGGTTGGATGATCGCCTTCGTGGTCGATCCATCCCTTTTATATTCCTCTGTAAAGCCATCGTGTAAGAATCACTGGCTGGGGTTGAGCCACATCAAATCCGGCTAATCCCCAAGTGGTTTAAGAGGAGCTAATTAATGTAAACTTTGCAACTAATTACATTTTTATAGCTAAGAACTTCCCTCAACTACCGGCTCGCAAAGGTTGAGCCGGATTCAGCTGCTGCACAGTCGCCCTCTCAGCAGCTCGATCCGGAGCAGCTGTTACAAACTCCTCCCCCCCTTTTAAAGCGACCTTGTCCTCAAGGTCGAAGGATGGATAGGAGCTGACAAATGGATAGTAGTCTTCCCATGTAGCATCTTCCGGTGGATGACCCTGCCATTGAATCAACAATTGAGAGACTGGCTTGTTCTCTCTTTTCACCATGCGTCTGCCCAGTAAGCAAAGAGGCTGTCTGTCTGGTTGGGGACCCAAGTCTGGTAATGGCAAGGTCTGTACAGTAGCATCTCCGGCTTTAAGCTTGAGCTGAGATATATGGAAGACGGGTGTATCTTAGCATTGGGAGGGAGCTGCAGGTGGTAGGCCACTGCACCAACTCGGTTGATAATCTGATATGGACCGAAGTAGCGTGCTCTGAGCTTAGCATTGCTTCGATGAACCACAGAATGCTGTCTGTATGGCTGGAGCTTCAAATAGACCCAATCGCCAACTTGATATTCTTTCTCAGTGCGATGTCTGTCAGCCATCCTTTTCATGCGTTGTTGAGCTCTGGACAGGTTAAGTTTAAGTTCCTGGAGTATGGCATCCCGACTGCGCAATGACTCAGCTACCTCTTGGACCTTAGATGTGCCTGGGACATAGAAGAGCAGTGTAGGTGGTGAAACCCCATATACTGCTTCAAAAGGAGTGGTGCCAGTGGAGCTATGGACTGAGGTGTTATACCAATATTCAGCCCAAGGAATCCACTGAAGCCATTTGTGTTGTTGCTGATAGCAGAAGCAGCGGAGGTAAGTCTCAAGGCATTTATTCAAACACTCTGCCTGACCATCTGTTTGAGGGTGGTAGGCACTGCTCGTGTGCAGTTTCACACCTTGGAGTTTGAAAAGTTCAGCCCAGAAATGACTAGTGAAGATAGCATCTCGGTCAGATATAACGACTTGGGGTATCCCATGTAGCTTGACCACCTGTTGAATGAATTCTTGGGCAACTGAAATAGCAGTGTAGGGATGTCGGAGGGGAATGAAATGTGCATATTTTGTGAGGCGGTCAATGACTACCAAAATGGAGGTTTTCTGGTTGGAAGGAGGCAGCCCATCAATGAAATCCATATGAATGTGTCCAAATTTTATCAGGAATGAGCAATGGTTGTAGTAACCCTGCTGGGTGCTGCTGGATGTGTTTGTTCCTTTGACATGTATCACACTCCCTAACAAAGGACCTGACATTGTCACTCATGCCCGGCCAGTAAAATGACCTCTTGAGTCTATGTAGGGTTTTATGATAACCGGAATGACCACCTTCAGGTGTAGTATGGTGGTGATGTAGAAGTGTGGTTGTGAAGGGGTGGGACTTATGTAGGAGAATTCTGCCTTTGTAATAAAGGATGCCACCTTTCAAAGAGTATTTGTGAGGGTCTAAGTCCCATGCATGCCAGCGTCCCAACAGAGATTGAAAGATGTCTTGAGTCTGATACATTTGTTGGAGTTCAGTAAACCATGTTGGAACCATAACCGAAATAGCAAAGCAAGATGGGACAGTGGAATCATCATGCATTCTGGACAATGCATCAGCAGCTCGGTTGTGGGAGCCAGACTTGTATTCCAATGTGAAATCATACCCCAAGAGCTTGACTAACCATCTCTGCTGAGCAGGGGTATGTACCTGTTGGTTTAATAGGAATCTTAGGCTCTGATGGTCTGTTTTAATGACAAAGGGTCTGCCTAATAGATATGGCCTCCATTTCTGAACAGCAAAAATAATAGCTTCCATTTCTTTCTCATATGCAGATTTCCCCAATTGGTGTGAAGGAAAGGCTTTACTCAAATATGCAAGTGGTCTACCCGTTTGCATTAAAACAGCTCCCATGCCACTTCCTGAGGCATCACATTCAACTATAAACTGCTCATTGAAGTCTGGTAGAGCTAATACTGGTGACTGAGACATTGTAGTCTTAAGAGTGACAAAGGCTTGTTCAGCTGTAGGTGTCCACATGAAAGCTTCTTTTTTAAGTAATTGGGTGAGAGGGGCAGCTATGGTACCATAGTCTTTGATAAACTTTCTGTAGTAACCAGTGAGGCCCAAAAAACCCCTCAAAGCCCGGATGGACTTAGGAGTAGGCCATTGTAGTATAGCTTCTAGCTTGGCTGCTTCCATAGAAACCCCTTGATCTGAAATAATATGTCCCAGGTAGGCTATTGTTGTTTGGCCAAAAGCACATTTACTCAGTTTAGCAAAAAGTGAATTATCTTGTAGAACCTGCAGAACTTGAGCTAAATGATGTAAATGGAGCTCCCATGTTGCACTGTATATAAGAATATCATCAAAAAACACGAGTACAAATCTCCTCATATATTTCCTGAAGATGTCATTCATTAAATTCTGAAAGGTGGATGGTGCATTAGCCAAACCAAATGGCATTACAAGAAACTCATAATGGCCTTCATGAGTGCGGAATGCTGTCTTGGAAATGTCATCTGGGTGCATTCTAATTTGATGATACCCTGAACGAAGGTCCAGTTTAGAGAAAAACTTGGCCCCATGCAATTCATCTAATAAATCATCCACCAATGGTATGGGAAACTTGTCTTTAATGGTATTCTGATTTAAGGCTCTGTAATCTATACACATTCTCCAAGACCCATCACAGTTTTGAACCAGTAGAACAGGAGCAGAGAAGGGGCTGTTGCTGGACTGAATGTGATGGCGGGAGAAAAGGTGTTTTATTTCTGTTTCAATAATGTTTTTCTGAAGTGGTGGATGTCTATAAGTAGGAGAAGCAATGGCCTTGGACTCATCCACAAGAGGTATTCTGTGGTCATGTATTCTGCTAGGAGGTAGGTCAGTGGGTTCGGAGAAAACCCCAGAATATTGTTGTAAGATGGAAGCTATGTCAGGATGGTAAGAGCTAAAAGAAGGGGAAATGCTATTAGTAGAACTAGTAGCATCTAAGGAATAAAAACGTAGAGAATATAAAGCTCTGGCTTTCTGAATGTCCGTTCAAATTGCTTTGCTGAGACAACATCTAATGAAGCAGGTGGCAAACCTTGTAAAATATAATGTTGACCATCGAGTGAGAATTTCATAACCATGTCAGCCATATTGAAGGTGATATCCCCTAGCATCTGCAGCCATGTATTGCCCAAAACCATATCAACAGCTCCCAGAGGAAGAACTAGAAAATCCAAAGTAAATGAGAGTCCAGGCAATTTAAGTGTAAGACCCAGACACCATCCTTGAGAAGGTATTTGCAACCCTGTAGCTATCTTGACTGGTAGTGCATCTTGATGAGTGGTAGTGAGTCCAAGTTTCTGAACAATAGATGGGTCTAAAAAATTGTGAGTACTGCCATTGTCTACTAAAACTAGAACTGAAAGAGGTCCAACTTTCCCTTGTAACCGAAAAGTACCAGGTGAGACTAAATTTGAAACACTTGAGATGAGAGTGAGGGTTCCACATATTGTGGAGAAGTATTCTCTAAAGAAGTGTCATCAAGATCCCCCAAATCATAATCTGTGGCATCAGGTATACGCTGCAGGAAAAATAGCTTCTGAGATTGACAAGTGTGACCCTGGTATCCACTTGTCATCATAATTGTAGCAGAGGCCCTTCATCCTCCTTTCTTGTAACTGATGAGGTGTGAGTTTTCTGACTGGAGTGGAAGAAGGTTTAGTAGCAGCAGTCACAGGAGGTTGGGCATGTGGGACTGGTGGATATTTAGGAGCTTGAGAAGTGGAGAAGTTGTAATTAGGTGTGATGCATCGCTTGGAGAGGAATTTCTGTTCCTGAATTCTTGCAATATCCATAGCTTGGGACAAAGTTTGAGGAAAGAAGGATCTCACTTCACACGACAATTCCTCACGCAGTCCACTTAAAAAGATGCCCAATAAATGGTCTTCAGACACTCCAGTAACTCTGTTGGACAGAGTTTCAAACTATCTTTGGTAATCAGACACCGAACCAGTCTGCCTGAGCTTACTAAGTTGGCCATGAGAATCCACCACCGAGACTGAACCAAAACGAGATTCTAATCCCTTCAAAAAATCTAACCAAGATAATGAGGTTTTGGTGTTGGAGAAGTGCCAGAACCATTGTAGAGCTTCTCCCTCCAGGTAAAAGGAAGCAAACGATACTTTATGGTAATCAGGGATCTGATTATACAGGAAGTATCGATTGGCTTTAAATTTCCATTCGGATGGATCTGAAGAGCCATTATATCTAGGAAACTCATGTGAACGAAACCGGAAGGATCCCACAGAATCATGCAATGTGTCAGCAGAAATAGGAGAATCAAGAGGTTTTGCTTCCAAGGAATGGACTCGTTGTGAAACCGAGCCTAACTCATCATGCATAGTACTGAGTTTACTCTGTAAATCTTGTAGAATAGAGAGTACCGAATCCATTGTATTGGAAGTTGTTGCAGAAGATAATCCGGAGCTGCTTGGAGGTGGCTCAGACACCATTTTAGCACGCCTCCTCCAGAATGCCAACGGCAAGGCGTCTTCCGGCAATAGAGAGGGATCTCCAAGCTCGGGCTCCAGCGCTGAATCTGGTGTTGCAGAGAAGGTCACCTGAGGAACACTAACAGATGCTTGAGAATTGCGATCAGAACAGTGAGAAGAGCTCAGATCCGTAGGGATTCCAGAGCTCGGTGAAGAACTAGAATACTAAAGAGCTGAACTAGAGAAAGAGGGATCTGGTTTGGTATATGGTTGGATGATCGCCTTCGTGGTCGATCCATCCCTTTTATATTCCTCTGTAAAGCCATCGTGTAAGAATCACTGGCTGGGGTTGAGCCACATCAAATCCGGCTAATCCCCAAGTGGTTTAAGAGGAGCTAATTAATGTAAACTTTGCAACTAATTACATTTTTATAGCTAAGAACTTCCCTCAACTACCGGCTCGCAAAGGTTGAGCCGGATTCAGCTGCTGCACAGTCGCCCTCTCAGCAGCTCGATCCGGAGCAGCTGTTACAGTATGCTTGCCCTTGTGCTTGAAGTCGTCATCGTTTCTTGGTAGTTGTTTTGTTCAATCATTTTTGTTTTCCCCAGATTCCATCCAAGGTCTCCACCATTGAATCTCTTCTCCTTAGGGTTCCTGTTGTCGTGGCCCATGCTGCTGGTTGATATTTTTTGTGATCTTGAATCCCAAAATTTTGTCTTTTTTTTTAACAGAGAAATCTGTTCTGCATACCGGTGACAAACAGTGGTACTTCTTCAGCCCCAGAGACAGGAAGTACCCAAATGGATCAAGATCAAACCGGGCTACAAAATGTGGGTACTGGAAATCTACCGGGAAGGACCGGGTCATCTCTCAGAACTCCCGGCCAGTGGGCATGAAGAAGACACTGGTTTTCTACCATCGGCGTGCTCCGAGGGGTGAACGCACGGATTGGGTGATGCATGAGTATACAATGGATGAGCAGGAGCTCATGAGTCTCTGCAATGTGCAGGTTTGAAGCTTTAGAAAACTGTCACTTGCACATCTTTTTTTATTTAAGGTTGCTTTAGTTGCAGTTACATTATTCCAACTCTTTGCAGGATACCTTTGCACTCTACAAGTTATATCAAAAGAGTGGCCCTGGTCCCAAGAATGGCGAGCAGTATGGGGCACCTTTAATAGAAGAGGAATGGACAGATGATGATCCAGTGGATGACTCTGTACCAGAACCCCTTGACAATGAAGACTCACCATCTGTGCTCCCCTCTGGTGATGGTACTCCTGCACCACAAAACCATGTGCAAGGTCCACCTCCCATGGACAATATAGAGGCTTTTCTGCTGCAAACTGAAAATGATCTGGGTGTGAATGAGTTGCCATCCAATCAGCAGTCAATTGGTCTTGAAGATGTATCACAGGTATGCAAACTCTAGTCAAGTTCATATCTGTTCCCTTTGAATTACAAGTTGACTGGCAGTATTCAGGAACAAGAAATCTCATCTCCATAACTAAACAGGAAACATTTCTGTGTGACTGGCAGTATTCAGGAGCAAGAAATCTCATCTCCATAACTAAACAGGAAACATTTCTGTGTGTGACTGGCAGTATTCAGGAGCAAGAAATCTCATCTCCATAACTAAACAGGAAACATTTCTGTGTGTGTAGTTATCTGTAGTTTTAGATATGCTTGTTTAGTTGAAAATAACTGGAAAATGGTCTGTATAGATGTTGTGAAGCAAGAATGTCTTCTACTTTCATCCCCTTAAGTTTACAAGGGAAGATATGCAAATGATACTTTGTTGCACAGAAGAGACTGCAAGTTCGTATGTTTTTTTTTTGAAGCAATAATATTTTTTCCCTTACTGTTAAGTTTTGAAAAGTGTAGTGTATCTTTCTTTTTCCTCCTTTCCTGTAGATGCATGCGTATTGAAGGTTAATTGGATAAAGAAAGATTTTAGTTTTGTGCACTGTAGCTCATGAAGGTAGTCAGTGGATTGATATGGTATCCTGATCCTTCGTTGGCAATAGGTTGAAGCTGTGATGGAAATCCAAAGCCGTAGGCTAGAGTCTGCTCTTCTGGAAGCTTCTACGGTGGATCAGAACATTATCTGCGGCCAACATGAGCCAGTTACTGGTGAAACCACTTGCAATGTTGCACAATCTGTTTCTGCTGTTGCTCAGCCATTGGAAATGCTTGAGGCAGCATCAGGACCCAACTGTTTTGAACAAGACCTGGGAAATATGTTGGACGACTTTTTGGAGATCCATGATTTTGGTGTTCCAGGGGCCAACCCTCAATCAATGGAGGACTTGAGTCACGGGCAACAGTTTCATGAGAATGATTTATTTTATGACCCCTTTGAGAGCTTTCCTTCAGCAGTTCTTTTGTCGGAGACATCAGAGTCTATCACTCAAGTTGCTGCACATTTGTACCAGGAAGGTATCAGTGAAGATGGAAATCAAACCCAGGTGGAACACAAGATCTCTCAGCTCTGGGCATATGACTCAAGTCCTGGTGTATCTGCTCCAGTGGTGCCCTATGAGAGTGTTATTGCATCTCCACCTTCAGGTGCTTAACTGGAAATATTCTTCGAATATGCCTCAATGATGTGTTACCTGCAATGTTGTTATTGATTTACTTGTTTCTTAACTACCTACGCTATTAAATTTTGTAGGCGGAATAACTGGTGGGAGCAACACTGATCAAGGTGAGCAACAACTGCAAGAGGGCAATGGTGGAGCAGCGTTTGATCGCTGGATGAATTCACTGTCGAGACTGTTAATTGATTCAGTCCCTACCAAACCAGCTCTTGCCTTAGAGAATGAAGTGGTGGTTGGTGGGGCATCGGACCGTGTGTCAAGCTTCCAGGCAGGACATCTACAAACTAGAAGAAGCCTATGCGCTGTGGTGGCTGGGAGAACCCATGTAAGGAGGGGAGATAGCCGTGGCGGTGGGGTCCTCTTTCTCTCATTTCTTGTCGCATTAGGTGCTGTTTTTTGGGTGGTGACAACAGGAACCACACTGAAGATTTTCAGATCTCTAGTTGGGAGATTTATTACTTCGTAGTACAGGGAGTGCCTGTACATATCTCTGGCCCTGCCAAGTGGGAAAGGGGAAACAGGAGGAGATAGAAGAATAAAGACACATGGGACCATGAACGACTTGTGTAGATGGCCCTCGCTGCAAAGCCGTCCTCATGTGTCCCCATGTTCCTAGTAAACAGCTTACAACCTTGTAAAGATTTGGTAAAAAAGCTCTACGGTTCCCGAAGAACAAGAGAGAATAAAAGATGGATGCAATGTTACGAGTGAGTGGTGTGAGGACTCCGAGGGAGTGTGAGGCCCTCGGCCAACTAGAGTTGTTAGTTTCACATTAGATTCTACAGAGAGTTGGACCGGATTATAAGAAAAAAGAGTCTCTTATTTCAATGCCTAAATTTTGGGGAAGAATAAATGATTCCTAACATGCAACATAGTAGATCGAACACCCGGTCTACCTCTTGTTGGCCTGCTGTGATGATTTAAATGCCATTGAGAAGCTGGTTCTTACTTTCCTGATACTAGAAGTAGAACATGGCACACTCGGGGATCTGACAACCGTGCTGCAATTGTAATTAGGGGTGAACATAAATCGAACCAAATCGAAAAATCGAACCAAATTAAATCGAACCGTTCGGTTTGATTCGGTTTGGAGTCGAATTCGGTTTGATTCGGTTTCATAACGTGGAACCGAACCGAATAAATCGAATTAAAATTAAAAAATTAAAAATTAATTACATACATATAAAAGTATATAAAATATAACTATGTTTATTTTTATTTTTCTTTTATATACATATAAGTCATTAAATTTATATATATTGTACTAAAATATAAAAATTCGGTTTGAAACCGAACCGAACCGAAATTTTTCGGTTTGCTTTGGTTTGGTTTGATAAGTAAAACGGTTTGGTTCGATTTGAAAAAAAATGATCTCAAACCGAACCATGTTCACCCCTAATTGTAATGCTGATTGTTGATGTTACGAGGAGTTTCCCTTTGTAAATATGATGATGAATCCTATTTCCAATAGATCCATTGTCACGTGACACTCGGATGTGATTTCAAAAATGTGCACGAGGTTCATTTCCTATCATAGGAAATCTAGTTGAATTTACTTCATAAATTGGCATGTTATGCTTCAAGATCAAACGAGCAAGGCAAGAGTGCCCAATGGGATAAAAAGTGTGGTACCACAGCATTACCAAACTACAATTTATTTAAATCTTCAACAGCACAGACGAGGTGGGCATGTATGAAATATGTGAACTCCATTAAATCCAATTGTGGATGCAGAGAAAAATTAAAAAAAACTCAAATGTAAAATCATATCAAAAGAGAGGAAATTGTTGGCCTGGGAAGGCTTGGGTCGCAGAATTTTCTGAATGTTGTACTTTGTATGGTGGAAAGGGATTGATTACATGTAAAATTATAAATGAGAAATCTTAAATTGTACAGTAAAATAATAAAACTTGTTAAGTGGCAATAGGACAATATTTTAGTGAACGGTTCCAAGATCGAGAAACCTTTTATATGAATTGCAAGAGGGAGGAAGAAAATAGATGTAGCAAGAGGCCACTGAGCCCCAAGTTAGCACTTATTTTATGTTTAATGTCTTCAGTGATCAAGTCTTTTTTTTCAGAGTGCCTTGTAAAATATTATTACAGATGTCAGAAACTACCTCTTAAATTTAAAAGGGATTTTTGCAAATAAGTTATTGTTATAAGTGAATTTACAAATAAAATATTTTAAAAATATATTAACAAATATATTATTACATAAAATCAAATAATATATAAATGTCATACAAGGTCATCTAAACGTGATTTTTTTACAAGTATTTGACAAAAAATGGTATGTATATTAATGTATTTTAAAAAATATTTTTTATAAACTTATACTTAATAATAACTTATTTGTACAAATCTCAATTCAAAATGATAGAGAATAACCTTTAATTTTTAGATATTGCAAATTCTCTTTTCAACATTGTATCTTCATCTTTGACATCCACCACTCCCATCCCTGACCACTGCTCTCGGCTGCCACCAGCCACGACCTCTTGCCATCGTTGGCACGATGCGGCTGTTGCGGTGGTTGGTTTCTCTTATTCCATTTAATTAATCAACCATTAGATTTTGATCTAATCTCTCTCTCTTAGATTCTTATTAAGGAAGAGGGAGAGGCTGGAAGAAAGAGGGAACGGCCAAGTGTGGTTAGAATTTCTTCATGATTTGAACTATTCACAGTCCAGAAACTAATTAACCCCTTGTCTAAAACTACATTTGGAAACAAACAATGTTAGATAAAAATTTTAGAGATTTCAAGCGTCAGAATCTCCACACTCAGTCTCTTCCAAAGATACACCTGTCCCATCAACTTTTATATTGGAGAGATTATAAAAATTAAAGAGAGAGAGAGAGAGAGGGAAGAAAAAAGAGTACACTTTTAAAATCTTCAAAAGTTACTCAGACTGCTCCTCTCGGATTTTAATAATAACCAGAAGTCTGACTACATATGATGCGTACCTGGAAAATACTCGCACCAAACTCATCCGACAACTATCCATGTACGGCTTAAGTGGCAAGAAGTGCCAACCAAACAAGAATGCCCAGCTCAAGTGGAACGACCTAACGAGTCAGGAGCACCCAAAAAAAAATTTAAAAATAAAGAGAAGACGGGTAAGTTTCCTACCACTCTACCGGTCAAAGATGGGATTGGTCCACGTGAGTGCTCGGACCTGCACAGTGAGTGCTCGACATACACGAGCAGTCACGTGGAGCAATCCATCCTTAACGGATAAGAAACCTCCAACTAACATTTCTCATAAAAGGACGGCATAAAAAAAAATGTGGTTAATCAACACAAATTTGCACCAGCAGACGGCAATTCGTCTAAGATCGGTATTTGCAACTACAAACCGTTCTACAGAAACGTACGGCCAAGGAAACAATTACATCACCAATAAATGGCTGTAAGATGTGTAGTTAGAAATTTCATGTGTATTTACAAGTGTTTCTTCCCCTAACCTTCATCCAGCCTACTGGGCTACTGCCAACAAAACACTTAACAGATGCAACATTTATATGAAATAATCAAAGCCACATAAGGAGGACTCTCATGTATAATGCTGGCACATGACATCCTCTCGCCAGGAAGGGCTCCGGAGGAAAAACCATGGCATGGCATACATCAGGACCCCGGACCCTCCAGCATAAGAAAGCTAACCCAGCAAAATAACATGCAGGTTCCCCGGACCTAAATGCCACAAACAAACAAACGGCATTTTCCTTGGCAGACTAACAAATCAAAGGCATCCCAGCACTCTTATCCATCTGCTTTTACAAAGAGCCCAGAGAAACACAAAGTCCCCTAGTAACAGGCAAGTATTATACAAGACGATGGACAATGTCAAACCACTTCTCAGAGTTCCTTGCCGCCAATCAGAGATGCCTTTGTGCACCTGGTGGTGCGGTTGGCATTGGGAAGTTATAGCTACATTGAGAACCTGAGAATTGAGGTGCCTCCACGTATGGGCTCTGACAGACAGAAATTAAACAGTAATTATTATTACTACGTGCATGATGAAGGTCCCTGAAAATCAACCTTTTTTTCTAATTGTGATTATGGGGGTCCTCCTGTGCCCATTAGAACAGTTCAAGACTTGTATATAGCTGTAATTGAGACTGCCTAACAAAAGTTTTGGATACTAAATAATAGGGATATTTACATGTATATTTACATGTATACCCTTACAATCTTGGATATCCTACTCCATACCCATATATTCTTCACATTGCCATGTATACCCGCATAATAACCATATTTCATCTTATATACCCCTGTCATTACCCATTGTTTGTTTAATTTAATTTTGGGCAGACTAAGATGAAAAAAGGACTAATCTACCCCTGTTTAATCTTCTGACATAATGGCATATATACCCCTACAATCTTTCATATTATATAGTATGCCCCTTTAAAACCTTATATTTTACATGTTCAATGAAATATTTTGTTAACATTGACGGTGTTAGAGCATGAGGGTTATAACTCAAACAATATTCCTTAATATGGGGGTATACATGACAATATGAAGAATATGAGGGTATAGAATATGCAAGATTCTATGGGTATATATGTAATTATCCCTAAATAATATTTCCACCATTAACCTGGCAGTGCAACTCCACATTAATGATCAATTTCTTAAAAAAAAGAGAACAATGCAACGACCCAGGTGATCAGGACATTTTAGGCAAAAGGAGTTGGAAACAAGAATATCTGCAGCAATGCAGATTGCAATTAAGAAAGGTACCTGAGAAGTGAGAGGAGTTCCATAAGATGACTGCTCATTAGGGGACTTCGGCGATCCATCAGAACTCTCATCATTCAATGGCTCATTTCCATTCAATTTGTTGTGAACACCAGACAGTGGGGTCTCAGCCTCATTTCCATTTGATTTCACCCTCTGAATGATCAAAACCATCATGAATTGAGAAGACTGTGATACAAGTTCAAATCCACGTAAAGATGAGGACACATCAGAGGGGGGGGAAGAGGGTGGGGGGAGAGAGAAATGACCTGAAATATTTTTCCAAGAGTTTTCAACCCCTTAGCACGAGCACGAAGCTCCTCTCTCTTAACATTGCTTTCTTGAAGCACCTATAGTATGACCATCAAGTCTACTTCATTATTAGGAAAACAGTGCGAACAAAGCATAAAAAAGCTAGAGAGCAAAGCTTACCATCTGACAAACATGAGAAAGTGTAGCTTCAATATCAGCAACATTAAGCTTCCACAGTGAATCAATCATCAATTTCTTGTGTGTTAGCATGTACTCCTCAAGTTCTGCCTCAGTGTAGTTTCCTTCTGCACTGAGCTGTCTCTTCATGTCCTCCTGGAGTTGCATCAGAGCAATTGCACCTGCCATAATAATGAGTGAAGCATCCAGCTTAATAACTATTATCCTTTTCACGACTCCAACTTGGCATGCAAATAATGATAGATCGAGGCCACACGATCATACAAGCAAGTGCACAACCAAACCATGTGATCAATCACACGGGCACCATCATAAGACAAAAAAAAAAAAGAAAAATCATATATAAACCACATGCAAATAAGGTACTTGCTGCTTTCACCTGTTGCAGCTGTTACTTGAGATTTGATGAAATGGCCTTTATTTCGGAACCATTCTGCAATGAATGGCACACCCAAATATATCGCTTTTTTTCCAAGCTCCTTTGCCGCCTGTCTGACATATATGTAGCCAATAGTGTTCAGCATGTCAACGCCATAAGCTGTATGACACAGGAGAAATCCATGAGTTTTTAAAGAACAAACTAATGGACTAGACAATTAGAGATAGCCGCAGAGTGTGAGAAGAATAAATCTTAGCATCAGCACATCGACATATCTAAGCATAATGCGACTGCTTACCAGCTCCCACAACCTTGATATCTTTATTGAAGGGTTCTAAGTATGCCATAGCACCTTTGTCCTTGTGACATCATGTTTACTGCTAAACAGTTTTTCTTCTTTTTGTGCTATGTTCTATGCATGCGCTTCAACATGCCAACGCAAGTGAATACAGCTACACATAGTGCATACTTGGAACCTTAGAGCAGCTGACCCCCTTGATCATAGATTCATATTAATTCTTGACCTTGATATCTTCATTGAACAGTTCGAAGCATGCTGTAGCACCTTCGTCCTTGTGGCATCATGTTTACTGCTAAACATTTTTTCTTCTTTTTGTGCATATGTTCGATGCATGCACTTCTATGTGCCAATGCAAGTGTATACAGCTACATATAGTGCATACTTGGAACCTGAGAGCAGCTGACACCCTTGATCATATTAATTTTTGTGCAGTGTCTTTGCACATATACAAATATATAATAAAACATTATATAATATAAATTTACACATTTAGTAAAACATTATAATATTGTATTGAGAAAATTTATAATAACATAAAATTTTCATAAACTATATTGATATATAGTCTCTCAATGTTTATTACTTTCTTGTTTCGTTTCTTATTAATGGGCCAACTTATATTCTAGTGGGCCTATTATGCCCTTGTTCCACCAGTAATAGGCCCTTGTTCCACCAGTATTTACCCAAGAAGATGTTTACAACTCTAATATTATATAAGCATCAGTCAGATAATTGAATTTCAATACATGTTGATCTTCTCTTAAAACCTCAAGGAATTTAGAAGATGACGGTGTCTTTTTCATGGAGCTTCATATAGTGCTTTTGCATCACATAGCTTTACTATTGTTCTTTTAAATAAATAGATGGAAAAACAGCGTGATAAATATGATCATGAAAACGGAGGATCTAGTACTAAGCCTCCTCATCTTTTTTTTAAGTGGTTGGTACCGCATATTGTATGAAAGTAAAAAAGGATATACAAGTATGATCAGAGCTTCCTCAAAAATCCCTATACAAAAAAGCACTACACCAAGACATTATGGCCCCTGCTATCCCACCAGAAAATGCAAAAAATAAGAATTTTCTGAGTTCACATTACATATAGTCAAAGTCCATTCCCTCACTCTCTCCAAGATAAAAGACACAAGCCTATCTATGGCTCTAGCCTCCCTCCTAAGGATCCTGTTGTTTCTTTCACCCCATATAATCCAAAGGGTAGCATGGAGGACGAGCCACCAAATGTGGCTATCCACTTTCAGCTACCAACGCCTATGCCATAGCCGAATGAAGAGCTGGACACTATCCTGCATCAAATAGGTTCCAGGGAATCTGCACATCACCTGGTATCATATCTCCCGAAAGAAGGAGCAACCTACAAGAAGGTGGTTGTTGAACACAGAAAATTTTAAAAAGAAAATGTTCATTTGTTGAACATCAATGCACATTTGTTAGCTATTTAAATAGCATGCGCATTTTTAATTCTGCGGATTTGGTTTATCAGACGATTTAGGATTCAAGTAATAGACATTTCTCCACCAATCATAGTTAGTGTTTATTTACATCGGCATAAAGTCCAAATACCCTTGATTAACTGTCAAAGAACATCTTTAGCTTCTATAATATCCGTTGTGATATTATGAGTTTTGTCTAATGGATATGATATTTGATGATCATTCATTAGAAACATAATCTTGCAAGAAACTTGAAAGACTTTCATCTCTTGAATATATGGAATTTGGATTACAATTGGTCTCTTGAGACCTTTACCATTTGGCCCCGATTATGTAATCGGGTCTTTGGGATTACATCTGGTCGTCATTTGATTATTAAGTAGGCATCTGCTTACACTTGGATATCTCGATTGCTTCTATTAACGGCTAGGCTGTTGAATTTGCTTCTGGTCACCATCGGACTGCTAGATTTGCTCCTAACCTTTGGCGAACCGTTGAATTTGCTTTTGTCCTTAATTGGACGGCTGAATTTACTCCCAGCCACGATCGGACAACTGAATTTGCTATTGGTCAAGATTTGGTCGTTGAATTTGAGTCTCATCATCTCATCATGATCGGACCCTTCTTGGGTACATCTATAATTTATGATGTCTTTCTGGGTGTTTCTGTAATTTTTGACCCTTCCCGAGTATTTCTACAATTTTGACCGCTTTCAAGGTCTTTCTGTAATTTTGAGCCTTTCTAGATATTTCTACAGTTTTCTGGTTCTCCTGGATCAATTTGTCATTTCTTGACTTCTTTGGGTATTTTCGTCATTTCTTGACATTCTGGGATATTCCTAGCATTTACGAACATTCCAGAGTAGCCCAATCATTTCTTAACATTCTAGAGCATTTTTGTCATTTCTTGACTTTTCGGAACACAGTTGTAGTTTCTCGACTTTCCTGAGCTTCTATGTCATTTCTTGACTTCTCAGGATATTTCTGTAATTTTTCTGACTTCCCTGGAACTTTCTGTCATGTGCTAACTTTTCAGGACATTTCTACCATTTGTTGACCTTCTAGGATATATTTATAATTTTTCTAGATTTTCTAGACATTCCTATCATTTCTTGACTGTCCAGGGCTTATTTGTAATTTCAAGACTTCCTTGGACTTACTACAATTTCTTGACTTTTCAGGGTATATTTACAATTTTTGAGCATTAGAGTTCTTGGGTTTGACAGTTCCTAGTCAACCTTAAGCAAAATTCAGGAGAGCGCACACCACTTCAGAAAAATGGTATGGTCCCACTCCACTAAGCTGTGCAGGAGGTGTGACCCTGGACAAGAGTATTTTGTAAACTTCGGGGTAGAACAAGAGCTGTGCAATTTCTACAAAGTTCAAGGTTTTATGCAATTTCTAGACGGGCCATGGTTTGTTTACAATTTATGAGAAACTCAGAGGCATTTTGATAATTTCTGAACTCTGGAGGTATTTTGGTAATTTTTAAAGTCCAAGGGTATTTTGATAATTTCTACAAGGTTCATAGGGTAGTTTGATAATTTCTAAATAACACGAGTATTTGTGTAATTTTCAGACAACACAGGGGTTTTCTGTAATTTCTAGAAAGACCAGGGCATGTAATTTTTGGACTAAATAGAGATTTTTCTGTAAATTTAGATAGGCACAATCCCCTCCTTGATAGATGCAGACAAGGCAAAAAAACACTTAGGAGATTGTTCCTCCTCCTTGAGCTCCCACGGGCTGCAGTCCATATCCATGCATTTGTCAGCGCACCGCCATGGGCACATATGCAACCCTTGTTGGGCACACCCTCCTCGGTAAAGACACAAAGCACAAAATGCCTAGGGGATTGATTCTCCTTGGGCTTCCATCCTCCTTGGGCTTCGATCTCTTTATCCGTGTCTCAAATGAGGGCCCCCTCATGGGTATTTATAGAGTCCATGTGAGGGAGAACCTACCTGGGCCCGGATAGGTCCCTTGGGGAGCCTATCTGGTCCGAATAGGTCTTCCCCCCATTTTCCCACCTTTTTTGAAATAGAGAGAGAGAGAGGTTGGGACCGGATAGGTCCGTACAGGCCTCCCCCCTTCTTCATTTTTTTCTTTTTTTTAAAGGAGAGAGAAGGGTGAAATGGGACCGGATAGGCACCAAGGGGGACCTATCTGGGCCCAACAGGTGGGTTGAAAAAGGGGGTGACCCCGAGTAGGTTTTCCCCCTTTTTTTCATTTTTTTTTGTTTCAACAGTGATCTAGAGACTCCTTGTCCCCACAAAGAGCGCACATCTTGGGAATATCTGGCAAGAAGGTGGCCAGCCTATCAGAGGTAGGTAGCCGACCATGTGATATTGTCCAAATCAACAATTTCACTTTAAGAGGGCTCCTAGGGTTCCATATGTGTGGTGGCAAATCATGCCTCACACTTCCATGAGATATAAAACTATATGCTGACCTGACTAAAAACCTACCCTCCTTGTCCCATCTCCACCACCATCTATCAACACTCCGGTCGTCCGGTACAAAATTTAGGATGGAGGAAAGGAGCTTCTGGAATTGATCCATCTCCTCCACTCGTAGGTTTCTTCTAAAGGTTGGAGCCCAAATACTTCTTGAAAGCTATGACTCAAACACCTGGAAAACTTGAGCCATTGGTGAAGAGGCAATGGTGAAGAGTTGTGGGAAGCTCTCCTCTAGGGTGAAGTCATCACACAACCTATCCTTCCAGAACAAACACCTCAGCCCATCTCCCATCAGATACGTGCACTGACTACCAAGATATTTGTACTCTGTAAAATACCCTTCCAGATGGGATCATGGGAGAAATGTTATGCATAGAGGTTGGGGTCAATCCCCAATCCCTAGCCCTCTGATAGTACCTGTGACAAATGATCTGCAACCAAAACCCACTAGATGTCGCGACTAGCTTCTATATCCACTTGCACAGCAAAGCCAAATTGAAATCTATGAAGTTCCTTATGCCCAGGGCACCCATCTACTTCCTTTGGCAAATTTTGCCTCAAGCAATATCATGCCACCCCCTACTCCTATCTCCGCTGCCATGTCAAAAGAATCTCGCTTGGATAAGGTCAAGTTTCCTCACCACAAAAAGCCGCACTCTCCATCTTAGAGATGCGCGGGAGAAGATCATCAGCAACATGAGGCCTACACATGTCTTCCTTTGTGAGAAGACGTGAGAAGAAGGCCCTAGTCTGCCTAATGATGTCCACCTCACAAGAAAACAGCTGGACCCCACCCCAACCTTGATACATTTGATGGAGTTGACTATTCTCCTCCTCGAAGCAATTCCGTGAAAGTATGCGGTATTCATGTCCCCTTCCTTGAGTCATTTGTCTCCAAATATTTGCTTCCAATAAATCTCCACCCTGGCCAGAATCTCCTCAAACTCCACCTAGAGAGTGTCCCTAAGCTGTCTGTCTGGTTCATCGAAAAGTCCAGCTGCCTCCAAAGAATTCAGTCTGTCGAACTGATCTAGAATCATGTCTTTGATAGCTTTGCCTGGTAACACTTTGGATGCACCCCATTGCTTGAGAGCTTGTGACATATGCCTCATCTTACATACAAATCTAGACATTGACGACTGTCCTTCTCTTGGAGCATTCCATGTTCGACTGACAATGTCCATGAACTCCAGCTCCCTGAACCAATATCTTTCCAACCTGAACATGGGCTTCCCCCTCAACCTACAAGAAGTCTTCAGCAACAATGGTTTATGATCAGATACATGCCTTGCCAAGCAACAAGACTAAATATTAGAAAAGTGGTCCTCCCACTTAATAGACACCAAGAATATGTCTAGACAGGAACATGCCGAGTCAGCCCTCAAATTGGACCATGTAAATAGAGCATTAGATGGTCTAATATCAATCAGGGTTGCATCCACGATAAAGGTAGTGAAGTCCTCCATCTCCCCCTTGTGAGGGTTCTCCCCTGTCCTCTCCCACTCTACCGCAACTACATTGAAATCGCCACCAACCACCACAGTTTGTTCAAAGCCTGGTGAAAATACTGCAAGTCCTCCCAAAGAATTGTCTTTCCTTCTCTGCTTTGCGGCCCATAGACTCCAGTGAAGTCCTATGAAAATCCATCTCAGACATTGCAAAAGTGAAGAGAAATGGCCCCACTACTCAATTGCCTATCCTCTGCCATCTCCTCTACCTCAAATTGGTTCCACAATATCATAATGCCTCCTGACCTCCCCACAGTTGGAGATGCCATCCCCATAGACAACCTTGTGCCCCTTATCTCCCTCATGATTGCTTCCCCATCTCCCTCACAATTAGATTCTTGGATATACAATGTCAATTTTACACCTTACTAGCTCCCTCACCGTCCTCTTCTCCCTCCCACAAATCTCCCTCACATTCCATGAGACAATTCTCGTGGGGACACAACAGAAATCCTCCCCCCTCCTGCACCACACCCCTTCCCATTCCCCCCCCCTTCCGTCACCCCTCCCCCCTCTTCTGTGACTTCCCACCCCTACCGTCCCTCGCCATCATGGTTGACAGTTTCGGCCGAAACGTATCGGTTTCGGACCTAACCCATTCGAAACTAACTGGCCAAAACCGGGCGAATCCGGACGTCAAGTACAGGGCAAAAAAATAGTATTTTATTTGGTTTCGAGCTGAAACCAAAATCAAAACCGATATTGTTTCGGATCCGACGGAAACCGAAACCGAAACAGAAACAAAAACTACCATCCTTGCTTGCCATAGCAATTAGCCATTTCTTCTGTATCTTGGTAAATACCCCTTTCAGCTCCTCCATCCCCACAAAGGAAACCCACATCCTCTCCGCCATCTCCCGTGCGTGTCCCTCCATCAGCCTCTCCACCTCTCCCACCATTTCTTCAATCTCCTCCCTTCCCAGTCCGCCCCTATCCTCCCGACACTCCCCATCTACTTCTTCCTCCATCAAATCTATAGAACCTGCTAGTGTCTCCGGGACTATTTCCTCCTCCTCCAGAATACCCTCCCCGCCTGCAACTTCTTGAGTGGGACCTGTTGATTGGCCGTCCCTGGCATCTAGGAGGTAGGATCCCCCAGAATTGGCCACCTCCGCCTGCAGCCTTCCTCCTACCTGCTGCAGTACTGGTTCTTCTGCTGATCCCTCCTGGTCGCCAGAACTGATACCCACCTTGCATAGCTTCTACAACGGCACTGCCACTGCAACCGGCGGCTAGCACTGAAGGGGCTGCGGTAGGGCCAAACCACCGGTACCTCCACTATCTCCCCTGAGACGGGCACCTGCCTCCAGCAAGAAGTGTCCAGCTTGCTGTCCTTCCGCAGTCACCACCAGGAGAGAGCTGACCAGTGTAGGCGTCTATACACCAGCAAGTTTAGCTTCCCCCTGCCACCTTAGGGAGAGAAGACCCAAAGAGGGGGCTCCGCCTGCATACAAAGAAGGTTTCTGGCTTATGACGTTGGAGAGGCTGCCGCCGCAGGGAGCTCCGGCACCAATGGAGGCGGCATGGCTATCGCCGGTAGCTCCAACACTGGCCAGCCCACACGCTTGGTGATCTGCTGCATCCCCGAACCCTGACAGGCTGTTCGGGCCGGGAAGACACACCGTATCGAGTCCCAGCAGACCGATACACAAAGAGCTTTCGACTCCGGGTAAATTCTGGGTCCCCGCTAGAGATCAGGGAAGGCAGTATCGGTTTCGGTACCGGTTTCGGCCGGTTCCGAAACCGATACGTACCGGTTTCGGCCGAAGGTTTCGGCCGAAACCGGTTGAAACCCTTTAAAAAATTAAAAAATATATATGATCTTGTCTGGTTTCGGCCGAAACCGTCCAGTTTCGGACCGAAACAGGTCAGTTTCGATCGAAACCCTTAACGGTTTCGTCCGAAACCATTAAAAAAATATTTTTTTAATAGTTTCGGCCCTGCTACAGTATTTAGGTGTGGTTTCGGATCGGTACCGGCCGAAACCGATACGTTTCGGCCGAAACGTATCGGTTTCGGCCGATACTGCCTTCCATGCTAGAGATCTGCTACCCAAAGCCACCCGGCCCAATTGAGCCCAAGACAAGGCTGCCCCACTGAGAGAGGCCCCAAGGCCCCAAACCCCGCCTGGCCCAACAGAAGGGGCGCTAGATTTGAAATTTGAAAGACCAACCGAGTGGTTGCCACATACCCCCAGTCGGTCGTCTTCTTCCTCCGGACGGTGGGAAGGATGCCCTAGCTGCCGCCACCCCAATCCCTGGTCCTCCCTATCTATGATGATCTGCACCACAAAGACCTCGTCACCGATCAAGAAGACGATTGCCGTCGGTACGGCAGCAAGGCTCAGGGTTGGCAGTATCGGCCGAAACCGAAATGATACTAGACCTGCTCACTGTAACAGGTTGGAAACTAAAAAAATAATAATAATTTTAATGGTTTCTGACCAAAACCGGACTGTTTCGGCCCGAAACCGTCCGGTTTCGGCTGAAACCCACGCGAACTCCCCTTTTAAGGGGAGTTCACTTCCTGTTCTCCCTCAGATCTGAGGAAGAAAGGGTCCAGGGACTCAGGGAGCTGTTGAGGGGCTACTGGGTGCTGCTGCAGGGTGAGGGAGACTATAGGGTTTGATGCCGCCGCCGTAAAGAAGTGTTGTGTGTAGCTGCGTTTTCTTGAGGGAGAGGTTGGGGTTTGTTTTGTTTTTTGTTTTTTTGGTTGGTTACAAAGTTTTTTTTGTTGTAGGTTAGTTTTTTTGTTGTAGGTTAATTTTAAACTATGAAATATGTTAAGACTTCAAATTAAACCCTAATTAGTTCTTTAAATTTGGGGGTTTTGTCTAATTAGGTTTAATTAGGGTCAATTGAAGCTCAATTAAACTTCATTGAAGAATTTAGGGTGGGAACATGCTGATAATTAATTTTTATGAAAAGTGATTAGGGTAAAATTGATAATTAAACCCTAATTATAACCTTAAATTTGGGACTTTCCTCTAATTAGGTTTAGTTAGGGTCAATTGAAGCTCAATTAAACTTCATTGAATAATTTAGGGTGGGAGCATACTGGTAATTAATTTTTATGAAAAGTGATTAGGGTAAAATTGATAATTAAGCCCTAATTACACCCTTAAATTTGGGACTTTCCTCTAATTAGGTTTAGTTAGGGTCAATTGAAGCTCAATTAAACTTCATTAAATAATTTAGGGTGGGAGCATGCTGGTAATTAATCTTTATGAAGGGTGATTAGGGTAAAATTGATAATTAAGCCCTAATTATACCCTTGAATTTGGGACTTTCCTCTAATTAGGTTTAGTTAGGGTCAATTGAAGCTCAATTAAGTTTCATTGAATAATTTAGGGTGGGAGCATGCCGGTAATTAATTTTTATGAAGAGTGATTAAAGTAAAATTGATAATTAAGCCCTAATTACACCCTTAAATTTGAGACTTTCCTCAAATTAGGTTTAGCTAGGGTCAATTGAAGCTCAATTAAGCTTTATTGAATAATTTAGGGTGGAAGTATGTTGGTAATTAATTTTTATGAAGGGTGATTATGATAAAATTGATAATTAAACTCTAATTACACCCTTAAATTTGGGGCTTTCCTCTAATTAAGTTTAATTAGGGTCAACTGAAGTTCAATTAAGTTTCATTGAATAATTTAAGGTGGGAGGATGCCGGTAATTAATTTTTATGAAGAGTGATTAGGTTAAAATTGATAATTAAGCCCTAATTACACCCTTAAATTTGGGATTTTCCTCTAATTAAATTTAGTTAGGGTCAATTGAAGCTCAATTAAACATCATTTAATAATTTGAAACTCTATTATGTTGAATTGCATTTTTTTCATTGTACTTACAACTATTTGTCTTTGACTGTCTTAATGTAACATCATGCCTAGATGTGAACAAAGTTAGGAGCAACAAGGGCCCACCTCTCCTTAGTTGATGTTGGGAGAAGAAAAGTGAAATGCAATTATTGTGATAAGGAGATAGATGGCAGAATTACTAGAGGAAGCAACATTTGACAAGGATAAGAGGAAAGGTGAGACAATGTGACAGATGTCCACAAGAGGTGCAAGAAGAAATGCGCCATTGCCTCCTGGGCAAAAAGGAGAGGATGTAAGAAAGGGCTGAAGATGAGACTTAAATTGCTGAGGAGATTTCGGGCAAAAGGGGAAGGAGGGATGGGATGATGATGAGGAAGGCACTGAGGATTCAGATCCAGAACTGACTGAAGCAATGGAGCGTGAACAGGCCGCTTGAAGGAAAGGAAAAGCACTGATAGGTTCAGAGACCTACTCCAGTACAGCTGCACGACGTCCTGACACTGGTGCTGCCCCGCAGAGAGGAGGCCCTATGGACATGTATCTGCACAGAAGGCCCCATACTACACAACCTAAAATCAAGCAAGCATTGAGAGGGATAAAAAAATCAACAGAAGTTGCAGGGCATGCATTTAAAAGTATCTGCAAATGATTTTTCCATGCAGGTGTCCCTACACATGCAGTTGAAAGTGAATATTTCCAACATATGCTAGATGCCATGGCAGATGCTGGCCCTAGCTTGAAGGCCCCGTCATGTCGAGACAAATACGGGCGTGGCCTTGAGGGAGAGGTTGAGGAGCTCCATAACTGGGTTGAAAGCTTCAAACATATATGAATGAAGAGAGGATACACCATCATGTGTGATGGCTGGACTGGTACCACGAAGAAGTCCATGATTAACTTTTCGATCTATTGCATCGAAGGTGCAGTATTTGTTAAATCTGTAGATGCATCAAATTATGAAAAAAATACAAATTATTTGTTTCATTTGATGGACAAGATGGTAGACCAAATTGGAAAGGACAATGTTGTGCTAGTAATGACTGATAATGAAGCCAGTTATAAAGCTGCAGGGAAGAAATTGATGCAGAAGCACAGGCATTTATATTGGCTCCCATGTGCAGCACATTGTCTGGATCTGATACTTGAAGACATAGGGAAGGAAAATCATGTGAAGAAGACAATTGACAAGGCAAAGAAAATCACCCAATATATTTATGGCCATCCTAGGATATTGAATATGTTCAGGGAGCATGCAAGTGGGGGGCGAGATATCATCCGTGCAGGGCCAACCAGATTTGCTTCGAATTTCATTTCTTTGGAGTCTTTGCACATGTACAAGATTGAGCTCAATTATTTCTACTTAATCCTTATAGATATAATCCGTATTTGATTCAAATTTCATTTCTTTGGAGTCTCTGCACAAGTATAAGAATGAGTTGAAAGCTTTCATGTACCGCAATGCCCTGCGGGAATACATCGACAAGTCTAATATTGATGCTCAGATGGATTATTTGAATATATGCCACATCGTGGAAGGCAACAAATTCTGGGACAGGGTCTCACGGTACATGAAAGTAGTCACACCCCTCGTGAAGATCCTAAGAATGATGGATGACGATGAGAAGAATGATATGTGATATCTGTACGAGGCCATAGACCGTGCCAAATTAGAGTTGCAGGATTCCCTTCCCAGAGAATATGCAAAGTGGTGAAAAATTATTGACCATAGATGGGACAACACATTACACCACGACTTGCATGCAGCTGGTGAGTGAGTAATTATATTAATACATTGTTCTTTAAGTTATTTTATATCTAACATTTAGTTAACTATACACAAATGCAGGTTATTTCCTCAACCCTCGATTTATGTACAATGCCAATGCACATGTTGATGACGAGGTGCTTTAAGGCACTTAAAAATCATTGGTCGTTTATCGAGGACACTAGAAAAGAGACTTCAGGCCGAAGTAGAGGTTGGCCATTATTGATTTTATCGATAAGACATATAGAATTTACTTAACTAGTTATGTTAATCTATTACTTTATCTTTGTAGATGAACTACTATAGAATGAGGACTTGGACGTATTCTGACTCCCAATTGCAATACGTTGTGGGAAGAGTAAGTCTAGGTATACTCTATCTTTGTGCTTTCTTAACCTCAATATGTATTAGTACATCATGGAGAATTGATCTTTCTTTACATCTTACATTTATTTGTTTATGGTTGGTGGAACAGCTGATTGGTGAATAATGGTGAACAACCGAGATGTAGGCAGTAATGCATTGGCTTTCATTGCAATTAAGGTGCTCAGTCAAACTACATCAACAAGTCAATGTGAAAGAAATTGGAGCACGTTCAACCTTATACACTCAAAAGTTCACAATCGGCTAAAGGTTGAACGGTTAGAAAAATTAGTTTACTGCCACTACAATATGAGGTTAAGAATAAGGAACATGAACTTAAGACAATAGTTGAGGGACAAACGCGTTGCAGAGGATGCAACTCCAGAAATTGATGTGGACACTTTACTTGATGATGACAATCCCTTACAGTCTTGGGTGGAGACACGAGAGCAAGTTGATGAGCCCGATTTTTATGTTGATGATAGAACATGGGCAGAGGGCATACTAGATGAAGATGAGCCAAGAGATCCAGAATTCAAAAGAGCAACAAAGAGAGCCAGAGAGACTCATGCGCACCAGAGAAAGGACCCAACTTTGTTTGTTCATGACACTGAGGAACAGCCTGAGTTTGAGTCAGCTAGACACTCAGAATCAGATAGCAGACCAATCGCTCCTAGAATGATCAAGCCACCTCCATCCTTAAGAAAAAGTACATCAATGCATGGGATGCTTGAGAGGACTAGTACTGCTGCTCGAGAGGACCCGGCAATTGAGCAGTTGAAGCAGATTTATGTGAGGCACACGCATAGTTGTCAAGGCGACAAGGAGACCCAAGGCGCTCACGGGGTCCCTAAGCGCTTAGGCGACAAGGCGTCCGCTTAGGCGTCGCCTAGGCAACACTTCGGCCACTAATTAAAAAATCTAAAATATATATCCTCCAATATATAAAGGAGAGAAGGTACAATGAGACAGAAAGTGAAAAAAGGCTTCGGTCACATTTTTTGTATTTTACAGCAATTTCTTCATTGCTTGATTTTAGGAATGAATGAATTTAGGAAGTTTATTGATCTTATGTATGCATTTTTTATGATATTTAGACATATATTTATATTTCTGAATTATATATATTATTTTAACAAATTATGGCCTCAAACGCCTAGGCCATCATCTAGGGGGATCCCAATCCTTTCATCCTTGCTTCCAACCTGAAGTTTATCACACATTGTCCTTGCTTTGTTGAGTAATTCTATCAACAATGTCTTATATATGTGAACCATTAGATATCTCAGATGGAAGCTCATCATGTCACAAGCTAAATTGTTTCACCTTCCCCGCCTTTATATCCACATTGGTAGAATCCTTATTCTTTTATTTCAGAGCAATGATATGCATACATGCTTGTAGATTGAATCCAGTGGGAAGATGACAAGTGCCATCCTTAAGAATGACTTATTTGATGTTAATCATGTTAAAGTGTGAAGCCCGAACTCGCCATCGTGCGCCCTCGCACGCGGACCGATGGTGCCCTAATCTCCTTATATAAAAGGGTGCGAACTCTCTCTTGTATTGTATCTGGGTGTGTTTTATTCTAGTGGAAAACCTGCTGCGGCCGTGGATGTAGGAAGACACATCGCCTCCGAACCACGTAAATCTCTGTGTTCTTGTGGCTTGATCTCTTCTTCCCCCTTTCTTCTTCCTCCTCTGTTGTTTGTCAATCTCTACAGGTACTCCGATCTCCAACAAATCCACAGGGAAGATGACAGGTGGGTTGGCCCGCCTTGGCGCCTAGGCGCCCGCCTTGGCGCCTAGCCCGCCATGGCGGGCACCTAGCTCGCCTTTTTTAGTGTCAAAAAGGCGCTGGGACCGCCTAGCCAGTTCAAGAGAGCCTGTGCGCCTAGGCGACGCCTAGGCGCCCGCCTTGACAACTATGGGCACACGCCAAGGGGATAAGGACTCATGTCAAAGATGACTGAAAAAATCACACCAAAAGAGAAAAAAGCATCCCCAAAGGCTAAAAGGCGACTGGTTTCTTATGGTTCTGATGATGATGATCATCATCATCATCCCAGTGTAGCTGCAGGTGCTACTACTGGCGGTGGCACTGCTGGTGCTCCCTCCTTCCACGCAGACACAGGAAGAGGATACAGTCATAGTGAGCGAGGATATGATTCACAGAGCCAATATGGGCATCCATCAGGTTATAGAGGTGGCCAACAGGAAGCAGCCATTTATGGGTGGGGTCATCAATCAGAATTCCAATTCCATCCAGTTCCTCTTCTCATCCTCAAGATTCTTATGCTGATTCTGTATTCCAATCAAGCTAACAACCTTAGACTCCAAGAGGGATCCAAAGAGGGATGCAGGACTTGGCTACCTCATTGTTTGGTTATAGTGAATATACAGAATACATGCAACCTTTGTATGGGTATCAACATCAAAAGCCAGACGATGAGGGAGAAGGTTCTTCTAGTTATTATCCATATTAGTGCATCATCATTTAGGTAAGGATTATTTAATTTCTGTAACATTTATTGTGTCTAATTAGATTTATTGTACTGTTTGAACCTACTTCATACTTAGTATGTACTCAAGAATATTAATTTAACATGTTCAATGCCTACTTCATATTTATTGCACTTAATCTAATTTCTTTACAGTCAAATGCATGTCTAATAAATTTTCTGATTTTTATGTGATTATTTATATTTTTTGATTTGTTTCTGATTTTTTAGACTTATTTTTAAGTTTTTTTGAACCTTTTCACTGGGTTTCGGCCAGTTTCGGCCGAAACCGAAACCGAAATCGAGTCATTTCGATTTCGGACTCGGCCGAAATCGAGTCTGAAACCGAAACTGCCATCCTTGACAATGCTAGACACCCACACCTTCATCTGCACCGCCGTTAGCCTCCCTCCCAGAGAGAAATGCAAAATCCCTGCTACCAGCATGGCAAACTTCCTGATGAGGAAGGTCACCACCTCCTCGTTACAAAGGGTTAGGGACAGACCCAACAGAGTAAGGCGGAGGGGGGTCCATCTAGGATTACGGAAAGTCCCTCTAGTTATAGCCTATCTCTGCAGCTGGAGAAGGGCTCCCTCTGCTACCAGGAAACCTTCATCAGTCATCCTTCACACAGCATCCTCCGACCTTCCCACGGCCAGAAAAGTACTCCGGCTAATCTGCCTCATCTCCCAGAAGCCCTTACCACCCAGTCTGTTGTCCAGAATTTCTGCCAAGCGCTCCGGATCCATATGGCCCTCTACTGGAGAAATCCAAAGACACCTCAGGAGCCATTCCTGATGGCCTTGAATGAATTCAAGGGGGATCGACCCTACATCTGGACAATCCTGGCTACTTCCCAGGTCTGCCATGTCCCTAGCTCCAGCCCTGACAACCTCTGCAAAGGAGCAGATCCCCCTGCCTGACCTGCCCCCCTAATGACTCCGCTCTCCATGCAAAATCTCCGAAGATGCCCAGCCTTCCCATACTGGAAACAGACAGGGACAGAGCTTCGTGACCCATCAGGAGCCCTACGCACAATATGATTCGCAGGGAAGCCGTCTCTCCCCTAGCTCCCGGTCAAGGCTCCAGGCAAGCCCCATTTCTGGCGAGCGCCAGAGGGAACCGAGTGGCAGCCAGGCGCTAGCATCTCCAAGCGGCACTCTATTCACCCCAGAAGGACCATTCCCTATAGCTTCTCTCTAGAAACCGGCTAGAGAAAGAATATCTTGAATCAAATGGCAAAATACTAACCCTCCCTATCTTATGCAAGTTGTTTTCAAAAATTTACAACCATTATTCCTAATATATTGGGGGGGGTGCTGAAGAAAATAGAAGCAACTCAAGTGGAGAGTTGACAAGTCATGAAACAATGGCTACAGTAAGCATCTGAGGCCTCAAATAGTGCTAAACAAGAAACAATGGGTTCACATCACAAGTTTCTCCAAAGCTAGGCAAAGTAGATAAAGAGTTTGTGTCTGAGAAGAAAGCAGAGAAAGCGACATAGATGTCCTTTTGATAGTTTATTTGTCGAATCATGCACTTCTCATGCAGTCAGGACCAGAGAACTTGAAGCAAATCAAGCTGTCACTAAGTGAGACGAGGCATGTCATTATGCATGGATCAAGATTTGCTTGTTGGAGGATGCTTGAATCTACTTTCAGATCATTATCCCAGGTGTTTCTAGATGATTTTATTACAGGTTCAGATACCCACGAGACAGACTAGTGCACCTTTGACAGGATCTTGCATGATATTACAAGAGCGAGCACAGGATACTGGTTGCATTGGTTTAATTTTCATTATGATGCTGACCCCCTGCTGTTTCAGACCAACCAACTTCCATAATATGGCCACCATTCTTTCAAATAGTTAGACCTTGTGGACACTTTTCTAAAAAATTGGCAGTACAGTCCACTATTTTTCTTTTTTTAAAAAAAAAACCTTGTGGACACTTTTTTCGAGATAGGGTGATTTACAAGTCTCAATGTGCAAGTGTCACAGAAAGTTCATTTCCTTTCTTCTGCTGAATCTCTCAATCAGTGAAAATTGACCACATTATGGGGTTATGATGCGGCCACATGGGAATTTCTTTCCTTTTCAAGTGATTTTGTCATAGAGAACGATGTGGATGAGATTGACTAATTTTTGAAATGCAAATGAGCACCCATCTGTCAACGGCATCAAGATTTAAAGGGGAAATGGAGATGCTTATTACAGTCTCCCTACTTCCACCTGAACACATGCAGCAGATCACCATGAATTTGGACAGGGAGTTCAGGTTGACAGCCAATCTAAAATGTTGTCAAACTCTAGGGTCTCCAATGGATTCTTGTTCACCGCAGAGGCTTGGCTTGTAATGCTTGCTTTCTGGTACACTGTGCCCTACTCTATATAAAGGGACACATCCGTTCTCTTTCCTCCATGCAAAAACGGCAAACTCTTATAGCACATTAACCCATGTCCTGCAGATGGCAGCCCACAGAATTTTTTCTCAGCAGCAACAGTATCACAGAAAGATCATTTGCCACCTTCCTCTAATGTATATCCACACCATTTTCACAGTTAGATTTTATGTCCTCTCCCAAAAATCATCTATTCCTAAGCTGGCCTTCCATAACCATACTACTAGATAAAGAGAAACCAAGCAAGGCTCCAATTTTAGTATTGACAGTTATCCCTCTCAATGAGCTAAAACATTTCATAAGCGCTTCAGAAAAATTGATCTCATCAGATTAGAACTATAAACTCTTCTTTGGCTGCATGTAACTGGCATAAGAATCTTCAAAATGTTTTCACAGGGTTTGCAGTAGAACAATACAAGACAGTTGGCCAAAGAAATGATTCTAAACCTTCATTCCAATAAGCTGATCATTGTAACTCAATGAGACACATATGCGCTAATCAGGAAACAATTAGCTTGTGCAACCCCTCAGGCACAAACTTGAACTAAAACTTCATGGGATATCAATCCATCTCCAGATATCAGGAACTAGGAAACAAGGGTGAAGTTTGTTTCTCTTTCCTTTCCCCCTGTCTCCTATATGCTTAATATTTTCTCTGTTCTGAAAGCTATTATAAAGTTTTTTTACTTTTTAAATTTTTGCTAGACAAGCCCAAAAAAATAGTCATGTCCATACAGCCAAAAGATTTCAACTTTCAACTTCTTCAACCTTTTTTTCATCAAGTTCAATACCATAAATCTTTTCTTTACACTTACTCTTATCGGTAATATGTGATGCTGAAAAGGTGAAATATATAAGAAAAGCAACCAGATAGGAACCATCAAAATATTACCAGCACTGGAGAGCCTTGAAACTTCAGCCTCAGCAAGGCTAATAAAGGTTTCTTTATTTCCTTGGACATACTGGTGGAGACGATTTTTCAGTATTTCAGCAAGTTTCTCCTCTCTTTCCTTTTGTACAAGCTGCAGTAGGAAAAGAAATGCTAATGACACAAATGAAATAGCTAAGTCATTAGAGAAAAAAACAGAAAAAGAAGAGATTAGCATAAAGTAATGTGGCAATAATATCAGAACTGAGAATTATATAACACCGTCTAGTTAGTTCCATAGCAAATGCATAAACACACAGAAAGTTTACCATCATTAGTTGTTCAGTAAAATAGGTAGCATAATCATCCCTCTCAAAAAGACAAGACAAGACAAGAGAACACACATGGCAGAGGAGTTTCTTCACGGGCTGCACGGATCCCAAAAGCCTGTGCAGCGGACTATGCAACAGTGACTCTCAATGATCTGGACCGTTGGCCAAGTAGTGGGGTAGGTCAAAAGGCCAGTAGGCCTATGTCCCTACTCCCTACCTCTGTTGATGACACCTAACCCTCCCAGTGGACATGACACCTAAGCCCAGAAGAGTGAACTGCTCCTTCCCACATCAGGTAGCCAGGAGGAGGAATTTGACTGCAGGCCCACCATCAACCTCGAACTGTTAGTGAATGACTGGGAACTTGCCACTCACAGGGCCTCTCTGCATAGGAGCTTGTCCTTCTCTCACTAGCTTGATTGGGGAGTTAGTTCCAAGCTCCCTGTTGGTACCCTTGGAGGAAAGGGAGGGGGCAAAGCAACTGCACAAGAATGAGTGGCCAGTTTTGAAGATAGGGGTGGAAGGGGAGGAGAGGTTTCCTGATGATAAGGAGGGGCAAGCAGAGGAGGGAGAGCATGTAGAGAAGGAATAGTTGTCCAAGGAAAAGCAAATACAAAGGGGTAGCTAGGACGACAGAGGAACAGTTGAGGAAATTTGCTGACAGAGCGGGGTTTCCATTTATGGGGATGGAAAGAGAGGTGTAAAAGGGTTGTAGGCTGTAGTGAAGATTAGAAAGACAAGCTGTGAGCATAGCAAGGAGTGCTAGGGGGACATCAATGAAAAAAGGCCATGAAAAGGGAAGAAAGGAGAGAGAGAAGAGGGGAGGAGGGAGGAGCTGGTAGCCTACTTATTCCTTATGAAAATCATCTTGTGGAATGTCGAAGGTGTGTGGGGAGGAGAAGAGGAAAGCAGTGAAGGTAAGGTGCACATCCTTGGCCTCCAGGAGACAAAACTTAAAAGGGGAGAGGAGGGGACTTCAGTGTTCTCTTCCCACATGAGGGAGTTGGGAGTGACTCCTGTAAACGACATGGAGGGCTTACAAGATTTCATCTATGAGGCAGCTTTGATTGATGTGGCTACACCTGATGCTGTTTTCACTTGGTCCAATTTCAGATCGGACAACCATTTTGAAGCTCAATAGGTTCTTGGCCTCACTGAACTGGAAGGACCATTTCCTTGGGATGAGGCTACTTGTTTTACTAGGCCAATTTCTAATTTCAAACATATCCTGTTGAGGACTTGCCATAGACACAAATATAAACCAAGATTTTGGATGGAGAGGAGGAGATTTTGCTGTAATATCTGAATCTTCGAATCTGGCTTAGCAGTGCTTTTGAGGTTACAGAGTTCCAATTAGGTTATGGGTCAACTTGTTGGGCCTAGATGGAGGAGAAAACAGCCGAATTTGGGGGTCGAACCCAGGCAATATCACTTGAACAATAGAGCACATTGTAGAGGTCCAAGTGCCAATTCCAGAAAGTGGTCATAATAGCAATTTTGATAATCGTGCACAAAGTTATGGTTATTTTATTAAAGAGCACACAATTTGTCGCGAAAAACGTAGAACGCATCCCGAGGGTGAACACCTTGAAAAGACATCCCGAAGGTGCGACACATTTGTCAATCAAACTCGGTTCAGAGGTGAAAGGCATCCTATCAGGAGGGGCACATTCACAGTTAAAGGCATCTGGTCGCAATGAAGCATTTATGAGAACATGTCCACAAGTGAGAACATGCTTTAGGCTCAAAATTGGTGTGCATGTTAGCCAGCTTTTTGCCTTCCCAAAGACAAGGGTGCAGCAGTAGAAGACAGAGTGAATAAGGCCTAGGGTTCTTAACTGGCACCCCTTTGTCCTCCTCACTCACTCCCCATGCTCTCTCCCTCTTACTCTCACCTTCTCTTCCTCTCTCACTCACCCTCTACTCTCCACCTTCCACCAAAAGCCAGCATTGGCTAAGAGAGCAAGCATGATGGTGACTATGCAGTCAGAGGCGTAAGGCGACTAAGAGATCGCCTTTGCCTTAACTGCCTAGGCCAACTACATTATATTAAAAGAAATCAGATGCTATTAAATATGGTACACACACCAATGTAGTTAAACAAAACATCTAAGACAATGATAAGTTAGGCTTAGGGAATCACTGATCATGACCAAAATATAAAAGCCAATTTGTATAAAGTATCGTATAAGTAGTGGATGGCCATATGACTCATCAAGAATAAGAAAAATGTAACAACATGTAAGAGAAAAAGGGCATTAGAATTTAGACACTATTAAAAGGGGCATTAACTACTTCAGAATAAGTAAGAACAAAAAATGTAATACCACATAATTTAAAAAAATACATGCATTTGACATACATAATATAGGGAGGCACCTAGATGAATGAGGTGAACATGAAGCGAGGTGAGGTGAGGCGAGGAAAGGCAAGCGAGGCATTTATATCTTGCCTCGACCTTTCTTACTCCATTGCCTAGGCAAGCGAGCGATCACCTTTGATAACATAGGACAGCAATAGTGGGCTCTAGCGAGGACCACGGCAAGTATGGGCGACGGCAACGAGCTCCACAACGAGCAAGGCACTGAGGAGGAGGTGGCCAACCGATGTGAAGATCTCGTGGGGTAGAAGCATTCTAAAGGAGGTAGGGTGATGATCCTTAATTTGGGTTGTAGATCTTACTTCCTCCATGATGTCATGTTTGATTTCATGCTAGATTCATGCCTAAGAGTAAGAGAAATCCATAATATAATGGGCTTATTTTGTTTTGAGGGTTTTCCATGTGATGGGGTTTAAGTGAGGAAAATGCTTATGTTTGATCTCAATTTCATGTTTAGATCCATGCAATTAGAAGTTAACTTAGTGCATTTGTGTTTACCAAGTGCGGATGGATGTTTGGGGGCCATTTTCCCTTGTTTTATGGCATCTGGGAGGTGGTGGTGTAGTGCCCAAAGGGGCTAGCTCCCTTAGAAGTAAATATAAATAAATATGTAAGAAAGCACTCTAATTCCATTTATATTTATTTTTTTCTTTTTGACGCTACACCCATATGTATGAATTTTGATCAATCCGAAATAAATAATAATTTAATTGAAGGTCAACTATTCTATCATAATTTCTAGGCTTCTTATAAAATTAAATAAGGCTGCTAGTAGAGAGTGTTGCTAGTGAGTCTTACCACTTAGTTGTAGGGGTAAAGAGGAGGACCACATGGGTTGTCCAACAACATGATTGGGATCATAGTAGTGGGGCAGCATTTGAGATTGCCCCTGGTCCTTGTCCCATTCCCAAGGTAAGTCGGAGTTTAACTATTAGTGTCCTGGTGCTGAGCATGTTGTGGTGTTTAAGTGTTTCTTGTTCCACACAATTTACTGTTCATCCGCATTCTACATTGTACTGTAGATTTCTTTATTGCATTAAATTAGTTATTATAGCATCCTGCTTGTTGGAGCCAAAAAATTTGAAAAAAGAAAACAAACATTGGGGGGGGGCCTACCCGAGCTCAACCCCCCTACTCTCTCCCTCTCACTAAGTTCGCCATCACCCGGACCCAGGTAGGTCCCTTGGGGGACCTACTCAGGGTCAAATGGAGGCTGCCCAGGGTCGATCGCCCCTCCAAAGAGGCCGGTCAACCCCGATTAGGGCCCCTGGGCTTAACCGGGGTTGACCACCCCCCTAATCGGGGTCAATAGACCACGGGTAGGTCCATGGGACCAAACCAAGGTCGATTGCATCCCTTATTAGGGTCAATCGACCCCGATAAGTCCCTCCGAGGACCTATTCGGAGTCAGTTACCTACCAGGTCATTGGACCCTGGATAAGCCCCCTCGGGGGCCTATCCGGGTCCAAGTGACCCCCTAAACTCTATAAATACCCCCGTAGGCCCCACATGGAGAGACATCAAGCATCATCGAGAAGAGATCGAAGAGACTCACCGGAGGCGCACTTGGGAGTTCATGTGCTTTGTGTTTTTGTGAAGGCCCACTCAAAGGTATGAGCTATAAATACCCCTCGGTCTTGCACTTATGCCTTTAGGGGCCATGTTATGTAATTTTTTATATATTTTAGCGGTTATTGTAATTTTTTGAATTAATCAAAAATTACGAAAATACCCCCAAAAATTACAAGGAAACCTCTTCAATGTCATGTACTTGTAAAAATACCCTGCAAATTTCTGAAAGGGTGACTATATCCATATTTTACGGAAAAGTCCTATAAAGTCCACAATTTGTCGACGAGGATGAGACAGACACGGGGATCGAAGCCCAAGGAGGATGGAAGCCTAAGGAGAAGTAATCTCCCATGCGTTTTGTGCTTTGTGTGCCACCACCAAGGAGGGTGTGCGTCCAACAAGAGTATGTTGCACATATACCCCTGGGTTTGCATATATGCCCCTGTGGTTGTGCTTTATGTAATTCCTTGCCCTTGTGGCTATGCCCCTTATGCCATTTTCGAGAGAGGGATCATATTGTAATTTTTATTCCAAGGCGCAGAATATCCCGAAAATCCCCCACAAGGGGCGCTACCCCCTTGACCCCTACGACCTAACCGCGCAGGTCGATCCACGGCAGTGTGTTGACGGAACACATGGAGAACCAGGAGGAAATCCCTGGAGCGCGGATTTGCACCTTATGCTTTATGAGGGTGGGTATTAAGCCTTGTGCACTTCCACCAAGGAGAGACTTGTGCCCTTTGACTGAAAATTAGACAAATACCCTTCTATTTATTCAAAAATTATCAAAATACCCCATAACCTTCCAGAAACTAACAAAATACCTTTGAACCTTCCAGAAATTGCCAAAATATCACCGGAGTTCAGAAATTATCAAAATACCCCCGAAGTTCAAAAATTATCAAAATGTCCCTTGACCTTCCCAGAAATTGCAAACAACACTTCGCTCGTATAGAAATTGCATAAAAACCCTGAACTTTGCAGAAATTGCACAAAGCTCCTGTTTCACCCCAAAGTTCTCAAAATACCCTTATCCAAGGCTACGCCCCTTACACGACTCAATAGAGTAGGACCATCTCTCTTCTTTGAAGCGGTATGCGCTCTCCTAAACTCTACTTAAGGCGGACCAGAAACTGTCAAACCCAAGAATCCTGATACTCACGAAAATTACAAGAATACTCATGTTGATGGAAAAATAGCAAATAAATCTTGAAAGTCAAGAAATGACAGATAAGTCCAAAGAAATCTTGAAATTACAAATAAACCATGAAAAGTCAAGAAATTGCAAATATGTCCAAGAAATCTAGAAATTGCAAAGATACCCACAAAGGGAAAGAAATTGCAAATAAACCTAAAAAATATCAATAAATCACAAAAATACCATGGGAAGTCAACAAATGACAGAAATACCCAGAGGTGTCAAGAAATGACGGAAACACCATGGGAAGCCAACGAATGACAGAAACGCCTAGAAAAGTTAACAAATGACATAAATGCTCCGGAACGTCAAGAAATGACAGTGCTACCTCAGAAGGTCAACAAATGACAAAAACACCCTGGACAGTCAAGAAATGACAACGATGTCCAAGACAATCGAGAAATTACAGATATATCTGGAAAGTCGAGAAATGACAAATAAGTCCAAGAGACTCAAAAAGCTGCAGAAATACCCAGAAAAGGTCAAAACTGCAAAAATACCCAAAAAGAGTTAAAACTATAGAAATAACTGGGAAGTGTTAGAAACTGCAAAAATATCAAAGAGTCAAAAACTGGAGAAACACCCAAGAAGGGTCAAAAATTACAAATGTGTCCAAGAAGGGTTCAATCATGATGAAACTCAAATTCAACGGCTAGATCTTAACCAAAAGCAAATTCAACGGTCCAATCGTGGCCGGGAGTAAATTCAGTCGTTAGATTGGGGCAAAAGCATATTCAATGGTATGCTGAAGGCTAGGAGGAAATCCAATAGTCTGATGGTGACCAGAAGCAAATTCAACAGTTTGATCGTCTACGGAAGCAATCCAAAGATCCAAGTGTAACTAGAAGCCTACCCGGTGATCAGATGATGATCAGATGTAAACCCAAAGACCCGATTATATAATCGGGACCAAATATAAAAGGTCTCAAAAGTCCAATTGTAATCCAAACTCTATGTGTTCAATGAATGAACGTCTTTGAATTTCTTGCAATAGTATGTATCTCTAATGGGCAATCGTAAGGTTCATATCCATTAAACAAAACCCACAATATCACAACGAATATTGTAGAGGCTAAAGGTGTTCTTTGATAGTTAATCGAGGGTATTTGGATTTTATGCTGATATAAATAAACACCGACTGCGATCGGTAGGGAAATGCCATGTACCCGAACCCTAAATCATCTGATAAACCAAATCCACATAATTAATAATATGCATGCCATTAAAATAGCTAATAAATGTGCATTGATGTTCAGCAAATGAACATTTTTCTTTAATTTTTTTTCATGTTCAACACTGCTAGTTGTACTTCCTTATATAAATGTTATTCTTGAGGACAGGGCGTCAAGCAATTTGGCTTTAATGTGCAGGTGGTTATGGAAGCTCTTCCTGTCAAGGATGGTAGTTTCGGTTTTGGTTTCGGCCTGAAACCAAATAAAATACTATTTTTTGCCCTGCAGTTGCAGTTCAATTTCCCCGATTTCGGACGGTTGGTTTCGGATCGGTTAGGTCCGAAACCAATACGTTTCGACCAAAACGTATTGGTTTCGACCGAAACTGCCAACCATGCTTCCTGTTTGGCTTCGTTAGGGGGATAGTGGGTGCCACATCGCCTCCATGTGGTGATTCTTTGTGTAGGGAACTTTTGGGGACACACTGACTACACTTGTACATCCACTCTTTTTACTGTAATACAAATTGGTGGTACCAACCACTTCAAAAAAAAAATGGAAGCTTGGCATTGAACAGAATGAATTATGAGTACAAGTCATTCACCATAGATATTATAGGAGGGTTAGAAAGTGGGATTTACTACCAACCTCTCAGCACAATATCTTACCCACATGGAGAGGGATCTTGCAGTACAAGGACATCATGGTCACCAGTGTCAGGATACAACTAGGAAACGGTCAAAAGAGCAGCATAGGTGATGTGGTGACCATACTCTTGAGGCCTCTTTGCCATTTCATCTACACTGGCGGCCATAGTCTCACAAGTTTTTGATACACATTTATCAGAGGGAATTTGGGCACCGTCCTTTAGGAGGAACCTCAAGGTGGAGGAGATGGACTAGCTGGAGACATTACTTCTTTTCCTCTTGGAGTATGTCCTACACCCCACTAAGACAAAGCAATGGTGATGGAGAAAGGAGACAGATGGTTGTTTTTCAGTGAGGTCATCCAATAGCTTCATCACTGGTGGAGGTGTACGCCATCATTTTGCTTTGCCGATCTGGAAAGTCCCCTTAAAGTGAAGCTTCTTGTATGGAGGATCTCTCATGAAAGGTTGCTGACTTGCGATAGGCTTGCGACATTTCTCATGAACATTAACAATCTTTGTTGTTTGTGTGGACTAGGGAAAGAGACATTGGATCACCTTCTCACAAGTTGTTCTCTCTCAGGAGATATGGTCACAGGTTACAACAAGGATCCACTATGTAATCAACTTGCATGGTGGTGTGCAACAGTTGTTTGGAGACTGGTATAGAAGATGGCGACTTAAGGGCGATAGAATCATCTGGTGGTTGATCCTCCATGCCACCCTTTAGGTCTTATAGGAAAAAGGAACAACAGAATATTCAAAAGGGAAGCTAGAGTAGCAGATAGGGTTATCTGTTTCATTTTGTAAGAGTGAGAGAGTGGGCACCAGGGTTTGCAAACCCGATACCGATTCCAGTATCGGTCAGGGACGGTATAGGTACACCTGGTACCTGTATGTATCGCCCGGTACCAGTCAAAGCTGAACCAGACCGATCAAGGCCAATACCGGTACCTACCGCCCGATACCAATACATACCAAGAGGTACTGCAAACCATGGTGGGCATAGCTTCTTTGTAATGTGTACTCACAAAACTCTTCGTTTTTTGTCTTTTGGGGAAAGAGTAAGAGCCACATTGTCTCGTTGTGAATTGTCTTTTATATAGGTTTGGGGAACACCTTGATTATACTTACATATCCCTTCTTTTTCCTATTAATATAATGATGGTACCATCCACTTTCAAAAAAACATATAAATGTTATTGTTATTATTGTCATTGTTATTATCGTCAGTGTGTGTGTGTGTGTGTGTGTGTGTGTGTGTGTGTGTGTGTGTGTGTGTGTGTGAGAGAGAGAGGGGGGGGGGATTGTGAGATCCCTATTGAGTTGATGTCTTTGAGGCACACCCCTACGTTTTTCATGCAAGGAATCCCAGCAAGAGAAGGAGCTTGGAGGTGGAGTCCTCAAAAGCAAGGTGTTGCTAACCAGCCAATTAGAGTCAGGGTACGCCCCCATGTAGTTGCACTTTTTTAAGCATGTACTGTTATCTATGGATTATACTTTTAAGACTTTTGTGCTTCCAACTGTAGGACTTTAATTCCATCATTTCCCATTTAATTTCCATCTAATTTCAGCAATTAGTTTAGTTTATTAGTCACTCCCCTATATGTGAGTGTATTCTGGGTTAGACCTAAAGGTAATGAGTTGGGATCTGCACTATGCCAGTTCTTCCACGACTAATAATCCCAATTGTTATATTCACGAAGGTGGTTACTAGGAATTTGGAATGCCATACCTAGTAAGGACTCTGCTATAGTTATGATAGTTTGTAAATTGAAGCCCCATGCAGTTGCACTTTTTTTAAGCCTGTACTTTTATCTATGGATTGTACTTTTAAGACTTTTGTGCTTCCAATTGAAGGACTTTAATTCCATCATTTCCCATTTCATTTCCATCTAATTTCAGCAATTAGTTTAGTTTATTAGTCACTCCCCTAAACGTGAGTGTATTCTGGGTTAGACCTAAAGGCAATGAGTTGGGATCTACACCATGCCAGTTCTTCCACGACTAAGGATCCCAATTTTTATATTCACGAAGGTGGTTACTAAGAATTTGGAATGCCATACCGGGTATGGACTCTGCTATAGTTATGATAGTTTGTAAATTGAAGATTTTGGCACATGAGCTCTCTAGTTGTAGGAAAGGCAAGATTCTCCAGGGCAAAGCTACAAAGGAGAGGATTTGGGGGCAGATTGAGGTGTTGGACTCTTTGGAGAAGGCAGGACTCTTCAGATGAAGAAGACCTACATAGACAGAAGGTTAAACAAGAGTGTGAGAAGATCCTCCTCAATGAGGAAATCTATTGGTTTCAAAGAGCTACAAAGAGGTGAATCAAAAAAGGTGGCACATTCGAGAGGCATCAATAAGACTTTGGTGGTTTTGATTCCCAAGAAGATGTGTAGAGAAGTTACAGGACTACAAACCCATTAGCTTATTGAGTGGGATCCACCAAATCATCACTAGTATACTTTCCTTGTGGTTGGAGTTGGTCCACAGTGCGGTTAGTTGCCTCTCTATGGGGCTTTCATTAATTGTAGACAGACAGAAAAACTCCTTGATTGCTCAAAGTGTATTCATCTTATGAAAATTTGGAGAAAGCTAGGGATGGTGATTGAGCTGGATTTTGAGAGGGCTTATGATAGAGTGCAGTGGGAATGCTCAATTAGAGTAGTGGAGAGTGCAGGATTTGGTGACAAGTGGGCTGCATCAGATCTTACATCACCTCTGTCAGGTTTCCTGTGCAGATTAATGGTGTGCCTAAGGATACTTCCAAGATGGGCAGGGTCTTTGGCAGGAAAATTCCTACCTTCTTAGCGCTTTGTCTTGGTGGCTCATGTGTTAAACAGAATGTGGTACAAGGCTGAACTAGATGGACTGATTGCTGGTTTCCAGATTCATGCCTCTGGTTCTAGGTCTCTCATCTACTTTATGCCAATGCCACCATCGTTTTTGTTAGGAATGAGGTGGACTAGTTGTTTGCCAACAGGATCATGTTGGAGCTTCTGGAGGACGTGTGTGGCTTGAAGGTGAATTTTGAGAAGACCATTTTAGTCGGCATCAACTCACATCCCAGGGCAATCAAGAGAGCTGTTTCTTTGCAGGTTGCCAAACTAGAGAATTCCCGATTTCTTAATTGGGGTTACCTCTCCCTCTTTAGAATCCCTAAGACTGTAGCCGAAAAAGTTGAGGCCATTTAGAGTAAGTTTTTCTGGCATGGTAGTGGGGAAAGAAGGAGATGTTGGCATGATATCAACAAGGTAAGAATTAGCCGAAGGAGGCTGGAGTACTGGGCATCACGGACATCAGAGACTTCAACTTGGCACTTCTTGACAAATGGATCTGGAAATTGAGTAAGAGTAGAAGGGTCATTGGAGGGAGGTGGTTCTTCAGAAATACTACAGGAGAACCAGAGCTAGGAATATAACCCCACTTCCTCGAGTAGTATCTCTTAACTTTTGCTAGGCATTCTGCAAAACAAGGACTTAGTTTTGGCATGCATTCAGATCAAAAATTGGGAATAGTCAACAGGTATCCTTTTGGAAGGACAGATGGTGCAAGGTACTTCCAGTTTTATAAGAGACTTTAATCCTTGTTCAGGATCTCTTCAGATTCCTGTGCAGTGGTGCCTCAATCTTTTGATGATGGGACCATTGGTGGAGTTGGACTCCTTTATTCAGAAGGAATTCGAGGGAAGAAAAATTTATTCAGATGGTAGACCAGCTCAACCTCCTCTAGGGCCAGTGACTACATGAGGACAGCTCAGATACCTGGGTGTGGTGATTGGAAAGTAACGACAAGTAGTCACTCAAATCAGCCTTCAGCATTGTTAGGGATGGGGAATAAGATCAAGGTTCGCCGAATCAGATCGGATCGGGCCGGATCACCCGATCCAATTGGTTTTTGGGCGAAGCGATCCAATCCCAAGCCGACCTTTCGCAATCCTTCACTGGGAGCGGCCGGATGGGTCGGGATCGGCTTGACTCGGCCAGAATCCGATCGGATCGCCTGAGCCCACCCGGTTCCGGGCGATCCCCATGGCCGATCACGATCGATCTAACTGATCCAAGAGTTTGCTAAAAAAAATTGAGAAGGGGAGAAGCAGAAGAGCAATCAACGATGACGAAGAAGAAGAAGATGAGAGAAGAGAAATACTTACCGTCGCCGCCATCGTCACCACCGCCGGTCCCCATCACCGGTACCTCCTCCTCGTCCTCCTCATCCTCCTCGTCCTCGCGATCGGCCTCTCTCGGAAGAAGATGACACGATACTGCCACCATCGCGACCCCATGCCGCCATCAACGCCACCGTCAGCCTCCTCCTCCTCCCCTGCCTCCTCCGGCTGGAAAAGGTAAAGTGGAGAGGGCTCTCAACTGTCTATTGAAAAGGTGCAGTGAACAGAAAAACATTAAAAATGAATAGATGTTTATATAAAACCCCCCTGTAAAACTGTATACATACTTGGATCACCTTGCTTGGACTCAGAATCAGGATCACTTTGGGGTCCGTCCGGATCGGCCGATCCCACCGATCTGGATCGATTTTGGACCGGCCGATCTAATCCCGATACCCGAGTCTGCCTTCCTTGCATTAGATTCCCTTTTGCTAGTAAGATAGTGTGTTTGACTAGGAGCCCCTTGAAAGTGCGGGTGCTTATATGGAGGATTTGTCATGGTAGGCTTCCAACATGTGACCAGATGGCTAGAGTACTAGACAATGTGAACCCACTTTCGCGGTCCTTGCGGAGAGTCATTGGAGCACCCTTTTGCAGCATGCTCTTTCTCTAGGGAGGTGTGGGGTCTGCTCTTTGATGGATTGTGCCCAATCTACCTGAACAGCTGGACAAGCTGCTTTTGGCTGGGGTAGGAGATGGCCTCTTCAAAAAAAATTCAAGGCATGGTGGCTGGTTCTTCATGCCATTTTTTGGGTAATCTGGAATGAAAGGAATGCAAGGATTTTATGACAGAATCCTGAACTGGAACTAGAATTGTGCCTTTTTGTCTGTGATAGGGAAGATAATGCGCAGATTCAATTTGCAATGTAAATGAGGGGCACTCCACTTTTGTTTTTTCTAGGGAGATCGTGAGGTGGACACCATGATGTCTTTTGTCTAGAATGACTGAGTTTTCTTTCATATACTTGTATATTCCCCGACTTCTGTTTAATGAAATTTGCGGTACCATCAATGTTCCAAAAAAACTCATTCCAAAATCCATTCCCATCTTCCATTATATAAACTCAATGCTTTTCATCCACATGATACTAAAGATCTGTATGGAAAAATTTTCTTGAAAATTGGTTGCTCACACCAAGGATATTCTAGGTTTCTCTCAAGTAGTTTTATCATCCTCCTATGGCAAGAAGTTAGAATATTCTATTGTATATTAAAAAGCCAAGACAACTTCTTTCCTTAATTTGACATGTGGACACAAAAGCTTCTTCAAGGATATGGACACTTGTTGGATACAGTACAGAATATGGGGCTTTGGGGATTATAACATGGGATCACTTTTTGCAAACAGGGTGGGGATGCGGTGGGAGGGTAGAGGGTGGAAGAGGGAGTAGTTGCCCCCCATCGCGGGATAGGTTTTGCTTGTAAAATGATAAGTGGCATACTGACATGACACCTCCCAATTCCCCATTCCTAATTCCATTTCCTTCTGCCAGTATAATACTTAATGGCTCTCATCAAGAAACTACCTTTGTGGAGTGTGGACACAATACTTGTACATTTGCTTAGCCTCATTAACAAAATTTAATTCTCATTCTTTCGGGATGTGAAAATAGTAACAACTGGACATTTTCCTAAATAAAATATCCAAGGCTCCAAATGGGCTCCCTTCTCATGGAACTGCAAGGCAGTAGCAAGGAATATTCTTCTCCTTTCTCCACTTTTTTTCGTGGTTTGGTGAGGTTGGGGCCCAGTAACCCATTGTGGTTGAAGAGTAGTATGGCTGGTGGTGGATGTATGTTGAACCCTAAAATTTCTTTTTAAAAAAAGGGCAGGACCCTCCCTCCGGTTGTGCAAAACCGGAGGCACCTCCCTCCGGTGTGGAGGGAGGTGCGCAACCGGAGGGAGGACCCTCCGATAGTGCAGCAAACCGGAGGGACCCCCCTCCGGTTGTGCAAAACTGGCGGGACCGCCCACCGGTGCGCAACCGGAGGGAGCCCTCTCCAGTAGCATGGCAAACCAGAGGGACCTCCTGGCTCCGGTTTTCTCTCTCTCGCACGAAAAGGGGGGGAACAAAAAAAAAGAAGAGAAGGAGGGCCAACCGGAGGGAGGTCTCTCCTCCACGCAAGCTTCCGGAGGGAGGTCCCTCCACTTCTCACCCAAACTCATATCAATAGGAGCCTTGTCCATTGAAGATGGGAGGCTGGTTCGAGATGGGAGGTAGGGCATCTTGACATGCCTTGGAGTCTTTTGGAGTGCAAGAAGGCACTTGGCGACGTGGAGCTTTGTTGCTCTTGAAGGCTCGGAGTTTAACTCTTAAAGACTTTGGAGCTTTTTGGAAGGCTTGAAGGCATGGAGATTTTTGTTGTATGCAAAAACCCACAAAGGGTATATGCCCCTAGTTTTGGAGATATGCCTTATGATTATAAAAAGTTGTTGAAATGATGGAGAAACCATATAAATTTCAGAAATAGTCAAAGTATATGAAAAGACCTTAGAAATTATGGGAAAAACCTTGTTACGTGCAAAATTGCAGAAATACCCTGTGGCTTTGAAAATTCGTTTAAATGTCCAAGAAAGTTGGGGGAAAATCCTGATCTTTCATAAAATTACAGATAAACCCCTTACTTGTGGGAAAAATGTAGAAAAACTCTAATTTCTCAAGAAATTGCAGAAAAACCATGATGATCAAGAAGATTGCAAAAAAAACCCTGGGGACTTTAGAAATTACAAATGTACCCCTATTTTTGGTAAAATTGCAAAAAAGCTCTGATGTTCAAAAAAATACAAAAAATACCCTGAAACTTCATAAAATCGCATATTCGCATAGAAGCCCTTTTGCTGCCAGAAATTATAGAAACACCCCCGATTGTGAAAAAATTACAAATACATCTCTATTTGTAAGAAATTACAGAAAAGGCCCCAGAAGGCATCCACCGAAGACCAAGCACCCAAGGAGGACATCCACCAAAGACCAAGTATGAAAGGACCGCCCAAACACCATTCTCTTATAAAATGTTCTCGTGCTTTTGCATCAACAAAAATACAAGAAAGGGGATGTGTTGCATGTATACCCCTATATGAATTATTCCTAAGTCTTAAGGGATCTTTTAGGAAATGAAATCAAGAAAATGAGCAAAGATCAAGCGTCAAGGGGTGGCCAAGGAGATCCAAGCATGAAGACTGATACACATGCTTTGTGATCAGAAAAGTACGTTAATTGCAAATATACCCGAAAAAGTTAAGAAATGACGGAAATACCGGAGAAAATCAAGAAATGACATAATCGTCCCGGGAAAGTCAAAAAATGATGGAAATACCCAAGAAAGTCAAGAAATGACATAAATGCCCCGGGATGTCAAGAAATGACACAAATACCCAGGAAAGTCAAGAAATGACGAAAATACCTAAGAAAGTCAAGAAATACTATAAATGCCCCGGGATGGCAAGAAATGACATAAACGGCCCAGTAACGTCAAGAAATAATGAAAATACTTGAAAAGTCAAGAAATGAGGGAAATGCCCAGGAAGATCGGAAAATGACAGAAACTACGCCGAAAAGTCAAGAAAGACATAATTGCTCCAAGTTGTCATGAAATGACAAATCTACCCAAAAAATCGTAAAAATATCCAGAAAAGGTCAGAAATTACAAAAATACCCAGAAAGGGTAAGAAACTATAAATATACCCCTGTCTTGTGCGGAAATCTCCTTTATGGGCATCAAGTCAACTTAAGAATCCGATCACAATCAAAAGAGTGATCATGACCATGAAGTAACTCCGACGGTCCGATAGTGATCATATTGGCAATCCAACAGTCATATCGTGATGAAATTTGAAATCAACAGTCAGATCTCGACCAGGAATAATTCTAATAGTCAGATCATGACCGGAAACAGATCTGATAGATCGATAGCGATCATCTTGGTGATCCAACAGTCCGATCGCGATGGAATTCAAATTCAACTGTTCGATCGTGGACAAAAGCAAATTCAACTGTCAGATCATAGACATAAGCAAATTCAATAGTATGATCGTGGATAGAAGGCAATTCAAAGGTCCAGTTGCATATTGAAGTATATCCGATGCTCGGATTGTGACTGGATGTAAACCCGAAGACTCAATCGTATAATCGGGACCAAATGTAAAAGTCTTAAAAGACCGATTATAATTCAAATTAGATATGTTCAAGGGAATAAAAGTCTACAAATTTCTCGGAAAGAGTATGTATCTTTAATGGGTGATCATTAAGATCCTGACCATTAGATAAAATCATCTATATCACAACAGATACCGAGGCAAAAGATGTTCTTTAATAGTTAATCAAAGGTGTGCGGACTTTACGCCAATGTAAATAAATACCGACCACGGTCAGTGGGGAAAGGTTCAACACACGAACTCTAAATCGCCTAATAAACTAAAAACGTGAAATAAATAAATGTAAATAAACATGCTGATGATATCCGAAACCCCCCCAAATTTTAATTCATCATCAGCGTGTCCGCATTTGTTGTGTGTGAAATAGATTGGCATATCCGGTGGGACTTTTCCTGTCTTTCATCTCTCTGTCAAAGAATAGCCTTGCCTCTATAAAGGTTGTGACTCCTTCATACTCTTGCGAGAAATTCAAAAGATCCCCACTGTTGAAGTAGCCCCAACCATGGCTGCTGTCGCTAGGGACATCAAAGGGAAGGCTTTCTTCTAAAGCCGAAAACACATCTAAAGCTACTCCTACCAACATGGGGAAACGCCATCCAGGCCGTTACTGCTGCCGCCGGAAGCATCAGGGTTGAGCGCTTCCTTTTGAAGCTAAATGTCAACATAACACATGTCCAAAGCTACTCCTACCAACAAGACGCAACACCATCCCGACCGTGGCTGCCGCTACTGGGGACATCAAAGTGACGGCTTCTTTTTAAAGACTAAGTGATAACAAACTCCATGTGTTGTTCCTGCTAATCGGGGCAACACTGCCGCCAGAGTAGAAAACCTATTACGGGTTTATACAAGTCCGGTAAGATCGGTCGTTGTCGGGAAAAAAAAAAACACACACACACACACAAACAACACGTCTGGCTTGATGGATGTGAGTCGATCTTGCAACAATGCTTTGTCGAAACATCCAGCCGAGGTGGAATCGAAGATAGCCAGTGCCCAAGCCTCAAATCAGAAGCAAGCGCACCAGCGGAATGCCAAAGCCTCTAAGCCCAAGCAGGGGGGGGGGGGGAATCCTATCACCGTATACTTCAAGTTAAGGCGGAATAGAAAGAAGTCGGTGCCCAAACTTCGAGTCAGAGGCAAGCGTGTCAGTGGAATGCCAAAGCCCCTAAGCCCAAGCGAAGGGGCAATTCCATGGAGGAGTGTTGGCTCCTAATTAAACAAGTATGGGCCACTAAAAAGGAGCCCTTCCCATCAGAAAAGTTGGGGCAGGTTGGCCTGTCCAGACCCCAGTCCAACAACAAGCCAAAATCTCGACCGCTCAAAATGCCCAAATTCTTTGCCCCCAAGGGCAAACGAAAAAGGTGGTGGACAAAAAACCCACTAATGCCTCTCAGTCCTTGGAAACAATCCGAGCCAAAGGAACGAGTCGTGTTAGGGCTCCTTCGTCTCGAAGGTTAGACTTCGACTAACTAGGGGTGTCTGCACACCCAAATTTGCAGCCTCAGAAGAAAAGGAACACATGTATCGGCACAAAACATGCTAAAAAAATCACTCAGAAGCAGACAAGGGATATCCTTGCTTCTATAAATACCATGTCAGGATATGTCACCTCGTGCAACAGCAAGAGCGATAAGCAAAAGAGGCTGCTGGTCTGTTGGAAGCAAATTTGGCTTTGCAAAAACATCTCCTCTTTTATTTAATTGGAGCAGAAATGGGCCAACTTGGAGATGGAAGACTCGTACGGGGTCGGAGGAACCCGTCCGGGGTCGGAGGAACCCGTACAGGGTCGTCCGGAGGTGGGCAAACCCGCGCGGGTCCGCCCGCAGGGGCGGACCCGCCGGGGGTCGGGCGACCCCGGGTGGGACCCACCCGGGGTCCGCGACCCCGGAGGGTCGCGCGCCCCCGGGGAGGTCCTCCGGGGGGCGCGCGACCCCGGGGAGGTTCCATTCTCCCGCGCACGGACTAAAAAATTTGAAAATGTGACCTCCCCGGAGTCATTTTCATCCCTTTGGACCCGTACGGGGTCGAACACTCCCGGGGAAGTTCCCCACTTTTATAAATAGACGCCCGGAGGTCCAAAAAAAGAGATCTACGATCTACTACACACAAGTTACAACCTACGGAACATCCAGCATTCAGAGCTCTTTTGTTCGTTTGTTTCGGCCCGCGTGGGATAAGTCCCCGGGTCTTGTGTATGTGCCCCTACGAGGGTATATTTGTAATTTTACCCCTCAGTGGGCCGTGTTGTTGTTTCTAAGTCCTGGGACGACTATGTCATATGCTTCTGCCCTAATAATGGGAGAATTGCATAAATGTCCTCCCCGGGGTCCGAGAAACATAAAAGTCCTATTGTTTGCAGTTTTACCCTGCAACTTTTTGTAATTGGGGCTACGCCCCTGCTTCCCGCGTTAGGGCGGACTTTTGTACAGTCGACAAACTCGCCGACAACCCTTGTACTCATTTGAACTATAGAAGCACTCAGCATGTTTTATGTATATCCTCGGGTGGGAAAATTATAAGAAAACCCCCGACTTCTGGAAATTACATATATACCCCTCCTTCGATCAAATTGACAGATGTGTGCCTTCCATGAAGCCCCTTGTCACTACTTCGATCCGGGAGTGTTGTCAGCTCAGTCCGACACTCGGATATCACTTTAAACCTAGGTCTAGGGTATGGTAAAATTATCAAAATACCCCTACGACCTAAAAATGGCCTAGCAGCCTCCTAAAACCCTCTAGAAAGAGCATCAACGCCTTGGGGAGTCGGGGATCCAGTCTTACTTTCATTCCAGCCCAGAAATTTCAACAATGCCCCTGGCCCGGAAAAATTACCAAAATACCCCTGGGTTGGTAAAATTACCAAAATGCTCTTGGGGTCCAGAAAACCTTTCTCTACTTCAAAAACCGCCTACGGCTTCCCCCAAATCATCTTCATATTCCCAAATTCTATGGTTTTGCCCAAACATGGCCTCAGTTAAAACCCTAACCTAATCTTTGTTGTTGGTCGGTGGTAAATGAGTGGTCATGGAGAGTCTCTCGAGTGAGCCTGCCCTCCACATCAGAACCTCTATAGAAGACTTTGAGATTCCTTTGACAGTTAAACAAAGGTGTTCGGACGTTAGACCGATGTAAATCAACACTGACTACGGTCAGTGGGGAGAGGTCCAACACTAGAACCCAAATCGTCTGATACTATGCGCACCCACGGAATAAACCTCTCTAAGTAGAGGAATGTCTCTTTTCAAAAAGAACATTTATTTTTCCCACGTGACAATATTTCGTGTCTCACAAACTGGCACGCCCGGTGGGACCCTTCCCGCCTTTCTTCTTTCTGTCAAAGAAAGTCCTCTAAACCTTTCTAGGTTCTAATTGCCCCTCTTCCTCTTACGGGACGGGAAGAGGAGGATACACCTCTCTATTCCTTTGAGAGTTTTTCGTGCATCTACACGCCACTCCTTTCGTGCTACGCACCACCACCACCAACAACAACAGCAGCGATGGCTGCCGTCACCTACGGCCCCGAGATCGTCGCCAACCATGCCAGGGTCGGCTACCTGGCAACGCCACTTGTTTTCGGCGACTTCCCAGTGGTCGTCGGCTCACCCTTCTTCCTGGGCGTTGTGCCCGTGGTTGAGGTCAGCTCAGCCGCGGCTGTGACGACCATCACTGAGGGTCTCAGGCCCTCTATTTCACCAACTGGCCGGGTCCGCCCGGTCAAGAAGACAACTGTCGGAGGCATCAGGCCTTCGGCTCCAGCAACTGGCCGAGTCAGTCCGGTCAACAAGACCATCACTGGGGGTGTTAGGCCCTCTACTGCAACAACTGGCCGGGTCCGCCCGGTCGACAAGGCTACAATCAAGGGTGTCAGGCCCTCAACCTCAATTGCTGGTCGAGTCCGCTCGGCTAAGAAGACAACTGTCGGGGGCATCAGGCCCTCGGTCTCAATAACTTGCCGGGTTAGTCCGGTCAACAAGGTCGTCTCTGAGGGCGTCAGGCCTTCGGCTTCGTCGATTGGTCGGGTTCACTTGGCCAAGAAACCAATCACTGAGGGTGTCAGACCCTCTACTTCATCAACCGGCCGGGCTCGCCCGGTCAAGGAGACCGTCCTCAAGGGTGTTAGACCCTCTGCTGCAGCATCTGGCCGGGTCCATCCGGTCAACTCTCCAATTGTTAAGGGTGTCAAGCCCTTCATCCCGACAACTAGCCGAGCTCCCTTGGCTGCTACGTCAATGGCCGAAGGTGTCAGGCCTTCTGCCCCGACTATTGGGCGAGTCTTCTCGGTCAATCAAATCACTGCCGGCGCCGCCCCTGCTCAACGGGGGCAACGCCGCCGTCGCAATGACGCCAAACCTACTGCGGCCACCCTCAGAGGTGCTGCCCCTGCTCAACGAGGGCAACGCCGCCGCCGTCAGGATGACGCCATGCCTATGGCGGGCGCCACCACCGTCGCCCCTGCCCAATGGGGGCAACGCCGTAGCCGCAAGGGTGCAAAGCCCGGAGCGGCTGTCTCTCGCTCCGGCAAGACTGTAATCGTCGGAGATATTCGCATCCGACTCGATGGAGGCGAGCCGATCATACCACGGGATCGTCATGTCCCGACTATCTCTACCTCCAACCGCTTCGAGCCCCTCCGGCAAGTCCGGGGGGACGGAGCGAAGAAGAAGTCTGCCGTACCGACGGCAACCCAGGGCCCTCTGCAACGGCCCAAGCTACGAGCTCCCCGTCCAAGGACAGGGGGCAACCAAGTGGAGGAGCGCCAGCTCCATCTAAAGAAGATCTGGGTCACCAAGGAGGAGGTCCGAATTATAAGGCGCGCGAGGGCAGAGGAGCCTTTCCGCATGTCGGATCTGCGACGAATGCGGAGTCCGACAAGCACTGAGGCCTCAGTCTCTCCGAGATCTACAAATCAGCCCCTACAGAGGCAGAAGCGCCGTGAAGCTGGCAAGAAGGTGCGGCCGACTTCCCCGTGGGCCAGTTCCACGCACACGGAGGAGGATCGCTCCCCTCAAGCATCCACATCCCGAGTGTCGGTCTTTGACAGACTTGGGAGGCCACCCAAGCCGGAGCGACAACCGCCCAAGAAAAAGCGGGTGGTCCAGGTGACCGATGACACCGTCAAAGTGTTCACCTGTTACGCCACCTCCGGCGACAAACAGCCCGAGAACACCTCGGGAGAGCTTGACCAACCCATCCAATATTTAAGAAGGTCAAGGCCGGTCTCCCGGATTCTAGCGCAGACGCAGCAGGCGCCGGCCGTCGGTACATCTCAGCCTGAGCCGGCACGGCAAGAAGAGCGTCAGGAAGACGTCCACAGTGTTGATGGGGACAGTCACTCCTGGCACGAAGAAGAGCTGGGGGAAGAGCCACGGGCCCCCACATTGGACGAGCTTCGACGGGAAAACCAAGAGCTCAAGAACCTGCTACAGTGGCTTTTGCGCGAAAAGGAGGTTCCTTCCCCGCCTCAGGCGGCACCGGCTGGAGCGGATCAGCTGCCTTCTCCCATTCCAGCAGCAGCCAACGCTTCCGCCACTGCTGCAAGACTCCCACTGGCGGTGGACTTCAAAGTCCCGCTGCATGAAGCCAATGCGCGGTCATCTGCTACTCCTGCCGCAGAAAGCCTCATGGCGCAGAAGCAGATGATCGAGCGCATCATGGAAGCGAAGTTCGCTCAACATGGCGAGGGTGTGGCTACCGTTGATTTGTACAGCGTGCCATATCCCCTCCATCATCAATTCAAGAAGCTTCCACCAGATTGCCCGAAGGCCCCGAAACTCCAGAAGTTCAACGGGCAAGACTCTCCGCATGAACACCTGGCCTATTATATGACGGCCATGGGTGAATTAGCCCTGGAAGAGGCATATTTGCTGCGGTATTTTGCCACGTCCTTGACTGGCACCGCCTTCCAATGGTATTCAAGGTTAAAGCCCAATTCAGTATCTGATTGGGCTGATATGCAGAAGAAGTTTGTCGACCGCTTCCAAATGGTCGAGCGCAAAGTCTCCTTAGCAGAGCTTTGTTCCCTTCGACAGAAGAAGGGTGAAACAGCGTTGGACTTCATCAAGCGATGGAGGGACGTCAGCATGCGCTGCGATAATCCTCCGACGCTTGAAGATGTGATCACCATCTGCCACAGGGGCCTCTCGGCAGAAGTCAGTGAGAAGCTTCTGGGTTCCAATATCAGAGGCTTCGACCAGCTCAACACGGTGGTGGCGGAGATTGAGATGTTCTTTGCTGATCACCCTGCACAAGCCTCTACAAAAGGCAAACCCTCCAAAGACCGTCTGGCTAGCGGTAAGGAGGTGAATGCCGTGGACTTCTCCCCGACGAATGGAGATAAAGGGGAAGGAAAGTCCAAAGGAAAAGGCAAGAAGTCTGATAAGACAAATGCGTCTTTCTTAGCGGAGCGCATGAAGACGCCTTATTCCTTCAGAAAGGAGCATACCAAGATGCTCTTTGATCTATGTATGAAGGAGCAGCTCGTCACTCTGCCAGATCCGCAGAAGCCCGCGGAGGTGGATAAGACAGAGGATCCTACCTATTGTGTGTATCATCGAAGGTTGGGTCACACCATTGGGGATTGCTATGTTTTCAAGAATATAGCAGAAGAGCTCATTCAAAAGGGCTTGGTAAATATGCTGGGCCATGCAGTCGAACCACCCCAGCCTCATCCCTGGAGCCGATCGAACCGGTCAGCTAACGTGGTCCATATGGTGGCGATGGCTTCAAGCTCCAATGCCTCCGAAGCCGGGCCCTCAAGTCGACAGCCCAATGGTGGTCCCAGAGCCACTCCTCCTCCATTCCCAGAATGTTTAGCGCTGCGGAGGACCATCCGGAAGATCCGAGGGGAAGTCCGACAGCTGCAACTAGAACAGAGGCGCCTGCTGCAGTTCCTGGAAAGCATTGATCAGCAGTTGTCCACCTTCCCCTTTGGCCCATTTGCCAGGGGGTTAGCTCCAGTCTACATATAGGAGGCGGGTGTATCACCCGCGGGTCGGGCTCCGCTCAGGGGCTGGCTCTCTGAAGAATCCTCAGATTCATCCGAAGACGAGGAGGACTCACCGGAAGGCGAGGAAGCTCCACTTCAAGTTGAGCTCCCAGAGAAGTTATATTCATTCCCTTGCGAGAAGACTCCAAACATCTTCGCATGCCAGCGAGCAGGGCTGATAAGCCCGTCACCCTTGGAGCAGACACCAGGTGCTGCTTTTCATCAGGGCTATTGCCCATATCATGAAGTTGTTGGCCATATTATCCACAACTGTGAGCCGTTCAAGGACCTCGCCGAAGACTTAATCAGGCGAGGGAAGATTAATATGGGCGAATTTCTAGTCGACCCACCGCAGCCGCATGCACGAAGGAGTCTTCACTTCTCCGTCAACGTCATACATGCCTCAGCAGCTTTTCAATTCCCAGAGCCACAGGAGGAGGGAGTCAGTTCCCAGGGAGTCAATTCTCAGCCACCTAAATCCACATTGTGGTACCCAGGGTGGCGACTCTCTCATCAGTGTTCTTTTCCTAAGGAAGACACTGAGAAGATTTTTGATAAACTTCTGGAGGATGGCTGGGTGCTGACACATGACCCACCGTCTTATTACAATGAGACGGCCAAGAGTCACCCCCGCTATTGCAAGTATCATGCAAGGGTGTCTCACCCCACTCAGCAATGCCCAGAGGTTCAAGACTTCATTGAAGCCCTCATCCAGAGAGGGGTTGTCGATACTCATGAGAACTCCATGACAAGGTTGCGTCTTGCAGAGGCCGCCAGGGAAACTCTTCAGCAGGTTCGGCGAGAAACTGAGGCTTTCTCCCGGTTAGCCCGACCAAGTGAGCCTGCGGAAAATGATGAATTCCCATTACTCACTAGAGGCAAGGCCACCTACAAAGGGCCTAAGGTCCAGAACCCAGAAGGCCGAACCGCGGAAGAGAGTTCCAAGGTCCGTCCCAGGTCGAGTCAGCCTGGCATCATCATAAAAGAGAACTCTCGGCCAGACAACAAAGGCAAAGCCAAGGCGTCAGAACCTTCAGCCAAAGCTCCTGCCAAGTCAGCAAGGCCATTAATCGTGGAGAGGACTCGACTTCTTGAGCCCGCGAAGACCCCAATTAAGGCCTCTGTCAGCCCAGCGAGGCCGCCAATTGTAGAAAGGCCTCAGCAGCTCAAGCAAGCCAACCCACCAGCCCAAGCAAAGTCGGTGGAACTACAAAGCTCCCAGAGGCCCTACTGTGGACTGGCAGAGTTACAGGAGTTGCCTCCTGAAATAATTGCTCAGGCAATCAATGCCACCTTCCAGCCTCAGCCGGAGAAGGCTAATTGGACCAAGGTTGTCCCCAGAAAAAGCCGCGGCAGTAAGGCCCCTAAGGAGCCAGCCCGGAGCAAAAAATAGAATTTTGGGGCAAGCGAGTCCCACCGCTAAAGCAAGCTCCTCTCTCTTCTCAAGAGGCGGCACGCCAAAAGAAACAAGAGAAGAACCGCAGGAAGAATTTGAAGAGGAGATTGAAGAAGCAAGCCGCTGTAATGGAGGCTCCTAAGGAGCCAACTTCTCTACAAAGACTTCAAAAGCTCATAGATGAGCTGGAGGAGTACACTCCCCCTCGCCCCACCAGGATCGTCACTCTAGACGAATATATTCCCTGGGACAAGCTTGGGCGCAAAGCCCGTCTTCTGCAATGGCTCCGGGAAATGGCCCACCGCCTTGAAGAGGGTGAAGACTTCCCAATCCCAGAGGAGCTCTCATTATTCTACAAAGATGAGGAGCTCACTGTGGAAATACTCGAGGAAATGCTGCAAGAGCTCTCCTGCAACATGGTGGCGATCCCGCCGCCCGACAACATTTATTGTCCCACGGCTGATAGCACTGGAGGCAAGGCTCCTATGACGACATATCAGCGCCGCTCGGCAAGAAATGGCCGGGGACGTGGCCGAGGACGTGGACGTGAAGGTCCCCTGACTCTTGACCGGGTCATAATATTCAGAGGGGAGAAGCCGGGTCCTGTCCTGGAAACTCAAGTTCGGGGGATCCCTTTCATCCTCAGCCCCTCAGAGGGTTCAGGCCCCATCTCAACGGCTAAGCCGGGTGGCGTCCCTTTTACAATCACCTCCTCCAATGAAGAAGAGGAGCCGACCAAGTCGTCGAAGTGCGAGAAGGCGTCAGAGCAGGCCGGCCCCTCCAACAGGGTCGAGCCCGCGAGCCAGGCCGGTCCTTCTAATGAAGACCAGCATGATGGGCCTTTGCCACCTCCAGAGGAATCCTTGGCTCCGCTGTTCCAAGAAGATGCGGAAGACCAGAATGCGGAGGAGCGCCCTTCTAAGCGAGAGAAGCCTCGCCAGGCGCCAAAGACCCTGGCGGAGATCATCCCGCCATTTGACAAGACCCGTGCTCGGGCGGACCGCAAAATCATTCATCATATGAAGCGGTTCCCAACAAATGTCACCATTTGGGAGGCCATCGCCTGGAGTAAGATCTTCGGGAGGCTCTGGTCAAGATTCTCCAAGATCCGCAGGCCTATGAAGCCCATGTGACAGAATTGCAGGCTCAGGCGTATGAAGCACTCACAGCCAACATCTCCTTCACGGACAAAGACATGTTGTTGTCCTCTCCGTGTCATAATCGCCCCTTATATATGAGGGGAACGATCAATGGGCATGACGTGAATCGCATCCCGGTTGATGCCGGAGCAGCCGTCAACATCATGCCTTTAAAGACTTTCAAGTCTCTATACTTGGCACCTTATTTACAAAAGGTGACTGATGTTAAGATCTCGAGATTCAATCAGGGTTCTGAGGAGGCGCTTGGTCGGGTTGTGGTCAAGCTAGCTTTGGGCAATTTTGTCACCCAAGCGACATTCTATATCATCAACTCTGACACATCTTACAATATGCTGCTTGGAAGACCCTGACTTCATGAGAATTGGGTCGTTCCTTCAACTTTGCATCAGTGCATTAAATATGCCAAGGAAGGGGAGCAACACACGGTCTTCGCAGATCAAGCCCCGTTCCACCCCAATGAGTGCCATCTGGCCGATGCTTCACTATACTCCGGGAAGCCCACTTTAGCAATACCCGAGCCTTTAAAAGACAAGGGGAAACAAAAGGTGAACCATGAAGTCGAAGAAGGGCAGCTCTTCACTATCAACCAAGACATGGTAAAGTTGCATAGGCTGAGCCTCAGTGCCGCCTCCAAGCCGACTCAACCAGAAAGGCGGAGTGTTGACTTTGAAGCCAACCTCATCAGTCGGGTCATTGACGGGAGTATCTCCTTACCGCCGAAGTGCCTCCAGCTCTCGTCCCAACGGGAAGAGTATGAGGTGGAGCAGTTGAAGACCTTCACAGTCTCCTATCAACGGAGAAGGAGACACAACAAGAGCAAGGGGGACAAGCAGATCATCTTTTACAAAGGTGATTTAGTCCCGCCGTGCCCCCCTGAAGATGACTTCGGCTGGGATACTCCCGCCGATGTGGCGCCAGAGCCAGTTCAGGAGATGGATGATATGCCTAAATACATCAAGGAAATGTGTAAAAAGCAGCACATCCCGCAGGCCCTGGATCCTGCGCGGGCAGCATATTTCCACCAGCTATGGAATCATCCGCAAGTCCGCGGGCAGCTTCCCTTCTCCCACAAAGATACGCGAGGACTCGGCTATGACCAGGAGACGGACTTCGAGGTCCATTTTGCAGTCAATGCCATAGGGCTACTGCCTCTCCCTAATGGGCAAGCTGAAGTTGAGCCCAAGATTGATGACTCTGTAAGGGAGTCTGGTGATGTGTCTATGACACCTCCACCTTCATCAGGAGTCGACAATGATCACCCTTCAGAGGGAAGAGCAACCCAGCCTGCTAACTGTCGGCAAGATGAGGCCAGTCCTTCGACTTCAAGCCATGCGCAAGGGTGCTTCGAAGAATTTGAAGTCTATGAAGCAAACACTGATGATGAGGGAGACTTCGTCGACCTCCAACCAGCTCCACCGGAGCTTGAAGACGGTGATCAAGCAACTGTGGACAAGTTGATTGAGATCAATCTCGGAAGCAAAAGCAACCATCGTCCCACCTTCATAAGTGCTCTCCTCAGCGAGGAAGAAAGGCAGTCGTATCGACAGCTTTTAGAAGAGTTCAGGGATTGTTTCGCCTGGACTTATAAAGAAATGCCCGGGCTCGACCCTTCTGTGGCTGAACATGAGCTGGCAATACTTTCAACAGTCAAGCCAGTCAAGCAAGCTCAAAGACGTATGCGCCACGAACTGGAGCTGAAGGTCAATGCTGAGGTTGACAAAATGCTCAACGTAGACTTCATAGAGCCTTGCATGTACCCTATGTGGCTCGCCAATATAGTACATGTCAAGAAGAAGAACGGCCAAGTTCGAGTCTGCATTGACTTCAGGGATTTGAACAAGGCATGCCCGAAGGACGACTTCCCTGTCCCGATCACCGAGACAATGGTTGATATGACCACCGGTCACGAAGCCTTGTCTTTTATGGACGGGTCATCGGGCTATAATCAAATCCGTATGGCCATCAAGGACAAAGACCATACGGCTTTCCGGTCTCCTAAGGGGATCTTCAACTACAAAAGGATGCCATTCGGTCTGAAGAATGCCGGCGCAACCTATCAAAGGGCAATGACCAAGATCTTCGACGAGATACTACATGACCTTGTCGAATGCTATGTCGATGATCTGGTCGTCAAGATGAAGAAGCGGAAGGATCACTTGACTGACTTGCGTCGAGTCTTTGAAAGGCTTCGGCAATATCAGCTCAAGATGAACCCGATGAAGTGCGCCTTCGGCGTCTCCAGCGGCAAGTTCCTTGGCTTCATCGTCAGGTACCGGGGCATAGAAATCGACCCTGACAAAATCAAGGCTATAAGAGGACTACCTCCGCCCAAGAACTTGACAGAGCTCAGATCTCTTCAGGGAAGACTCGCCTATATTAGGCGGTTTATTTCTAACCTCTCAGGAAGATGCCTACCTTTCGGCAGACTGATGAAGAAAGAGGCACCCTTCATATGGGACGAAGACTGTCAGGAGGCCTTCGAGCAAATCAAGGAGTATCTGCTGACTCCTCCTGTCTTGGGGGCACCTGTCAGAGGGAAGCCCCTTATCTTATATATTGCTGCCATGGATGCCTCTTTGGGGGCTCTCCTAGCCCAGATTAATGAAGAGGGCAAGGAGCAGCCGATGTACTACCTCAGCCGAAAACTGATAGGGCCTGAGCAACGGTACGCTCCCATGGAAAAGGTGTTCCTAGCTCAAGTGTTTGCTGTCAAGAAGCTAAGCCACTATCTTCTAGCTCATCGGGTGGAGCTCATCTCAAAATGAGACCCACTCAAATTTCTGCTCAGCCAGCCTATCCTCTCTGGCAGGCTTGGCAAGTGGGCGCTTATCCTCATGGAGTTCGACATCACCTTCGTCCCACGCAAGGCAATCAAGGGATAAGGAATGGTGGAGTTCTTAGCAACGCACCCTGTGCCAGAAGATTCGCCACTTAACTTCGAGCTGCCCGATGAAGAGGTGCTGGTGCCTTCTCAAGAAACTGGGGAGCATTCTGAAAAAGCCCCACCACAGATGGAGCCGGGTGTCCTCACCCTTGACCTCCCATATCGGGAGTTATATTTTGATGGTGCCTCTCGGACAATCAAAAGGGCCGGCGGCCTCGCAGACTACGTCTCAGGCGCGGGGATAGTTTTTGTATCGCCACAAGGTGGCATCCTCCACAACTCTTGTGCTCTCATGAAGTCACTGACTAATAATGAGGCAGAGTATGAAGCGCTAATCATTGGGCTTCAACTGGCACTGGAGATGGATATCGAGTGCATCAAAGTCTACGGGGATTCTCAGCTCGTCATCCGACAAGTACTGGGCGTTTATGATGTCCGGAAGAAGGAGCTCGTTCCCTACCATGCAGCCGTCATGAGGCTCAAGAAAAAATTCTACCTATTTGAAATAAGCCATGTCCCCAGAGGCAGCAACTCCCAGGCTGACGCTCTTGCAAAATTGGCAGCAGCCCTAAAACTCCCACCTGAAGGAGAACTAAATATTACTGTCAGACACCGAAGGCTCATGACAAGTGTGCTCGACGAAGAATCTGGTCTCACTATTTACGAGGTCGACAATATTCAAGAGGAGAATGCTCCCGAAGAAGAAGATTGACGTGAGCCGATCATAAAGATAAAGAACGGCTTGCTCCCTCCTGATCGGGCTCAGAGGGTGCAACTGCTACACAGGGCGACATCCTACCAGTTGATTCATGGTCTGCTCTTCAGACTCGTCCATGAAAAAGACCGATCGGTCCTCCTACGGTGCCTTTCATTCAAGGAAGCAAAGACCGTGATGTACGAGGTCCACTCCGGATTGTGCGACGCGCATCAAGCAGGAGCCAAGATGAAGAATAGCATCAAGCTCAAGGGGTTCTATTGGCCCACCATGAACGAAGATTGCAATCAATATGCTCGTACGTGTCATCAATGCCAAGCATTTGGGCCAGTCCCTCGACGGCCGCCCAACTCGCTCCATCCAACAGCGCATACTTGGCCATTTGCAGAGTGGGGCATATGGACATTGTGGGACCATTCCCACCATCATCTCAAGAGCACAAGTTCATACTGGCTGCCACTGATTATTTCTCCAAATGGGCAGAAGCCGTTCCGCCACGGGAGGTTACAGGAGAGATAGTTGCCCGGTTTGTGAGGCACTACATTATATATAGATTCGACACCCCCAGCCGGATTATATCCGATAATGGGACGCCATTCAAGAACAAGACTGTTTACGCTTTGGCAGCAAAATTCCATATTGATTGGAGGACGTCATCAGTCTATAACCCCCAAGCCAACGGGTTGACCGAGGCCTTCAACAAGACCCTCTGTAAGCTGCTGTCCAAGATAGTAGGTGGCCGCAAGCAGGATTGGGGTGAAAAGGTCCACGAAGCCCTATGGGCCTAACGGACCATTTACAAAACCCCCACGGGTTGCTCCCCATTCTCCTTGGTCTATGGATCCGAAGCGGTGGTCCCTATGGAGATCGAGCTAGCATCCTACCGCGTTGCTGTGCACGCCGGATTGCCAGGCCAAGACCAATCTGAAATTGAAAGAAGGCTCGAGGAATTGTCCAACCTTGAAGGTCAAAGACTCAAAGCCTACAAGCACTTACAAGTGTACCAAGCCCGCATGACACGTGCCTACGATAAGCTGGTCAAGCAAAGGGCATTCAAGAAAGACGACCTTGTCATGGTCAAAGAAAAGGAGGTTCTCGCGGGAAGGTCCAGTGGCAAACTCCGGCCTAATTGGCGTGGGCCTTACGTCATCCAGAAGGTCTACGAAGGAAGGGCCTATACGGTCCTTTGACCATATGGGGGACAATCCCTTCCCTCCTCTTAATGGCAAGCATATGAAGCTCTACTATGCGCCACCGCAAGAATTTCTGCAGCAGTCCTCACAGGACAGTACCTCTCCTCAGTGAAGGTTCAAACAAAAAAGGGGGGGTTAAAAATACTGATACCCCGGCGGACTCAGTCAACCTTCAGCAGTTGGCTGAGGGCAAAAAGGCCACAGACCCGGTCGAGGTGAAAACCCGAAAGGGCGCCTCGGGCAAAAATGGGCAACCCCTCGGTGTGAAAACCCGAAAGGGCACACCGGAAAAAGATAAAGGGGGGCAGCCTCGACGAAAACCCGAAAGGGCGGTGAGGTTGGTAATGTGAAAAAAAAATCCTCTCTGCTTATTCTATGGGTGCTCTAAGTCAATGACTCCACCCCATCATGGTCAAGATATCATATTGATGCCATGGCTATGCTTTACATGTCATCCTATGACACCTAATCCCCACCGACGTTCTCACGTTATCATACTTCGTCCCATCGGGCTCGGCCTACGCATGCCCCTTTCGGGCTGTCGACCCATTCCGCCTATCAGCTTCTGGGTTTAGCTCATGTGTCTCTTCTGAGCAGTTAAACCCGCTTACTCTCTTGTCCCACTGGGACTGGCCTCAGTATGCTCTATCGGACAGCCAACCCTTCATGCCTTTCGGCTCCTCTTTCATTCTAGGGAATGGCCTATGTATGCTCTATCGGGCTACCAACCCTTCATGCCTTTCGGCTCCTTCTTCATTCTAGGGAATGGCCTCAGTATGCTCTCTCGGGCTGCCAACCCTTCATGCCTTGCGGCTCATCTAACCTCCTTGGGATTGGTCTCAGTACGCCCTCTCGGACTGCCAACCCATCATGCCTTTCGGCTCATCTTTCCTTCTGGAATTGGCCTCAGTATGCTCTCTCGGGCTGCCAACTCATCATGCCTTTCGGCACCTTTTACCTTTATGGGATCTGGCCTCAGTATGCTCTCTCGGGCTGCCAATCCATCATGCCTTCTAGCACATGTCCCACCGGGTCTGGCCTCAGCATGTCCTCTCGGGCTGCCAACCCACTTCTTCGCCTATCGGCTTTCGGATTTGACTCTCACGTCCCACTAAGGCTGTCAAATCCACCCTTTTTCTTCTTCTGGGTCTGGCCTCTGCATGCCCCTTTCGGGATGTCAACCCATCCCGCCTCTTGGCTTCAGACTTGACTCATATATCCCACCAGGATCGCCAAGTCTATTCCTTTGTCCCCACGGGCTTGGCCTCCGCATGCCCTCATCGGGCTGCCAACCCTATTTGCCTATCGGCTCACGGATTTGACTCGTACGTCCCACCCGGGCTGTCAAATCCCCTCCTTTCATCGCTTCGGGTCTGGCCTATGTATGCTCTCTCGGGCTGCCAACCCATCCCGCCTATCGGCCTCCAGGTTTAACCCGTATGTCCCTTTCGGACTATTAAACCTCCTCCTTTGTTGTCCCAACCGGGCTTGGCACATACATACCTCTCTTGGGTTGCCAACCCGTTCAACTTTCGGTTCTGGATTTGACTAATTACGTCCCACTAGGACAGTCGAATCCACCCATTTATCCCACCTCTGTGGCACACACGTCCCTACGGGAGTGCCACCTGCTCCTTGCCTTTTGGCATTATAGGTTCAAAAAAAAGAAAAGAAAAAATGGGGTTAAAAATATTGATGCCCCAGCGGACTTGGTTGTTTCTGTTAGGGAAGCAATCAAGGGCAAAAAGGCTTTAACCCGGCTAAGGTGAAAACCCGAAAGGGCGCCTTAGGCAAAAATGGGTACCCCTCAGTGTGAAAACCCGCAAGGGCGTACTGGAAAAAGCTAAAGGGGGCCATTCCTGGCGAAAACCCGAAAGGGCGGTAGGGTTGGTAAAGTAAAAAAACAAGAACAAGAAAAAAAAAGAAAAAGCTTATCAAGCATCAGACTCGCTCCTCCTCAGCTCAGCAAGGCGAGTCTCACTCTGAAGAGCTTCCTCTTGGAGCCCCTCAAGCCCACGGCGGAGAGTCTACATCAGCACGCGCAAGACTGTACTCCTCGGTCTCTCGGAGCTCTCGCAAAAGCTCCTAGAGTCCCTCAAGCCTATGGCGGAAAATCTACATCGGCATGCGCAAGACTGCGCTCTTCTTCGGTCCCCTGGACCTCTCACAAAAGTGCCTCCACTCTGTGGGAGGCCACCTGCTCGCGCTCGTAAGCGACCTCGACCAGGGCGCCCACCTCAGCCTGGGCCGCCCGAAGTTTGCAAGGCTGTTGTTGCTCCTACTGAATCGTCAACTGAGTCCCCCACCTCCGCTCCTGAATAGCGCGAAGGCGGGTGAACTCCTCCCATAAAGACGCAAGCTCAGTCGTCCAAGCGTCCCGCGGGAGATCAAATGCATGCATCTGGCAATGCTACACCAAGTGGAGGACCATTCGGCCACTCCATCACAAGGGCCAGGAAACTCTGAAGCAGCTTTGAAGCCTCACTAGCTGAAGCTAAAACAAAGAAAGGAGTTGCCTCAGCCCGTGTACGGCCGACATCTACCCAGACCAACATGCCCTAAGGGCTGGTCTACATCAACCTTGGCTATCACAAGTCAGCGGTTAGCCAGCTTTAACATTCAGCGACATACCTCAACGATCAGCCGACACATCGACATGTTCGGCTACACACCTCAGTGGCCAGCCGACACATCTTCAATGATACCTCAGCGGTCAGTCGACACATCAACATGTTCGGCTACACCTCAGATGTTAGCCGACACATCTTTGGCGACACCTCAGCAGTTAGCCAGCTTTAACTTGCGGCTACACACCTCAGTGGTTAGCCGACACGTCTTCAGTGGCATCTCAGTGGTCAGCCAGCACCACGACTTTCGGTCAACGCAGCACCCCTAAGGGTCGGCCAATGTTGATTTCCAGCTATCACAGCTCAATAGTCAATCAAGGACGACTCAGATGGATGCGCCTCTCAGAAGCAGGCCTACATCAACTCGGGCCAACAAGTCTCTCAGAAGTAGGCCCCCATCAACTTCGGGCTAACAAGTCTCTCAGAAGCAAGCCCCCATCAACTCTAGGCCAACAAGTCTCTCAGAAGCAGGCCTACGTCAACTCCGGGACAACAAGCCTCTCCGAGACAAGCCAGCATCAACCCTCAGCTTTCTGGAAAGCAACGAAGCAGTAAGGTGCAGTTCTACATAAGGCACGGACCGTCCACCTCCGCCCCGGCTTTGACGAACGTTCCGTGGGGGACATTTGTTGGAAGCAAATTTGGCTTTGCAAAAACACCTCCTCTTTTATTTAATTGGAGCAGAAATGGGCCGACTTGGAGATGGAAGACCCGTACGGGGTCGAAGGAACCCGTCCGGGGTCAGAGGAACCCGTACGGGGTCGTCCCACCCCGGGACGGGCCGCGCGCAGTCGGGGGCACCCGTACGGGGTCGCCCTTACCCGGACGGGTCCGCCCGGAGGTGGGCAAACCCGCGCGAAGCCGCCCCTGGGCGGGCGGACCCGTCCGGGGTCGGGCGACCCCGGGCAGGTCCTGCCCGGGGTTCGCGACCCCAGGTGGGACCCACCTGGGGTCCGCAACCCTGGGGAGGTCCTCCCCGGGGTCGTGCGACCCCGGGGAGGTCCTCTCGGGGGCGCGCGACCCCGGGGAGGTCCCGGACCGGCCCGGGGACCTCCCACCCCGGGGAGGTTCCATTCTCCCGCGCACGGACTAAAAAATTTTGAAAATGTGACCTCCCCGGGGTCATTTTCGTCCCGTTGGACCCGTACGGGGTCGAACACTCCCGGGGAGGTTCCCCACTTCTATAAATAAACCCCCGGAGGTCCAAAAAAAGAGATCTACGATCTACTACACACAAGTTACAACCTACTGAGCATCCAGCATTCAGAGCTCTTTTGTTCGTTTGTTTCGGCCCGCGTGGGATAAGTCCCCGGGTCTTGTGTATGTGCCCCTATGAGGGTATATTTGTAATTTTGCCCCTCAGTGGGCTGTGTTGTTGTTTCTAAGTCCTGGGACGACTATGTCATATGCTTCTGCCCTAATAATGGGAGAATTGCATAAATGTCCTCCCCGGGGTCCGAGAAACATAAAAGTCCTATTGTTTGCAGTTTTACCCTGCAACCTTTTATAATTGGGGCTACGCCCCTGCTTCCCGCGTTAGGGCGGACTTTTGTACAGTCGACAAACTCGCCGACAACCCTTGTACTCATTTGAACTATAGAAGCACTCAGCATGTTTTATGTATATCCTCGGGTGGGAAAATTATAAGAAAACCCCCGACTTCTGGAAATTACATATATACCCCTCCTTCGATCAAATTGACAGATGTGTGTCTTCCATGAAGCCCCTTGTCACTACTTCGGTCCGGGAGTATTGTCAGCTCAGTCCGACACTCGGGTATCACTTTAAACCTAGGTCTAGGGTATGGTAAAATTACCAAAATACCCCTACGACCTAAAAATGACCTAGCAGCCTCCTAAAACCCTCTAGAAAGAGCCTCAGCGCCTTGGGGAGTCGGGGGTCCAGTCTTACTTCCATTCCAGCCCAGAAATTTCAACAATGCCCCTGGCCCGGGAAAATTACCAAAATACCCCTGGGTTGGTAAAATTACCAAAATGCTCTTGGGGTCCAGAAAATCTTTCTCTACTTCAAAAAATGCCTACGACTTCCCCCAAATCATCTTCATATTCCCAAATTCTAGGGTTTTGCCCAAACATGGCCTCAGTTAAAATCGTAACCTAGTCTTTGTTGTTGGTCGGTGGTAAATGAGTGGTCATGGAGAGTCTCTCGAGTGAGCCTGCCTTCCACATCAGAACCTCTATAGAAGACTTAGGGATTCCTTTGACAGTTAAACAAAGGTGTTCGGACGTTAGACTGATGTAAATCAACACTGACTACGGTCAGTGGGGAGAGGTCCAGCACTCGAACCCAAATCGTCTGATACTATGCGCACCCACGGAATAAACCTCTCTATGCAGAGGAATGTCTCTTTTCAAAAAGAACATTTATTTTTCCCACGTGAAAATATTCCGTGTCTCACATGTTCCAAAGATACAGAAAGTCAGTCCCAACAAAGATCACGCCAAGAAAGTTCAGTAACAAATTTATGAAGCAACACAAACTATACAAGTATTCCATAGCCCGATGCTCATGCAGCCAAGTAACAAGAACTACTATTGGAAATAGTTGAGCATACAACCAATGCCACCATCAATATTCAACAACAGGAGGTCAAGTGGGCCCAAGTGACCCCTAAAAGGCACCATCGGCAAGGAAGGCAGTATCAATTCCGGTACCGGTTTCGGCAGGTTCCGAAACCAATACGTACCGATTTCGGTACCGATATCGGTTTCGGTCGAAATCGGTTGAAACACTTTAAAAAAATTTAAAAAAAATATGATCATGTCTGGTTTCGGCCGAAACCGTCCAGTTTCGGACCGAAACAGGTCAGTTTCAGCCGAAACATTTAACGGTTTCGTCCGAAACCATTTAAAAAATATTTTTTTAATAGTTTCGGACCTGCTACAGTATTTAGGTGCAGTTTCGGATCATTACCGGCCGAAACCGTTAGGTTTCGGCCGAAACGTATCGGTTTCGGCCGAAACTGCATTCCATGCCATCGGTCCAAGCCTTCTAAGGCAAGAATCAAGGTCAAAATTTCAACTCTAGGGGCATGTTCCAATCAGCCCCAAAATCAGGCACTCCTTCCCTTCAAAACATAGCGCAAACCAAAGCATTGGGCCAAGTTAAACTCACCAAGAAAGAGAGCCGAATAACGGTGTACAACCTGTGGAAACCATCTATGGATGCAGACACGGGGCATTCCCACCTCTCTGGACGTCACGGGAGGAGGTGTCACCGAAGGCTTCAAGCCAAATAAGTCGCCAACTCACAAAGTCAAAAAGACAAGAAATGGCAAGGGAAGCCCCAAGAAGCTCTCCGAGATTAGCTCCAGGAAAAGCCAGAAAGGCAAGTCCGATAATTAAGTCCCAAGCGACAACCCAGGCAAAATCAAAAAGGCAAGTCCAGGAGAGAAATCCTAAACAAAACCCCAGTGAGAACCAAAAAGACAAGTCCGAGGGAAGAAAGCTCTGAATCAAATCCCAAGCAAAGCCAAAAAGTGCAAGACAATCGAAGAAAGCTCCAAGCCAAATCCCAAGCGAAGCCAAAAAGATAGGACCGAGAAGGGAAATTCCCAGCAAAAACCCGAGCAAAGCCAGAAAGGAATCCAAGGAAGAAATTCCAAAACAAGCTCTAGGCAAAGCTAGGAAAGCTGGACCAAAGAAGAACGCGGTAAGCAAAATTTGAAACAAAATCTCATGCAAGCCCAGCAACAAACTGATAAGAAGCCCAAGATGGTGCAAACATCTCATGATCTCAGCCTCGATATGGCCAAGGATCAAAAACTGTAGCCCAATATTGAGTGGGCAATCAATGCTAGATTCCAAGTTCAGCAACTAGAACTCGAGCGGGACAAGGTTGTCCCAAAGAAACACTATCGACATAAGCCCTTCAAGGCAAAAGCTCAAAGCGAGAATTTCAATTCTGGGGGCATGTTCCACCCAATCCCAAATGCCAAATATTCCATCTTCTCAAAATGAAGCGTGAGCTAAGGAGGAGGAGAAGAGCAAGAAAAGAAAGGCTTAAACAGAAACTGGAAGAAATAAAGTTGAATAAGCAGCTATCAGGGAAACCCCCGGAAAGGGAAATTCATCTATGAAGAATTGCAAAAGAGAGGACAATCTTTCTCCCCACTCGAAGAGAAACATGCGAAACTGCATCCGTTAAGTGATCCACCTTAGTTGGATCATCACTTTGTCAAAACTCAAGTTTAGAGTTTTTTTTTTAAAAAAAAAGTGGCCTAAAATAAAAGCGCCCCGGCAGACTTAGCCATTCCTATTAGGGAATGTCTAAGGGTAAAAAGACCTTAAACCCGACTCAAGTGAAACCCGAAAGGACATCGTAGGCAAAAATAGGTTATCTCTCGGTATGACAACCCGCAAGGACATACCGAAAAAAGCTAAAGGAGGCTAACTTTGACAAAAAATTGAAAGGGCGGTGAAGTTGATAATGTGAAAAAAAAAAAGAGGAAACAAGAAGAAGTTCCCCTACCCCACATCTTTTCAGGGACCCCCCCCCCCAAAAAAAAAAAAATCATCAAAAGCCACTCTTTTCCACCTCTGTACCTTAAAAACCCATAATTCTACTAACTCCATATCTCTTATGGTCGATCGCTACCCAAATCCGCACCAATAGTCCCATGCCCTCTAAAGCTTACGACCAGTAAACGGAGCGGATACGGAGCGGATAGTGTGATATCCGAATTCGTATCCGATTAATAATCGAATTATCCGTCGGATACTTTATTCGAATAATTATCTGATTAATAAGAATTCGAATTCGGTTCGAATTTTAAACAGATAATTGCTAGGCCTATTTAGAGGTGAGTCGTGTGAGCCATGTGAGAGCGTCGTAGGTTGTTTTCTCAAAAAAAAAGAGTGAAAGTTATTTTATTTTGGGAGATGTTATCAAAAGATTAGACTTCATCCTAAAAAATAGGAGACAACTTACCAAATAGATGTAAGTGGAGTTCTTATTTTTAAATTATATTTTGAGACAAAAAATGGTAAAAAAGAGTAATCAAACAACATATTAAGATTTGAGTTAATTAAATATAGAATATGTGTATCCAAAGATATTTATCTAAGGGTTCATATTCGGTCGGATAATATCCAACACAGATATCCCAAAATCTGAATTCGTATCCGATTAATAATCATATATCCGATATCCGATGAAATTATCCGTCGGATATTTTATTCGGATAATTATCCGATTAAACGAATACTAATTCGAATTCGGTTCGAATTTTAAACAGATAATTGACAGGCCTAGCGACCACAGAAAACCAATTCTTGGTTCCAAACCCCTTCTAGGGTTAGCGACCACAAGGAACTCAATCCTTTGGTCCCATGCCCTCTAAGGCTCGCAACCACAAAATTCAAACATTGGTTCCAAACCCCTCCCAGGTTAGCAACCACCAAAACCAAACCTTGGTTCCAAACCCTTTTCGGGTTGGTAACCACAAAGAGTTCAATCCTTTAGTTCTATACTCTCCAAGACTCGTAACCACAAAAAATTGAACCTTGGTTCCAAACACCTTTTGGGTTAGCAAGAACAATAAAAATTCAATCTTCAGGTTCCACGCCCTCCAAATCTCTCAACCATAAAAATTCAAACCTTGGTTCCAAACTCCCTTTAGGTTAGCGACCACAAAAAAAAATAATTCTTGGTTCCAAACCCCTTCAGGTTAGTGACTCCCCCCCCCAAAAAAAAAAAAAATCCTTGGCTCCAAACCCCTTCCGAGTTAACAACCTCAGAAGAAACTAATCTTTTGGTTCCAAACCCCTTCTAGGTGAGTAACTACAAAAAATTCAATCCTCCGGTTCTAGGGCCTTCAACCCCCATACACCCACAATCCTCATGCCACATTTGTGGCCGAACAACAGCTCTAGTGGTCATACTCTACCCGTTTCAGCAAGCTCATCTTCATCAAGGCTCGTTGATGTTCAAAAAAAAGAAAAGAGGGACTTAAAAATAGAGGTGCCCCAGCGGACTTAAACATTCCCCTCGAGGGGATGTCTAAGGGTAAAAAAGCCTAAAACTCGGATGAGGTGAAAACCAAAAAAGACGTCTCAGGCAAAAATGAGTTACCTTTCGATGTGAAAACCCACAAAGGCGTACCGGAAAAAAATAGAGGGCTAACTTCGGCGAAAACCCGAAAGGGCACTGGAGTTAGTAATGTGAGAAAAAAAAACATCAACATCAACTACAATCGCGGTCGTTTCCTACTCACAAACTTCGTCCCACCATGGCTTAAAAGGCGGAAGGCAACCACCAACTTAAAAAGAGAAGAAGAGAAAAAAACTAACTAGATTCGCGGTTCTGAACCCTTTATGGATCAGTAACCATCAAAATCAAATTCAGTTCAAACCTCTTAGAACTGAAACTCCTTGTTGCTCAAACTCCTTTCAGGTCAGCAACCACAAAATAAAACCCACAACATTAAACTCTTTGTTGCCCAAACCCATTTCGGGTCAGCAACTACACAATAAAACTAAACTAAACTCTTTGTTGCCCAAACCCATTTCGGGTCAGCAACCACAAAACAAAAACCAAACTCTTTGTTGCTCAAACCCCTTTCAGGTCAATAATCGCAAAACCAAACCAAACTCTTTATTGTCAGACCCTTTCTAGAACAAAACCACCCAAAACTAAACACCGGTCCAAAACTCTTCTAGGTCAAAAACAACCCCAAAACCCAAACCTCATTTTCAAACTTTTTAGCATATGCTTACAAGCCATTGGCCTCACGTCTTCCTTAGGATGGAAGGTCAATGAGAGTTCCAACACTTTGTTACAGCAACACCACCACCAACAGCAACAACAGTGGCAACCAAAACAAAGAAACAAAAGTAAAAATAAAAAATAAAAATTGGGCTTAAAATTGAGGTGCCCTGACGGACTTAGGCACCCTACTTGTTGGTTGCTTAAAGGTAAAAAGGTCATAAATCCGAATGAGGTGAAAACTCGGGAGGGCGCCTTAGGCAAAAATGGATAACTCCTCAATGTGAAAATCCGAAAGGGCGCACTGAAAAAGTAAAAAGAGATTAACTTCGGTAAAAATCCGAAAGGGTAGTGAGTTGGTAATGTGAAAAAAGAGAGAGAGAGAGAGAAAAAAAAAAAGAAGGAATGCATCTTTAGCTATCATGGGCCACTATCTTGGACGTCTTTGGTCCGATAGTCTACCACCACAACAAAGACATCACTCAAGCTCACAAAACTCTAATCCCCAAATCTTTGGCTTCCAAACCGCAAAAGTTAGTCATCTCTAAACTCCAAATACTTGGCTTCCAAACCACAAAGGTTAGCCAGTCTAAACTTCAAACTTTTGGCTTCCAAACCACAAAGGTACATTTGGCTTCCAAACCACAAAGGTCGGCCAACTCAACCTCAATTTTAATCTTTGGCTTCCAAACCACGAAGGTCGGCCAGAATCAAATTCCAATCCCAATCCATACCTTCCAAACCACGAGGATCAGCTAAATTCCAATTCCAATTCTAATCCATGGCTTTCAAACCACAAAGGTCGGCCAACTCAACCTCAATTCTAATCTTTGACTTCTAAATCACAAAAGTCAGCTGAATTCAACCCCAACTCCAATCCTTGACTTGTAAACTACGAAGGTCGGTCACCCAATTCCTAATTTTCGACTTCACACCACAAGTGATTAGCTACATCTACATAACTAATGATCCTCCATCTATCCCAAGAGGGAGGGTCAGGGAATCTGCAAATTCCTTTGTCACACCAATAACCAGACACAAAAAAGAAGAAGAAAAGAAGAAGAAAAAGAGAAAAAAGAAGAAAAAAAGGAAAGAGAGGGGAAAAAAAGAAATTGTCATTATCAATTATTATGAGTCGTCACTCTGAACATCTCTTGTTCGATGGATCTGTCCCACAGTGCCAAACATACCGTAATTATCAATTTTGGTGTGCCCTCCTTTAAGGTCAGTCAATTCATCGTTGGCGGTTGATTTAACATGTCCTATGGGCTGTCAACCCTACTTATTTCCACTTGTGTTTAGTTTTAGTGTTGACTCACATGCCACAAAAGCTATCAACCCCATTTATTCTCACTTGTGGTGTTGGCTTACATGTCACAAAGACTGTCAACTCTACTTGTGTTTACTTTTGGTGTTAACTCACATGCCACAGAGGCTGTCAAAACTATTTATTCCCACTTGTAGTATTGGCTTACACAAAAGCTGTCAACTCTACTTGTTTTTACTTATGGTGTTAACTTACATACCACAAAGGCTATCAACTCTACTTGTTTCTACTTCTGGTGTGAAATTCATGCCACAAAGACTGTCAACCCTACCCTCTATTTTCGGCTTTATACTGAAAAGGTCAACCATTTCATCTTTAGTGGTTGGCTTTCATGCCACAAAGGCTGTCAACCCTACTCCTAATTGTTGGCTTCATACCACAAAGGTCAACCAATCCACCATTCAAATCTTTGGCTTCATACCATAAAGGTCAGTCAACTCAATTTCAACTTCTGGCTTCATACCACAAAAGTCAGTCAGTTTATTCTCAATCATGGGACTCAAACCACAAAGGTCACCCATCTCAAATTCTAAAACCCCCGATCATTGGCGTCAAACAACAAAGGTTAGCAACCTCAAATTACCAAAACCTTCAAATAGTTGGCGTCAAGCTACAAAGGTCAGCCAACCTAAACTTTCAACCCCTGGTTTTCAAACCACAAAGGTCAGTCAACTTAAATTCCAGACATTTGGCTACAAACTATAAAGGTCTGTCAACACAAAGTTCTACTCATAAACTCTCAAACCTTTTTCGTCCCATTGACACCACAAGTGTTTTAAAAAAAAGAACAAAGAAATCCAATGAAAGCACTTGCAAAAAGAAATGGATGAAGGAGAACTTCATGAAGAACATGCCTCCAGAGTCAACATCTACACTGGAGGTAACTCATCGACCAAAGACCAAAAAAAAAAACCCTCCAATGGCTGGATTTTCATCAATCGGGACAATCTCCAAAATGGGCACCTTTAAAGGAGCCTCTACACTTGGCAAGCTTGCAAGTGCATCAAGCTCCCACGACAATGCCGCTTTTCACCTCCCTTCGGTACCTCGGGGGACTCCGCCGAAGAAGGCTCCATCACTAGTTAAAAAAAAATAGAAGAAGAGAGAGAGATGACACAAATCCGATGAAGAAAGTGAATTTTTTTATTCATGAAATCATGTCAGGAGCCTGAGACAAGCCCTCAAGGTAGCTACAAATAAATGAAATAATGTACATCAAGTAAAAAAACTTAACGCCTCTTGGGTTCGTCCTGTTTTAGCTGTGCTTCACAAGGTCACCCTATGTAACCCCGACAGAAGGAAGAGGCTCTTGATGAAGCAGAGTCTGCAAACCACTAATGAGCATATCATGGGTCCCATATCTCACAAAGGGCCGCATTTGTGGAGCATTAAGCCACTCAACTCTGAAATTGTGGAAGCTCCGAAATTCTCCGAGTACATGTTCCTAACACGATAGCTCGGAGGAACCTGAAATATATATATATATATATATATATATATATATATCACCAGGCAGTATACAAGGAAGCTCAAATTTTACAGACAAAATTGACATGGAAAATATCGTGGGATGTTGATTCTCATACTATGGCAGGTAGCTAAAGATTCAGCCTGTTCAAATTACGGCCCTTTTATGACCTTCCCTGGTGTTGGCGCCAAATTAATTGCCTATGTGGGTCCAAAAAAAAACACCAGCAAAAGAGAAATCATTGGCAAGTGTCTACCAAACTGCTTGAAGAAAGTAAGTAGCCTGGCTTAAAGACGTATTTGCACCCGTCGCCAACGCAGACAACGAGAACAAGCACTCGAGATCAAATAGATTGGAGGAAAACTTCAAGACAAAACTCCGGGAAAAATTAGTAAGGCAAGACTCAGGTGAAGAATTTCAGACAAAGTTCCAGGCAAAGCCAGAAAGGCAAGACTCAGGTGAAGAATTTTAAACCAAGCTCAGGGCAAGGCTAAAAGAGCAAGACCAAGGATGAGAACATCAAACTAGGCTCCACTCAAAGCCAAAAAGGCGAGAACAAAAAGGAAGTGACCTAAATTAAACTCCAAGTAAGGTCATAAAGGCAAGTCCAAGGAGGGTAGCAAAAGACTCCATCACCCCCAAATTCCACTGATATATAGGGCAAACAAATGCAAGAGATGCAACACAAAAAGAGAGTGATTAAGAACAAAAAAGATTTCGTGCCCCCCCAAAAAAAAATCTGTTATAACCCTCATTCTCAACTCTGCTAATACAGTTTGTAATTCAGCCTTAAGGTCGGCATGGTGGAATGGGTCCATGCCACTTCTCTGAAGTGGTGCACACTCTCCTAAGTACCCTCTAGAGATATGTGCAAAGGAAAAAAAAAGAAGATGAAGAAAAGGGGGAAAAAAGAGAGAGAAAAGAAGAGAAAACTCCCTACCAAGTTGAGAAATAGTTTCTTCAATCAAATTGGCAGTAAAAGCCAGATGACCCGACGCGAAGAGTGTGATAACACCAAAAGTCGGCCCAAACTTTAATGGGAAACTTTACGAAGACTTGGTGATAACACCGCACGGCGTTGAAGAGCTGGAACAAAATGCAATGTCTTCTAGCTCCAATCTCTGGCTATGGCCACATCCTAGAAAATATCCATCCAAGGAAGAATCTTAACAAGACTCCCCATCATGTCACGAAGACTCGGGATTAAAGTGGCCCAATTATAAAGTGCATGAGCTGTTTGTCATTGCCTTCAGCAAATTCCCCGTTAGGTCATTAAGACTAAGGGGTAATACTTGTAAAGCGCTCAGGCTGTCTGCCCCCGCCTTTGGCTCCGACACACCCCGTGGGGGGCATCTTCACACGCCTTGGAGTCTTTTGAAACGCAAGGAAGCACTTGGCGAACTGGAGCTTTCGAGCTCTTGAAGGCTTTGGAGCTTTTTGAAGGCTTGAAGGCATGAAGATTTTTGTTGTTTGCAAAAACCCACAAACATCCCAGAAAAGTCAAGAAATGAAGAAAATACTCGGAAAGTTAAGAAATGACGGAAATGCCTGGGAAGATCAAGAAATGATAGAAACTACCCTAAAAAGTCAAGGAAATGCATAATTGCTCCAAGTTGTCAAGAAAAGACAAATATACCCAGAAAGCGTCCAAAATCGCAGATATACCCAAAAAGGGTCCAAAATCGCAAATATATCCAAAAATGGTCTAAATTACAAAAATACCCAGAAAGGGTCAGAAACTATAAATATACCCCCGCCTTGTGCGGAAATGTCTTTTTTGGGCATCAAGTCAACTTAAGGGTCCGATCACAATCAAAAGAATGATCATGACCATGAAGCAACTCTGATGGTCCGATAGTGATCATATTGGCGATCCAACGGTCCGATCGTGATAAAATTTGAAATCAATAGTCAGATCTCGACCAGGAACAAATCTGATGGTCAAATCATGACTGGAATCAGATCCAATGGACTGATAGCAATCATCTTGGTGATCCAACAGTTTGATCGCAATGAAATTCAAATTCAACTATTCGATCGTGGACAAAAGCAAATTCAATTGTCAGATCATAAACAGAAGTAAATTCAACCGCATGATCGTAGATAGAAGCTAATTCAAAGGTCCAATTGTAGACTGAAGCATATCCCACGCTCAGATTGCGACCAGATGTAAACCCGAAGACCCCGATCGTATAATCGAGACCAAATGTAAAGGTCTTAAAAGACCGATTGTAATTCAAATTACATGTGTAAGGAAATAAAAGTCTTCAAATTTCTCAACAAGAGTACGTATCTTTAATTGGCGATCAAGATCCTAACCATTAGATAAAACCATCAATATCACAACAGATATCGACGCAAAAGGTGTTCTTTAACAGTTAGTCAACGGTGTTAAGACTTTACGCCGATGTAAATAAACACCAACCACGGTCGGTGGGGAAAGACCCAGCACACGAATCCTAAATCGTCTAATAAACTCAAAATGTAAAATAAATAAATCTAAATAATCATGATGATGATACCCAAAATCTCTCCAAATTTTAATTCATCATCAACGTGTCCGCATTTTTCGCATGTGAAACAATGAAAAAACAGGTCTGGTACCCCAAAAACCCTCTGAAGGTCAAAGTTCTCATGTGGAGGATTTCTCATGGTCGTCTGCCAACTACTGACAGGCTGGCGCACTTCCCTGGAGGACTTCCCCATGACTTGCTGCCTGTGCGGAGAGGCAGATAAGTCAACCCATTTTTATTTATGTTTTATATTTTTTAACTTTTCCTAATTGGGATCAGTCTTCGGGGCAGAATCAAATCAGTCACTATCGATTCCGAGTCAAATCCAGTGAATTTATGCATGCTACCTTGCTTTTTCTTGTGGAGTTTCATTTGCTACACTTATCAGCAGTGGCGGTGTACCAAAAATAAAAAATAAAAATACATATTGTCACATCAGTCCCCATCAGACCTACATGTCCGTACAGTCCAATCGTTGATCAGACAGTTTAAAAAAAAGAGCAAACGATCATATGCCGTTAATGGTCTGAAAGTGAAGGGCCCATTATTTAGGGTGCACTATGATGTATGATCTTCCTTTTCTTAGCTGTCCAATTGTCAATTGGACTGTATGGACACGTAGCTTGGATGGGGACTTGATAAGACAAAATTATTTTTTTGAGAAAAAAATTGGGTACACCATTAGGCAGTGTAGCAACTTGCTATACCGTCGGCAGTGTAGTAAGTGAAACTCTTGCATGTGACATGACTGATGTCTCAAAATGGGTTTCTGTTCACCTTGCTCATAACTCAAGAATTCTAAAATCCAACTTTAGGACAATATGTTATCCACCTTACAGAGTAGACATATTGATGGGAGCAAAAGGACATTAAGTACATTGTTCACGGCCTCACGATCACTGAATGGATGTACCTTAGCCTCTATCTCCAGGTTATTTAGCAAAACCCAGCCTTGGGGTAGAAAATGTGCATTTATTGTACTTATTTTCTAACGAAGGCCTGCCCATGACCACCCTGTTCTTTTCTTTCAGAAAAAAAGAGACACTAAGAAACAATTCAGCTACCTGAGATATTATACAGCAGGGCTAGAGCTGAAGCTGTCCACAAAAAAAAATTTGGTACTTATGCTGTCAATCAGGTAATACAGCACTCTAAAAGTATACTTGGGTGCAACACTCCTAGCACTGGGGAATTTGACCATCAAGCTTCTACATGCAACCCTTATAAATACATGTGTTTAGAATTTCGGGTAAACTAAGGCAGCATGCGGTGAAGCGAGGCTCCGGAGTTTGCTTCCGGTGAGAACCAAGTGCCCCTTGGGGGTGCCGGTCGTCGGAGCTCGTGAGGGGATTGTCGAGGACCAGGAGACCCTAGCCGCTTCCCAAGTAACCTTCCCGATGGCCCACATTGCTTTCAGTGTGGGGCTAGGGGCCATGTGCAGTGTTTCTTGGAATTTTAGGAATTAGAAGGATAAGCTTAAGGCGAACTTTGAAGACATCCTCGCCAAAGAGGAAGTTTTTTGGAAGCAGCGAGCTAGGGAAAGATGGATTAAGGAGGGAGCCAAGAATACCTCTTATTTCCAAAAAGATTGCTTTAGGAAGAAGGCGGTTGAATTACATCAAGTGCATCAGAGAGGGGAACCAGCTCTTCACTACATTGGAAGGCATCAAGAGACACGCCACACAATTCTACTCACAGCTTTTAACTGAGGAAGAGCCATTCAGGTCGTCCATTGTGGAGGACCTCCTCCCAATGTCGTCACTAGCGGAGAGTACTACTCTTTCCCTCCCTTTTAGAAAGAGAAGGTAAAGAAGACTGCATTCTCTCTCGCAGGTGATAAAGTCATAGGGCCGGATAGGTTCCCAATGGCTTTCTTTCAGCATTGTTAGGGTATCATCAAGGCAGACTTTCTCCAAACTATCTGGGAATTTCAGGAAGGGAGGGCTCATTTGAAAGGCATCACAAGACTCTACTTGTCTCATCCCTAAGAAGCAAGGCGCTAAAAACCTAAGAGACTATAGGCCCATTAACTTGCTCAATGGGACCTACAAAATCATTACAAAGTTGTTGGCCATAAGACTTGAAAGGGTCAATGGCTCTCAGGGAGCCTTCATTAGAGGGCGGACCATCCAAGAGAATTTTTTGGTCACCAATGAATGCTTGCATGCTATCAAGACACAAAGGAAGAGAGGGCCGATGCTCATGCTTGACTTTGAGAAAGCCTATGACAGGGTAAGTTGACAGCGCTTGTTTCATGTCCTTAGCAGAATGGGATTTGATGGCAGGTGGATTGGGTGGATTTAGGCATGCATCCAGCCAGCCAGGTTTGCTATCCTCATTAATGGGAAATTGTCACCTTACTTTTAAGGTGGCAAAGGGCTAAGGCAAGGCAACCCCATATCTCCTCTTGTATTTGTTCTAGTGGCACAAATCCTCGACGGGATGTGGACGAGAGCTGAGTCCCATGGATTGATTAGGAGGTTCCAGGTGATTCCATAGGGACAATTCATCTCCCACCTACAATATGCTAATGATACAATTCTCTTTGTGATAGATGGAGAGGGTCAGCTGTATGCCATCAAAATGATGCTAGAGCTGCTTCAAAAGGTCAGTGGTCTTAAGGTGAATCTTAACAAGAGCCAAGTGATTGATGTGAAAATGGAACGGAAGGCCATTACGAGAGCGGCTGCTATTGTAGGTTGTCAGGTTGGCAAACTCCCTATCACTTACCTAGGACTTCCCTTGGCATAGTGCTCTACAGTGCAAGGATTGACAACCAATGGTGCAAAGATTTGAGTCCAAGTTAATACGGTGGAAAGGGAAGTTGCTCTCATTTGGGGGTTGACTAGTATTGTGCAAATCTATGTTGGATAGCCTCTCTATCTACTTCCTGCCTACTTTCAAGGTCCCTCTCAATAGCAAGGAAGTTGCTCTCTACACGGGCGAGGTTCTTCTAGCATGGCAGTGGAATGAGGGGCATAGGCTGACACGACATTGCTTAGGGAAGAGCATGCAAGTACAAGGAAGTGTGAGGGCTGGGGTTAAAGAACATCAAGGATTTCAATTTGGCCCTATTGAGCAAGTGGATATGGATAGGAGGCACGTATGGCGAGGGGCTATGAAGTATAGTCATTAGGCAAAAATATACAAGGATTTGGGATTTGTCAAACCCATCCCAACACCACATATCTCACCTCTAGAGGGGCATACTGCAGAGCAGCGACTTCTGTAGGGTAGGGGTTAGAGTGAGGCTAAGGAATGGTCACAGATGTTGTTTCTAGAAAGATAGATGGTGCTCTAATCATCCTCTTGAACAGTTGTTTCCTCAACTCTGTGCATCATCTATAGAGACATTGGTTGTGGTGAGTTAGATGTTTGAGAGGCAGTCATCTGGGGGTTGTTGGAGTCCAATCTTCAAAAGGCATTTGAAGGATGAGGAGATTGATCAGCTTGGGACTCTACTCTCAATACTTCAGCAACACGTGCCATACGTAAGAAAGGCAAATGAATGGACGTGGAGATGGGACATGGACGTGGAGATGGGACAATATGGGCACTTCTCAGTCAAATCGGCATACCAGGTAATTGTTGATGGTGGTCTGAGACATCCTCTTGAGAGGCAAATATGGAAATCTAGGAGCCCTCTTAAAGTTAAGTGCAACTTTGAAGGATCTCTCACGGAAGGTTTCCAACCGGTGACAAACTTGCTACCTTTCTTGGAAGGCATCCAGACTCTTATTGTCTGTATGGAGAGGAGAACACTGACATCCTCTTTGTAACCTGCCACTTCTCCCACGATGTCTGGCGGCATGTTTTGAGCAAGCTCCAATGTGGCTTACAACCTAGCCAAATGATCAAGCCACTTTTGGGGGAATGGCAGAGGTAGTGGTGCCTTAAGGGAGACAGGCGGATCTAGTGGCTCATTCTCCATGCGACCCTTTGGGCCATTTGAGGAGAGAGGAACAATCGAATTTTCAGAAAGGAGGCCAAAATACCGGAGAAGGTTGGGGATTTTGTTGGGGATAGAGTCGGAGAATGGGCTATCCTCTTTTGCAATGTGGAAACACGCAACTCTACACCTTTGCCAATGTTGGGGGGACAGGGGGTGCCACATCTTCTTGATGCGACCACCTTTTGTAAAGAGATATATAGAGATGTTTTGGGAAAACACAGTATACATTGCAAATCCCTCTTTTTTCACTTAATATATACAGTGGTACCATCCACTTCCTGGAAAAAAACATGCAACCCTTATAAATCTAACTTGAGTTAGGTCATATTGAAAGCCATGGATCTTTATAATATATAACAATTCAAAGCCCATGACAAAGAATGTGCATCAACAAAGACAATGGTGTTTCTATTCTTACAACAATATATATATATATATATATATATATATATAATAACAAAGCAGTTTTGGCCACAGAGAGAGAGAGAGAAATGATGCTGAACTATCTTGCTCATGATTCGTTTGTATTCTCAATCCTCAATAACAACAGCGAAAACTGCAGCAGATTAAATTTTATCACGGGAGACTGATAGCATAAAACGATGCAGATTGTATGCAGAGATTTGCTATTTATTCCATTTAAAGCAACAGCATGATATGGGAAAACATTGAATCAAGAATCATGAATAGAGGATGCGACTGTTTCATAGCTGTTGTTTCATACGTGTATCAATTATCAGATGTTTGGGCATATATTTATAATGCTATTCAGCATTCATGAACAAACATTTAAAGAAGAAAGAAACTTAGACCAACAAATGTGTCACCCATTTAAAGGAAAGCATACCCTCATTTTCTCTTGCAGCTTTTTGGCATCAATTTGTTCTCCTTCTTGAAAAATGTCAAGTGATGCCATTGATGCCATTGCAAGCTGCCCTATGTATTCCTCAAAAAGCTCACTTCCAAAAAGCATGGCAAAAATTGCCGCAGGGTCAATAATCGCATCCCTGTTGCATACACAGCCATTATCCAGCTGAAAAATAGGAAACATCAAAGCATATGCTACTGCATCTATAGATTCTGTTTGGCAGAATAATGCTTTTACTAATTGGTGATGATGATTTACAGACGTTACTTGTGTTTTTCAATTTATCCCCAGAAGAATCTGATATATGTAAAAGACCTTCTGTAAAAGTGAAAAATGTGAAAATACTATTGTCACTCAATTACCAATCCAATTAAATGTCGTGTCAAGGGAGTTATGCCTAAAATGAATATGCACACATACATACATATATGTATATGGATGTACGTATACATGCATGTATATATATATGAGGGATCCATTGCCACTGGTGGGTGCGGTGGTTTCTACTCCAAAACTTCATGTTTTAATCTTAAATCTTAAACCAACATTACTCAATCTTCTCTACCTTTCATAAACTAGTTATATAAAGCGAAAGAAAATCATCAAGTCTAATGTAAAAAAAATCATGGATTGAAGAGCCCCATGTGTGCACTATCTAAGCCATTCATTTTGTGTACTCAAAACATATCATTCTAGTGTCAAAAGCATACAACTTTTGATACTTAAATTATTCATTTTCATACTTCAAATATTCATTAATAATAGAGAAGATTTAACTCTGTGGATTTAACTTTCAATCATTTACACCAGCCTCTTAGTCTACCCTCGTATTATTGAAATTGCATTCATGCATTCTAACTAAGCTCGGCTAATTCTAAGACCTTAGAATCGAAAGCATTCCTCTACCATCTAAACTAGTCATTTAAACCCTTTGCATTCTTATTATTAAAAAAATAATATCCACAAATAACATATACCAACAATGTTGTCATGTAAATGCTTCATTGCTTTGTCATGTCATTCATTCACCACCCCAGAAAAAGTAAAAAGGGTAAAGATTTAGTGTTGCCCGTGATGTAATCTCATAATAACAGGGAACTCAACGATCTCTTCAGATATAGTTCTCATGCTAGCAAAGCCACTCTCACACAAATCCTTAACTTCACTAGTATACCATTTTGAGACTCAATTTTTATCTGAAGTCCACCAAATTAGCTTTCTTTGTACTCGAACATAAGCCTTCTCTAGCCAATAACAATCAAATGCAAATCTTTCCTCATCTTTCTATACCTTCGTATCAACTATCTCAATAAGAAAAAAACTTCTGCAATTGATCTACTTGGCATGAATCTAATTGATTTTCAGAAACATTAATCACAAGCCTAAGATGTTTCTCTATTACTCTCCCAAACCTTAATAGTGTGAATCATCAATTGATAGTGCAAATTTTCCCTCATCTTTCTCTACCTCTCTGTCAACTATCTCAACAAGAAAATAACTTCTACAATTGTCTACTTGGCACGAATCTAATTGACTTGCAGAAATCAAAATTTAGATTCTATTACTCAAGATAATAAAGAGATTCAAGAGAATGTAGAGCATAAAATTAAGACAGGCTGGTTGAAGCAGAAAAGTGTGTATGGGGTCGATAGATCCCCTTAAAGCTTAAAAGGAAGTTCCATAAAATTTCTGTGAGACCTACTATATTGTATGGTTTGACTGTTGGGCTGAGAAAAGAACACATACAAAAACAGTGTATAGCAATGATGAGGATGTTAAAATAAATGTGTGGAAAAACCAGAAAGGATAAAATTTGAAATGAATACATAAGTGGGGCTTAGGTGTAGCTTCTATTGACAAGCTTCAGAAACATAGGTTCAGATGGTTTAGACAAGAATACAAGCATGCAAGTTTGGCGCCAAGTAGAAGGTATGATCAATTCAAGTAAAAGTTGGGGAAGAGAACGGAGAGAAGGCCTAAAACAAGACAGTTGGATGTAGTAAGAAGCGATTTGACCTTCCTAAGTTTACCTATGAAGTACAAATATAGTATTAGATGGATTAAAAAGGTGGGACATGATTCATGTAGATGGAGCAGATTGCAACCTCAGCCATCCAATCTTAATCGAACTGTCAAATATATTCTTCGTTTTTCCCTCCTCTCTCTGCCCTCTCATGCACCTCCAACACCCACATTTCTCGCACTAGCAAGTCAACCTCAAAAGGCAACATAGCAGCAGCTCCTACTCTCCTATATGCAACATGTAGTGAGCTCCATTCTCCTCACCATGTCTCTCTGCCTCACGAAACTTTTGCCCCCAACCCCTTTCTTGCATCAACTGGTTCCATGGACCAACAAAATTGCAGTGCCAGCCAAAATGGCCCCTGCCATTGTGGGCCTCCAGCAAAGTAGCAACACTAGCAAAAGCAGCCCAAGAGATCCAAGAGAAATGGAAGGAGGGAGGAGGGTGATAACGCCAAGAGGGAAGGAGGGAGGAGGGTGATAACGCCAAGAGGGAAGGAGGGAGGAGAGTGATGATGTTTGGAGGAAGGGAACAGTTCACTGGAGCAGAGGGGGGATGGAGGAGGGGTGTTGTGGGGTTGTAAATATGAAGGGAGCAAAAGGTGGGAGGAGTCAGGGAGAGGAAACTAAATTTCACCACTAAAAAGTTGGGTCTTCAAGGTTAAAATTGGTCAATCTTAGGGGCCCAACTAAGTTGCACCCAACCTTATTTGATGGTCATATCATCATCATCAAAGCTGTATCCCATTCATTTGGGTTCAGCTTCATGAAACATATCCCACCACTATAATCTATCTAATGCCATGTTGGCAGATAAATCTAGGAACATCGGGTTTTTTCTTAGTGCATTAAACTATCTTATTTTAGGCCTTGTCTGAGTCCTTTTGACAAGCTTGGCTAAGAATTCGTGATGAAATGTAACAAATTTTATTAAGCCCAAGCTGCCAACCTAAGACAGCTCCTTTCTCAGCTGGGCTGGAACTGGCCATGGAAGAATTCTGGGCTTATTTTGGTCTGCCACCACATATGCACCTGCCGTCTCCGTCTGGCCACACCTACTCCAGTTGTGGGATGACATATTTGTGCAATTCCAATGGCTAGAGGAGATTCCATCTAGCACAACCCCTCCTCAAAATAGAGGTTGCACATGGCAGATATCCCACCCAATTTGATGAGCACTAGGTGTTTGACCACAATACCTACAGCTGCCTCCCTTACGTTAATTAAGGGAATAGGGGAGCCTATTGCACATGCACAAGAATGCATGTGTGCATGTGGTACACGTATGTATGTTAGTTAAAATGTGTGTGTTGATGCGGCATGGATGGAAGGTTAGATGGACAGATGGATGCATCCATACATACATCTATTTGGACAGACATGCATGTTAATGCATACCTATGAATGTATGGCAATGGATGAATATACAGATGCATGCATGCATGCATACACATGATGTATGCATGCAAGAAGGAAGTTACACGTCCATGTGCATGCATGCACGTGTACAATCATCCATCATTCCTCCCTCCCTCCTTAAATACATATGCAGACAGCATCCACACTAGGCAGATCGAGCAGCTTCTCATCCCCACATCCTTCTACTCCCCCTCCCCACCCCCCACCCACGATTGGAGTGAAGGCTGTCAGCTGTCAAATCATTTGACAGTTGACACAATCAGACAGGCCCACTTGCACCCACTTAGATGGAGATTACGCAACTGCCTGAGACTCTGTAAAGAGAAAATGGGATCTGACAGCTGGTACTACAGCACAGCCCTGTCACATTTTAAGGTTGATCCATACTGTACCAGTCTCTCTCTCTCTCCCCACACACGGTATATGTATGTCATTTTCACATATGTATGATGATTCATTATGAGGTTCTATACAAGGTCTTCAAACCCGGTACTGAAACATCTTCAAACCCGGTACCGATTTCAGTAACGGGCAGGGCCGGTACCGGTACTGGTACAGACCGGTACCGGCCGGTACGGTACTGGTTCCTCACCTCCCTTCCCGGTTCCACCTCCCCCACATATGCTATGTATATCCTATCAAAAGCAATTAATTAATTATACAATTAACTTTTGTTACGAGAGCTATTGTATAAATAACTAAAACACTTTAAAACGAACCCCAATCAAGCCGGCTTAGGGCAAAGGCAATGGTGGCGAACACCATCGCCACTGCCGCCGCCATCCTCGCCTGAGCCCGCTGCCGCCGGACTCGCCTGAGCCCACCGCTGCAGGAGATGTGATTGCTGTGGCTTACAGTCGGCAGCCCCACCCTGTTCTCTCTCTCCCCCGCCCCTTCTCTCTCTCTTTCTATGCAGCACCAGCCGGTACCAGTCTCAAATAGGTGGAACCGGACAGGCAGAGGCTAGTACCAGTACCAACCGGCCCAGTACAGTACGTACCGGGCGGTTCTGAATACCCTGGTTCTATACAGGAAACCCATTTTTATTAACATATCTATACTATAAATCCCTCACTTCTTGTACATTCTTTCTTCTACATTTATACAAGCAGGGTTACCATCCACTTTATATATATATATACATATATATATACACACATATATAAAGGGCATACCCAGTGCACGAGGCTCCCGCCAGCGCAGGGTCTGGGGAGAGAGAGAGAGAAATTTGAAAAAAAAAAAAAGGTAAACCAGTTTTATTAATAGAACAGAGGTAGTATAATCAAAGAGGAGAGGAGAGGTTCCTCTTCCTCAAAAAGGGTAATGACACAACAGTCTACAAAGAAACTACAGCGGCAACTTAAAACTTGCAACAGGTGCATTAAGAATGTATCGGCTCCAGATGCTGATGAGGACACTGGCTATAGAACAGATGTTCTCTTTGTAAAGCATGAGTGTATATATATATATATATATATGTATATATATATATATATATTGACATTGAGGGAGGGAGGGAGGGAGGGGGGAGAGAGAGAGAGAGAGAGAGAAGATGGAAATATTGACCCTTGGATTATTAACTTCAATCTCAGCTGTTCGTTTTATAGTCTCTCTCTTTCCTCTTCATAACCGATAAGCCTACTTATTCCTCTTTACAAGTAATAGCCTCCAAAAACAATAATAACCCTTGGATTCATTGTTTTCATGCTAGCCATCTAAAAGTTAACTATATTTGATTACAGATTGCATTTGTAACATAACTGATGCCTGCACTTCTGTCACCCCGTTGCCCTTACCCCTCATCTCCTTTTGTAATGTTGGGCCCTCAAGGTCTCAAGACTCAACCTCTTCTCCCAGCCTCGTTTTCTTTACATTTCCCCTTGCTTACATTTGGACAGCCATTGGTTTGGCATCATTACTTCCAAAGTTTTCCGTCTCGAATATTGGTTCCGTCTCGGAAAGGCGGAAGAGAAGAGATCTCGGAGAGATTTCGGAAAGATCTCGGAGAGATTTCGGAAAAATCTCGGGAGATCGGGCTCGGTGATTTCCGGAAAAAAAATCATATACTATTTTTTTAAGAAAATGCTATTTTTTTCTACTAACCACTCAATTTCACAAACATGTTTTTCTAATTGACAACTCAATTTTACAAAATAAAGAGTAATGATAACAATAACAAATCCATTCACATGCACCAATGTTAATATACATCAAAAGTTACACCATAAAGATATACATATAATGGTACATGAATCAAAAACTGAAGAATACATCAAAAATGGTACATGTATCTCTGTCTTCCCCCCTCTCTATGTCTCTCTCTCTCAGAGAGAGAGAGAGAGAGAGAGAGGGGGGGGGGGGGTAAGAGAGTCCAAAGGAGTGTCACAGCGGGAGAGACAAAGAGAGTCCGGGGGAGAGGGAAAGACAGAGAGAGACTGGGGAGAGAGAGAGCTCAAGGGGGCCGAGATAGAGAGAGATAGGGAGAGAGGAAGGAAGAAACCAGGGGGGAAGAGAAGATCTCGGTTTCAGGGGCTTCGCTTCTCGTGACCTTTGGAGAGACAAAGATCTTGAACATCTCATAAGAGATGGCAAACCATGATTACCTCAATCGTAAACATACGAAAGTGGTTCAGCTACATGGTCAAAATGATGTTGAATGCACAAGCTAAGAACCCAGGGCATCCTCAAAAGATGTTGGAGGCAGACAGGGACAACTGTCAACCACCCCCATACCTTCATCTCCCAGTCACCATCATCTCCTCACAATTTCATCATTTTTTATCTGCAAAATGGTCACTTATGCTTGATCGTGTTTTTAGTATTTGATGTCCATTACAGCCTGGCTTAGGATTACCTCATCTATTCAGAGAAGGTTTACATCGTTAGAGTACTATATTCTCACCACAGTTAAAACATTTGTAATTAACACCTGTTAAATAGCAATTACTTTTCCAAACTCCCCAAAATAATATAATCTCTCTCTTTTCCACACACCTTGCTATAGCAGAAATCATAAAAGGGGAGAAATGACGCCCAATGATGCCCTCTTTGCTGGTTCCCAGAATTTAGACAGAAGGTCCTATGGATATTATCTTTGTCTCTTCTGGTCCTTTCCTTCTATTCTTGATGGTTGATCAATGATTGAGATTCATTTTGTCTAAGTTATGAGGGCATATGGAGGTGCAGATGTGGCATGTGCATAAGAATGACGGGTGTACAGTTGAGATGCTATATACTTAATTCTTCTTTGGTTAGTTCTACAAGCATTGCATTTCCTTACTGTAGTATTTTATGAAAGCAAGATGATGTAATAGTTGTCAGCTAACTCACTCAAACTTTCATGCGGAGGTGTGGCTCACTTTATTGTTGTCACATCTATAGCATATAACAATATTAGCATTCTTCACTTTTAAAAAAAAACAATATTAGCATTCGTAAAAATGAAATTATTCTAAGGTATATTAAATTTAACTTTAAATACATGCTCTAATTCTTGAATTCTAAAGGTATTACTAGGCTATCATATTATTTGCTGTGTGCATATTTATTCATCAAAAAAATGAAAGTGGGCAGTACCACTAATGTATAAAGAAAAGAAAAAACTAATTAGGGCTGAATAAGGTTATCATATGAGGACAATATGTACATATTCATAGGTTAGCTTTGCATTATTTTCTATAAATCAGTTGCTCTAGATTGTGCAAACAAAATTCTTTCTCAATCTTATATTTTAAATGATAGGGTTATATTAACAAGTACATGATTAAAAAAATAAAAGTTCTTATAACGTGAGGACAAGTCTAACATTTCTGTTGCAAATGCTAAAAGGTTGTAAAAATTATCTGTTGGTTTTCAAACATCAGTTTAAAACTCATATTTTGGTTTTCAAGTTTCAAAAGTCACAATATCCAATCATCGGAGATTGGATGGAGACAATCATTATTATTGACATCTTTTTAATCATTTTATACATAACAAAAAAAATTATTTAACGTCTATCTAGTAACATGTATTTGCATATGCATTTCTACTAGTATTAACATATATAGATACTGCCACCTGGTACTGCTTTTTTCCCTCGGTTCTAGAGAGGTGTAATATGACAACACATTAGAAGGATCTCTGAGGTGTGTCACTTTAAATACATGATAAAAAGAAAAATTTTAAACAAAAACTTACGTTGATATGCCTGACTTTCCATAGGCATCATATGCTTGACGCTGTGATGGATCACTAAGAACCTGGTAAGCCTCCCCTAGAACCTGAAAGTATGGCAGCCCCAAATGAATAACTTATTGAACACGAGAATTAGTCAGTTTGAGAACTAAGTTTCCCACAAACAACAAATAGTGACATCAGTGGGATGAACAATTCTGTTCATTCACATTTTATAATATCAGGAGATTTGAAGGAAGCAATTTCTTTGCTGCTAGGGTAACTATTCATTTTTTCGACAATAATAAAAAATTAGAAAAAATTAATTCTATAATATGTACCATCTAACACTAGAAAACAAAGCACTGAATTTATCAAGAACCTGGATGCTTCTCCCCAAAGACAGTGGCATGGATCTCTAGGACATTGTTTTATTCTTTGAAAGAATGTAGATCATACCACCAATTTTATTCAAGAAATAAATAAAGGTAGTGCAATCAGAATGGAAGAGAGATTCCTCACCAGAACAGGAAAACAAAATTACATCAAAGAAACCTCACCAACAAGTCTGCTCACAGACATCAACATAAAAAAAGGGAAATTAAAACGAGGCAGATCTAAGAATCCGAGCAGAACCTCCCGACCTCTGTCTGGTTTACACCATCACTCAGGACATCCTTCATCAATGATGCCAGCCCCCTCATCCACGAGAGGGCTTCTGCAGAGTGGGTTCGCATGAAAGAGATTCTTCAATAGCTTCCTGAACTGTCCACTGTTGGAAGTGGAACTAATTTGCATACCTAGCATGCTTGGCTTTTGAATCAAGTCGTCATTACTCCAAGATGAAAAATAGTCTTCATACTTAGCAGATTCACCTCATGTTGTTGCGATGCCCCATCTGATTCTTAATCCTTGTTCTCCATGGGAACCACTGCTCTGGATTTAAATGGGAGTCCCACAGCCCCTGGTGATAAATTTCTGCCCACAAGTGAGATCCCACCATTGAGATCCGTCACTGGGCGAGGCACCTCTATCCATTGATGCAAAAGAGGGCTAACCTCCAATGAACAGAGCCACATCAACCCTCAGTCATGGAGCTACTAAACCCCCTTCCAAAATTACCAGAGAAGCAATAGGGCCAACAGCGGCCACCACGTGATCAACGAAATCAATTGGGCAAACCGTGGTTATTGTCGATGCATTTAGACACCACCAACAAAGGTAAACATAGAGGGCTACCCATTCTTTATGCCAACCACCTTCCTTCCAAAGCCTCACAATGACCTTGGATGCCAAGTGCCAACTGGGATATTACCTCCCCAGGACCTTCCTTAGAAATCTCTCCATGACCTGCCTTAGGTACCTCCTTCACCACTTTTAAATTTTGAATTGAAATGGAATGCTGTTCATTACTCAAAATAGACACATTTCCATCAAGGGCAGGCTGCAAATGTAAATCCCTCTCACCTACACTATACCTAGACAGAGTTCACATGCGTTACATTCAAATCCTTTCCATCAGGGGCAAGCTGCAAATGTAAACCCACTCACCTACACTATACCTAGACAGAGGGTTCACATGCGTTACATTCAAATCCTTGCTAACTTTCTGCGGACAGGACTGAGTTGAAAAAATGTTCCGAAATCTCCAAACCCGATCTCCCGAGATTTTTCCGAGATCTCTCCGATATCTCTTCTCTTCTGCCTTTCCGAGAAAGAACTGATATCCGAGACGGAAAATCATGTACTCCGCCCACAACAAAAGTAGACGATGGATCGTCTAAAGCTAAAAGTTGGGTGATACATCGTCCAAACTGAAAATAGACGATGCAACGTCTAAAAGTGAACTTTCTGTCTAAAACGCAAAAGGAGGTGATACAGCATCTAAAGAAAAAAATTGGACAATACACTGTACAAAGTAAAAAGTAGACGATACAGTGCTCAAGTCCAAATTAGACGATGGTTGCATTGTCCAAGTGAAAAGTGGAACGATGCAACGCCTACATCCAGACTTCGACGTTATAACACCTTTTAGGCCGTGCTTCACCCAAAATCCCTAAACGACAAAACAACAGTAAGGCACCCTAACGCAAAATCAGACGTGAATAGTGCCATGCAAGAATGGACGAAGCCCTTCGTCCAAAATACAAAAACTAAAACGCATGAAACCTAGACGATATATCGCCCACATTCCAACAGTAGGCATTGAACTGTTTACCGTCTGAACAAGTCCTACATTTAATGCAATATATCCGTTGGGATGTTTTATACATAAGACGTATGATATAAAATTATTGTGTGCTCAGTAGTGTTCCGTCCTGTCACTTAGTAAGATATATTTTATATGTGAGTTAAGTATTACTTCACGATTATAAAACTCACACATGCGCCTTATATTTCAAATGTATTTGTTTTATCTCATGTCACATTAACAGCTCTTTATGGAAGAGGTATTTTAAGTAAACTTTCATGTCATACAGACTGCGGCGACACAGATAGACAATACACAAAGGGAAGATATGAAGAGAGACAAATCGAGACGTAGCAGAGCTCTAAACTCTAGAAGACCCAGACCGCCAAACGTTGCGTCCGGGATCGGACCGTTGAAGGCCTCATGTATCTAACGTATAAGAAGAGCTTGGGTTTATAAATACTCTGGGTTTCAAAGGAGACGTAACCTATTTTTTGAGCGTTGAACAATCGATCTTCTCTGTACGTCTACAAGCATTCAAGGTGTTCCCTGAGCACGAGCTTCCTACGCATTCAAACCCAAGGGGGGACTTCACCGCACTGAAAGTAACATCCCTAAAGTCTCTCATTCCGGGAAGCATTCAAGAGGAGAAAGCTACGCTTCAACAACATTCTCTTGTCGTCCTCCTCTGTCTATCAATTTTTATTTTTCTTGCATTGTAGCGTCTACCATTTGCTCATTAAAGAGCATCTGCGGAACTTGTAATTTGTCTTTCTGAGAGTGAAGAGCAATTGTTTCTTTAGGAAAACAACATACGGGTGTGCTAGTTGGTCCGTTGATACCGCGGAAATCAGCTGGAATGCTAGCCTTTATAAGAGTTAGTCAGGTGAAAAATCATTTGAGGAAAAACTAAGTCACTGGATGTGACTGGTTGGTCTGTTGATACTATGGAAATCAGCTGGAGTGCTCGTTCCTGAAAAATTAGTAAGTCGGTTGTTGAACTTGAGCAAAATCAGCTGGGGAGCTAGGTCGTGGAAAACTAGCGGTTGTAATCATGACAGTTAGCATAATTTTTAATTATGCAAAATTTTTTCTTGCAGACACACCTATTCACCCCCCTCTAGGGTGTGTCCGGCAACTAACAAGTGGTATTAGAGCGTAAGTCTCCTTATTTACAAGTTTAGCCACCTAGGAGCAAGATCCATATAGTAGCCAGACCGAGGGCAGCAACAACTACAGCCTACAGTAAGGACAGTCCACCAACAGGCCCCCACTATCCAGCGGACAAGACTATCCCTATTGAAAGATCAGAATGATGAACTACGTCAAGGGGGTAGACTATGATCTGTGACAAATAGTCAAAGATGGTGATCGAGTGATCACAACACGTCAGACAGAATGGGGCCCAATAAGGAAGGCTCATGCTTAGATGAACGCCAGGGCACTGAGCCTTGTGTATTGTGCACTGAGCCAGGACGAGTTCAACCGAATATGTACATGCAACAGTGCCAAAGAAATCTGGGACAAGCTGGAAGTCACGCATGAAGGGGCGTCCCAAGTTAAGGAAACCAAGATTAATCTTTTGGTCACAAAGTACAAAATGTTCAAGATGGAGAAGGACGAGACCATCAAGGAAATGGAAACAAGGTTCACCATGATCGTGAACAACCTGAAGTCCTTGGCAAGACCTTCAAAGATAGCGAGCTCGTGAGAAAGATCCTGAGGTCATTGCTGCTAGAGTGGACTCTAAAGGTCACGTCCATCGAAGAAGCTCAATATCTGAACAAGTACTCCCTCGCTCAGCTGTTTGGAAACCTGGCGACGCACAAATTGAAGATGCACAGTCTGAGGGAAAGAGAGGACTCCAAGAAGAAGACCCTTGGTCTCGAAGTCAAGGTTGAGAGCACTGACAAGGAGTCCCAGTTTACATCAAGTGATGGGATTCATGGGAACAAGGAGCTAACCATACAGTCCAAAAGGATTCAAAAAATCCTGAAGGACACTAAGAGAAGTTCCACGTCCAAGAGAAGTGGTCCCAAGACGTTGAAGTGCTACAACTATAGCAAGTCAAGCCACGTAAGAGGCAAGTATCAGGCGGACACCAAGAAGGACTAAGGGTGCAGCAAAGAAGCCAGCCTAGCCGTTCGATATCACACAAAAGAAGCCAAGAGCAAAGGTTGTGGCAGCGGCCTGGAGCGACGAGAACAAGTCAGAAGACTCAGAAAGCTCCAGCACCGAGGAGGAAAAGCAACAAGAATTAGGTCTCACGACTGACCATGATGGCCCTGAGATACATTCTGATAGCTCATCTGATGCATTTCATGAGCATAGTAGCAAAGATGATCAAGAGTTGTCCTACGATAAGCTGTTGACAACTTTTCACGAATTGTATGATAATTTTAAGTCTAAAAGCAAACGACTAAAGTCCCTACAGGAAGATCATAAACAATTGATTTCTGAAAAAAAGGTTTTAAAAAAACAAGTTTTAATATACTTTGAAGTTACGTGTACATCATTTTCTCCTTTAATATACTTTTGTGGCACTATCCACTTTTCCAAAAAAAACAAGTTTTAAAATTAAATTTTGAAAATGATCTTCTACCAAAGGACTTTGGAAAGCTTGCTACTTCCTAGAAGAGTTTAGACTTATTATTAGCTATTTCTAAAAAATCTGTCAACAAGCAAGGCCTAGATGACAGCCCTGAGATGATTCACAAACTAACGCATCGACAAGCACCCATAAAACTTGTTAAATCTATATCTCGTCCTAGTGCATGCATCCATTCTGGTAAGTCTGGTCATGCATCGAAGACAATAAGTCATCCACTGTATTTGTCAGACCTCTGCAGAAGCAGGCCGTACCACAAAAGAGCTACAAGCAGACGGGCCTGGCTCCAGATATGTATGATAGGATGAACAGTAAAGCCCTAATAGATTAAAGCCAAATGGATTAAAATTATTTGGGTTCCCAAAACTCTTCTTTAAATTTATTGCAGGTGGGCCCTAGCACCAAGAGCTCTAAGTGGTTTTTGAATAGTGAGTGCTCGAGACATATGACAAGAAATGAATCTCTGTTTAACACACTCGATAAGGGTAAAGGCGGACACGTCACCTTTAGAGATAGCACTAAGGCGAAGATCACTAGTGTGGGGTCGATTAGATATAAAAAAGAGACCTACATCGAGGAAGCAATGCTGGTGGAAGGATTGAAAGTTCAACCTACTGAGTATAAGCCAACTTTGCGACAGTGGATACGAGGTGACGTTCTCCAAGGAGGTCTGCAAAATCCAAGACTCCAAGACCAAGGAAATTAGGTTCTGTGCCCACAGAGAGAGGAACTTATATGCTCTGAAACAAGATAAAATAAGAAGACAGAGCATCTGTTTGATGGCAAAGGATAATCCAGAAATAGGATTATGGCACAGAAGACTCGAACAGGCCAACTATTCAATGATGAAGAAACTCATCAAGCTGAACCTAGTAGAAGAACTGCTTGCTTTGGACTACGATCAACCAGAATGTGCAAGGCATAAGCGAAGAGTAAGTAGACCAAAGCTACATTTAAGGTAAAGAATAATAGAAGTACAACTTCACCCTTGGAGTTGTTACATATGGATTTTTTTGGGCCAATTAAAACTCCAAATTTGAGTGGAAAGATATACGGATATGTCATCGTTGATGACTGTAGCAACCCGACTAAATTAATAAATAAAAATTGATAATAACAAATATAAAAAATTGAATAAGATAGTGAGTAATGGGAGAATAAATAAATAAGATTCCTTGTGATAAAATAATTTAATGATAATTTAAAATCATTTATCAATTTAATTAAACTAAGAAACTAAACTAAATGGTTATAAACAATTAACATAAACCTTTCTGTGACTTCAAACAATTAATTCTTCTAAGGTTGGATCTTAATGGACCTTAAAAGGTATTAAAACCCAAAACTAAGAAGGGTTTGGGCGACCATATAAAAGCCCTAAATCTAATTAGGTTAAGTGGGCCATAGTTGGGCTAAAACCTAAATTAACTAGGTCTAAGAGAAGAGGATCGACCACATTAGGTTAACCCTAACTCTTATTAGAGTTTTGTAGAGAGATGGCGGCGCTTTGGAAGAGTCCTTTGTGGATTGGTTTGAGGATAAGCCGGATTTGGGCGTTTTAGCTTAATCCCTTTGTACACTTGGTGATTAAGACTCTTAGAGGGGTATTGATGTATAAATAAGACAAGAAATCCTCCCAACCTGCTCTAATCGAATGTGGGACCGTGAAGGGCTGCTGGGTGTAAGGAGGAGATCATGTTCGAGATTTTATTGTGTCTTCTTCCTCTTCCTTTAATCATCCAAAAGGTATGTTTTCTCTCAGGCTAAATCTAATCAAACTCAACCACAAGTTTAGTTGCATGAGTAATTCGATTCTATACATGTTTTATTCCCCATGATCTTGCAATCGTTGGCAATTTGATGTTTTAAATCATGAAATACCGGAGTTACGGTAGTTTCGATTTTGTGAACTCAGAATGCGACCGGTGCAGAGAGCGCATTATGAACTCCGCCACGCGATCAACTGTGTTCCCCTATTTCTCGCCCAGATCACGTCCTCTGAGGAGACCACGATCCTATGTTACTCGCCCAGAACGCGGTGTCAAAGACAACTGCGATCTTACACGATTAATGAGTTTAACGCAATTTTTATCGCAGTATTTTTATTCCTTGATCTCGTTTTAAAACTATGTTTTGCCCTTAACCAGGTCGTCTACAATAAAATTTTGAATAGAAATCTTGAAGTTATATTTAATTCATTAACTCTAATCTTCCTAAATCCTATACATGATTGATTCTACCTTGACCTCATTGAACCCTACGTTTTGTCTTGATTTCCTCTTCTATTGATCCTTTCATATTTGAAAAGATTAGATCTTAAACTTGCAATTTAGCCTCCGTCTACTACTTTAAAATTATTTCACTTGTTATGATTGGTGTTTTGGATACATGACATTTTTAAGATGTTTTACTTTGAAATCACGTCAACCCGGTGACGCAATTCGACCGACTACGTATTGGTTTCTCGCGAACACACCTTCTTGGTGAAGTAAGGATCCTCTGCCAGATATTCCTCTCGTTGGACTGAAACTTCTTCACTAAAGTCTCCATAAGTCTCAGCTGGTCATGGATTCTCACATGGTCACCGAGCTGGTTGTACCACAAAAAATCATGAAAACACCCTCACGTCTTACAGTCAAGATGCAATTTAACCAGCCTATTCTGGAACGCGGCACTGCCAGAAACTGCGTTCATCCACCTGTTTTTTGGAATGCGGCACCTCAAGAGACTGTGTTCATCCACATGTTTTCTGAACGTGGCACTGTGATAGAACGTGTTTAGCCAATTACCTTCTGAACGCGATTGTACGATACGGCGTGTTCATGAAGAGTCCTGTAATTTTACGTCTGACTGTGGGACACAATTTGACCCATGTTTTGTGTGGTTCCTACGAAATATGATTATTATCATCCCTGCAAAATGAAATCCTCTTAATTTCTGCGAAAACCAGAGCTTTCTGTTCATGAAAACTTGACCTATAACTCCTTGAATTCCTTCATGAATCATGAAATCATACTAAGCTCTCTACCTTGGTTACAATAGTTTAATCCTTGGAATTCGCTTGGTCATTAAAACATGAAATTGTCTAGAATTTTGCATGGGATCTTTGATCCACCTGACCTCAATGTCAGACAATTATGGGGCATGATCTGGTCTTGGGAGGAGCGGCCGAAAATACTTATGCCCATAGGAGTTGAATAATCATGTATGACATTGCACCACTACATACGTGCATGATTATCTATACAATTCAATCGTTACATGAATGAATGATTGCTTGACTTGTACATGATATTGCTGACCCTTAGGGGTTATTGCTTGCTATATGGCTAATCACTTGATAGTTGTTACTTGTCGCTTGTTCATTGGAATTTACTTCATGTAAAGCTACTCTTAGCATTTTTCCATTTGAAATTCTCTATCTTGTTCTCTAAATTTCCTTTACTTGCAATTCCTCATCTTTACTGATTATATCCTCAGGCAGTCGCGCAAACCGGGGGGGGGGGGAGGGGGGTCTACCCTGACAGCACGTGGGCTGTCCAGGGTCGGGCGACCCCTCGCGGGTCTATCCGACCCCGAACGGGTTCCCCCCATCTTCTTCCCTGCATAAACCCCACCTTTCGGGCTTTTTCAACAGTCTTGTTTGCAGCACACCGCGTGGAGAAAGAAGGAGACGTGCCTCTTAATTCGTTGTCGTCTTCCTCGTGCCGTCGGTGGGACAAAGAGGCTTTGCGCTTGTCTGAGCTACGTGATACACGTGTATTGGACTTCTCCAGAGGTGTGTATACCCTCTCTTGCGCCCTCTTTCTTTGCTGCAAGGGTTTTCTTTATTCACCCCGAACATCCGAGAGAGAAAATTCTCACCTCTCGGGGCTCGCCCCGGAACCACACGACCCTGATAATCGTTCTGAATTTAGTCAAGTTCTCAACCACCTCGTTTGTTGCGAGGGGTTTATAATTGAAATAATACACAGGCCACAGAGTCCCGTCGTGTGGAAATATTCCACGGAGCGGCGGTACGCCGAATGTTGAACCTCGACCAACTCGAGGGAAGTGTCTCAATTTATCCGAGACAAATAGCGGGTGCAACAAATTCCTACTGAGCTTTCGCTCATTCAGTATTCATTATTGTTTTTCATGAATTCTGAAGATGAAATTCACTCAGATGAGGAGGGCCAAGAGTGATGGAGCGCATTGTGACTTTCTTTTCGTTTCTTAGTCTAGCTTAGAGAGAGAGAGAGTCAATGTAGTTTTTCCTTCTTTGAGAGTTGAATTAGTATTGAGTCATTTATGTAATAAATTCAAATTGGAATTGAATTATAATAAAATTATGACTCAGTCCATTTCTTTGCAAAGTTTGGAGTTGTCTATTGAATCATTGATGTTCTTTAGTGCTTGCTCTGCTCCACTTGATATAACTGCCGCGCTCTGATATTCCGCAGTCGGGACGTGACAATAACTATTCCAAATTCACTAGGACCTTTTTCTTGGTCCATAAAAATAAAGCTTTTGATGGTTTTTTTAAGTTTAGTAGACAGGTTCAGAAAGATGGCAGACACAAGATCTTGAACCTGAGAAGCGATCATGGCACAGAGTTCGAGAATGAAAGCTTCAGAGAGTTCTAGGAAGACAACGAGATTACTTACAATTTCTCAACTGCCAGAACTCCACAGCAGAACAGTATAGCAGAAAGGAAGAACCGGACCTTGATAGAGATGGCAAGGATGATACTGAGTGAAAGGAATATCTCCAAGTACTTTTAGGCGAAAGCAATCAACACCGTATGCTACATCATTAATCGAGCTATGATCAGACCAATACTGAAGAAAACACCCTACGAGTTGTACAAAGGAAAGAAGCCTAAGATCAGTCACCTGAAGTCATTTGGATGCCCATGTATGATCCACAATAATAGTAAGGATGATCTTGGTAAATTTGATGACAAGTTTGATGAATGCATATTCTTAGGATATGCATCAAATCAACGGGATTATAAGGTGTTTAATAAGAAGAATCTTATTGTAGAGATTGTTGTGCATGTCACATTTTATGAGGCAGACGCTACTAATGAAAAGCAAGTAGGCTCTCCCTTAGTTGGTGATGCGGGTGACAAGTCAAAGAAAACAAATGAAGGGGAAGGTGGAAGTCATCCTGCAGAAAAGCACAAATTGGATCCAACCAATAAAGCAGAGGAGAAAGATGAGCCACCTGTCGAAGAACTGAGGCAAGAGGATCAACCGGATGAGGGATTGCTATGAGAATGGAGGTGCACGCATTCATTCCCCAAAAAAATATAACAGGTGATCCATCTACTCGGGTAAGTACACGCAGTCAACTCCAGTTCTTCAATCATAATGCATTCCTGTCTCAGGTGGAACCCAAGAGAGTCAAGGATGCTATCCATGATGACTTGTGGGTTATGGCCATGTAAGTCGAACTAAACCAGTTTCAGCATAATGAAGTTTGGTCCCTAGTTCTTAGACTATCTGACTACTCAGTAATAAGAATCAAATGGGCCTTTAAGAATAAATTAGATAAAACAGGAGCAATAGTACTGAATAAGGCTAGATTAGTAGCTCAAGGCTATTCCTAAGAGGAGGGAATAGACTTATAAGGAGACCTTTGCTCCTGTTGCAAGACTAGAGACTATTAGAATCCTACTTGTATTTGCCGCCTCTCACTCCATCAAGCTATTTCAGATAGATATGAAAGGCGCCTTCCTTAATGAGTTCATTGAGGAGGAGGTCTATGTAGAGTAACCTTCAGGATTTGAAGATCCTAAGACTCCTGACCATGTCTACATGCTCACAAAGGTCCTGTATGGACTAAAATAGGCTCCCAAAGTCTAGTATGAGCTATTGAGTCAGTTTCTACTAGAATACGACTTTACAAGATGACAGGTTGACAAAACCTTGTTCATCTTAGTTACGAAAAACGACATGCTCATAGAACAAATATACGTAGATGATATTATATTCAGTGCTACTAACCCTTCACTGTATAAGGATTCTTATGAAGGGTGAGAGATGAACATGATGGGGGGATCTCAACTTCTTTCTTAAACTGCAAATCAAGCAGACTAGTGAAGAGATCTTCATTAGCCAGACCAAATACACCAATGAGTTGTTAAAGTACGGGCTGGACAAAAGTAAAGATGTTCCAACTCCGATGGCTCCTTCAACAAAATTGGACCTAGATAAAGCATGTATGGAGGTAGATGAGAAACTATACAGATGTATGATGGATTCCTCTTTTAACTTACTACAAGTAGGACTGATATATTGTTTAATGTATGCATGTGCGCTAAGTATCAAGCCAAATCTAAAGAATCCGCTTAACTGCAATAAAACATATTTTTAAATATTTAATTGGAAGAGTAAATTTAGGTTTATGATATCCATGTGGCAATGAGTTTAGCATCATTGCATACTCAGATGCTGATTATGCAGGGTGCAAAATTGATCGGAAGAGTACCAATGGAACCGGTTAGTTCCTTGGGAAGTGCCTAATCTCCATGGTCTTTGCACTCTTAACTGCTGAAGCAGAATATGTGGCCGTTGGCAGTTGTTTTGCACAAGCGCTCCAGATCAAACATTAACTGCATGATTATAGATTTGAGTTCAATAGGATCATCAAGCATTGTGATAACACAAGTGCCATAAACCTGACCAAAAATCTTGTCCAACACTCTTTGGCTTTTAAACCACAAAGGTCAACCAACCCGAATTCCCATTCTTGGCTTTTAAAAAGGTCAGCTAATTTCCACTCGGACGCTTGGTCTCCAAACCATAAAGGTCAACCAAGTTTTAAACCCAATCCTAGACTTTCAAATCAAAAAGTCAACATCCTAATTTTCAATTACTGGCTTTATGGCAAGAAGGTCAAGCCACACCTCCGTATTCGATGATTCAAGAAGAGTTAGCAAAACCTAAACCCTTCTATCCCACTGACCACCAATTTCTCAAAAAAAGGGGGGGGAAAGTGGGGCCTTAAAATAGAGTTGTCTCGATGGACTTAGGCACCTAGTTTGCCAGTTGCTTAAAGGTAAAAAGGTTTTAACCCAACTGAAAATCCGACAGGGGGTGTCAGGCAAAAATGGATAACTCCTCGACATGAAAACCCGTAAGGGCACATTGAAAAAAGTAAAAAGGGGTTAGTTTTGGCGAAAACCCGAAAAGGTGCTAAGGCTAGTAACATGATTCCAAAAAAAAAAAGGAAAAGAAGGGGGTGATGCTGGAGGCAACAATAATTTCCATAACTCTATCAACACCGTAAGTCTTTATCATTCATCAGCAAAAACTGGAGCCCGAGACAAGCCCTCGAGGAAGCGGCGAAAATAATGAATGGTGAAGAAAAAGAAAAAAAAGAGAGAGAGAGAAGAAGAATGACATCCGCAAGAAATAATAGGGTGTTTGGTTACAGTTTTTTACCTCTTTTTTCTCTCAAAATAAAAATTAGGAATGGACAACCTACTTAATCACGTTTGATAAGCCTCTCTAATTTTTTAGGATGAAATTTTATCCCGTTGTAACTTCCCCCAAAATAAAAACAAGTCTTTCCATTTTTTTTAAGAGAAGCACGACCTCGCGAACGAAACCCCTCCCCTCTCCCTCCTCTCCCCTCTCGACGCTCCCTCCTCTCCCCTCCCTCCCTCCCTCCCTCTCTCTCCCGGTGCTCCCTCCCTCCCTCCCTCCCTCTTTCCCCCGCGGTCCACCGCCGCTGCAATCGGCGCCGATGTTGCCGACACCACCTCTCCTCCCCTGCAGCAACCGCCGTCACTGTTCTCAAGAAGCCTATGACTGCGCCCCTCATCGAAGTCCTCCAACTCGATGGTCGGTCACCACCGATGGAAGCCCCTCCCCTCTCCCTCCTCCCCGCGCGGCATCTGTCTGCCGCCGGCCCATGTCATCCGGCTACTGTGGCTAAGGGGACGGCCCCTTCGTCGTCGTCACTTGTCACTTTATAGCAACGCTGGACGAACGCCCACGCGAATGGGGAGGCAGCAGTTGCTGCCGCCCTCTATGTGGACGGGTGACACCATTTGCCAGAAGCATCTCCCTCCCTCATCTATCAATGCCCTCCATCATCTCATCTACTCCCTCTTTCTTTTGCCGGCCTGCTCCACCTCTCTTCCCTGACCTGCTTATGCCGTTTGGACTACGCCTCCCCTCCCATGCCCACTACCGACCAGCCCTGCCTCCTTTCCCTGGCCCGCCCATGTTTGCCGGTTAGCTACCCCTCCCTTCCCATGCCTGCCACAGCCATCCCCGCCTCCCCTCCTTGGCCCTTCTGCAGCTAGCCAGTCTTGTTCTCCCCGTTCTCTCTATGGTCAAATGCGTATCCTCTCCTTGACTAGCCTCGTGCTCCTCCTCCCTGCTCTTCACCTAGAAGAGGTAGAATACATGAAATCTCCTCAGAATTGTATTAATCTGATCCCCAGTTCACATGTATCAACATTTCCATAAACATTATGCAGTTCAATAGTTGCACAAACAGAGATGTTCTCGGAGAGAAATCCCTAGCGGAGGAGAAAGATCGCAAAGGGAGGGGTTGTAAAGAAGACCACACCGCCTTGCAGAGATTTCTGCTTCTTGTGACGGCGCAGGTGTTCACCCTGCCTTCGGATGCCCCATCATCTCCTCATCGGAAGAGCCTCTCGTGGATGGCTACACCACTTGTAACAGGTCTAGCAGTACCTGTTGCTGCCCTTGCTGGAAGATACAGGATCCAAGCTTGGAATGCATACAAGGCTCACCCGACTGTTCCCCGAATGTGCAAATTCTAGGATGGTGGCTTCCAGCCTACAATGACCAGAAGGGAGGCTGCCCTTATTCTTGGTGTCAGGGAAAGTGCCACTGAAGAAAAGATCAAAGAAGCATATAGAAGAGTAATGGTTGCCAACCATCCAGATGCAGGAGGAAGCCACTATCTGGCCTCCAAGATTAACGAGGCAAAGGATGTGATGCTTGGAAAAACCAAGGGCCGAGGTTCTGCATTTTGATTTTTCCCCTAATCTTACAAACATATTGTATTTTAGGTGATAGTATTAATAAGTATCACCTTCTTATCTAGTGCAAGTTATTTGCAAAATGGGATCTTTGTAGGGCATCTTTCTCTGGGTCTAAATGTTCTTATCAAGTTTTCAAATAAAAAAAATGCGTACGCCAAACATGTCTATCTCATTTTTAAAAGTTTATGTTAATTTTGCCAAACAGGTAATTAGTAATTTACAACACTTTTAAAAATTAGATAAGAAATTGACATAAAATAAATTTTTAGAGAGAAATAACTTCCAGAAAAAGAGTGCTCCCAAACGCCCTATAAGCAATGAAGGGAATCAGAGGTGCCTCTGTAACTCCCTAATCCTGGCTCTGCTAGTGGAGATGCACCCCTCAAAATCAACATTGGCCTCAAGAAGAGCTTTAATTTCGACTTGTGCCATCCGCATCATGTTAGCATCCCTTTGAGAGGCAATGAGCAATTCCTCTGCTTCGTACCCTGGCTCTGTAACTCGGACTAGCTTTTGGACGTGTGCTGCGCTAAAGTGCCTTCATGATCCCATCTAACATACAGAGCTTGCCATAACCTTCACTAGCATACTGCGTGCCTGAAGGTTTCAGAAGTAAACCAGAAATAGGGGCAGCCTACAGTTTGTGATTACTGTGAAAATCCATCACAGCAGGTGTCATACTTAGCCGTTGTACATAGCAGCCAGCATGATCACCGAAGAAACCTAGTTAGTCCCGCGAAGGAAATCGAGTTGGACGGTTGAAACCCAGCGGAAAACTAGGAAAGGATTAAGAACAAGTGTGAATCATGATGTCCCTCTACTCAAGGATCGCCCTCTCCAAATGGCGCCGCTCAGCCGGTAGTCTTGGATCATCATCTTCCATGCCAGCTGTGGCATAATTTTGAACGAATGGGAACAAATAAGCGTCCAGGAGATGATGCTTTAGGTAATTTCCCACCCACTGATACTGGTAACTGCTGTTGTGCCTCGTGATCCGACTAATGTCCACGTCACCCTTGCCTGGGTCAGCTTCAAGTAACGGCCCCTCGGCCACAATATCCAAGCCCCGACCAAGTGAGTGCATGTTTGCCCGAGTTACAATCGGGTGGCCCGAGTTACAATCGGGCAGCCCCAGTTGGGCATTGTTTCATTGGAGTAACAAAACTCTATGGTGCTCTTATCCACAAAAGCCCTGCCACGACGATCTCCGAACCTACCCATGGAGAAAAATATCTAAAAAAAGGAGGAAAAAAGTTAGTATATTGTGGCAAAAACACACGGATCAAGAAGTAAGTCAATCAATAAAAAAACATTAATTCAAGGCCCAGCCAAGCCATCAAGACCCCGAGACAATGAAAAATTAAATACAACAAGGAGCATGGACCGCCCTCAGATGAACGTTCCGTGGGGGATATTTGTTGAACCCCGCAAATTTGTGAGGCGTCTCCGGAACTTATTAAGAATTTCCAAATAATTTTCAGAATTTTCTAAAAAAATTTAAAAATTATAAAATAGTTTTTAGAGAATATTCAAGACATTTGTCTAGAAATTTTCATGACTTATCCGACGACGTGAGACAATGAAAAATCGCCTCCGTGAGTCAAAGGCCCCAACGGACGGCATAGTCATAAACCCCATGTGTTTTCATGCACGAGCAGTTTACCAAACACACGGTGGGCAGCATAAAATCATGAACCCATATACAAAATAAACAAATGGCCTCACCTCCGGCCTTGGGAACCATGCTCGATGTCTCGGGAGGCGGTCCCTGGAGTGCAAGAATCCCGGTGACACGTCGGCGTCAAGAAGAGGATAAGAACGAGCACTTGTGGACAAGAAAACAACAAAAAGAATAGGGCAAAAGAATATTCAAACCCTTTTATAGGATTTTGGGTCCACAAAACGGGGGGAGAAACCGCCCCTCCTCTCTCCCTCTCTCCCTCGAACTGTGTGCACAAGAACCAACTGCCCTCTCCCTGTTCACCCAGCAGCAAAAGGATAAAAAAAGGGGAGACAGAAGAGAAGTAGGGGAGGAAAGAAAAAGAGGGGGAGGACCCCCGATCACACCCAGGAGGCTTAACCGGGGGAACTCCCCCCAGTTACACCCAGGGGGTCAACCGGGGGAAGCCCCCCTAGTTCCGCCAAGGGCGTGAACTAGGGGAACCCTCCCCCGGGGCCCGCCTAGACGCAAACGGGGGAGGGGGGGGAGGCCCCCCGGACACCTGCCCCTGCAGAACTAGGAGACCCTCCCCCGATCCCTTCCTCTCCCTACCAGGAGAACCAGAAGAACCTCCCCCCGGTTCCATCTCTTCTCCTCTCTCCACCTGCCAGGTAACCGGGGGAACCTCCCCCCCAGTTACCTCTCTCTCTTCTCCTCTGCGCGATCCCCACTTAACCGGGGGAACTCCCCCCGGTTCACTTAAAAAAACCCATTTAATTTCAGAATTTAATGGACGGGGTGAGCTTACCTCCACAAAGTTTACTGGGGGAACCTCCCCCCAGTTCACCTATTGGCCCGAAGCCTTAACCGGGGGAACTCCCCCGGGTTCACTTAAATCTCCCATTTAATTTCAGAAATTAATGGGGGGTGAACTTACCTCCACAATGTTAACCGAGGAAACCTTCCCCCGGTTCACGTAAATCCTCCATTTAAATATTTCAGAAATTAATGGGGGGTGAGCTTACCTCCACAAAGTTAACCGGGGGAACCTCCCCCCGGTTCACCTATTGGCGCCAAACCTTGATCGGGGGAACTCCCCCCGGTTCACTTAAATCTCCAATTTAATTTCAGAAATTAATGGGAGGTGAACTTACCTCCACAATGTTAACCGGGGGAAGCTCCCCCCAGTTCAGCCACATGCGCCCAAAGCTGTCTCTTCACCCCCTTCAAGGCAATAAATGCACATGGAATCTCCCCCGCTTCACCCCCTATAAGAGGAGAAAGGGGCACACACACACACACACACGGAGGAAAAGCCACACAGGTGAGAGCACTCAACCCCAAGTGCAAAAAACCTCAAAAACGTGAAGAACACTAGGAAAAATTTTGAAGACTTGGGACAAGGTCTGGTTTGCCCAACCCCTAAGATTTGTCTGTTTGATCTGAGAAATCCCTTTTGGGAGGGTATGTTGATGTTTTTGCACTTATACCACTACCTTGGAAATTTGTTTGTAAATCATGAAAATCCTATGAAAATATAAAGAAAATCATGCAAAAATTCAGAAAAATTATAAAAGTTCGTCTGGAACTTATTTTTCATGTGAGAAATTATGCACCAGTCTCCACTTTGTGCAAAATTGTAGAAAAGACCCTACAAATTTATGAAATTGTACAAATGTCCAAAAATTCAGGAAAACTCCTAAAAAATCAGAAATTGAACAACAAATGTTCAAGTTTGCAAAAATGTCCTCCAAATTGGGGAAAAACCCCTGTTTTGTTCAAAAGTTCAAAAAATTGCAAATAAACTCTTGATTGAGAAAAAACTACAAATAAACCTCCGATTGAGAAAAAATTGCAAAGAAACCCCCAACTGATGAAAAATTGCAAAGAAACCCAAGATTGAGGAAAAATTACAAACAAACCCAGATCGAGAGAAAATTACAAATAAACCCCTAATTGAGAAAAAATTACAAATAAACCTCTGATTGAGGAAAAATTATAAATAAATCCCCGACTTCAAAAAAATGCAAATAAACCCCAATTCATGCTCTAGGGCACGGGGGTCCTTTTTGAGCTTAAGCTTTCATATCACACCAGATAATGGAAGGGTTAAAGAATTTCTTTGGCGGTTAATCAAAGGTGCTCGGACTTAGGCCAGTGTAAATAAACATTGATTACGGCCGGTGAGAAAATGTCCAGCACTTGAAGCCTAAATCGTCTGATAAAAAAGTGAAACACAGAAACAATCATGCACATGCTAATCAACTAACTAAAATATGTGCATATTTATCCAAAAATGGATAAACCAAAATTTTATTTTTTATTTTTTCTATGTATAAACAAGAGACAGACAAATCGTGGCGTAACATAGCTCCATACTCTAGAAGACCTAGACTAACAAACGTTGCAACTGGGATCGAACCGTTGAAGGCCTCATGTATCTAACGAATAAGAAGAGCTTGGGTTTATAAATACCCTAGGTTTCAAAGAGAAAGTAACCTATTTTTTTAGTGCTGAACGATCAATCTTCTCCGCACGCCCACAAGCATTCAAGGCGTTCCCTGAGCATGAACTTCCTACGCAGTCAAACTTAAGGGGGGACTTCACCGCACTGAAAGCAACATCCCTGAAGTCTCTCATTCCGAAAAGCATTCAAGAGGAAGAAGTTACGCTTCAACGACATTCTCTCGTCGTCCTCCTCTATCTGTCAGTTTTTATCTTTCTTGTATTGTAACGCCCACCATCTGCTCATTAAGGAGCATCTATGGAATTTATATTCTATCTTCCTGACAGTGAAGAGCATTTGTTGCTATGGGAAAACAAAACAAGTGTGCTAGTTAGTCCGTTGATACCGTGGAAATCAACTGGAGTGCTAGCCTCTCGAAGAGCTAGTCAAGTGCGAAATCACCTAAGGAAAAACTAGGTCACTGGGAGTGAGTGGTTGGTTTGCTGATACCGTAGAAATCAGTTGAGATGCTAGTTCCTGAAAAACTAGTAGGTCAATTGTTGAATCTGAGCAAAATCAGCTAAAGAACTAAGCCCTGAAAAACCAGCGGTTGTAACCAGGACGGTTAGCATAGTGAAAGCTCTTGTTAGTTTGCAAGGGGATTGTACGTAGGTCTGTCAAGGAGGGTAGACTGAACTAGGATAAAATCTCATGTCCCATGTGCTTGCTTATCTTATGCAATTTACCTTTCCGCTACGCTTACAATTTAATTTTTAATTTACGCATAGTTTTTTTGAAAGCACACATATTCACTCCCCTCTAAGGTGTGTCTGGCTACTAACAAGATATAAGTTTCCATTTCCAAATCATTATTGAATGAATTCCAATTTTATAGTTTGATCGCAGGTCAGAAAAAAGATGGAATTCTATTTAAGCTTCTGAAGCCAATTCCAACTTGTAAGAATTGGATTGGAGATCAGTATATCAAGTCTGTTGACGCCCTATCATAAAGAAGGGTTTTGGAACTTTGCCCCAGCACTCATCTCCACTGGATCGGTCATTCTTCCAATGAAGTACGCGGTGAACATTATGAAGGTAAAGCGAAATATATTTCACTAAGGTTTTTGAAAGAAGAGGAAACATATTGTCCTTGAACAGGACCTCTTTGACAAACTAAGGCTAGCTGCCAATAAGCAAGAGGCTATACACTGGACAATACCAAGAAGAACAGAAACAAACTACCAAGAAGAAACTTCAATACTTCGAGAGCATTGTAACATGAATATGTTCAAGCAGAAATTAACCATGTGGAATGTGCTCTACATAAGATCAAAATGGATGGGATAATAAAGGATAAAAAAATAAACTGAATGTTTGTCACCATGGCATGTCATCACGAGTTAAAGAAATTAGTCATCACCATGGTCAAACCATCAATGACCCAGACAAGGAAACTGCTACGAACTTTAGTGAAAAGACCTCAAGAAACTTGCCCTGGTAAAAAAGTACTGGACTAAATAAGGGGCATGCTCAAAATAAAAAGTGTAATCAGCTTGAAATGTATAGGATGAAGATGAATATTTTTTAACAGATAATACCATCAATCCAGGATAATTTTAGTGGCCTCCGTATCCAAACATATCCATGCTAATCCAATCCAAAAGTGAAGATGTGTTCTCCAAAAAAGTTGTATCCCCAAATTTCTGAAAATGTGAATGCAGAGCATCTACGTAGTTGAAGAATAACCTTCAATTTTAAGGGGAATATCCTAAAGGGACAAAAAAAGCTATATAACTAAAGTTCCCATCTGAAGATTCTGAACCGATTGTCCCAACCAAATACAGTTTTATTCAGCAAAAAATGCATGCATATAGTGAAATTGTTATTTCCAGCATATTGAGAAGATTATAGAAAAGGAATTAACAAGGTACATAATCAGATCAGAATCTAAACTGCTGTCCAAGATAACAAAGATCTCAATTTAACATGCCGCTGAGAAAATGACAAAGGTGTTGCCAAAGGGATATTCACAGAAAAGGAAGTCAGCAGAGTTAGGAAGTGCATTTTATAAAGAATGTTAGTATTGCACATACTTGGAACTTGAAAAGTCAACAAATTTATAAAGTGAGTTAGGTTGGTGATAACAAATATAATTCAAAGTGGAATAATTTCTAGAATTGGCAATGATTAGAACAAAATATATATATCTTAACATTTCTTCAATCAAGTTTCGACAAAAGAAAAACAGCATGGCAATGCATGCAACAAGATCACAAAGGTGCATGCCTGAAACTTCTGTGCTGCTTGTGGATCATTAGGATTTTTGTCTGGATGCACTTGCCTTGCCTGAAAATAAACAAGAGAAAATGTAAAGTTTATAGCAGGCAGACTCACCATCGGCAATAGCCCACTGGCAAAAAAGAAACAAACTGAGCTCCTCAAAGAAAATAGAAATGTAATAGAGACAACACAACACTTCTTTTTTATTCGTTCTTCGATGTCAAAGGTAAGCCCCTGATGGCATCAAGTAAATCCTGACATGGGCAGAGCACTTGCAGCCCATCTCTCACCATCTCCCACATACAATTGTTATTTTGCATAGCATGTCCTCATGACTCACTCCTTAACTAATCTGCAGTATTCAGTCCAACCAAAAAAATTCAAACCACAATGGACCTAACTTTCCAGTTTGGTTGATTTCTAAATATAGAAAATAGTACAAACCACAAAACCAGCAAACTTAATATATATATTCATTTCGGATTTTTTACATGATGTCATGAATAATCATTGTAGAATTTTTTAAGTAAAAAAATCCCTCAAAATTATACTGCCATGAATACCCTCCTTGGATAGAAAAAAATGTGATGATTACAGAGAGGCAGGTACTGCAGGAGGGGCATTCATCATATTAAAGGGGATGAATGTGATATTGTCCTCTCTAAGTAGGGTATTCATGACATTACAATTTTAAGAGGTATCTTTATGTAAATAAAATCTTACCAATGTTATCCGTGTAAAGGTCACTTTTAGTTTTAATTTATATGTATGTATTGATTATTGCATATCCATATATGCTGTGTTAAAAGCTTATTTTAGTCTGTTTCAAAAGCACAGCCACATAAAGGTCCGATAGAAATCCAACCTAAATAAAAAGGTTAAACTGGAAGTTTGACTTAGTTCACTTCAATTTTCCCCCGAAACTCAAATTGAAACTGAACCATCGACATCTCTGAGTCCTTAGACAATTTCACACTATTATACTTACAAATTCAGCTGCCTGATCAACCTGCTAAAAGGAGCATGCATACACATTCACCTCGCCCAGACCCACACCTCAAATAAAAAGACCCTATACCCAGAATGGGACCTATTGCAAGTATGTAAATTACTGCCTAACACAGATAAACCTATTGCAAGTTGATATCATCCTCTTAAAGCAGCACTCCCGGAAGAGAGAGAGGGAAACACACACAGCGCACGTAGAGAGCTGCTTAACTACTTCACCCAGCTGTTAAAAGTTAAAGAAACCACATAAGCGAAGAGAAAAAAACATATAATAGACCCTGAAAGCCCGACATGGAATTAGTTGATCATCCTGAAAGAGACAAAATTGTAGCAAACCGAAGCTCCTTTCTCTCTCCGAAATTGGAGCCTGATCCCCACTTTGGGTTCTCCCCTCTCCAAACACAAGTGCAACATACCTTGATAGGAACAGTTTGATTGGTTCAACCATTCCCTCGACGTTCAAACCTTCCTTCGCACGCCAAGCCAGGGCAACAATCTTGAAAACGCAACAAGGGCATTTTTTTCTCCGACAATCAAATCTGCCCACAGCTTAGCTACCACAACCACCTGGTAGGCATCATCAAGAGGGCATCTCTCGTGTAACCACCATGCGAGAGCCGCTGTACATTAAATTATCAAAAAAAAAAAGAAGAAACAATATGCCGGAGGATCATAGGGTAAGCCGGATGGGGCAAAATATCCACGAACAATTGTCACACGGGGAGCTACTCCCGAGTGCAGGCAGCAAATCGGCGGCATCAAGAAGAACAGCAGAAAGAGGCAGTGAAGGGAGTCGGGAGGGTGGACCTTGATGTAGTAGGCCTTCTTGATCTCGGACTCGCTGGCACCGGGGCTGACCCCGAGCACGTCGTAGTACTCGGTCTCCTTCACCATCCCACCAACACCAACACCACCTCTTCCTTTCTAGGAACCCCCAACGCGCGCCGCCCCTTGCCCGCCTGACCTCGGGTGGACTCGCCAAGACCCTGCTTCCCCCGACGGTGGATCAGATCCCGGCAGGCACCAGCGCCGGCGGAGGGATCGATGAGAGGACGATGGCGGGATTGCCGATATTCCGACGGCAACGAACAGAAGGATCGGAATCTGCAGAGCAGAGAGAAGAAGAAGCGCGGCAGCAACGGATTCGTCGTCAAATAGGAAGACCGAGAGCAGGGGGGGTGTGGGGGGGAAGCGGGGTGAGAAGGATCGCGGTCAGCGTCTGAGGACGCGGACTGAGAGGAACCCGAGGGGGAGGTTCCTCTTGTTTTTTTTTTCCCGGACATGAGGAAAAGCTATTTTAATTATTTATTTTATTAATATTAAAGTATTTAATTATTGTTCGGACATGGTGGGGATGGACGAGGTCTCGTCTCCGGCTGCGGCGCCACGCCGGACCAGCGCTGTGACGGGTGGACTTTGAACGACATGCGAATAAAAGTCCCAGTTCTCAACGCGGCCGCGGCGGCGGAGATGACAGGGCTGGGCCCGACACAACCAACGCGTTGGAAGTAATTTTTATGTTTTTTTATAAATACTACTGTAAATATGTTTTTTGTCGAACACATTTTTTAAACATATTATTAAGAATATCTTTTATTTAATCATAAGTATTATGATTATCTCTCTCTCTCGTAATCTCGTTAATTTATCTTAAGTTAAATGTAAGTTAAACGATGAAATTAATAACGTATTCTCGTGTTATATATATCTCTCTCTCTTCCCCCTCTCTCTCTCTCTCTCCGATGAAAACCCTAATGGGGGAGCAACACCGCCGACTACAAGGTGGGGGGAGAGAGGGAGGGGGTTGTAAGGATTCCTGCAGTACTGTTCGGGCAACGCAGCGGATAATAAAAATTTATTTATCCGAACCCGGCTCGGTGGAATCCTAGATTCGTACTCTAATCGATGCATTAATATTCCCAACCCCCTAACTACGGGTTGCTGATTTATATCTTGCGCAGAACGACGCTGTCCGCAGTGCCCGATGTAGATTTTCACGAACACCGAGTCGCACAGATGTACGACCTCTAGAACTGATCCACACGGATCCTCGCGCAGCGACGGTGTCCCTCAACCGCGATCTTCCCTTTGCTTCCCTTTCTAGAGAGAGAGCTTCTAGAGAGAGAGAGAGCAAGAGGGAGGAAGGGGAGAAGATAACTTCTCCTTTCTTCCTCTTAATGCTTGATTTTGGAAGAATGGGGAGGTTTTCACGTAGGTGCCATATATATAGATCTAGGTCCTTTTCAAAAGAACCCATAAGGACCAAAATCGTATATATGTCTTTCCTATTATTATACATATGTATTAAATCATTTTTATACTCCTTTCCAAAAGGAATTTAAGGCTTTTAACATATACATTTGTATGATAATAATTCGTCACCTAAGAATCCATTGTGTGTGATCCTCTGGGCCCATAGTCACTCTAGTTTAAGGCCCATTAACTTCTAATTCCCAATTAGAAGTAAATTAAACTTATTATTCGCGTCTACTAGAGCCGAATAATAGTTTAATTTATTCTGAACCTTTGATCACGTTGGGTCAAGCAAATCCGCGTGATCCTAGAGAACGCCGAGTTTAAACCAGCCTGTCTGGTACCTGTAAGTCTACAGTTGTCGCGTCGCTATAATCCCTCGCTCCTTCTATGAGTCTGGTTCGATCGAGGGTATGGTTTCTGTCAAACCCCATGATCGTGCTATTTGACCATGACCTCCTTTAAGTGCATGACGTCCATTCTAAACTAACTCACACGACCCTGGTCAGGGATTTAATGGAGCGTCAGTGTCATGACCCATTAACTGTCTGATATATACCCGACAGTGAGCGATCCCCTCTTGACCATTGATGATCTTCACACGTATCCTAAAATGGTTAATGACTCGGCAATTCATGACTTATGGTTAAAGTCACTTAGCCAAGTAATTAAACCGTTCCAGTCCTCGTGTAAGATCCGATCAATGTCTCAGGTCAAAGGACCAACGATGCTACTGAGACAGTTGGATCTTCAGTTGACATTAGGTATAATCAACCATCTGAAGATCCAATAGCGGATCAGTTCAGTGTACATCCTCCCAGGACGCACACCTACGCATATATGTTGGTGCCCTGCACCAATGACCATGAGACTGGTCACTCACACATCATGTGTACTGGTTTAATAGGTAATCAAAGTCCCCGAGTGATTACCCTCCAACCATGAACAGTTTAAGGTATGTGTCCATGTAAAGTCAGTCTCATGATCGAGATCCCATCTCGAGTTGAATTTACAACCACATATCCCAAGGACATCGTAAAGTAATATACAGTCACATATTTACGCTCAAATACCACTTTATTAATAATGAACAAGATCATACAACTATTGAGCCTACCCGACCCTGAATTGGCATGTAGCACACCAACACTAACAATCTCCCACTTGAACTACAGCCAATTACCCACAACTTTGAGGCACATGTTATCCCGATGGCGCTCAAATACAATCTGTGTCAAAAGCTTAGTCAGTGGATCTGCTATGTTATCTTCTGACGGTACACGCTCTACCGCCACATCTCCACGATCAACAATCTCCCGAATAAGGTGGAAGCACCTCATAATATGCGTTGACCTTTGGTGAGATATCGGTTCCTTCGCCTGGGCGATGGCCCCATTATTATCACAAAATAATGGGATGGGAGGTGATATCTCGGGAACTACGTCGAGTTCCAAGATGAATTTCTTCATCCTGACGGCTTCCTTAGCAACTTCAGTCGCAGCAATATATTCTGCCTCCGTTGTCGAGTCTGCAGTCGTATCTTGCTTGGAGCTTCTCCAACTGACTGCCCCTCCATTCACTATGAATACAAATCCAGACATGGATTTGTAGTCATCTGGATCTGACTGGAAACTAGAGTCTGTGTAAGCTCTAAGCTGTAGGTCATCTCCTCCATAAAGCAGAAAAAGATCCTTAGCCCTTCGCAAGTACTTAAGGATGCCCTTTACTGCCTTCCAGTGCTCTTCGCCTGGATTTACCTGATATCTACCGACAATGCTCAAAGCATTGGCAACATCAGGTCGCATACATAGCATTGCATACATGATTGACCCTATGGCTGAAGCATAGGGTACCTTATTCATGTGTGCCACCTCCTCAGATGTTTTAGGGCTCACCCCCTTAGATAGACAAATTCCATGTCTCATAGGAATGAGACCTCTCTTAGAATTTCTCATCATAAACCTTTTGAGGATAGTATCTATGTAGATTGATTGGGATAATCCTAGCATCCTTTTAGATCTATCTCGATAGATCATCATGCCCAGCACATAGGATGCTTCTCCCAAATCCTTCATGGAGAAGGTCTTGGACAACCAAGACTTAGTTGATGTCAACATCTCTGCATCATTCCCAATGAGTAAGATGTCATCAACATACAGGACCAAGAAGGTCACAAAGCACCCACTGACCTTCTTGTAAACACAGGGTTCATCTTCATTCCGAATGAAGTTGAAAGATTTGACAGTCTCATCAAATCTTCAGTTCCAGCTCCAAGATGTTTGCTTCAATCCATAAATGGACCTCTGAAGTTTGCATACCTTATTAGGATGTAGCTTGGAAATGAATCCTTCAGGTTGTACCATGTACACCTCTTCTGACAGATTTCCATTCAGAAAAGTTGTCTTCACATATATTTGTCAAATCTCATAATCTAGGTATGCAGCAATGGCAAGGAGGATTCTGATTGACTTAACCATAGCCACAGGTGAAAATGTCTCGTTATAGTCAATACCTTGTCTTTGACGATACCCTTTCGCCACTAATATGGCCTTATATCTGTCAATGTGTCCATCTGCACCAATCTTCCTTTTGAAAATCCACTTGCAGTCGATAAGGACTTTCTCTTCAGGTACATCAACCAAGTTTCAAACTTTATTAGTGTACATGGACTGGATCTCTGAATCCATTGCCTCTTGCCATTTCTCGGAGTCCGCACTATGGATCGCATCCTGGTAGGATTGAGGATCTGCATCCTCATCGATACATACCTTAGAGGACCTCTCTCAGACATGTCCAACATATCTCTCAGGTTCTCTTGGTAGTCTACCAGATCTCCGTAATGTATGTGTTTCATTCTAAATAGGATCAACCGATACAGTCTCATCTAATGAGTTTGTGTCTACGGGTTGTGGTTCTTGGACCTCGTCCAATTCTATTTAGCTCCCACTATCTTTCTGGAGTAGATATTCTCTTTCTAGAAATACAACTCTCTTAGCCACTAAGACCCTTTGCTCAGAAGGGTGATAGAAATAATATCCAAATGTCTCATTTGAATATCCCACAAACCTACACTTATCGGTTCTAGACTCAATCTTATCACTATCATTCCTTTTCACATGGGAAGGACACCCCCAAATTTTAATGTGATTAAAATTTGGTTTCTTGCCATTCCATATCTCATATGGTATAGAAGGAACAGATTTACTTGAGATCCTATTCAGTAAATAGGCTGCAGTCTCTAAGGCATAACCCCAGAGAGACAAGGGTAGTCATGACATAGATATCAGGGATTGGACCATGTCTAACAAGGTCATGTTTCTCCTTTCGGATACACCATTGTGCTGTGGTGTATACAGTGGAGTCCACTGAGAAATAATTCCATTGTCTTTAAGATAAGAAGTGAATTCATAGTTAAGGTATTCATCTCCTCGATCCGATCGAAGAGTCTTAATACACTTGTCAGTCTATTTCTCTACTTCATTCTTGTATTCCTTAAACTTCTCAAAGGCTTGTGATTTATGTCTCATTAAACACACATAGCCATATCTCGAGAAGTCATCAATAAAAGAAATGAAATAGAGATGACCCCCTTTTACTCCCATGGACATGGGTCCACACACATCCGAGTGTATGAGCTCGAGAAGGTCAGCAGTCCTCTCACCATGTCCACTAAAGGGAGCATCGGTCATCTTTCCCATGAGACACGACCCACAGGTGTCAAATGGCTTGTATTCGAATGAATTCAAATATCCATTTGAGTGTAGGTGAGAGACTCTTTTCTCACCTACATGACCAAGTCTGCAATGCCACAGATATGCAGAATTCACTTCATTAGCATTGAAAACCTGCATAACATTAGAACATGTATCTAATACATAAAGACCATTGACTAATGAACCATTGGCTATTATCAAACCAGTATTCATTATAGAGCACCCAGTGCTATTAAAAGTCAATATATATCCAACGTTATACAAGTCAGAGATTGAAATAATGTTCTTAATAATATTAGGAACATAATAACAATCATTCAGTTCCAGAATGACCCCTGAAGATAAACTGAGGCGTGCAGTCCCGATAGCTTTGGCGGTAACTAAAGCTCTATTGCCCATCCTCAGTTCAATCTCCTTTTTGCCCAGCTGCCTTCTATTTGCCAGCACCTGCACAGAGTTGCAGATATGAGATGGACATCCAGTATCCAATACCCATTATGTGGATTCCATATGTGACAAATTAAGGTCTATGACAAAAATACATTCATTTAGAATTGCCTTGCAACTCCTTTTCCAATGCCCTGTTTCTCCGCATCGAAAACACTTGTATTCTTTTTCATTCTTCTTGCCCTTCCCTTTGTCAACTCTGGCGAGTTCCTTACCTTTGGCCTTCTTCTTTCCCTTCCCTTTGTCACCTTTGATGGATATCTGGGTGGCCTTCCTTTTCTTATTGGCCCGGCCAACAATCATTACAGAAGAAGATGGTTTATCTTTCTGCATAGTCCCTTCAGCACTTTTTAATATGTTGAGCAGCTCCGGGAGAGTTGCTTCAATCCTATTCATGTTAAAGTTTACAATGAAGGGAGAAAAGGAATCGGGCAATGATTGGATAACAAGATCAATACACAGTTCAAGATCCAACTTTAATCACAGTGCATTGAGTCTCTCAATCCACTCTATCATTTTCAGTACATGTGCCTGTACTGAAGCACCCTCTGACATCCGTGTTCTGAAAAGCTTTTTGGAGATATCATACCTCCCAATCCTGCCCTGCTCCCCGAAGAGCTGGCGTAGGTTAAGAAGTATGCTTCTACCATCAGTCTTTTCAAATTACCTCTGTAGCTCGGGAGCCATAGAGGCCAACATGTAACATTGGGTAAGGGAAGAATCTTCTGACCATTTGGCATAAGTCATTAACTCGCCCTCGTCAGCATCAGGAGCTGGCTCAGAATGAACCATGTCCAACACGTAGGCTATTTTTTCGGCGGTGAAGACTATGCGTAGATTACGCAGCCAATCCGAGTAGTTTGGTCCAGTCAGTCTGTTAGCATCCAAAATGTCGCGGAGGGGGTTGGACGACAACATTGTATTCTGGAATAAGAAATAAAAGACAACTTAGCATATGTTCAAATTATAACTTAGATGTGGGTTTTTATCTTAGTTAGTCACACTATTTTTCGATCGAACTATATAACCCTCAGTATATAGAACGGGAGATCAGCGGGATCATCCTAATGGGTCGGAATCCCAACGAGACTGAGGTATGACCTTGTGGAAAGCACAACAAGTCATACACCATCTCAAGGGCAGTCAATCAAGCACTTGCATCTAATGCAATATCCGATATTCGGCGCCCGAGAAATTATCCCCTTGTGGAAAGCACAACAAGGGACACTCTCGATTAGATCTAACCACCATTACGACATAGCAATGAGTTCATGATTCGACCATTGTGGAAAGCACAACAAGGTTGAGTGCAATTCCTCACCCCATTGAGGCCGAGCCTTGGATGTAACGACCCGAGAATCCGATTACCGGGAAGACCCGATAACCCGAGACTCGCACCGCCACCCACGAGTCCGAAGACTCGGAAGGGTTAAAAGGATGGTGTGGAGACTACACAAGTATCACAAATAATTGTAAATATTAAACAGTTTATATAATTAAGCAGGAAATAAATTAATATTTTACATGATATATGGTCCACAAGATAACAATGAAATAACAACCGTAATAGTCCACAACTAGTATAGAGACCAAAAAAAAAGTACAGCTACACGGGACATACCCCGGCTCTGACCTCTGGCACTAACGATGGGCACCTGAACCACGCTGAGCCTCAGATGCGCTCCCCTGAAGCCGCGTCTCGTCTGAAACACGGTGAAAACACGCAGGGAATGAGTCTCAGGACAAAACTCAGTAGGGATCACTTGAACCCTACCTCGCAAACGGAGAAACCGCTACGCTAGCAGTAAGCGAGAACCTTGAAAGGAAAGCCCTGCCATCTACAAAACACCGGTTTCGTGGCACGAAAACCGACACATGTGCCACGGTGAAACGACAGGAACACCACGGTCAACACGACAAAAACCCCAAGGTCGAAGTCGCAAAGACTGACTGACAGTCTGCCACTCCCGACTCGACAGGAGTACCTCCCACAAGAAGCACAGTCGGTAGCGTCCCCTGACGACTTACACCGCACCGCAGGTGAACTGCCTAACGTGGTAGCGCCTACCAGAGGCACGGACACCGAACAAGTAACCACAAAGTGAGTGACTAGCTGGGGTCACGACCGTCAGCGTGGGTCCAACCGCCCCCAACCACGTGTGCACACACAGACCATGCGTCCTAGGTCTGGTCTCTAACTGGTTTTCCCCTGGAGCCGGACTCTGGCTACCGACGAGGGGCCCGACAGAAACCAGTCTAAAAACCGTCATCAGGGTAGCCTCTCCACCACTCCCTGGTGAGTCCACTCGCGTACACGCTGGCTATGACTAGTGGAGGGTCACTAAAGGAGTAGACTCTCAAGTCAACGGAAAATCACGTCTCAACCGGACAGGGTACAAGGATTGCCCCTCGTACCGACACCGTCTCACGGTGGCAGAAGCTGAGAACAACACCTCCCAGGATTATACCGTACCACAACACCTGGCCCCGACACGATGCCCGGCATCTGTCAGACCACGGTTCAGCACACGGACCAAGGGCCACGCACCCAAGATTCGAATCGACCAAGAAGGAAACGCCGGTTAGACTAACCCCTTGAACGGTCCACTCTGGGCCGCCCAGGGATGTACGGCTAGACAAAGGCAGCACCATGAGATGAACGGCCAGGAACAAACTGTTCTTCCCCTGGGAAAAATGACTACCAACAAACCGCCCAAAGGATGAACGGCTAGACCCTAGCCGTGCAAGGGGATGAGCGGACCCACCCTGGCCGCACATCCACCAACGGCACCAGTGATGAACGGCCAACCCTTGGCCGCCCATGGGGATATGCGGCTAGATCCTAACCGTACGTCCCAATCACTGTGCAACGGTCACACGCGCCGGTCGAAAAACAAGAGGGGATGAGCGGGCGGCCTCGGGCCGCACATGGGTTATGTGGTCACTCGACATGCCGCATAACCCCACTGCGCTCCGAGCCGAAGGGAGGTCAGGTCAGAACCGCGCATGGGATGAACGGGCCCTGGTTCGACCGCTCAACCTTCACCGGCGCGAAAACGGCGAACTTCGCCATTTCGGCCCCCAAACAAGCCTAACGAAGGGGGAAACGAAAGGAAATCAACCCCCATGCCCCATGCATGATTCTACGCCCCTAAAACGTGGAATCGCGGGCTAAAACGATGGATCGGGCGGTCACTCCCCAAAGCATGGATTTCCCTTCTCGGTGTGAAAACAACCCCTCTCGGCCTCGCCTCGGGCTACAAATCACGGAGAAGGAATGTAGGAGGCTAGGGATCGTCACCCTACCTTCGCTCCGCGTCGAGACGCGCCGGATCATCCACGAATCACGATGAAAGCTTTGAGAATCCCCCGCCCCTTCACGAAAACCCACGAGCTTTACGCCGCCACGAGCACCTTGCCGCCGCCGTCGTCGCCACGTCGTCGCCCACTGCCGTCTACAGTCGGAGGGGGCTCGCCGCGGTCATGCCGGAGGAAGAGAGGGAGAGGGGAGGCGGTCACGGTGGGAGGAAGAAGAAGAGGGGGGAGACGAAAGAGAAAAGAAAAAAAGAAAAAAAGAAAAGAAATGGGAATTTATAGAAAATTTAAAATTTTCAGAAATTACCAAAAAATTAAAAATTACATTTCCGCGATCCTCGGAATGCACCGATCGCAACGGTATCACCCGTGCCTAGGTGAACGACTCGGTTCACCCGCAACGAGGTTCCGCAGGTCGTGCCGAAACCCGTACCGAAAATCGGAAAACACGCGCGGAAAAGCCGCAGACGCGTTCCGGGCCTCCGAAACAACTCCGGATCGCGCCGATCCGAACATGAAAGATGTCTGAAACGAAATTTCAGATACAATGGAGTCGGACACTCCGAGAAACCAGATCCAGGACCCAAACGAAGGATCTGAAAGGTCCGGGATATTACAGCCCTCCCCCCTTAAGGAATTTCGTCATCGAAATTGAGAACAACCCAAGGGGAAAGAAGAGGAAGACTCACTCAAACAAGTAAGGGAACTGCTGACGCATCTCGTCCTCACGCTCCCAAGAAGCCTCACCACCAGAGTGCCGCTGCCACATCACCTTAACCAAGGGGATGACCTTGTTCTACAGGCGCTGCTCTAGCCTATTCTCCACGCGGACTGGAAACTCTGGGAGAGAAAGATCTAGAGTCACCTCAGGCCACACAGAATCCTCGAGCACATGAGAGTCATCAGACATATACATCAACAACATCGAGACGTGGAACGCGTCATGCACCGACGCCAACTCAGAGGGTAACTGCAGCCGATAGGCTACCTCACCAATGCGCTCTACAATGAGGAAATGACCGACATACCGGGGACTCAGCTTCCCACGCCGCCAAAAGCACATTACCCCCTTCATCGAAGAAACTCTCAAGAACACACGATCGCCAACGGCGAACGCGAGAGGCTGCCGCATACGGTCAGCATAGCTCTTCTGCCGACTCTGGGCCGCCAACATGTTTTGACGAACCAGGTGCACCACATTCACACACTGCTGCACCAATTTCGGTCCCGTCAAAACACGCTCACCAACCTCGAACCAATCGAGTGGAGTCCGACACGGATGCCCATACAACGCCTCATAAGGAGCCATGTCGACGCTTGAATGATAGCTGTTGTCGTAGGCAAACTCTACCAACGGTAGGTGGTGAATTCAACTCCCCTGCCACTCCAGGCAACAGGATCTCAGCATGTCCTCCAAAGTTTGGATGGTCCTCTCTGACTGACCATCTGACTGAGGATGATACGCTGAGCTAAAAGCTAAATCCGTGCCAAGAGCTCGTTGGAAACTCCTCCAGAATCCAGACGTGAAGCGCGGATCCCGATCTGACACAATGGAGATGGGAATCCCATGCAACGGAACGATCCGCTCTACACGAGCCAACTTGGACACGCTCCAGCTGACTTTGACCGGTAATAACCGAGTCACTTTCGTCAGCCTATCCACCAACACCCAAATGATGTCCTGCCCACTCGGAGTCCTCGGCAATCCCACCACGAAATCCGTGGTCACGTGGTCTCATTTCCACACAGGAACATCCAAGGGCTGAAGAGTACTTCCTGGTCACTGATGATCCGCCTTCACCTGCTGACAGGTCAGGCACCTGGCCACAAATTCGGCAACTTCTCTCTTCATGCCAGGCCACCAGAACTGCCTCCGTAAGTTTCGATACATCTTCGTCGCACCCGGGTGTACGGTGTACCTGCTCCCATGAGCCTCGCGCAACACCACATGACGAACCTGGTCCTCAGCAGGGACGTATAGCCTACCACGGAATCTCACGGCTCCGTCCTCGCCGAGCTCCACGTCAGCCAAAGCCAAAATCCGGGGCAACTCAGGGTCTGCATGATGAGCCTCTGTCACCTGACGACGGATAGCAGGCGTGACAGTCAGACTCGCGAGCACCGCTAACCTTGACTCCTGAGGAATCTTGAGCCTGAATGAAACTTCGGACACTTGTTCCCAGAGTCTCCACTTTATCAACATCAAGGCACTGACCGCGACCTTCCGACTCAAAGCATCGGCGACGACGTTCATCCTGCCCGACTGATAAGACAGGGTGAAGTCATAATCCTTCATAAACTCCATCCAACGCCTGTGCTTGAGGTTAAGGTCCCTCTACGTGAACACATACCTCAAACTCTGATGGGCAGTGAACACCTCGAACTTCTCACCGTACAGATAATGTCTCCAGATCTTCAGCGCAAAGATCACAACCGCCAACTCCAGGTCATGGGTAGGGTAGTTCTCCTCGTGGGGCTTTGATGAGGGCATCTCACGACACTCCCTCTAGCTCGGGTCGCCTGCACACTCTTGATGTGGACTGACTGTGATCCACACTTGTTATCTTCATTTCCTTAGTTTCATTTTATGTATTTTCCTTTTATTGAGTCCTATCATTGTATTTCTCTTTATTAAGTCATGTGGTTCTAGTCCATTTCCCTTGGTATGCTTAATTGGGCCTTATTACCTTAGTTATGGGCCCATTAGGTTGAGTCTAGGATATGCCCGGTCTTTTGTCTAATTGTCAAGGGTACTATGGTCATGTAAAGAGTGGATGCCTATAAATAGGCCTCCCCTCCCTCTCATTGAAACAACTTTGATGAATATTGAAAGGCATTTGCCATCTCCATCTCTCTCTCTCTCTCTCTCTCACTATCACTCTCTCTAAGTGGGTTGTGCCCCCTTTCTCTCTCCTCCCCACCCCAAATTCGAAATTCATTCTCTCTCCTCCCCATTCACCCCTCATTAAGGCCCCTTCCCCATGCATTCATTCAATTCCCCCTCCAACCCCTAGGTGGAAACCCCTTCTCCTAGGCACCTTTCCACTCTCCCAAGCAACCCTCCCTCTTCCCAAGGCTGAATTAACCCCTCCCAAAGCCCAAATTCGAATTTCCCTCTCCCTAGGGCTGTGCCCTTCCATCTCCCCACCTCCTAAACCACCCTAGGTCGAAATCCATCTCCCCCCAACAGCCAAGTTCGTCCCCCATCCTCCTCTCACACTCACCCTCTCTCTAGTGCACCTCCACCCCCCCATCTCCACCCCTAGCTGCTCCAGCCCCCCTCTCCATCTACCCCTGCCACTCCAGACCCTCCAGAAGCCCTAGCCACGTCCTTCCCATATCCACAAACCATCAGCCATCCCCCCAATCTGTGCTAACTCCCTTTGCCCCTCCCCTTGTTCTTGCAAGTTGCAGCTTCAAGTAGCAGGTCGCAGGCAGCAGAGTGAGGCCCTGAAGTCGCGTCATCCCCGGCCGGTCCCTGCTCCTCCTGGTGGCAAGGCCTACATCTCTGGAAAGGTTGTCCAGAGAGCTTCCAAGGCGAGGTGGTTTCGTCGGCATCCGAGCTCCGAGCAGTCCACAGCGGCCGATCTCCCTCGACTGCGCAGAAGAACCCAGGCAGAGAACCAGAGCGAGAGTGGAAGCTCGGCCACGACGAACCCTTTGGGATTCAGATCAAGCTTTCTTCAGAAAATTCCTTCCCTCTCAAGTCCTCTTTCATCTTCAAGAAGCAGAGTTGCATTTGGACATCGACATCGAAAGTTACGAATTTTCTACTCCAAGTGTGTCAGGTCAGTTTACAGGAGCCAGAACTGACATCCCTCCACTCATCTGATCGTCCCGGTCTTCTCCGACATCTGCCGACCCCGCCGTTGGCACCGAAAGAAAGAGGACTCGACCACGGTTCCAACGGTTCAGGTATTGTACCCATCAGAGCTTTGTGGAGATCATGGCACCCTCTGCAACCAGCCCCATTGTTCTGCACCAGACAGAGGCAGAATCAACCAGTCCGGTTGCAGACTCTGCCACGGCCAGCTGGTGAAGGCTCTGAGCGCCATTTTTGGAGGAGAGAAACTACATCTAGTTAGCTGCCACCTCGAAGAAGAAGGGACTCAATCGGCCACCGGAACCCCCTGTTCCAATTTTCTTCGTCGGAGAGGGCAGACTGCCCCCTGTGATCCCAGGTTAGACCAGTCCACACTCCTCCGGTCACCCCTCTCTCCACCGACATCAGATTGCATCCCGTCAACTCCGGCTGGAAGCTACCCCGATCACGATCGCGTCACCACCAGTTTCATTCCAATCGGAGTCCGGGAGAGCCCACAGTGACTTCTGAAACCTACTGCTTCAGTCCGGTACCAGCCAGAGACCAGACGCTGGTGCCCTGTTCCAGTCGCCGGTGCGGTCAGCCCCGAGAATCAAAGCTTCCCAAAAAATTCAAGCTTCATCCCCTGTCAGTTGGTAAACTTTTGGCGCTGGTCTCGTCAAGATCCGAGCTCCGTGGAGCCCGTGGCAGCACCGTCTCCGACTGTCTGTCCAGCGAACCTGAAGCAAGGCAGAACCGGTGGAGCTCAGAAGATAACGTTTTCATTGCGTAATCCCCACCCCGCTTGGCCGGCTGAAGGCTCCTCCCTGCGTGGAGGTAGTTTTGGATGTACTAAGTCTAATCCCTACCCCAAGATCACCCCTCCTGTGCGAGGCGTAGTGTTGTACATCATTGCATTTTCAGGTCAAGCTACATCGCCGCGGCGATCGGTTGTATACCCTCGCCTCCCGGCGCGCCCTCGTCTCCGAGCGGGATCGGTGTCTTCACACCGATCAGGTGAGCGTCTGATATCTCCTTAGTTGCCTTCATTCTGCAAGTTTAGTATTGCTTTGATTGCCCGTCGGCGGTGAGAAGAGGGCCCGTACTTATATGCTAGTTTGTTAGTGTCCACCGCGGACCGTGAGAGAGTGCCACCCACACCCCGCCCAGCGGGCCAGCCACCCACGAATTTGGGGAATCCTAGGCCCTTTGGGGTCAGCCTAAGCAAACTAAGTCCTTTAGAGTCATTGGGTCCCGCCTCGGACCCTTGCCATCATCCCCCGGCCCCGCCGGGTGATCGCGTGTGCCGTGTGAGTAAGACGCTATTGTGAGAATCATTGGAGAGCTTGTATGCTTGTGGATCTTGGTCCTAGGTTGTCCATTACATATTTAGTCATCCTAGGGCTGTTTTACATCAAGTGGTATCAGAGCAAGTCATTGACTTGTCTCTATCAAGTCAAGTCCTAGGGCATGTCTATGCATTTAGAGTCATCAAGTGCATCACTCTTGCTCCCTAGTATGGCCACCTCATATCGACCTTACCAATCGGCCCACTCCATAAGTCCAAGCCACCAAGAGATGCCTACCACTAACACCCATAACTTCCCTGGCCATGTCAGTTACCTCATAAAAACCTTGACCCATGCCAATGGCAAGCTTGATAGCCTATCTAGACGACTTGACAAACTAGAAGAAAATTGGCCCGCCCCAAGGAAGAATGATAGTAGGCCTCCTCCCTCACCTCTCACCTTTGATGGGACTCATCCTAATGAGTATTTAGAATGGGAGGCTTCCATGGACCATTACTTCACTTGGCATCCCATGACCGATAACGAGAAAGTCCAATTTGCCAAATCACAACTTACCAAACGGGCTCAAACCTATTGGCTACAAATTGTCGGGCTAAGGATAATTAGAAGGGAAGATCCCATCACCACTTGGGTAAACATGAAGGAGCAACTTAGGGCTAGTTATGTGTCCCCTTCCCATTCCGAACACCAAAGTCCAAAGAGCATTTCAACTCCTTCATTTCCCCTTGGCCAACCCAAGACCCTAATCACACATTCCCCACCATTTTCCACCTCTCCTACCCCAACCACCACATCTACACCCTACCTCCAAGTCCTCACCACAACCATATGTCCCCATACTCAATTGGACTCCATGTCCACCCCTCCACCTAGGCCCATAATGGCCACCAACCCCAAACCAAAATCCCCTCACCAAAACCGCACCCCACAAGCCCCCTTGGCCACCACCGCAACCTCACCATCGTCCCCAAAAAGGGACACATCTCCCAAAACCAATCATCCCAAATCTCCTCACCCAACCCACCTTCCACTTCCCACCCCAATCCTACCCCAATTTAGGCCTCCACTACTTCCACTCCCAATTCCAACCCACATCCGACCTTGCTCACCTCCTCGGGTGCACCATGCTTCGACTAACACCAACCCACCCACCATAGACCTTCCTACCCCATTGTCCTTAGGAGTTGCAACCCACACACCTACCCAAGAGGAGAAGGATACCAATTCGGATCCACCTCCCAAAATCAAGGAAATCCAAGGGCCACACAACTCACCCACCACTCCTAGCCTAGTTCCTCAAGAGCTATACACCCTTCCCCATGACACCATCACCATAGATAAGTCCGTACTCCAATGGCTCAAGCGAGGCCTCACCATTCCTAGTTCACAACCAAGCCACATACCCATGGGACATCAATCCCAAATCATTCCCACTCAGCCTCATGTCACTTATCAAACCTCCTATTGTGTAGAAGATTTGGGAGACTTAGTGGCCTACCTACATTGGCAAGTCCACTTGACCGATATGCTAGCCATGAGGCCATCGGAGTCGAGCACCATTAGCCTAGCTTACCCCACCGTTGGCTCCATCACTTCCATCTACACCAATGGCCAATTTACAAGTGAGATCATACTCCTTCTTCCCATGGAGGAGGAACCCATCCTAGTCTACTCTCCAACAATTGAGATCCCAAGTGCTTTGATTGGCCAACCCCTTAGCAACCTTGGCCCAAACATTTTGGAGGAGGATGACTCACCATTTGAGGACCTTGAGGACATGGAATACCCCTACCTAGGTAACCCTTACCATGATCCCTTTAATCCCTTCCTAAGGGAGCCTAGATCTCCATGTAACCCACTCCCCCTATTCACCACCCACCTCACCCTACCCGAATCGCCCATGTCAACCCAAACTCCTCCCTTCCTAGAATCGGGTTACACCATGAGAGCCTTGACTTTAGGCAACAAACACCTTGGGATTGATGAAGTACCCCACCCCATAACCACCTTCGTAGATCCCTTCGACCCATTCACGTGGACGCTCAAAAGTCATCCCACATCTATGCACATGGAGGTCACCTTTGGGATAAACATGCATGTGTCTAGGCCTACCACATCATTTGACATGATTCATAAGTCGGGTACATTCATTCACATCACCCACATGTCAAGTAGGCAGCATAAGAGGACCATATTCGGATGTATTGGCCCACCTTCATTCATCATGAGTCTTAAGCATGAGAGGAGCATACATGGATGTTCGGGTCCCCCGACATTTGTCACACCCATGCATAAAAGGTTCATCTATGGATGTCCCGGCCCTCCTAAAACTGTCACAGTCTTCATAGCATCAAAGTGTGATCGGTCTACATTTGGCTGCCCAGGTCCACCTTGGCATACCATGCGTTTCACACCAACATCGCATCATCGTGCATGGCATACGCATTCTCGCAAGCATATAGGAAAGATCAATGAGGCTTACAAAAGGCGGGCAGATGCTCATCGGCGCCACTGCGAGTTCCAAGTGGGAGACTCGGTGATGGTGAGGACGGAGCGGCTCCTTCCGGGACCTGCCTCCAAGTTAAGGGCACGGGGTTCGGGACCCTTTCAAATTCTGAGACGACTTGGCAGTAATGCTTATGAGCTAGACCTACCTGAGGGTTTTGGGGTACACCCTACTTTCAATGTGGCGGATCTGGTACCCTACAAGGGCCCCGCGGTGGAACCCAGTGAGGATCTTGAGCTTTTACCCCGCCTTGAGAGGGACACTTCCGGAGGGACTCCACCTTCTAGCTTGAGAGACCGACGAGAGCAGATAGAGGCAATACTGGATGAGCAGAGTATCATTACTAGGCACAAGGTGTATCAGTGCTACCTGGTTAGGTGGAAGAACCGTCCCCCGATAGAGGACACGTGGGTGAGTCGGGAGGATCTGCCGCGCTTGGACCCCGACATACTGGAGCATTACGACAGCCAGGCGGACCCATACTCGACGGGGTCGAGTTCTCCCCACCCCGGGGGATTTGATGAGGGCATCTCACGACACTCCCTCTAGCTCGGGTCGCCTGCACACTCTTGATGTGGACTGACTGTGATCCACACTTGTTATCTTCATTTCCTTAGTTTCATTTTATGTATTTTCCTTTTATTGAGTCCTATCATTGTATTTCTCTTTATTAAGTCATGTGGTTCTAGTCCATTTCCCTTGGTATGCTTAATTGGGCCTTATTACCTTAGTTATGGGCCCATTAGGTTGAGTCTAGGATATGCCCGGTCTTTTGTCTAATTGTCAAGGGTACTATGGTCATGTAAAGAGTGGATGCCTATAAATAGGCCTCCCCTCCCTCTCATTGAAACAACTTTGATGAATATTGAAAGGCATTTGCCATCTCCATCTCAATATCTCCCTCTCTCTCTCTCTCTCTCTCTCTCTCTCTCTCTCTCTCTCTCTCTCTCACTATCACTCTCTCTAAGTGGGTTGTGCCCCCTTTCTCTCTCCTCCCCACCCCAAATTCGAAATTCATTCTCTCTCCTCCCCATTCACCCCTCATTAAGGCCCCTTCCCCTTCCCCATGCATTCATTCAATTCCCCCTCCAACCCCTAGGTGGAAACCCCTTCTCCTAGGCACCTTTCCACTCTCCCAAGCAACCCTCCCTCTTCCCAAGGCTGAATTAACCCCTCCCAAAGCCCAAATTCGAATTTCCCTCTCCCTAGGGCTGTGCCCTTCCATCTCCCCACCTCCTAAACCACCCTAGGTCGAAATCCATCTCCCCCCAACAGCCAAGTTCGTCCCCCATCCTCCTCTCACACTCACCCTCTCTCTAGTGCACCTCCACCCCCCCATCTCCACCCCTAGCTGCTCCAGCCCCCCTCTCCATCTACCCCTGCCACTCCAGACCCTCCAGAAGCCCTAGCCACGTCCTTCCCATATCCACAAACCATCAGCCATCCCCCCAATCTGTGCTAACTCCCTTTGCCCCTCCCCTTGTTCTTGCAAGTTGCAGCTTCAAGTAGCAGGTCGCAGGCAGCAGAGTGAGGCCCTGAAGTCGCGTCATCCCCGGCCGGTCCCTGCTCCTCCTGGTGGCAAGGCCTACATCTCTGGAAAGGTTGTCCAGAGAGCTTCCAAGGCGAGGTGGTTTCGTCGGCATCCGAGCTCCGAGCAGTCCACAGCGGCCGATCTCCCTCGACTGCGCAGAAGAACCCAGGCAGAGAACCAGAGCGAGAGTGGAAGCTCGGCCACGACGAACCCTTTGGGATTCAGATCAATCTTTCTTCAGAAAATTCCTTCCCTCTCAAGTCCTCTTTCATCTTCAAGAAGCAGAGTTGCATTTGGACATCGACATCGAAAGTTACGAATTTTCTACTCCAAGTGTGTCAGGTCAGTTTACAGGAGCCAGAACTGACATCCCTCCACTCATCTGATCGTCCCGGTCTTCTCCGACATCTTCCGACCCCGCCGTTGGCACCGACAGAAAGAAGACTCGACCACGGTTCCAACGGTTCAGGTCTTGTACCCATCAGAGCTTTGTGGAGATCATGGCACCCTCTGCAACCAGCCCCATTGTTCTGCACCAGACAGAGGCAGAATCAACCAGTCCGGTTGCAGACTCTGCCACGGCCAGCTGGTGAAGGCTCTGAGCGCCATTTTTGGAGGAGAGAAACTACATCTAGTTAGCTGCCACCTCGAAGAAGAAGGGACTCAATCGGCCACCGGAACCCCCTGTTCCAATTTTCTTCGTCGGAGAGGGCAGACTGCCCCCTGTGATCCCAGGTTAGACCAGTCCACACTCCTCCGGTCACCCCTCTCTCCACCGACATCAGATTGCATCCCCGTCAACTCCGGCTCGAAGCTACCCCGATCACGATCGCGTCACCACCAGTTTCATTCCAATCGGAGTCCGGGAGAGCCCACAGTGACTTCTGCAACCTACTGCTTCAGTCCGGTACCAGCCAGAGACCAGACGCTGGTGCCCTGTTCCAGTCGCCGGTGCGGTCAGCCCCGAGAATCAAAGCTTCCCCAAAAATTCAAGCTTCATCCCCTGTCAGTTGGTAAACTTTTGGCGCTGGTCTCGTCAAGATCCGAGCTCCGTGGAGCCCGTGGCAGCACCGTCTCCGACTGTCTGTCCAGCGAACCTGAAGCAAGGCAGAACCGGTGGAGCTCGGAAGATAACGTTTTCATTGCGTAATCCCCACCCCGCTTGGCCGGCTGAAGGCTCCTCCCTGCGTGGAGGTAGTTTTGGATGTACTAAGTCTAATCCCTACCCCAAGATCACCCCTCCTGTGCGAGGCGTAGTGTTGTACATCATTGCATTTTCAGGTCAAGCTACATCGCCGCGGCGATCGGTTGTATACCCTCGCCTCCCGGCGCGCCCTCGTCTCCGAGCGGGATCGGTGTCTTCACACCGATCAGGTGAGCGTCTGATATCTCCTTAGTTGCCTTCATTCTGCAAGTTTAGTATTGCTTTGATTGCCCGTCGGCGGTGAGAAGAGGGCCCGTACTTATATGCTAGTTTGTTAGTGTCCACCGCGGACCGTGAGAGAGTGCCACCCACATCCCGCCCAGTGGGCCAGCCACCCACGAATTTGGGGAATCCTAGGCCCTTTGGGGTCAGCCTAAGCAAACTAAGTCCTTTAGAGTCATTGGGTCCCGCCTCGGACCCTTGCCATCATCCCCCGGCCCCGCCGGGTGATCGCGTGTGCCGTGTGAGTAAGACGCTATTGTGAGAATCATTGGAGAGCTTGTATGCTTGTGGATCTTGGTCCTAGGTTGTCCATTACATATTTAGTCATCCTCGGGCTGTTTTACATCAGGCTTCAGCTGCCGAGATGCATACGCCACCACTCTACCATGCTGCATCAACACAGTACCCAATCCGACCCTGGAAGCATCTGTACACACCACAAAACCTCCCGATCCAGAAGGCAAAACCAACACCGGAGCCGAGGTGAGCAATCTCTTTAGCTCCCTGAAACTCTGCTCACACTCATCAGACCAGACGAAAGGCACATCCTTTCGCGTAAGTCTGGTCATCGGGCCCGCAATGCGAGAAAAATTCTGGATAAACTGACGATAATAGCCCGCAAGCCCCAAGAAACTCCGGATCTCCGTCACAGACCTCGGCCTCGGCCACTGCATTACTGCCTCGACCTTGGCGGGGTCCACGGAAATACCACCACCAGAAATCACGTGCCCCAAAAAGTGCACCTCACGAAGCCAGAACTCGCACTTACTGAGCTTTGCATACAACTGGTGATCTCGCAACGTCTGCAGCACCACACCCAAATGGTACACGTGCTCCTCGGCAGAGCGCGAATAGACAAGGATGTCGCCCACAAATATGACCACGAACTGGTCCAGATACGGACGAAACACCCTCTGCATCAAGTCCATGAAGGCTGCGGGGGCATTGGTGAGCCCGAACGGCATCACCAGAAACTCATAATACCCGTATCTCGAGCTGAACGCAGTCTTCTCCACGTCAGACTCTCGAATCCGCAACTGATAATAACCGGACCGCAAATCAATCCGCGAGAACACTCGCGCAGACTAAAGCTGGTCGAACAAGTCATCAATCCGCAGTAATGGATACTTGTTCTTAACTGTTACCTTGTTCAACTGATGGTAGTCAATGCACAGCCTCAGACTACCATCCTTCTTCTTCACGAACAACACGGGTGCACCCCAAGGGGAAAAGCTAGGATGAAAGTACCCTTTGGCCAATAACTCCTGCAACTGCGCTCTCAACTCCCTCAACTCAACGGGGGCCATACGGTAGGGAGCATTCGCCAAAGGTCCCGTACAAGGCACAATCTCGATCACGAAATCGATCTCCCGCTGGGGAGGCAATCCAGGTAAGTCCTCCGAAAAAATATCGGGAAACTCGTACACCACCAGAATGTCCTCGACATCCGGCTCCATCCGGTCTGCCACAACCACGGAGGCGAGAAAACCCTGACAACCCGCGTCAAGCAAACGAGGAGCTCGAATCGTAGAAATAAGAAAGCGGGAAGAGGAAGGCCTGATACCTTGGAAATAGAAGGTGGGTCCATGAAGTCGCCGAAAATAAACCCTTTTCGAGCCACAATCCACCAAAGCATGATGTGCCTCGAGCTAATCCATGCCCAAAATCACATCAAAGTCCTGAAGCGGCAACGCATAGAGCCTAGCCGGCAAACTTCGCCCTTCAACCCACACAGGGACCTCATCGAAATAATACGGAGTGGTCATAAAATCACCCGAAGGTAACTCCACTGTCAAATCACATGACAACTGGGTCACCGGCTCCTCAATACTCAACGCGAAATCCTCCGAAATAAACGAATGAGACGCGCCAGAATCGAACAAAACCCGAGCCGCATAACCCAAAATCTGAACGGTACCTTCCACGAGCTGCGACGCCACTGCCTCTGCCCTGGTCATGTGTGTGATCTGGCCTCGAGCTCTCTGCCTGCCTCCCACATTAGCTGACCTGGGTAGCGGCGGATATTGTCCCTGCTGCTGCTGTTGTGGCCTTTGCTGCTGGGGAACCTACTGCTGCTGAGGAAACTGCTGCTGCTGCTGCCTATGAGGACAGTCACGCGCCATATGCCCTGGCCGGTCACACCGGAAACAAACTATCGGCGCTGTGCACTGCCTGCCTGGATGGTACTCGCTACACCGGGGACACGGTCCTCGCGATCCACCCACTAATCCGTGACGCTGAAAAGGAATCGGCTGCTGTACACGGCCTTGCCTGCTGCTCACGGCCTCCCTTCTTCTTCCTTCGAAAACTCTTCCCGAGGAACTTCTTGACCTTCGAGCCAAAGGACGCAGATCCTGTCACCAACGCTGCTGGTGCCAGCGCTCCTGAACCACCCGACGCATGCTGAAAAGAACCCTACTGCTGCGTAGCCGACTGCTGGCTGCGACCCGACAAGGACTGCCCCTGGCTAATCGGTTCTCGAGTCCTCTGCATATCCATCTCCAAGGAAGCCGTAACACGAGACGCTGTCTCCAAATCAGTGGCCGCATTCGCAATCAAATGGTGCCTCAGCTCCTGCCTCAAGCCCTGCGCGAACTGTGCGGTCTTCACCTTCTCATGATCCATGATATGAGGTGCGTACCGACCCAGCTCAACAAATCGGGCCCTATACTTCAACACGGACATGTCACCCTGAACCATCTCCAAAAACTCACACATCCGCTACGTAGCAATATACTCTGGACAGTACGTACACTCAAAAGCGCTGACAAAGTCGTCCCACGCAATCTACTCAAGTGGACGAAGCTGGAAAGACGTCTTTCACTCGTAAGACCACCACGCTTGAGCCGTACCCTGTAACTAGTTGTAGGCCAACAACACCCTGTCCTCTGCAGCACACCGCGCGGAACTGAACACCCGCGCCATCTCGTCGAGCCAATCTCGAGCCACATCAGGATCTGGCTGGCCGCCATAGTATGGTGGATGAAACTGCATGAAATCCCTCACTGCTCGGCCTGGCCCACCCCTGGTCGACGAGCCCTCGCCAGCCTCTCCGCCGAACTGCTGAGACATAAGCTGGTACATGCCATGGAAGAAATCCTCGGCCCCCGGAAACCTCACAGCATCCGCTACCTCGGTGGCCGCTGGTGGCGCTCTACTATGCTCCTCCTGCCCCTGCTGAACCTCCTGCTGGATCTCCTGACCTCCAGCCGACTGCCCCTGCTGAGAGCGAGTGCTCCGCCTTGGCGCCATGCTCGCTCCTGAAGCAAAAGACAGGAAACACGGAAACATCAATGTTAAGCAAAACACACGATGCCCGATGCCAGCGTCACCTATACATCATCGCTATGGATTAGTGGACCACTACAATTACTTATGATTCTCATATAGTCCCACAACCGCGCTCTGATACCAGCTGTAACGACCCGAGAATCCGATTACCGGAACGGCCCGATAACCCGAGACTCGCACCGCCACCCACGAGTCCGAAGACTCGGAATGGTTAAAAGGATGGTGTGGAGACTACACAAGTATCACAAATAATTACAGAAATTAAACAGTTTATATAATTAAGTAGGAAATAAATTAACATTTTACATGATATATGGTCCACAAGATAATAATAAAATAACAACCGTAATAGTCCACAACTAGTACAGAGATAAAAAGAAAAGTACAGCTACACAGGGCATACCCTGGCTCTGACCTCTCGCACTAACGCTGGGCATCTGAACCACGCTGAGCCTCAGACGCGCTCCCCTAAAGCCGCGCCTCGCCTGAAACACGGTGAAAACACGCAGGGAATGAGTCTCAGGACAAGACTCAGTAGGGATCACTTGAACCCTACCTCGCAAACGTAGAAACCGCTACACTAGCAGTAAGCGAGAACCTCGAAAGGAAAGCCCTGCCATCTACAAAACACCGGTTTCGTGGCACGAAAATCGACACATGTGCCACGGTGAAACGACAGGAACACCACGGTCAACACGACAAAAACCCCAAGGTCGAAGTCACAAAGACTGACTGACAGTCTGCCACTCCCGACTCGACAGGAGTACCTCCCACAAGAAGCACAGTCGGTAGCGTCCCCTGACGACTTACACCGCACCGCAGGTGAACTGCCTAACGTGGTAGCGCCTACCAGAGGCACGGACACCGAACAAGTAACCACAAAGTGAGTGACTAGCTGGGGTCACGACCGTCAGCGTGGGTCCAACCGCCCCCAACCACGTGTGCACACACAGACCATGCGTCCTAGGTCTGGTCTCTAACTGGTTTTCCCCTGGAGCCGGACTCTGGCTACCGACGAGGGGCCCGACAGAAACCAGTCTAAAAACTGTCATCAGGGTAGCCTCTCCACCACTCCCTGGTGAGTCCACTCGCGTACAGGCTGGCTACGACTAGTGGAGGGTCACTAAAGGAGTAGACTCTCAAGTTAACGGAAAATCACGTCTCAACCGGACAGAGTACAAGGACTGCCCCTCGTACCGACACCGTCTCACGGTGGCAGAAGCCGAGAACAACACCTCCCGAGATTATACCGTACCACAACACCTGGCCCCGACACGATGCTCGACATCTGTCAGACCATGGTTCAGCACGCGGACCAAGGTCCACGCACCCGGGATTCGAATCGACCAAGAAGGAAACACCGGTTAGACTAACCCCTTGAACGGTCCACTGTGGGCCGCCCAAGGATGTACGGCTAGACATGGGCCGCACCAGGAGATGAACGGCCAGGAACAAACCGTTCTTCCCCTGGGAAAAACGACTACCAACAAACCGCCCAAAGGATGAATGGCTAGACCCTAGCCGCGCAAGGGGATGAGCGGACCCACCTTGGCCACACATCCACCAACGGCACCAGTGATGAACGGCCAACCCTTGGCCGCCCATGGGGATATGCGGCTAGCTCCTAACCGCACTTCCCAATCACTGTGCAACGGTCACACGGGACGGTCGAAAAACAAGAGGGGATGAGCGGGCGGCCTCGGGCCGCACATGGGTTATGCGGTCACTCGACATGCCGCATAACCCCACTGCGCTCCGAGCCGAAGGGCGGTCAGGTCAGAACCGCGCATGGGATGAACGGGTCCTGATTCGACCGCTCAACCTTCACCGGCGCGAAAACGGCGAACTTCGCCGGAATTCGCCATTTCGGCCCCCAAACAAGCCCCACGAAGGGGGAAACGAAATGAAATCAATCCCCATGCCCCCTGGCATGATTCTACGCCCCTAAAACGCGGAATCGCGGGCTAAAACGATGGATCGGACGGTCACTCCCCAAAGCATGGTTTTCCCTTCTCGGCACGAAAACAACCCCTCTCGGCCTCGCCTCGGGCTACAAATCGCGGGGAAGGAACGCAAGAGGCTAGGGATCGTCACCCTACCTTCGCTCCGCGTCGAGACGCTGCGGATAGTCCACGAATCACGATGAAAGCTTTGAGAATCCCCCGCCCCTTCACGAAAACCCACGAGCTTTACGCCGCCACGACCACCTTGCCGCCGCCGCCACGCCATCGCCCACTGCCGTCTGCAGCCGGAGGGGGCTCGCCGCGGTCACGTTGGAGGAAGAGAAGGAGAGGGGAGGCGGTCACGGTGGGAGGAAGAAGAAGAGGGGGGGGGGGGGGGAGAAAGAGAAAAGAAGGAAAGAAAAAAAAGAAAAGAAATGGAAATTTATAGAAAATCCGAAAATTCTAAAAATTATCGAAAAATATAAAATTACATATCCGCGACCCTCGGAACGCACCGATCGCAACGGTTCCAGTCGTGCCTAGGTGAACGACTCGGTTCACCCGCAACGAGGTTCCGCAGGTCGTTCCGAAACCCGTACCGGAAATCGGAAAACACGCGCGGAAAAGCCGCGGACGCCCTCCGGGCCTCCGAAACAACTCCGGATCGCGCCGATCCGAACACGAAAGATGTCCGAAATAAAATTTCAGACACAACAGAGCTGGACACTTCGAGAAACCAGATCCAGAACCCAAACGAAGGATCCGAAAGGTCCGAGATATTACATTGGAGTTGCATCATGCCCCCAAACCCTTGGACCTTGTGGAGAGCACAACAAATCCATGAGTTGAAGACGTTCATTCACCCCATAATGATGGAGGGCAACGACGACTTCTAGAGCCGCGTTTATCAGATCTAAAATTAAATCGCGAGGGAATTTGATTTTATATTGATCTCTCTAGGTGGTAATATAAATATATCCAATATATATTTACCGTACTTAGTAGTTTACACAAAGTAAATGCATCCAATGCAAAATTAAATCACAAGTGATCTTGGACTTTACTCCTAATGCTACTAAGACATCCGGCTCGCTTCCGAAGCAGCTGGATCGTCCTCGTCGGGTGTGCTCCTTGCTTTCAAACTCCGACACCGCATCAATTACAACTTTTACACGGCACGCAGGCCGACAAAAATTAAATTACATGTCAATAAAATTCCAGAAGCCCTTAGGGCGAGTACAACTGAAAGGGAGATAGAAGTACATAGGAATTTTAACAGAGAGAGAAAGGAGGTTCGCATACCCCATTTAATTACATTAGCGACGTCCATGATCACTTGCGCACCCATTACATATAAAATCAATCAAGGGTTATTTCTGAAAATAATCCTTACTTTTGGATTGAAAAATGGGATGTGCAAACAAAAACATGCTAGCTTTGTTTAATTTTAAAAATTGAAGTTGGATTAACTAAAATTAAACACATAAGTAAACCAATTCATGGTAAATTAAGCAAGGCATATATAGAACCATCATTTAACAGGGGCATGCATATTTGAATATAATTCAAATAAATCAGATAATTAGATAATTATTTTGAATTTAAATTTAAATTTAATTATCTAATAATTAAATTTAAAAATAAAATTTAAATATGACAATTATTTAAATTTAAATTCAAAATAATTATCTAATAATTTTATTTGAAAGTAAATTTAAATAATGTAATTCTCCTCAATTATTTTTTTAAATTAAAAATTTGAATTTAATATTTATCTAATAATTAAAAATTCAAATATTTGAATTTTATATAATTAACTTCAATGAAATTTAAATTCTAAATTTAATAATTGACCAATAATTAAAAATTCAAAAATTAAATTTCACATAATCATCTTCAATTATTACCCTATTATCTCAAAGTAAATAACAACTATCTCATCTCATTAAATTCAAAAGTTAAAAACTTTAAAGTTTGAATTTTTCTATTGAGATAAGATAATTACTATTTGAGATAATACTTTATATTAATTTAATGTGCATTTATATATATATTTAGCACAATAAATTACTAAAGGTAATTTTTTTTAAATAAAAAAATCATCCAACCCGTTAGGGTGGACGCGCCCGCGCCCGCCACGCGGCGCCCCCTGGCGGCCCCGCAGGCTGGCGCCCGCCACGAGGGCGGGCGCAGTGCGCCCTCAGCGGCGCAGTGCACCCAAACGAGCCAAATTTTTTTTTTAAAATTTCCTGCAGAGATGCCCAACATCTTGGAAGAACAGAAATGCCCAGCATCCCTTTCTTCTAATAACAATTGAAGGTTTTAAATTACCCCTAAAACATGGTTCTATACGGAGAAAATACATCGATTAGAGCGCCAACCTGGCTCTGATACCATTGTAAGGATTCCTGCAGCACTGTTCGGGCAATGCAGCGGATAATAAAAATTTATTTACCCGAGCCCGACTTGGTGGAATTCTAGATTCGTGCTCTAATCGATGCATTAATATTCCCAACCCTCTAACTATACGGGTTACTGATTTATACCTTGCGCGGAACGACGCTGTCTGCAGTGTCCGATGCAGATTTTTATGAATACTGAGTCGCACAGATACACGGCCTCTAGAGCTGATCCACACGGATCCTCGCACAGCGGCGGTGTCCCCCAACCACGATCTTCCCTTTGCTTCACTTTCTAGAGAGACAGAGCTTCTAGGGAGAGAGAGCAAGATGGAGGAAGGGGAGGAGAGAAAACTTCTCCTTTCTTCCTCTTAATGCTTGATTTTGGAAGAAGGGGGAGGTTTTCACGTAGGTGCCATATATATAGATATAGGTCCTTTTCAAAAGAACCTATAAGGATCAAAATCGTATATATGTCCTTCCTATTATTATACATATGTATTACGCTATTTTTATACTCCTTTCCAAAAGGAATTTAAGGCTTTTAACATATACATTTGTATGATGATAATCCGTCATCCAAGAATCCATTGTGTGTGATCCTCTAGGCCCATAGTTACTCTAGTTTAAGGCCCATTAACTTCTAATTCTCAATTAGAAGTAAATTAAACTTATTATTCGCTTCTACTAGAGCCGAATAATAGTTTAATTTATTCCAAACCTTTGATCACGTTGGGTCAAGCAAATCCGCGTGATCCTAGAGGACGCCGGGTTTAAACTAGCTTGTCTGGTACCTGTAAGTCTACAGTTGCCGCGTCGCTATAATCACTCGCTCCTTCTATGAGTCTGGTTCGATCGATGGTATGGTTTCTGTCAAACCCCATGATCGTGCCATTTGACCATGACCTCCTTTAAGTGCATGACGTCCGTTCTAAACGAACTCACACAACCCTGGTCAGGGATTTAATGGAGCGTCAGTGTCATGACCCATTAACTGTCTGATATATACCCGACAGTGAGCGATCCCCTCTTGACAATTGATGATTTTCACACATATCCTAAAATGGTTAATGACTCGGCAATTCATGACTTATGGTTAAAGTCACTTAGCCAAGTAATTAAACCATTTCAGTCCTCGTGCAAGATCCGATCAATGTCTCAAGTCAAAGGACCAACGATGCTACTGAGATAGTTGGATCTTCAGTTGACATTAGGTATAATCAACCATCTGAAGATCCAATAACGGATCAGTTCAGTGTACATCCTCCCAGGATGTACACCTACGCATATGTGTTGGTGCCCCGCACCAATGACCATGAGACTGGTCAATCACACATCATGTGTACTGGTTTAATAGGTAATCAAAGTCCCCTAGTGATTACCCTTCAACTAGGAACAGTTTAAGGTATGTGTCCATGTAAAGTCAGTCTCATGATCGAGATCCCATCTCGAGTTGACTTTACAACCACATATCCTAGGGATATCGTAAAGTAATATACAATCACATATTTACGTTCAAATATCACTTTATTAATAATGAACAAGATCATACAACTATTGGGCCTACCCAACCCTAAATTGGCTTGTAGCACACCAACACTAACAGGGGTTGACAGTGATGAAAGGGGGGGGGGGGGGGGGGGGGCAGAGTAGCAGGGAGGGCAGCAGAGAGCAGCGTCATCGGCTGCGAGGTGGGGGGAGGGGGCCACTGGTGGTGAGGGATCACATGGCCGCCACCTATGCAACAGCCACTGAGAAGGTCCCCCGTGATGAGGTCGGGTTTGGGGCCCCCTTCTTCTCCTCCGCCGCCGTTGAGAAGCCTCACCAAGGTACGTACTCACGTCTGCTACCATTGGAGATGCACCAGGGGAAAGCAGCGCCATCGGCGACCGATGGGAACCCTAATGGGGTGAAGTGGGGCAGGGGAGAGTAGCGCCGCTGTCGACTCCTAGCAGTGCCGCCATTTGGAGTAAGGAGGGGGCAAGGCATCTAGAGTAGGGAGGGGGCCACCTCCACTCTCTCTCTCCATCGGGTTACTGTCGTTGCTGACGAGACCCCTAGTCGCTGCTTCCCCTCCCTCGCTGCCGACGAGGACGAGGGCACTGCCATCGGGTCACCACCGCCACCAAAGAGCTTTGCATTAAGCCTGGCCATCTCATCTAGAATAGATCTTAGGAATGCCTCCCTCATATGCCGAAGGAGGAGACCCCCTCCTGCGACCCTCCTCTCTCTCTCTTTCTCTCTCTCTTGTTTTGTCTCATTGTGCAACAAGGAGGGGGGGTGGGGGTCGCATCAACATCCGATGGTGATACTGGTGGACGTGCCCCCACTAGCAGTGATACTGGTGGTGGTGGAGGTGGCATCACCTAGCGGTGGACTGACGGTGGGAGGGGGTGGGGTCGGGAGGATAAGGGCGAGGGGGGTTGGCCGACGGTGAGAGGGAGTGAGGACTCTATGCGGGGAGAGGGGGGCTGGTAGACGGTGAGTGGAGGGTCTCGCCAGAGCAAGAGATGGGAGGGGGAGTGGATGGGGGAGGAAGGGCTCTCTCTCTCTCTCTCTCTCTCTCTCTCTCTCTCTCTCTTTCACACACACACACACACACACACACACACACACACACACACACACACACACACACACACACACACACACACACACAGTAAGGATATTTTATACTATGAATATTGTACTTGCATATTGTAATGTGCCCAAACAGCCCGATTTTCGGACCGTGTTTACGCGGGGTTGCACACAGATCGTGTCCGTTTGAGTTTCGGAATTTAATATTGGGGTTTCGGAATCCTAAACGGTATTTATGAGAGTCATATCGGGTTCGTGTTGGCGCATTGAGCAGCCTCACTTTTTTCGGAATTTTTTTTGCATCAGAATGTAATTTTTGAAAATTTTCAGAGTAATGCAGATTTTCTAAATGAATAAAAAACTAACTAAACCCTAATTTAAAAACACCCCCCCACACCGTTTCTCTTCCCCTCTCTCACCTTCTTGTTCTCTCCCTCGCAACCTCCCGTTCTCCCTCTCACCCTCCACCTCTCCTGCAGTCGGCGGGGCACGACAGTGGGCGAGAACGAGGGCAGCATGGGCTACGAGATGCAGGGACAAACATGAAAAGCAAGAAGCGGTGGCGCGGCACGGTGTGGTCGCGAGATCGAGGTTCAGGTTCGAGTAAACGCGGTGTTTCTCGACAGTTCGACGTCCAGATCGCGTGATTTCTTCGCCAAAAGGTAGGGGGTGGAATCCTCTCACTACTGATTATGATTCCCTATAGTTTCGTGTTGTTATTCGTATGCTAGAAGGTTTAATTGCCGAAAAAGATTAAGTGTGATATGATTTCTTTATAACTTTTGATGTGAATGTGAAAAATACATGCTAGAAGGGAGGGGGCCACCTCCTCTCTCTCTCTCTCTCCATCGGGTTGATGTCGTTACCGAAGAGACCCCTAGTCGCTGGTTCCCCTCCCCCCTTGCCAATGAGGATGAGGACACTACCATCAGGTCACTGTCGCCACCAAAGAGCTTTGCATTAAGCCTGGTCATCTCATATAGAATAGACTCCTAAGAAGGCCTCCCTCAGATGCCAAAGGAAGAGACCCCCTCCCACGACCCTCCTCTCTCTCTCTCTCTCTCTTTATGTCTCACTGTGCAACAAGGAGGCGTGGGGGTCACATCAACCACCGGCGGTGATATTGGTGGGAATGACCCCACTGACAGTGATACTGGTGGTGGTGGAGGTGGCATCACCCAACGACATACCAGCGGTGGGAGGGGGGGGGGTGGGAGCATAAGGGAGAGGGGGGTTGGCCGACGAGGCAGGGAGTGGGGACTCTCTGCGGGGAGAGGGGGGTTGGCGGACGGTGGGAGGGAAGATCTCGCTAGAGCAAGAGATGAGAGGGGGAGCGGATGGGGGAGGAAGGTCTCTCTCTCTCTCTCTCTCTCTCTGGATAAAGATATTTTATACTATGAATATGATACTTACGTGTCATATTCATAGTATAAACATATCACGAAACTTACATTCATATTTTCTACACATTAATCAGAGTAATAAAAAATTATCACGAAATATAGATCGGAAGTTAAAGGCGTAAAGAACATGTAACTTATTTACAGACATTATTTCTTTTGATCAAAAGGTTATAAAAAAATCACGGCAATGAATGGAGGCGCATCAAATCCGGCACACTGCACTCGTAAACAAAAAGCACACGCATGAAAGCATTTCAATGTACTGTTCTACAGGAGTGTCTGGGGGGCGGCTTCGGGCATCCACACCATCTTATTTCCTTGAAAGCCCGTGTTCTTCTTAATTACATGGGTGGTTATTTCAATTATGCAATTATTGGCATAAATTTTAGAAGAAGAAAAATAAACCGAGACAAATATAATAACAAATGTTACAAATGTGAGACAAAATTTCTCTTGGATTCCCCTAAAAGAACTGCAGGCTTCTCATCTCTCGGGTCAGCCATACATGTATTTGCTCCAAGGGCGTGCCCTCAATGTTATCATGAGCTCCAGGATATGCGTTAAGAGGAGGAGGATCCCTTCCACTCCACGGGAGGTTGAGGTTCTGTCACCTTGAAGGCTTGAACGCAGATTGGTGGTCTCGGGGACAAAAGTAAAGTTGATGTAGAAATTGCACAAGATCTGCCTCCCGCAACATGTGATGATAACCCAAACCAAAGCATTGATGGTGTTAAAATTATAACCATGATTGTTGAATGAGACATAACATGGCCAACAAAAAAGAACACCTTGTTATATATGTCTCCGGATGTCCAACCTGAAAATATGCCCTAAAGAAAACCTGACAAGATCAATTAGGCACCAGATGAATACTGAAAATGTGTTGGACAATGATCCGTTCTTATAAACGTACATGAGAAAATGTTTGGATGACTACCTGCGTGACTTTGAATCTCTCAAACTGATAGTAACTAGGATGATCATGTTGTAGGCCGTGTCATTGTTGAGAGCCCACGCCCGATCGGGATCACACCATGTTGACCGATGTCCGTTTCCTCATCTTCAGAAGCTGCTATAATGTAGAAGCATTAATGTACGTTGCATACATACATACCACGTGTTTAAAGACTGCTGGTCTCAGTACAAAATGATTAGGAAAGAATGGGAAAAACTCGGCTTGCTCTAACACAGCCAAACAATATCACATCTCATCCCAATAATGTGAGGGTCATTACAACCATACAATTATCAGGCTTCATCCAGAGCGCAGGAGGATTTGACAATAATGGTGAACAACTGGAAATTGTAAAACATTTGTCCTGACCATTTTGATGTCCACCTTCCCGTAGCAGGAAGTTGGGTTTTCCATGGGTTATGCATGACAAAACAGAACTTCCAAAATATTTGCCTTTTTCCATCATGTGCTAGATTCTTCACTAATCATCTATTCTCTTCTTTTACCACATCCTACTTTTAACTCTACTTAACAAAAGGGCAGACTAATCAGCGACTAAGGTTAATGTTTTCCTAACACAAGTACTATTCTGGGGCCTTTCAAAGGAATAATTAAATTTGACCAGTTCAAAGGGAGTCCCTGCATAGAGTTCTTACCGGAGACATCTTCACCTGCCTGATTTCCAGCAATTCCGACACAGGAGTACAAAGATTCATCATCAACCTTCAAAGTCTCATACGCAATGTATACATCCTCAATTGTGGCAGCTTCATACAGAAAAATCAACTCCTTAATGCATGAGATGTCCTAAATTCCATTCACAAACAGAAAACCATTAGAGGTGACATGCACACAATCAAAGGTATTCTTAAGAAAGTGGAAAACACAGACAAAAAAACAAAATTAAGTCCTATGAAAGATGAGGTAAAAGGCACTCTCTCCTAAATATAAAGTAAATATTTGGCTTTAAGATGACCATATAAAAGAGCACGTGTGTGAAGCTGCTGCAGCAAAATTACACATCAGGAGAAAACTATGCTGCTTCTACTCTTCTTGGATCATCATATCAAATTTTTTAGGGTGTGTTCATCCATGTTATGATGGAGATCATACAATAGAGAAACTCAAAGGAGATAAGTTAACCAGAACTGTATCAGGACACAGAGAAATTAGACATAGGAATTTCACCCTTCTTTACCTTCCTCGGAACAGAAGAGGCTTGCAGATGTGCCAGTAATCCTAACCAATAAGCATTTGACTTGGTCTCAGCTTCATGTCTCATCAGGAGAGTTCTCTTTGCCTGAGATATTATAGCAAACAAAACAGATAAGGAATGCACCAATTGCTTGTTATAAAATCACAACTCTCCATGACCTGTTAGACAAGTTACCATTGATTGTACAACTGAATTCAGAATAAAACATGAGATTGGGGACTAGTCACTAAAATAAAAAGAACCCAATATAAACATCCCTGAAATATTTCAAACACTTGGAAGTTCACAAAATCTGATGCAGTAAGCAAGCCTAGTAACAAACTGGAGTTAAAAGAAGCAATCAGAAATATGGAACACAAAATAAGCCTAGAAATCAAATCTTCTGAATGGAGCACAATGAGTCCAAGGATGAATGAAAGCTGCATGATAAAGATTTTTAGTGCAAGCACACCATAATGCTGATTAACAGAAACAGATATAAATTCAGGGGACACAGATGTACAACAGACTACATGTTCGGTGCTTGTGTGAAGGTAGGATGGGGGTTACCCGGTCAAGTTCCCTCTGGACGATTTTGTTGCTGTGTAAACCTCTGAGTACGCTCTTGCATGCATCAACAGCCTTGTGAACCTGAGATACAATGAAAATGAGAATTCTGTTCTAATACTAATGGCAGATAAATTGAACAATGTGCATACAATGATACCTTGCCTGGCGTAGAGGTGACTGATATGACATACCACCCAAGATGCAGCCTATCGAAAAGGCTTAGTTCAAAGGACACATCGTATGTCAAACCTAATGAATCCCTCACTGTTGTGAAGAGCCTGCGTGCCAGACAATGAAAACCCACGTCACATTGACAGTTCATTCATTCATCGAACAAATTCAACAAATTTTGCAAAATGCCTAGCACATACGGAAATCATCAACATAAAAAATGGGTGATGATTTAGATATTTCACAAAATCAGCACACCAACTATGAAAAGAGTAATCAATTGCAATTGAACTTTTGATGTGTGGATGATTTAGAAATATCTGAAAAATGAAGCGGCACAAAAGTCTTGTAACCCAGGGAAATCTGAAATTATATTGCATTCACCATGATTGAGAAGGAAACATCAGATGGAACTATGGAAGTGATCAGGATGTAACAACATAATTCTATTCTTTATGTGGAGGAGGTTTGAAGAGGATATTCGATCGACAAGGTATATGAGAATAAGTCTGAATCCCTTGTTTTATTGGGAAAAAAAAGTACAAACGTGAGAATTGGTGTAGCCTTAATTATTAAATGGGGAGGTCAAAACCATAAGCCAATCATTTGTCCATTGTAACATGGCAAAATGGTGCCGGAGGTCAGTCCCCAGAGAAAGAGTATCAAGTTCTGAAGTGATGTGCAGAAGACATGGACAGTCGACATCTAGGGAAACAGATGGGAAAGGTTCTCCATACGACCTGCTGACTTATCTGAAAGATGAGAAAGGATGCTTTTAACAAAAGGATATGTCAGTTAATACACTTGCAAGAATGAGAATGGGGAGGAAGATGTGATGGGGCTGATCTGTTTACTGGTTTATCCTTTCCCCCTTCTCTTTTCCTAATTTTGTCTTCCCCGTTTCACATCTTGTCCACATCCGTAGCAGTTCTACATTTCACATTTCTCAAAAGGAAAAAAAATAAACTATCTAAAAAGAAAACAGTAGATAAAAGAGACTTAGAAAACTTCAGCAGTAAATTAAAAAAGGGGGGGTTGAACCGAGATTAGGTGTGCTGCATGCTGGGTTTGACTTGGGCTGGGTTGAATTTGGGTTGAACCTATGTGACCTAAACTCTGACCAACTTGCATGATTACTTTTAAAATTATAACAATCTAAAAAATGATAAGAGCTCTAAGAATATAAAAGTATGTCACATATGAAAAAAAAAGTGTATCACCTATGTGAACATGAAACATGAGACTGCAACGACTCCACCCTATTATGTTGCTCTAGTTGTAGTGCTCTTCATATTGCACACCTCCTATATTTTTTTGAGATTTTTACATATATACCCTTGTAAAATATCGTATTTATAAATAAGCCCCTACTTTTTACATATTATCATAAATACCCTTCATATATAGTGTATTGTTGCAATTATACCCTTGCCGTAACCCACGACTCCACCCTATTATGTTGCTCTAGTTGTAGTGCTCTTCATATTGCACACCTCCTATATTTTTTTGGGATTTTTACATATATACCCTTGTAAAATACCGTATTTATAAATAAGCCCCTACTTTTTACATATTATCATAAATACCCTTCATATATAGTGTATTGTTGCAATTATACCCTTGCCATAACCCGCGTTACTTTAACCCGGTTGTCAGTTTAGAGAGGAAAAGACTAACCTATCCTCAGGTTAGCCTTTGACCGATTGACCGACCGTACACCCCCACTCACGCCTCCACTTTTGTCTTCTTGATTTCTCTCCCCCATTTCCCTGCAAGAGACCTCCATCTCTCCCCCGGCGAAACTTGCGATCGTCCTGCTACTCTGTAGATGATCCCCGCCCTCACGTTGAGGGTCGGAGGTCAGTTGGAGGACGGTAGGTTTCCTCTCTCTTTCTCTCTGTCTCTCTCACACACTCTCGTTCTCTCTCTCACAGGAGCTCTCTGACCCACATTCCCGCTCTCTCTATCTCCCTCTCCCACTCTCTCTGACAATTTTTCTTGTCTCGTATAGTCTTTTCCCTCTTGTGTGGGGTCAATTGAACATGAAAGGTGGTGCTTTTACTGTCCGCTGCTCATGTACGATGGCATCTTTATTTGGGGATTAGGCTTAGGTGTTAAGATTATGGTTCTAGGGTTAGAGTTTTATGATTAAGATATTAATTGTGGGTTGAAGGGTTAGCATTGTTTATTAATTTTCTTGCTTAGGGATTTAGGGTTATGGGAGGTCATCATCTTTGTTTATTACTTCTGGCTAATTTGCATCTTCTACATGTGCAAAGACGGGTTAACGCCGTGCAAGAATAGGTGGAGGGCCCACATGTGAACATCGTGTTGGAGCGTAGCAGAGGTGGCCGATAGCAATCAAATTAGGTGGACGTGGTCTCCCTTCCTTCTGTGAGGTATGCGGGCAGTGATCTCTTTGACCCAGAAGCCTTCATAGTGTTGATTGTGATCCCCTTCAAATACACAGTATCATCGTGGCCTAGAGAAATGTTATTTCTTTCCTTGATCATTTAAATTCCTTCTGTGTAGGTTCGTAAAACTGATCTATATGCACTATTAATTTGGTTTCTACATGTGTTTAGCAACAAAGTTGGAGTTATGGCCGACAAATACACTTTGAAGCTACATTATGAAGGATACTTTAAGTGTACTAGTGACAGTAAGAGAATGATTCCCATCACCTTTAGACAGAAATCCTATTCATTCGATAGGGACCATGCTCACATGAGGGAGTTAAGGCAGTTTGCCTCTCAAGGTACCAAGTGGGGTATGGACCAGACCATTGAGTTTTATGCATTAGTACCTAATGTAACACCAAAGCCATTTGTCAATATTGCTTCAGATGATGATCTCCTGTCACTATTTGATAAGTACAGCCAAGAGTTTGTTATTCACTTGTATGTGTACGCACATTTTGTGGGATTGCCGCTGGCTTCTTCTGGTGGAACTCAAAAAAGTGCTGGAAGCTCAAGGGTGTAAAATGTAAATTCAACCAGAAGGAAGAATAAGTCAGATGAGAATCCAGATTGGAATCCTTTAATAGATGACAATGACTTTGTTGATGTTGACCATGTAGGGAACAATGATGCAGAGAGATTGTTTAGGGAAGATGATGTGTCCGAGGGAGATGTACATAGTAAAGATAGTCATGCAAATGCCTATTCCTCAGATGAGGAGTTTGATGTAGAAGTTGATGATGGGGACCATGAGGGTCCCTCTGCTGTTAGACATATTGATGATTCAGACATGCAATTGGGAATGAAATTTGACGATGTTGAATCATTTAGGGTTGCCCTAGCACAGCATGCTATTAGAAATGAGTTTGATATAAAGTACAAAAAGTCTGAGCCAGTTAGAGTGACAATAGTGTGTGCTGATGGGAGGTGCAAGTGAAGGTTGCATGCAAGTAGGTTAACTGATGGCCACACCTTTCAAATAAAGAAACTTGTGGCCAAACACAGTTGCTCTGGTGCAAACAAGTTTGGTAATCACATGACAAGTCAAAAGTGGGTCACTTTTAAGTGTGTAGGTTGGCTAAGGGCTGAGGGTGATGTTTCAATGAAAGAAATTGGTAGGAGATTAAACACTCAATATCATGTGGACGCCCCTTATCATAGGCTTTATAGAGGTAAGCAGCAAGCTTTACATCAGCTACAATGGATCCTGAGAATCCATGTATGGAAGAATTCTAGATTTACAGCATGAACTGCAGATATGCAACCATGGGAGTGTATTGAAATATGAACTTTATGCACAAGGTAGGTTTGCTAGATTATTTGTGTCTGAAAGCTTGCATTGACGCATTTTTACTGGGTTGCATACCTGTAATTGGACTGGATGGGTGTCACCTGAAGGGACACTTTGGAGGTGCCCTGTTAGTAGGCACATCATTTGATGGAAACAATGGAATTTTCCCTGTATGCTTTGTTGTTGTTGAGAGTGAGAATTATGACAGTTGGAATTAGTTCCTATCTGTATTGAAGGCGGCCACAGGACTTCCTACCATACTTTCCTTCATGTCTGATAGGCAAAAGGGGTTAGAAGATGCACTGCCACAAGTTCTCCCTAGAGTTGAACACAGAGTATGCCTTAGACACTTGTAGAAGAACTTTAAGAAGCAATGGCCGGGCGAATATATGAAGAGGCTGTTGTGAAAAGCAACAAGAGCATATACTCAGATGGAATTCCTTGATGTCATGAAGGAAATTAAAGACAATTCCCTGGAAGCACATGTATATTTGACAACACCTTCAATGAATAGAGTTGTGTGGAGTAGATGTCATTTCCATCCACTAGCTAGATGTCATCACATAACCAAACTTAAGTGAGTCCTTTAATTCCTACATTTCAGATCCCCGATGGAGGCCAATCTTCGATTGCATTGATGTAATCCGGTCCAAGATGATGAAGACTATGCATATCAGAAGATTAAAAGTAGAAAAATGGACAAATACCTTGGTTCCAAGGGCCAGGAAACATGTTTGTGTCATGTCCAAGAAATTGGAGGGTATTTGGTGGAAAAGGGGTTTAATGAGACATCGCAAGTGATAGGACCCCGTGAGAGGGCAGTGGTTGATTTGCAGTAGAAAACTTGTACTTGTATGAAGTGGCAGAAAACAAGATTTCCTTGCTCGCATGTATATGCCTTCTTAGCTACTAGAAGGGGTGTTCAGTGAGAGGAATATATTGATAGATGTTGCATAGTGACAACCTACATACATGCATATGCTTTGCGTATCAGTCTAATGCCCGATAAGTCATAGTGGATCAAGCTTGGAAAGAAAGTGCTCCCCCTACTGTGCGAAGGTCACCTGGGAGACCCAGGAAGAAAAGAATAAGGGATTCAGATGAGGAGACAAGAATTGTGAAGTCCCACAAATGTAAAAGGTGTGGGGAGTTTGGGCACCATGCAAAGACATGCAAGAACCCCATCAACACTCCTAGAACTTCTACTTCTACAGAAAGGTAAATAAAGTAGTCACTCCTACTTATCAATTTAGTACTTCATTTTTAACTCACATTTATTCTTATGATGCAGGAGACCCCCTGGCAGGCCCAGGAAAAGCAGGGGTGGCAGGACCCCATCACCTCATCCAATCAGCCAAGTTGTGCTATATATTTTTTCTTGCCTTAGTCATTGCTATCATCATCTTTGTACCTTCTTTATCTACATGTGAACATCAATCTTGCCACACAGTCTGGAATGTCGACTGAACTGAATGTTGAGTTTCCTGTCACCTCTATTGATGGTACAACATGAATTCAGTCAAGCATTGAGGTGCCTCCAACCCCGATAGGTGGTCCAAATGTCTCCTAGTCATCTTGCACAAGTTCAAACCCACCTAGTCAACCAAATGTTCAAGTAGCTGTTGCTAGGCTCAGGGCACTACAAGCCAGAGGTGGTTCTTTTACTGCTAGGGGTCGAGGTCGTGTGGTCTAGTCTAGATTCATGAACAAAATATTGTTAAGTGTGATTGTTTTTGTGTCATTGGTCAAAGATGAATGTAGGGTTAAGTGAATGTATTTTGATGGTGGCCAATGGTGACTTGATATTTTTTGGCATTGGCCAATGGTGAATGTTTATTTTGACATTGTCCAATGGGTCAATGGTGACTACGACAATGTATGTGAAACTTATGTTTAATGACTATTTTAAATCAAGTGAATGTGAATGTGTTGGTAATGATGTGAATGTACAATGTGCACATGCAATATCTTTGTGCGAATTTAGTATGTGTGTGTTTGTGAAATGCATTAACAAGTGTTTGTCATAGAGCAATGCCTAAACAAGTGTATGTGTGTGGGCAATGACTTAACAAGTGTGTGCATAGGCAATGCCTGTTAGGTGAAGAGGTCTCAGACTTGTCACTACTTTTAAACAAGTGTGTGTTTGTGTATGGGCAATGTCTTAACAAGTGTGTTTATGGTCAATGTCTTAACAAGTGTGTCTGCGAATTTAGTGTAGTGGTAGATTATTGTCTGAGAGTTAATTAGAATTAGTTCTTCACAAGTGTTTGTGATAATACTTGTTAAGTGAATTGGTGCTTTTAAACAAATGTATGTATTTGTGCATGAGCAATGCCTTAACAAGTGTATGTGTTTGTGATAACGTCTAAGTCACTACTCTTTAACATGCCCTTCATTAGAGTTTTAAACATAAAGCATTACAAAAGGGATATGTGCACATAATCCCTGTGACCATTACAAACACTAACATACTTTAGTATGCTTAATCCCCTCACCCAATGTAATGGCATGCAAAATACACAATCACCACCCCCAGTAGGTACAAGAGTAGCCTCCAGGGAGCTACTTTCAACTGTAACTCTTTGCCAGTTGCCTATCTCATTTCTTGCAGTTGGGAGGTCCACGCTAGCTTGCAGTATGTCAATCTTTCGCTCCAGCAAAGTCAACTTCTTCTCAAGCGATGACTCCATAGAAATTAGTTGATGCTTCAAATCCACTGTGTTGTGATGTGTGTCATCAACCGAAACAAAAAAGCCACAACAATTTTCCTCCTACACATGCATATAACTGTTCAGGGTTCAGACATATTGTTAATCTCTCGGGCATTTCATCAAATAGGTGATGTCCCACATACCTTCCACCTTGCACACCGATAGAACCTTCTTCCTCTGCCTGTTTCTTGGGTTGATATGTAAACCCTACATCTCTTCCTGCAATAGCAATCTGGCTTCATAGCACTCCACATTATTTAATGACCTTCTCATTGTTGACTGTCCGGTGCTCATGTCACTCATTTTGATCTTCCTTTCTATGGAACCTCTTTTCAGATTGTTGCTTGGCGTGCGATAACTAGTGATCGCCGTCCGATCAGATCTTTGCTTTGAGCCACCCATTCACTGCTCGTCGTTGGTTCTCTAGGTTGCTAGGTGCTCGCCGTCCGGTGCTCGCCCGTCGTCAATCCGATTGTTCCCTGCGGGTGAAAATGAGAATGCCCATTAGGTCAAGAGGAAGAGGATCGAAGAAGGGTTGGAAGGGATATGAGAAGGTTGACGACAGCCCATACTATCTGCGTCGGCGACCAACTGTGACGTCGTTCATTAGGTCAAGGGGAAGACGAAGAAGACAATCCTACACATGTGCCTCCCTCCAAGGGCGCCGTTCGGTGCTCGCCCGTCGTCAGTTCGATCATTCCCTGTGGGTGAACATGAGACTGCCTATTAGGTCAAGAGGAAGAGGATCGAAGAAGGGTTGGAAGGGATATGAGAAGGAAGACGACAGCCCGTACTGTCTGCGTCAGCGACCGACTGTGACGCCGTTCATTTGGTCAAGGGGAAGATGAAGACGACAAACCCACACAGGTGCCTCCCTCCAAGGGCATTTGGGGTATATCGCATCCCTCAAACAGTCACCGTAGCATATTCCATCGCATATTCGCCTTCCACTGACGACGGGAAACTAGAGGGGTATAACCGCAACATCATATGCTACGGTATAATTTCAATTTGTCATCCAACTTCACAAAAGGGGGGAAAGACTCATCGTCTGAACGTGAAATTATATTAATCTTTACTAGTAAAAGCATCAAAGAAATGATCTCCTAAAATTAGAAGTTTGACCATGTTGAATGACAGACATACCCTATGGTCGTAGCCTAAATCTTGTTGAACATTAAGAACAATGTCCTTCGTTGGGGGTTCACGACCCCTCTAAACATATTGTATGTCCATCAGCATCCTGCCACACCATCTTCCCTCCATGTAGATCTGGATCTTCTTTACATTTTTCAACTTTTCTCCAGTGGATCCAGCAAGCAGCTACCAATTTGGCCCCTCTTGGCTCCCATCTGCCTAGGGAAATATGCAATATGTTTTTTTTTTAAAGTGGATGGTACCACATCATATATAAAATGTGGCGAATATATAAGCAAAAAGGGAGTAAGCTCAAAAATTCCCCTATACAAAAGATAAGGCAAAGGCCTTCCCATCCTTGAAGTAAGGGCACAATAAGAGAATTACACCTGTCCATTTTACAAAAAGTGGCCCCCTCCAACTTTTCACAAAAAAAGATCAGATCCAGACATTTTGTTGGATCGTGGACTTCTCTTTTGAAAATTCGTCCATTTCTCTCCCTCCAAATGATCCAGAAAGTAGCACAATCTTGGCACCCCATTGAACCTACCAATTTTTCATGAACCTTTCCACCGGGCCTTCAATTGGTTTAGCACGCTTGAACTTAATAGGAATGTGTTGCCAAATTTCGGTAGCAAAGTCACAATCAAGAAATAGATGGTCCAAAAATTCCTCCTCTCCACACAAGCTGCACAGAGTGTCCACCCCATCTTTGAACCAGGCCAATCTATCCCTTGTAGGTAATCACGACAGGGATATCCTCCACATGAGCACCTCCACCTTGAGGGGGCTGGCTGGTTCCCAAACATGAAGGGACAGAGGGTGTCTGACCCCCTTGTCAACAATCAAGGAATATACTGACAAAACAGAGAACACTCCCGAGGATGTCCATCTCTAAACACACTGATCTCTGGAAGTAGGATCCGGATTGAAGCCTTAGAGTAACGCCAACAGTTCAGTCACCTCCGAAATATCATCATCCTTCAGTCTCGTTCTGAATCTCGGACACCAGCCATTTGTCAAATCATATGCCTGCCTAATCAGCATCCCTTTGTCGCACGCGATGTGGAAGAGCTTGGGAAACCTGCTTACAAGGGGGGGGTGCCATCACACCATCTATCCACCCAAAAGAGAGACAACTGTCCATCCCTAATTCTAATTTGCACAGAGGCCTAAATAACATCAGTAACTTGTAGGATAACTTTCCATACTGGTGACAATAAGTAAGCCCGTGAGGGAGTCAGGTCCCAAGTTTGGCCTCTAAGATAGTATTTATCTTTTACAACTTGAATTCAAAGGCTAGTCTCCATAGCCCCAATCTTCCATAGCCATTTAGCAAGAAGAGCAACATTAAACATCCTGACATCTTTGAATGCTATGCCCCCACATCTCCTGGCTTGACAAACTACCCCAATTAACATCATGCCAACCTCTCACCCTTTCTACATCACCCTGTTAGAAGAATCTGCTTTGAAGACTCTAAAGTTTTGTCATCACTAAACAAGGAATCCAGAACATAGACATGAAGTACACTGGAAAGCTTTCCAACACCAAGTTACACAAGACTGCCCTTCCTCCATAAGAGAGAAGGCTACCCTTCCATCTGGCCAGCCTTGTTTCAATTTTTTGAATAACCGACTGCTAATCTCTGCACTGAATGGCTCCGTCAACCAAAAGAAGACCCAGATATGTGATGGGGAATTGCTCGATTTGGCAGCCAAGGATGAGGGCCGCCCTCTACAAGCAATGTTCTTCCATGTGAATCCCAAGAAGCTGGCTCTTGTGGAAATTGACGTTTAAGCCACTAACGTCCTCTAGCAATTCGAGCAAAAATCTGGTGGTAAATAGCTGCTCCTCACCCTCCAAGAAAAAGAGAATAGTATCATCCCTATATTGAAGATGTGAGATATAACTACTCCAATTTCTCCCTTGGAAGCCTAAAATGAAATGTGTCCTTCCTCACCTGCTCTCAGCCATCATCTACTCCAGATATGGAACACCAGAACAAAAGGGAGAGGAGAAAGCGGGTCTCATTGTCACATACCTCTTTCGCTTTGAACAGAGAAAGTGAGCTCCCCATTGATTATCACCCTAAAGGAAGCCGAGGCGGCACAAGCTCCGATCTATCCAACCCACTTTTCACCAAAACCCATATCCTGAAACACACCGAGGAGGCATTGTTAGTTAACCCTATCATAAGCCTTCTCACAATCCAATTTCAATACCGGACTTTCTTCTTAAGGACCTTAAAGGAGTGGATGACTTCCTGAGCCAACAAAAAAAAATTCTGGATCTGCCCCCCTTTAATAAAGCACTCTGGTTGCTACTGAGCACTTTGTCCACCACCCTTACCAACCCAAAGGCCAACAACTTGGAGGATCTTGTAGATACTATTGAGCAAACTTTTGGGGTTGTAATGCTTAAGACAATCAGCTCCTGCCCTCGTTGGGATAAAAACAATGGAAGCCTTGTTGATGCCGCTGAGCTCAACGTTGCCCTCCTGGAATTCCAGCACTGCTTTCACTAAATCAGACGAAATGATGTCCCAAAAATGCTGAAAGAAAAAAATGGGGAAACCATCCGGTCCTGGGGCTTTGTCCCCCGCCAAGGCGAACACCTTGCCTGATTTCTTGAATAGAAAAGGGGGAAGAAAGCATATTTCTGTCCTCCTCTGACATGACTGGCTACTAGTGATCCACAAGAAAAGGATGACAACAATCTTCCTCTAACAGAAGGGAAGAGTAGAAGCCCACCACATGCTACCTAATCTCAACCATGTTAGAAAATATTGTCCCCCTACCTCAAGCTCTTGATGGAGTTCATTCTCCATCTTCCAAAAGCAACCTTCTGGAAATATGCAGTGTTTTTGTCTCCCTCTTTGAACCACCTCTCTCTGGATATTTGCTTCCAATACATCTCCTTGAGGAGCAAGTCGTCCAGCTGCTTCCGTGTCGCCTCTCTCATGATTCTATTATGCTCAATTAGCAGGTCAGTCTCCTCCAATGCATCAAAAGCCTAAAGTTGCTCAAGTAGATTGTTCTTTCCAAGTCTCCCTCATATAAATTTAAATCTTCCACACAAGAATAGCTCCCGAGTCAGTATCTTAAGCTTGATGAGCATCTTTGCCATAGCCGATGTTTCCACTCTAGGTGCTAACCAGCTTCTGATAATCACTTGGAGGAACTCCTCCTTCAGCCAATGCTTTTCCAACTTGAGCGAATGGTGTCTGTTGAACCTACTGCTGGTCTTCCAGAAAATGGACTTGTCATCATAAATCGGGCGAGCCAAACACTCAACTTGGAGGTGAGAGAAGTGATCCTCCCAATCTATTGACACCAGAAACCTCACCAACCTTGAACAAATCGGGTTTACTCTAAATATTAGACCAAGTGAAGAGGGTGTTCGGTGTAGTGGCATCAAAAAGGCCACCCTCTTCAATGAACTCCTTAAGGTCCTCATCTACCTAGTCGCCATGTAAGTGCCCAACCGCTCTCCCACTGCAGCAATAGCATTGAAGTCACCTCCAATGCACCACGGTCTTCCAGATAGCTGATGGTGTTGAAGTTCCTCCCACAATGCCTTCTTCTCGTCCCTGCTTGGGGTCCACACACACCAGAGAAGTCCCAAGTGAAATTGTTATAGAGATTGCAGAAAGTGAGAGAAATAACAGACCGGCCCACCTTCCTTCCACTACCTCCTCCATCACAAAGTCATTCTAGAGAACCATGATGCCCCCGGAAGAGTCCACTGTTAGAGACACCACCCCCTTAGACAGCCTCCAACCTCCTATTTCTCTCACACTCTCCCCATCTCCCTACAATTTAGGCTTCTGTATACACAAGATATATATTTTGCATCTCCACACAAACCCCCTCACCGCCCTTCTTTTTTTGGGCATGTACACCCCTGTCACATTCCATGTAACAATACACACGGAAGATGTTCCTGAACAACTCCTCTCCATCCCTCTTGCCCCTCTTCTGCCTCCTTCCCTTCCTCTTCCCTCTCCATCTCCCCTCTTCTACCAATTCTTCCCGCCTTAGCATCCCTAGCCAAACCCAACAACCACCTTTTTTGGATTTTACAGAACACCGATCTGACATCTTTGCCGATACCCTCTTACGACACTCCAATTTGGGTTGCCACCACCCTAGCCTGCTCCTCCATGAACCTCTCCAGTCTAGCAATGACCTCCTTGACCTCTTCTCTCCCCAATTGGCCTTCCTCCCCCCACATTGACACTCATTCCTTCGAGCAGTGAATCTTCTACCAAGACTTCCTCCATCATGAACTCACCCTCCGATACAGGCATGGTTGAGGGGTGGGACACGTCAGGTCCCTGCTGACCACCTAAAAGACTGGTAGCAGTCGGCCCCTCCTGGGGAGCTGCAGACCAGCCCTCACTGGTCACCTCTGGCAGGAGCAGGGCGCTGCTATTCACCATACCTCTGTACAGAAGATCATCAGCCAACGGCAAGATTAGAGGTTGAGCAGGTTGAAAACCACCCAAGCCGGCTGGTGAAGGGGCAATGACTTCAATCCCGCCCTCAGTAGAGGGTCCACCGGTCACCGGAGACAAGCCACCCTGGACGGGAGCACCTATCAGGAGAGGCCGCAGTCCATCCCCTTCCTCCTTGTCCCACTATTAGCCCCCGATTTCCGGAGGAGGAGATTGGGCAACAAAGGACCAAAACTCAGCCGGCCACAGAGGGAGCATCAGCCACCTACTGAAACCGGTTCTCCTGTCAACGCCTTCACCGAGGAGACTCGCCGCCGTCGTCGGCCTGCTTGCCAGAGTACAGGTTGTTGCTGTTGCTTGGCTTCCGGAGTGTCACAGAGCAGGGCCCGATAATCGGGTCGAAGGGGTGACCTTGTGCGGGTCCACTCGCACCCCTTCGACACCCAGACATGTTGGGTAAGTTGCAGGTAGGCACCCGCTTGCCCATCGGGTTCCACCCAAACTCCATTCCATCCAAATCGGCAATGAACCCAGGTTCGAATTGATACGCCACTCTGATTCACCCAAAACCGAGACCGCCACATTTAGCTGATCCTACTCAGTTCAACAGCGGGTTCAAATTTTAAACCCCCGCCACACACTATTCCTCTTCCTCCTCACAATGTACCCCTCGAAACCCTAGACCTTCCGCCACCTCTAGTCTTCTGTCCTGTCCCACATTCCTACCGTCTCCCTTCCCCCGGCCGTGATGACCAGAGTCTATCCACCACCTACCTACTTCCTGGCTCCGGCTTTTATCCTAACGATGAAAGTTTCCTTATGGATGGCGAACGAGACTACTGCCGGCACCACTGCTGTGCTGGACTCCCAGATAACGGCCTCGACCGTTGTGAGAGACTCTCCCGGGGCAAAACTCAAACTGCCCGACACTACCCCATCGAACTCCTTGACCAAAAAGCCAATGCCCTCCTCATCATAGAGGATGAACAGGATCCCGTCAAGAGAGATGAGGATATCGGTTTCCCTAGGATCAGGGAAGGTTCCCCTCCCCATGGTCCACCGCTGGAGGCAGAGGAGAGCGCCGTCCGTCACGAGAAAGACTACATCCGCTGCGCTGCCACTTCCTCTTCCTGTCAGCCAACCGCTAAGAACCTTAGCTTTGCGATCTGCCAGACCTCCCAGGCGCTGCTACCGTCACCTCTGGCAATGAGCAGGGACCGATCTTCTCCACATCCACCTCTCCTTCTATAGGGGCCACCCAAAGGCCTCGCCAGAGCCACTTACTCCGACCATGGAGAAGCTCCATCGACAGTGACCCGGTTTCCAAGCATTTCTGGCTCAAGCGTTGACGGTGACTCCTTCTAGACGATGTCCGTGTAGGTCTGTCTGGAGGCAGGCACCCTCTGCTCCCTTCCCACTTCTGGAACCCACACCCGACAGAACCTCTGGATGTGTCTCGTTTTCTGGCATTGATAGCAGATATGGCATCTGCCCCTTCCAGCATCACCGTTGACCGAGAGCCCCGCTTCCAAGAGGGATGCAGTTCACCCCGGTCGCTATTTCCGGCAAGCTCCCTCCCTACAAGCCATAGGGAAATATGCAATGTTAATCACTAATTGCTTCATAGATAGAGGTTTCACATTGATCTCCACATTCATCTGATTTGTGCAAGAAAGATATAGGTTCCATAGTCTGATGGCTAAGCCATAACCAATTTCAATGTACCCAGATCTTCCAGGCACTGTTCATAGCAGTCATGGCCAATGACTTCCTACCTAAGGAAACCACATTAGCAGCCATTATTGAAACTGAAGGTGCTGCACATTTAGCAGGGTATCTGTCCTATTAGGTTCCCCACTGTTCCAAATTTCCAATAGCTATCTCCTAGCCGTACCAGTCCGGACCTTGGATGACAGCACATCAGTCTGTGGATATGTGTTGCCAACCGAGAGCAACTTCATTGGCACCCAATGCAATCCCTCTCAGTTATCACGGGGACTGCAGGAGAGCAGGTGTTCTCTTCATCTGAAATTCTTTAGGAGCACCAAAAAAGAAAAGACATCAGCTAATTGAATAGATGGGTTTTCATTATTCTGTATCATTAATCTTTTATTTCTGGTCTGTTATTCTTTTCTTATGATTGATGGCCCAAGTAATGTGGAAAACAGATAAGATCCAACAAATTACAACAATACTTTGTTGATAATTACTTCCACACCCTTACCTGGAAGCATTTTGAAAGAGGGCTAAGGCTCTAGGAATTTCCCACCAAAGGCAAAAGACTGATGGACCATATCTAAATATTGCACACTATACATCCACAACCTTTTTGGAATTATCTCCAAACAGCATCATGCCTTCTAGGGATCTTATCCATTCAGATCTCCCTAAATTAAAGGCTAGAGATATATCGGCCTCCTGTAAACTTCCACAGAAGCCCAAATTCGGTGAGGAAACAGGATCAGAACAAGGTGGACTCAAACACCAACCCACACATAAATGTCCACAGTAAACACCAATCCACACAGAAATGACCATGGTAGAGTTGTTACCAAATGATCACCAGTTACAACTATAATCATTTGTGAATGAGACTATGAGAGTTTCTATCATTCTTGACTCTCAGCATCTCCTTTGAGTTAGCAAACATTAAGTTTTGAAAAATGAAAATTCTGGGATTGTATTGACATAGGTTCCATTTTAGAGAATAGTTACCTAGAATTTATGATCTCAGCAAGAAGTCCCAAGGTGACAGCAAAGAATAGAGGATGAGAGCGGATGCCTTTTTGACGGTCATTGCCTGCGTCACTCCTTTTCAGCATAGTAGACTCCCCAGCACTTGGTTGTTCACCTGCACAAAAATTATGTATCTGAGTCAGTCAATCTAAAGAACTGGTTGATTTTCCCCAGAATCTAGAAAGTAGTTCCAAGTTGACCTAACCATCTAACAAAAATTAAAATAGACCGTACAAAGACATGGTTAATGAAAATATTGCTCTTTGGACTGAGTAAAAATCAGATAAAGACTCTTAGTTCAGTTTTTCATAGTGGAGGGGCAGATTTTGATAACAAGAATATCAGATTAGGACATTGTTCACACACATGGAATTAATAGGATACATATTTGTTTTTGAGGCATTCATTTATTGAACAAGATGCACATTTTTTAGCTAATTAATTAGCATGCAAATTAGTAATTCTGCGAGTTTGATTTACCAGATGATTTAGGGTTTGTGTGCTGGACTTTTCCCCACCGACTGTAGTCGGTGTTAATTTACATCGGCATAAAGTCCGAACAACTTTGAATAATTGTCAAAGAAACATTTCGACCTCTACAATATCCATTGCGATATTGAGAGTTTTATTTAATAGATTTGATTGAAAGAATCATCCCATTAGAGATACACATTAGTAGGAAAAAATTGAATATTTCAATTCAGAATGCATGGTAAATGTGACCTTGATTATGTGATCGGGTCGTTTGGTTTACACTCGGTCGCGAATCCACCATTGGGTCACGATTAGACCGTTGGCTTTTATATCCGATCAAGATCAGACCATCCTATTTGCTTTTTGCTACAATTGGACTACTAGATTTTGTATCCCAGTCACGATCCGGCCATTGGATTATTTTTCCAGTCAAGATGAGACCGTTGGATTTATTCCAAATCATGATCAGGCCGTTGGATTTAAATGCGGTCAAGATCCGACTGTTGAATTTGCTCCAGATTGAGATATGACTGTCGTATTTAAGTTTGGTCAAGATCCGACCGTTGGATTTGCTCCAAATCGAAATCTGACCGTTGCATTTAAGTTTGATCAAAATCTGACTCTTGGATTTGCTCCTGATTGAAATCTGATTGTCGGATTTAAGTTTGGTGAAGATCCGACCATTGAATTAGTTTCATATCGAAATTTGACTATTGAATTTAAGTTTGGTCAATATTCAACTGTTAGATTAGCTTTTGATCGAAATCTGACCGTTAAATTTGCTCCCTGGTCACGATTTGGTAGTCGGATTTATTCCTAGCCAAGATCAGACAATTAAATTAACTTGATGTTGATAAAAATATTCTCGCACAAGGCGGGGGCATATTTGCAATCACCCACTTCTTTTGGGAAGATGAGGATGCTTATGCAGTCTTCATAAACATGGGGTATATTTGTAATTTTTCGCAAGTAGGGACATTTCTATAATTTTGCAAAGTTGCAGGGTACATTTTAAATTTTTGAACATGGTAGGGTTTTTCTCATGATTTTCAGACATGGCAGGGTTTTTCCCACAACTTTCAGACATGATGGGGTTTTCCCTAAAATTTTCAAACATGATAGTGTTTTCCCCATAATTTTCAGATATGACAGTTTTTCCCATAAATTTCCCTTTTTTGGCCGATATTCACTTGGGTTTATTCCCATTAGAACTTAGGACTTAAGAACAATGCACATAGGGGCATATATGCAACATATACCACATCTTTATATTTTGTGAATACATGAGCACACACCTGGACACTTGGGGACCCCCTTTCGGTCTTCCACCATGCTTGATGCTTGCTTCTTGGTCCTTCATGGATGACCATTTGAATTTATTTCCTAACATGTCCATTAGGATTTAGGATCAATACACACATGTGAACATACCCTTAGTGAGTTTTCTTCTCAACAAACAAAAGTCTTCAAGGCTCCAAGAGCCCCTTGGCAGACCTCTCCTTAGGGGCTGGTGAACCAGACCTTATCTCAAGTCTTCCTCTTGCTCCAAGTGCTCCCTTGGTGCTGCCCCCCTGAGAATGAGCTCTCCTCCTTTTATAGGAGGTTTAACCGAGGGGAGTTTGTGCCCATTAAATGTTTGGGCATTTATTGCCCATTGGGTTCCCCCAGGTACCCCTTAGTGGGGGTGGAGGTTGGGTTTTGGGTCCCCCCCTCCCAACCTAGTGAGGGTGGAGGTTGGGTTTTGGAGAAGAGAGGAAGATGGGAGTGGGGCCGCGGCCACCCCCCACACCTAGTCCCCCACACCTAGTGGGGTGGAGGTTGGGTTTTGGAGAAGAAAGGAAGATGGGAGTGGGGCCGCGACCAACCCCCCCTCCATCGGCCATAGTCGGGGGTGGAACTCCCCCTTTTTCTTTTTTTGAAAGTGGAACTCCCCCTTTTTCTTTTCTTCTTTTTTTGTGTTTAAGAGATGAGAGAGAGAGGTGGGGCCCACGGGCACCACCCCTTGGGTTCCCCCGGTTAGCCATGTGTTTCACACAAAAATAAATCATGCGGATACGCTAATGATGATTTTAAAACTTGGGCGAGGTTTTGGGTATCATCAATATGTTTATTTACATTTATTTATTTCACATTTTGGATTTATCAGACGATTTAAGAGTTCGTGTACAGGACCTTTCCCCACCGACCAGAGTCGATGTTAATTTACATCCGAACAAGTCCGAACATCTTTGATTAACTGTCAAAGATCTCTTTTACCCTTACGATATTGGGATCTCCCTCGGGGAGACTCCTGTGCCCTTAGGCAAGGATATGTTTACGATTTTCCCTATAGCAAGGGCTTATTTATAGTTTTCCATCGAGCAAGGGTTTATTTGCAATTTTTCCTTCAACAAAGGTATATTTGTAATTTTCTCTTGAGCAGGGGTATATTTGTAATTTTCTCACCATCGAGATATTTCTATAATTTCTGACCACCGGGGGGATTTGTATAATTTTCTGACCATTGGGGATATTTCCACAACTTGCTGACCACCGAGGGTATTTCTGCAATTTGTAGGTCCTCCGGAGCCTTTTCTACAATTTTCCCTTGATTGAGGCATCTTTGTGTATGCATCTTCTGAATTATGGTTGAATCTTGAGATTCTGACATCATTGACCCTTTGCAAATAGGGCACGAGAAATAAGGACTTGAAAGTTTTAAGGGGCATTATATTGACCCCAGGATCTATCAGAATCCGGTTCAGTTCATGAACATTTATCTTTCCTTGCATGTATAAAGGCAAAGGGAAGACATCAACATGTCTTTATCTGTGAAAGTGACAGTTGCTGCGAAGGCTTCGTATGCTTGAGCTTAGAGTTCAACCACCTGAGCCTCCTAAATTTCTGGCTCTTGGAGTATTTTCACGAGAGCTTCCCTTAGTTCTTTACTCTAAGTGATGGCTTCCCATATGGTGACATTGGTTGGGAATCGCTTCATATGCTGGATGATCTTACGATCAGCCCGCGCACGAGCTTGATCTAGAGGAGGGATCATCTCCGAGAGAGGCTTGGGTTGGTGGTTGGGCTTCTTACTTGGCTCAGTTTTCCTTTGATCGCTTGGTTCTTCATGGAACAATGGAGCAGGGGAATCTTCCTCTGGAGGAGGTGGCTCAACATTGTCTTTGCTAGAGGGACTTGCTTGGGCTGGGTCAGCTGGCTTTTCTTGTGGGACCGGCTCTACCAGTTCATCTTCTTTATCTGACAGATCGAAGAAGAAAGTAGCAGCCCCAACTTGAGTTTGAATTGGATTAACGGGATTTTTACAGAAGGCTGGCTTTATTGGCTCGTCTTCCTCATCTGAAGAGTCGAAGAAGAAGGTATCAGCCTGAACGTGGATCTTGGGGATAGGACCCGGGTCTTCTCCTCGGAAAACAATTACCCTTTGAGGGTGTGTTGAATTAGCATTCTCGCCATTAGAGGACCCTTGATGCCTTCCCCGTCCACGTCCACGGCCTCTGCCGCGGCTCTGAAGTTCGGCATTACGGCGGCAGTATGTTGCCATAGTGATCCTATCCCCAGTTGCCGGGGCGGTAGCGCTGTCTTCGCTTGGTGTTTGTAAGCTTTCTGGTGGAGGTATTGATACCATATTGCATGAAAAGTTCTTCAACTTTTCTTCTAACTTCTCTATGGTGAATTCCTCATCTTTGTAAAAGATGGAAAACTTTTCTGAGATGGGAAGCTTCTCGCCCTCTTGTGCTCGCAAGTACATTTGGCGGAGCCAGTTCTTGAGCCAAGTCTTCCGCTCCAATTCTTCCCATGGGATATATTTATCGAGGGAAATAGCTTTAGTGGGCATGGAAGGAATGTACTCCTCGAGCTCATCAATTAGCTTCTGTAGCTTTTGTAGAGGAGTTAGTTCCTTATGGGCTTCCATAGCAGCAGTCTGCTTGACTTGTTGCTTCAATATTCTCTTTAAATTCTTCTTTCTGTTCTTCTCCTACTTTTTAGCCCGCGCTAATTGGAGAAGGAACGTCCATTTTTGCAAGAGGTTGGGAGATGCCCCCAGCATTGGAGCTATTGGACCTACCTTTCTTTTTCGGGGGTTTTGGGTGACCATGCTTCTCCGGGGTTACACTGACCTAGCCAGCCTCCTCTTCATGGACCCGGAATGTGGCACTAATTGCTTGATTGACTATTTCGGGTGGTAGCTTTTGAAATTTGGCCATGTAGACCAAAGTTTTGGGATGTTGACGCCTCATGGGACTTCTTGCTCGTCAACTCTTGTTTTGGTTTAAGACTTTGTTTAGGGAGGTCATGCTTCATTTTATCCTCTTGACTTGGTTCGAAGATTAATGTGGGGTTCTTTGGTTGAAGATTGTTCTTCTGGGCTTGCCCTACATATAGTTTGAAGCTTTTTTCACGGATCTTGCCTCTCTGGCCTTGCCCGGAGTTTAGCTTGAGATCCCCTGACTGGATTTGACCCTTTTGGCTTTGACGGGTATTAGCCTTGAGGTTCTCGTGTTCAGGCTTGCTTTTGGGGCTTTGCTCAGCATTCAACTTGGGTCCTTCCTACTGAGACTTATGTTTTTGACTTGGGTGAGAACTCTTTCCTCGTAATTGAGGAAAATGTAGGGTTTCTTTTCGGGCCGCCTGGTCCTCTTTGCTAGCGTGTAGGGCAAGTGAGCCTTGCCACTGACTTTTGGCATTTGCTTGGGGGTGATGTTGTGGAGGATCACGTACCAAGATTTCCTTCCCGCCCAGAAGAATCTCGAGTAGCCTCTGAGTTTCCTCCTTTGGAAAGGGCAAGGACTTTAAATCTTGCTAGGGTCGCCATTCAGGGTAGCATGTTGCGGGTTGACCCGAGTTAGGACCAGCCTTATGTACTTCTGACTCGAAAAATGTGCCAGAAGTTGATGCATGTATGACATTGACAGAGAATGTTAATGAGCCCCCAACCGGGGGTGTCGGGGGCTCAACTTGAGGCATTGTCCCGTGTTGGCCACAGGGGGTCGAATCTTCCTTTTTCATCACTTCCGCCTTACGGTTTTGATTTAACATTTGTTTGGCAGCTTCTCGGAGGTTCCTCTTCATTATGCTACCCCCGTGGGCATCGATCTCCCCTCTTTAGATGAGGATTTCGATGCAATCTTGAACTTCTTTGCATTCCATTGGGTGAGATACCCTAGCATAGTATTCACAATAACGAGCATGTCTTTTCTCGACCTCCGTATAAGTTGCCAGTGGGTCATGCACCATGATTCGACCCTCCTTAAGTAGGCTGTCGAATATCTTCTTGGTAGTCTCCTTCAGAAAGGAGGATTGATGGGAGGGTCTCCAGCCTGGATACCACACAATGGGTTTGGTTCGGCTGAGGCCGACTTCCTCTATTTTTGGTGCAGGGAATGTGAAGGCCGCCGCCATATCCGTTGATTGAATGGTGGATTACATTAGCCGAACGAGTCGGTCGATCCCAAGCATAGGGTTGGAGGGGATCCACCAAATTACTTTTCATCGTGATGAGTCAGTTTTGGATCATCTTCTCCACCTCATCCTTGAAAACATAGCCGTTTTCAATGGTATGACCCAATATGCGATGATATACACAGTAATTGGGGTCATCGGATTTGTTGACATCCTCCGGTTTCTTAGGATCCGGCAGGGATATCAGCTTGTTCTTAAAGCAAAGATTGAAGAGTTTTTTTGGTATGCACTTTCTTGAAAGAATAAGGTGTCTTCATACACTATGACAATCTTCCCTTCAGAGTTCTTGCCGGAGTTGCTTGGGGCTGCCACTTCGCCTGAGCTATTTGTGGGAGAGAAATCGATAGCATTTATCTCTTTCCCTGTGGCACTACATTCTTTGGGCGCCTTACCCTTAGAGGGGGTGAGCGTTGGGTTGTCAACGAAGAACATTACTATCTCGACAATGACCGCGTTTAGCTGGTCGAAACCTTCGATATTTGCCCCCAGAAGCTTTTCACTAACTTCTGCCAATAAGCCCCTTCGGCATATCATTATCCCATCTTCTTGTAAAGGAGGGTTGTCACACCTCATGCTGAAGTCCCTCCAGCGCTTGATGAAGTCCAATGCAGTCTCCCCTCTTTTTTGTTTGAGTGAGCATAGCTTTGCAAGAGAGATTTTCCTCTCGGCCGCTTGGAATCGATCAATAAACTTCTTCTGCAGATCGGCCTAGTCAACCACAGAGTTGGGCTTCAGCCTTGAGTACCATTGGAAGGCACTGCCCGTGAGAGAGGTCACTAAATAGCGAAGGAGATATGACTCCTCAAGTGCTAGGTCACCCATGGCCGTTATATAATAGGCCAGGTGCTCATGTGGGGACCCTTGCCCGTTGAACTTCATAGCTTCGGGGCCTTTGGACAGTCCGGCGGAAATTTTTTTGAATTGGTGATAGAGTAAGATACACTATACAAGTCAATAGTGGTAATACCCTCGCCGCGTTAGGCAAACTTATCTTCAACTATCTTTTCAATCGTACGCCGCTGGGCAATGACATCTTCAGCTGCTGAAGTTTGGGAAGACTGGACATTGGGCAGAGCACGAAGCGACTTGGTCCCTACTTAAACGACTACATGGTAGGGTGGAGCTATCTGTCGGTTGATCATAGTGGGATTACCCAGCCGTTGGTCTCGTCAGGGATTTTGGTTGTGCACCGGTGTTGGAGGCCTTTGGGCATTCACACTCACTTGTCGCTTCATTTCAATCATGAGATTAGTCATCTCTATGTGCCAATGCTGCATGTTTTCAAACTTGGCATCGTCGGACAATTGCTCGGAATGCAGCGCTTGTAGGCGGCTCGAACACCAGGTTTATGTATCCACCGATGGGCTGAGCTCTCCCTTCTCCATGGATGCTTATAACTTCATCGGGGTTGTTTTCTTCTTGGGGCAAATTCTCATCTTGGTTGCGAGGTTGCTCCTGAACTTGTCCCTGATATTGGCCCTGGGTAGAAGTTCCTGCATGATCACTAAATTGGGCTTGGAGGTTTCTTTTAGTGGCAGTCCTGGTGTTGAGATATACCAGATCCATTGTCAGATTCGAGACATTTGACCCAGCAGGTTCATTTGGATTGGCAGGGTTGCCAATTACTTCCATCGGTTCTTTCCTAGACACATAACAGGTATAGACCTTCATGTTGTCCCCGACTCCAGACATTTGGACCACCCTCTTCTTTCTCGGTGGTTGGGCCGTCGGGGACTTCGTCAGTCTATCAAAGACCGAAGGTCGCGTTGACGGGGACTTCGCCAGTCTATCAAACACCGAGAGTCATGCTGGCGGCACACGGGCGCGAGCGGCTCCTTTGGTTCAGACTGGCTCCGAGATTTGAGAAATGAAATTGGGTTAACCACTTTCCTCTTTTGCCCCTGTGGGAGCAGAGGTTCGACATCTTGGGATGTCGAAATGTGAGTCTGGTGATGGTGCTAAGCTTGATCGGGCTTACTTGCCCTGGCTCGTTCAATTGCATGGGCCTCCTGTTTGGTGACCCAAATTTGTTTCATCTTTCGAGAGCATTTTTCAACTTTGTTGCCCCTATTTTTGGGCTTGGACTTCTCTTTGAAATCTGACTTGTCCTCCCGAACCTAGCAAAGAAGCGCGAAGCGGTCGGACATTGGTATTGTTGACATGATTGTCCCATGACAATATCGACTCGCCGTTGTCGAGCTGGATACGGAGGCTTCCGACAAGAACAGTCTTGCCGGACCAGGAGATTGCTACTGTGGGATTCCTGCTTCGGCGGCTTCAACGCTGCCCCCATTTGGCGGGACGACATTGCATAGAACTATATTGACCGAGAAGACTCGGCCTTGTGGGGAGCGGGGCTTGATGTCCCCAACAACAGTGGGTACAGTTGGTGCAGCCGGTGCCTCTTCGGTGGCAGGGACCACCCCCAGAAAGAAGGGGGATCCGACCACAGCTGGGAAATCCCCGAACACTATCACGGTCGCCAAATAGTAGCATTTGGCGTGGGTTGCGATAACGAGGAGAGCATATATTACCGCCGCCATGAAGAGTTTTGTTGAAGGAACTTGTTCTTCGGATTTGGAGTTTAAAGACAAAACCCCTCCCAGCTCCCTCCTGCAAGGGTAAAAAGGGAATCAGGGCCTTCGCGAAGGCATTTGAAAATGTTTTGGCAATAAGATGAAAGGCGGGAAAAATCCCACCGGACGTGCCAGTCTGTTTCACACAAAAATAAACCATGCGGACACGCTGATGATGATTTTAAAACTTGGGCGAGGTTCTGAGTATCATCAACATGTTTATTTGCATTTATTTATTTCGCATTTTGGATTTATCAGATGATTTAAAGGTTCGTGTACAGGACCTTTCCCCACCGACCAAAGTCAGTGTTAATTTACATCGGAACAAATCCGAACACCTTTGATTAACTGTCAAAGATCTCTTTTACCCTTGTGATATTGATTATGCTATTAAGGGTTCACCCTCGAGGAGACTCCCGTGCCCTTAGGCAGAGATATATTTACGATTTTCCCTAAAGTAAGGGCTTATTTGTAGTTTTCCCTCGAGCAAGGGTTTACTTGCAATTTTCCCTTCAATAGAGGTATATTTGTAATTTTCCCTTGAGCAGGGGGGTATATTTGTAATTTTCTCGCCATCAGAGGTATTTCTATAATTTTTTGACCACGGAGGGGTTTCTGTAATTTTCTGACCACCGGGGATATTTCCGCAACTTGCTGACCACCGAGGGTATTTCTGCAATTTTTAAGTCCTCCGAAGTCTTTTCTATAATTTTCCCGTGATTAAGGCATCCTTGTGTATTCTTTGATTTTTCTAAATTTTCTTGTCTTTTTCTGTATTTTTTCGAACTCTTGTACAATTTTACAAAGATTTTGGGTGAAAGTTCAATTTTGACATCTTTAGGACAAAACTACAATTCTGGATTTTTCGAGTTAAAACTGCAACATTCCTCGGGCTTTGAAGAACATAACCTCAAAATTGAACCTTCTTTTTGAATTTCAGAATTTTCTGGATTTTTCTGAACCTTTATATAATTTCACAAAGCTTTGGGGCAAAATTATAATTTTCAGACTTTTACAGGGTTTTTCCCCAAAACTACATATCCAAAATTTCAGAACTATGGAGTCTCATGGGTTTCACATGGTTTTTTCATCATGGATGATAAGCATATCACACCCCCTTCAAAGGAGGATATTTTGATAAAGACACCCTAACGTAAGGGCTTTTATGTAAACTTTTAAATTTTTTGTTTGAACAGAAAAAGGCCGCCCTCTACCCTTTTGCGCAGGCCTCTTCAAGGGAGAAAGAAACTCCAAGGTTCTTCTTCTTCCTTCTTTGGTTTCAAGCTTCCACGAGAGTTTTTTCTTTTTCCTCAATCTAGAGAAAGGAGTCTTCCCCTTTTATAGGCGGTGAAAGAGGCCAAGGGAGAGGTACCCCCGGTAGATCTTGGTGGAGGTAAGCTCCTTCTTGTCTCTTCCTTTCCCATCTCTTCATCTTCTCCTTTTCCTTTTTTTTTCATGCACATGGTGTTAAGGGGGATCACCTCCAGAGGTGCAGCAGGGGAGAGAGGGGGAGGCGGCCACCCCAGTGGGCCTCCCTCTCCTGGGCACATGCAGCAGGAAAAGGGGGAGGGACCCGAGGTGACCGGGGGTCCCCCGGTCTCTGTGCGCAGGCGGAGAGGGGGGGGGGCACCCCCGGCGGCAACTGTCGGGGGGGAGGGGGGACCCCCTGTCTGCTGTAGTGGGGGTTGCTGCCGCCGGTGGTGGAGCAGGTCGGGGGGGGGGGTGGCTGTCACTGGGGGGGGGGGGGGGGGGAGCACCCCCGGTGGGAGCCAGGGGGGGTGCACCCCTGGTGGGTTTCTACCGGGGGGACCTCACCCGCGGTGGGTCCTCCAGCCGGCAGGAGAGAGAAGAGAGGAGAGGGAGAGGGCGGTCCCCTCCCCCCCTTGTGTACTCAGTCAATGCTAAAAAAGGCTATAGTTCTGGAATTTTTTTTATCGTTTCTGGCTTTCTTTGTAGCAAAGGACACGTGGAGGCTTTTGGTTATTTGTTGTACTCTCTAGACGTCGTCTTACTGTCCGTTGACTACGGGGTAAAGACTTTTGTTTAATGCGACGGGAATACCCGACGGCATTAAAGGACTGAATTTTGTATGAGTTTAAACCCTATGAGTGTATGATTTTACGCCACCCACCAGTTGTTCGACAGAATACCCACTTGTCATAAAGAGCTAAAAGCTCGACTTGGCGTGGGCCTTTGTTGAGTAGTTGCGTGACTTTATGCCGCCCGCCAGGCGTTTGACAAAATATGTAGGAAAACTTTAGAAGCTGAAAGCTTGATTTTGTAGAGCGGATGTGCATGACTTTGTACCGCTCACAAGGTGTTTGATGAAATGCCCATGAGTATCTTTATGACGGCAATGGTTGAGCATCGCTTCGTGCCATATCACAAGACATTTTAATTTCTGAAATTTACTGTAATTATCAGAAATTATGAATTTTGTGGGGTTCAACACCACGGTGGGAGTGCGTCGCGGACCTTTCCCATCAGTTAACCGGGGGTGGGCCTGAACCACCCCCCTGGTTGGATCCGAGGGAGGGGGTGACCCCCGCCCCCCCCCAACCTCTTTTCTTCTTTTTTTTTTCTTCTTCCAGGACAATTTTCAGGTTCAACAGACATCTTCAAAGAATTTTAATGGAAAAAACAATATCCTCATTTGTACAGCTCCTTTCTAAATCAAGTTACTTAACAACAAAATTACTATTTGAATGCCCAATATGCACTTGATGCCAGATGGCCTAGATCAAGGGGACGGTGGGCTCCGTTCTGAGATACTGGAGGTGGAGAAGGGATATCTCAGCAACGAGGATATTATCATATAGAAAATGGCACAACATGAAATACCTGAATTAAATAACAAGATAGAGGATACTAATAAGAGATCAATTTGTTCTGGCCTTCAGGTGGAGGCGTGGAGCTACCTGACATGCGGGCCAAGTTACAGGAAAACATTAAAGTAACTGAAGCCAGAGATCTGTACATAGTTTATGGACTGGCTAGGTGTGTAGTGCAAATCATAAATGAAACTGTAGCTTTTATGGAACCAGAGGTGGCAGTTGTCTGCTGAACATATTTATGCCCTTATGCAATTTATTACCTTTCCAGAGCCCATCCCAGTGCAAGATAAAAACATATGCACACAGGACTAACATTTCATGACAAAGCATATTCATTAAGTTAAATATCATGCTTACCAACAAGTGAGTCATTGTTCATAGACTCTAACATATCTTTCCCTTCAGCAGTGAATCCCCAACGATTTGGTGCAGGGCCGGCAATATATGCACATGCTCTCTCATCTGTGTCCTTCAAGAAAACCTGTAAATAAACAATAATCGTTGAGAACAAACCATATGTGCCTATTGTGACATCTATGCTTGCAATACCTTTCAATACTCAACCAAAGTGCTTGTTTAGACCATTTATAAGCACAACACCATAATCCAACTACAACATGAACAGTAAGGAACAATGGTTATCTCAGACATCTGATTTGATCAGAACTCATGGGCATAATATGATTAAAAAAGATAATAAGTAATGAAAAAAATGTAACAAATAGAAAATAAGCTATGACCTATGAATAACTAGAAAAGTATAGTATTGCCAGTGCCAGTACAAATATCTGTTATATTGGGCAAAATGCTTATGTTGAAGTCTTGATGATGGCAATCATGACCATCATGCATGCCTTTCTACCTGCCCATACGCTATATCCATGTATAGATTGCTTTAACACATTTCCGTTTCTTTTTTAAAAAGTGGATGGTACCATAAGTTCATTAATAGGTAAACGATCATAGAGAAAAGTGCAAGTATGCCACAATAACAAGGTGGTATTGGACCAGCCTATCCAAAACCCTGTCCGAGGTAAAGTATGGTCTATAGCCATACTGATGAGAAATGCTATGGTGCCACATTTTGGCCCCCAGTTTGCCACACTCTTTGCCCACTATCCAACTTGAAAATCAAATGGTGGGAAAAGCCGAACTTAAGTATGGTGCACCGAACTTAAGTTCAGCGCCAACCTCATCTCAGCCACTGATTTCAAGATCAGACAACCAAAATAAGAGTGGCAAACCAGATGTCAAAAAGTGTGGGACCGTACCATAGCTCACTGTTCTGTTTTAGATTTTGTTGTCTCTCTCTCCACAAAAACCCGCAGTAAATCAGCCACCAGACATTCTGGTCCCTTGAGTGCTCCAACTCCTTGCCCAGTTCATGCGTAACAGCAAACACATATAATGGTGTTCATTTTAATGGCATTATGTGATGAGTTTCTTCAACATTTAGATAAGGGATCACACTAGATCAAATGACATAGATATCAATCCAGATTCAATTCTAGTTCATTTCTGTTTTTTCTTTTGTTTTCATTTTTCTGCAGCCACTTTGGGCTTATCCCAGACCAGAGTCAGGGTTACCCATCAGATTCAGATAGGGTAATTGCAAATATTGAGAGAAGAAACATGTTTATGTAAATTGTTTCTTTTTATTTTCCTGGGCATGACTTTCTCATTACTAAAGAAGTATTAAGACCAGAACTGCATCTGGAATCTGCAAGTTTTTGCAAGTACACTGAATGAAAAGCATAGAATGACTCAGCTTTTGGCATAATAGAATATACTATGAAAGAGGTAATCGAACATTTTTATCATTAGGTATATCAAGACTTAGAGGGGAATTGAAGGTGAAAGTGAACAAAGCAATCTCCAATACCTGCTGAAAGTAAAGATCGGATGGAGACGGTCGAAATATAATTGGATGGACACCTTGCATCTTCTTAGCACTTTCTGTGACACTGACCGTTCCCAGATAATCAAGAATACAGGATTCAACCTCATCCTCAGTGAAGTCCCCAACAATACTTACCTGAACATGAAATGAATGTAACATACTCAGTGGATCACATAGAAGAAGCAATACATGGATACTTTTCCATTTGAACATTGACATCTTGAGAAATATGTCATAGAAGTCAGCCAGAACAAGCTCATGATGAAAAATCTCTTGGTTTTATCTTTTTTATTTCTTTTATTATTCTTTAATACCAAGAGTAAGCCACCCGCCCGGGCAAACCTGAATCACCAGCATCATGAGCCGTGGCAGGCCAAACATCTCTTGGACAGTGGGCTCCCCCATCCCAGTGAGGTCCATGAGGTCAGAATCCACATGTACCCTGGGTTGGTAGCTTCCATGTATTTGTCCACTGGTGTTGATACCGTGACCTCATGGTTGCCTATGATGTGCATAACCAACTCTCCCACCTATTGTTTTTTATCTTTTTTCTCTTACTAAGAAGCATTCACACAGACCTCCATATTGTCACCAGTAAACTGATTCATCACGGCATCTTTAACTGATTGCAGGGATAATCTTTGCAATGATTGTGGTGTTGGCTCGATAAATCTCTCGTCTCCATTTAGCATCGCCAACATGAGCTTATGTGCAGTTGAACGTTCTAAGCTTTTTGAAATGGAACGGTAGTAGGACAAATAAAGCTGCCTTGCTCTGTCAAATGCATCTTCCAACCATACACTGTGCTGCATCCCACAAATAATAATAAATTTAGAACAAAATGAAGAAAGTAAATAATGCAAGTTTCGATACACATGAATAGAATAATAGTCAAAAGATTCAGTCCCTGCTTAAAAAGGATCAAATAAAACAACTTACACGTAAATGACAAAATTATTATAAAAAATACATGGCCCAATTTTACTTATCAAAGAAAGAAACCTTTATGTACTGAACTAACTGAAGAGATACAAGAAGTAGAATTCCGAAGTTAAGTTGTCTGAAAAGTGGCAAGTAATAGGTGATTTGCTACAAAGCTGTACCTCCAGAACCATATGAAGTAACTGGAATGCAGCACACATCCCACCATCTCTTAAAGTAAAGCGGAATTCCATACAAATGCATTCCTCTGTTGACTCCAAGGAGCAATTTATCAGATGGTTAACGCAGAAAAGCTCTACCTGAAGAGGACAAAAATGAGTAAATACCCCCTCGAACTCACTGAGCTATAGTCCCAACAAAAAAACAGAAAATAATATTGCAAACCACTAAACAATTTTCACAATAAAAGTTGGGTTTTAACTAGTTTGAAATGATGTGATTCTTGCTAGAGAATGTTCATAAGAGAAAGTAATGCTACTGATGGACAGAATATCCGCCTCTACATGAAGCATCCACTACATTCTATAACAGGTAAATATATTGAAAGCTTAAAAAAATCCAATTCAAGCAGCACTTTTCACAGTGAGGATCTGATATGCCTGAGATTCACACGAATCACATCCAATAATGTCAGACATTTATTAAATGCCAGAGATTTGCAAACCACACATTATATGCATACAAAATACATCATCAAGGGACACTTGTGCCTCAGATTCTACGACATTAAAAGATAAGAATTTTCACTGCAAACTAAAAAAATGATACAAAAATACAGAAGACCATAGTATATGCAACAGTGTACCTGTTCCCTTGAAAAGTTGCCAACCCGTCCACCTTCGCTCAGAGTTCGAACACCAACTACGACAGCACCCTTTGATTCAGAACTTTCAGCTGCCCTTCCACCACCAACTATCAACCGCATGACACCACCCCTAGCTTCATTCTTTGTGATCTACATTAATAATAGCATGTAAAGGTACAAAAATGAGCAAACAAACAAAAAAGAGTACATGGGATTGTCATTGAAGTGCAACCAATATGAAGCAAAAGATATGCGTGCACATAGAGATATCAACCCAAACATGGATGAAGAATAACAGCCAGGCAGATTTTCGGCTTTTATGAGCATACCACTTGTTGTTGCAAGGAAAAAGAAAGGAATGTTAGTACACTATATTGAGGAAGGAAGCCACATGTTTAATTTTCAGTGACCCTACAAGAGTGCAAAGTGAAGACTGAAGAAGAACCAACAGATGCTCAGAGATGACTCTACGAAATACTAACAGCAATAATTGATACAGCTCCAAAAAATTGCGCAGGCATGTTGGCATGAGAGCCATAATAGGAACAACATAGAATCAAAGGATCTTCTAATTAACTATCCAGATTTTCATTGGGGGTAGGAGCAGAAAAGGGGAGTGGGAACAATGGCAAATGAATGAATCCAACACATAAGGGATAAAGTTCATGTAAATTGTTTGCTTCAGTGGCTTGGACATGTGCAAAGAAGATGCACAGAAGCATATGAGATATCATCACCATTTCTCGCGAGAAATTTAAGAGTAAAAAGTAAAATTGGAAAGGACTTGGATAGAGGCAGCTAAAGGAGACATGAAAATGTCATGTTTAGATGAATATGATATGGTAAAAAGAGGGGGCATTCCAGGCCCAAGTACTAGGGATTTTGATGATGATGATGATGATGGAGCATTTTCCTTCTCAAAATTTGTTGTTATACAGTGTAAAAAAGAATAGACTATAAAACCGGTACAAATGAGCTGTCTAAAGGCATTATCACTAAATTGTTGACAACTTAAGAAACAAACAATTCCACAGGATAATAGCATGATCAAATGACCCAAAAAAATTATTTGTGATAGTCATGACTGGTGTTGGGGGGGGCAAGGTGTGTAAAAGTTAAAAGCAACAGAAGTTTTGCATTCTCATTCGTACGTATGAAATGACTCCCAACAAATGCTACTCCACTCCAACAAAATAATATTTTATGCTTCAAATATAGAGGCATAGAGGACCTGCTTGGCATTTTCATGATCTATGTAATTTTATACCTCATCTCAAGAGGTTTTTTCCACCTGTCAGTCACATAAGCTTTCTACTTTTACTTCCATATAGTGTACTACACATTTGTGGAAACAATAGTGAAATAAAAAAAAATGATACGTCAAAGTTTTGGATGAAAATTTAGAAGGAACCTCTAGTACAAGCAATGTATAACTAACCATTAGAGCAGAAGACATTACAAGCCAAAAAAAGTCCTATGGTAGGAAAAGTACACTTTATTATTCAATATCTACAATTTTTCAAATATCATGTCTTCGTGGTCCACACAGTTGTCATGCTTGAGTAATTAACAGTCATCACGTCGTATAAAGAAAGAGACTAAACTAATGAATTGCATAGTTGAGTTTAGTAAGCAACGATATGCCATCTATGAATGAAAGACAAAAATAATCAAGAGGGAACTTTTGTTACAACAATGCATGTTGCGGATGCAGTTATACATGACATTTTCTAATCCCCCTTTGCCATCCATTTCTCCTAGCCCAAGATGAACATAATCAATACCTTGTAATTCACAGGTATCCCATTGGACAGACGGCACTGAATGATACCAGTTTCCTTGTCAAATATTTTTGTCACATTCAGTTCTTGATGTAGAGGGATAAAAGATGGTATACAGTGCAACTTCAGCTGCTCCAGTTGAGATGAAGATATCAATTCTTTAGGGACCTCAAGCTGCAGACACAAGAAATACATGAGTTTAGCAATGATGTAGTGAGAAATAGAACTACAAAGCTCACATGGTGTCAGGCACCCATAACTTCTCTATTCCAGGAAGATGACAAAAACAGGTTTTGAAGAAAAATTTTAGAACTTCAGGTTAATACTGGTCATGGAATGCAATCTTGGCGAGATCTCAGTTTCGGGCGGCTTTCCAAGAAACGGAACCCCCGAAATTGGGCGGTTTCGGCTTTCAAATGACGGGGTGCGCTTATAAGCGGGAAGGCAGGGCGGGTCCCGACTCGAGACCAAACCCGCTCCGGATCCCCTTTACACAAAATCCTGCGACCCCGTCTCCCCTCCCCACCCTCCCCAACCCCAAACCCTTCGCCCCAATCCCCAATGCCCCCTTCCTCTTTGACCTCTCCTAGGGTTTGCACCAAGGCTCGATGCGAACACCGTCGTCGAGCAGTGTTCGCCGCCGGCCGTAGCCGCCATTGTGAAGGGCGTCTGCCATCGCAGCCGTGTTCGCCGTTCACCATCATCAAGGACCTCTGAGCTCATCCACGACCTCCTCTTCGCCGGCGGCCGTGTGGTAACCCCTCTCTCTCTATCTGTATGTCTCTCTCCTACTCCCTCTCTCCTCTGCTCTCTCCCCAACCCCTTCTATCTCTCTCCCCCGTCCCTCCTTCCCCCCCTCTCTCTCTCTATATAAGACAGAATCGGATAGTGGGAGAGTGACTCTCTCTCTGTCTCTCTCCTGCCACCCTCTCTCTATACCTCTCTTATGTCTCCCCCACCCCCTTGTATCGCTGTCCCCCGTCCCTCCTCTCTCTCTCTCTCTGTTTGAGAGAGCCGAGAGACAACTCTCTCTCTCTCTCTCCTGCCCTACCCCGTCTCTCCATCTCTCTCTCCCCCACCCCCTCTCACTCCACTGCTTACCCCCTCTCTCCCCTACCCAGTCTCCCCCACTCCCTGCTCACTCTTTCTCTCTCTCTCTGCCTCTCAGTCTCTTTGTCCCCCGCCCCCTACTTTCTATCTTAGTCTCTCTGTCCCTCAACCCCTGCTCTCTCTCTCCCTGTCCTGCCCGAGAGGTTGTCTTAGTTTTAGTTTTTCATGTTAATATTTTTTTGTGTCAATTGTCTTAATTTAATTTGTCAAAGTTGCTGATCAATGTGGCAATCGTGTGAAAATAGTGAATTATTGAAGAAGAGTTGTTTGAATTTCAGAAGGTATAATTTTAGATCCATCGAAGTATCTTTTAATATGATATGATCGAGAGATTATGTTGTTTGAATTTTTTATTTAATTATTAATTATTATTTGTGTTTCACTTCTATCAGAAACATGTCTTCTCAAGATAGAGGTTGGCAATAGGATTTTCTCTCTAGCCTTTTTTAGAGAGAGAACTCTGGGGTTCCTAGGGGGTCCAATGTGGCGGTCTAGCTTCCCATAGGGGAGCGGTGCCTATTGTCGATCTTCCCGCCACTGGCAAGGTCAGTGGGATTGGGCGTTCTTGGCTGGGGTGTGTTGAATAAGACGGGAGTTGGGGGTTCGGGCATCAGGTCTCGCCTAGGCGGGGTTCTGTCGAGACCTGCGGATGGTAGCAGAGGCCCTCCAACATGCTTCCGTTGTGGCTAGAGGGGCCACATAAGGTGTTTTTGCAGTGTCGGCATTCCGGGCTTAGGCGTCTTGAAGGTTGGTGGCCTTGGGGGTCATCTATTCACCGACGACGTCCAGGGGCCCCTGCCTCGGTCCGGTCAACAGAGCAAGCAGTGCGCTGACGTAGGCAAGCTCTCAGCGTACATTCTGCAAGGCCAGTTTGGATGGTTGCAGAGATGCCTTTGTGCCTCCGTGGTGGAAGGGTCGGTGGAGGCGCCGGTCGTCCGGTGGAGGTTGCAGGAGGCGACTGGGAGGTCTCTCAGGTGTCCTACTCCTTTTTGGTGGTAAAGCAGGAGGCTACTGTGGATCGGTTGGCTGTGACTGGCCTGCGAGCGTCCGATGATGCTATCCTCCGCCTCCTCTAGTGGTTGCCGATGTGAGGCACCTTTCCTAACCTGCCAAGGAAACGCTTCGAACTCATTATTGAGGGAATTCCCATTTTCCTCTGTGATGAGGAAGGCGTGTCCATTGTTAGCAGCTTTGGAAAGGTGGAGCCAGGATCCTTGCGCTTCTATCTGACGGGGTCCAGAACTGAAGTGGCGATGGCAATCTAGGTAGCGTCGCCGTCGGCCATCCCGGCAGTGGTGTCCGTCAACCTCGCTGGCGAAGAAGTGGTCTTGGGACTGTGGCTAGAGCAGGAATTGCAGGGCCCGCCACCTCCATTAGGGCATCCTCCCCCTCGTCCAGAGGTAGGAGATGTACAGCCGAAAGAGAGAGACACAGGCGTTTCAAATTTGAGCTGGCCCGACACGTCTATAGTTCTGGCTCGCAGGTCACCTCCAGTTGCAGCTGAACCGGCTCAGAGGAGGCGGATAGGGTCGGTAGTAGGTGGAGTGGGTACGGAGTCCGAGTCTGTGATTGGGACCCGTGACTTACCCGACAGGTGTATTGGGTATGGTGGAACCGCTAAGCTCGATCTCTCCCGCTCGATCTCTGTTTCTTCATCACTGTTTACTCCGGTCGTCTCTCCGCTGGACCTGTCTACCTCGCTGATGCCAGCCTCCCTCCTGTAGGTTGTTGGCGGATTCCGCTTGAGGTCCGACATCCCCCCTCTCGTGCTGCCTTGGCCTGGGGACTGCTAGCAAGTTTTTCGGCCCTACGCAAGATCAAGGAAGGGGAAGGAACCTATCTCGATGCCCCTCTTGTATGAACTGGAGCTTGTAGGGGGGGCGTTGGAGGACCCGATTTCCCTGCTCCAGCCGGGGCCCCTACTCTGGCCTCTGACAGACTTTTCTCCCCCACCACCGGCTGGCCGTCCTGGTGGGGGTGCCGCCTTGTGACAACGGTCGCGAACAAACATGGCAGAGGGGTTTCTCAAGTTGTAGAGAAGTCTTCTAAGGAGCTCTCTTCCTTGCTACTCTTACCCCCAATAGAGGAGGCTATCTAGGAGGGGTTTGTGGCAATTTGCAGGTGGGGTCGGAGGAGGAAGTGAGTGGTAGAAGGGGAGATCAACTTGCGGTGGGGGAGGCTCTCAGGGGTACAACCAGGGTGAGGATAAGAGGAAGTGAGGGAGAGGTTGAGGGCTGCTGAAAAAGTTTAGACTGATATATTGTGAGAGGAGAGGTTGAGGGCTGCTGAAAAAGTTTCGACTGATATATTGTGAGAGGTGACAGATTCCGTGGGGATCTCCTTTGAGGCTGCATAGAAGGATTTGAGGGGGGCCTATTCCAGAATTAACAGGAGATGTGGCGCAAGTATCTAGGCCCGGGGGGGGGGGGTCGCAGTCGAGGAGGGTATAGTGCGAGGAGGAGAGGGACATCCCAAGTTCCCAGCGAGGATAGTCTCATGGAATGTGAGGGGGTTAGGGGGAGTGGAGAAGAGGAGGGTGGTGAGGGAACTGATTAGGAGGTGCAAAATTGATATTCTGTGCATTCAGGAGACTAAGTGTGAGGGGGATGGTTTTCCTCTCTTGAGAGAGATTGGAGGGGCCTGCCTTTCCATGGGGGTCGCCTCCCCGATAGTGGGAAAGTCCGGGGGCATTATGATCCTATGGAATCCATATGAGGTGGAGGAGGTGATGTAGGATAAAGAGGCTGATAGATGGGCCATCTCATTGCACTTCAAGAACATCAAGGATGGCTTCTCTTGGAACTTTAGTGGGGTGTATGGCCCTCAATCTAGAGAGAAGCAGCTGTTGTGGGAGGACTTGCTTCGACACCACCTTTCTTCTGGTCGGCCTTTGTGTGTTGGAGGTAATTTTAATGCGATGGCGGCCCCGTGGGAGCGGACAGGAGATGGTACACATGCCGGTGACATGGAGGACTTCTCTGACTTCATCCAGGAGGCAGTTCTGGTGGATATTGGCATGGACCCTGGTTGTTTCACTTGGTCCAACTTGAAAGCAAATGCTTCGTGCTCTGGGCTTGACAGATTTCTGGTTTCAGTTGACCGGGAAGATCACCTTCCTCATGCACAGGTGGTAGCTCTAGCGAGATCTACTTTTGACCGCAAGCCCATCCTTTTGAAGACTAGTCGAGCTTATTAAAGGAGATTCAATTTCAGATTTGAGCAATTCTGGTTTAGAGAGGTTGACTTTATGGAGACTGTCACAGGTGCCTGGTATGCTCAGACGACGGCTCCCTCTGCTATGGCTACTTTGGTGAGAAGGCTAAGGCATACTGCACAGGTTCTTCGGGCTTGGGGAGCAAATAAAACCCTTCTTGGGAGGCTAGCGAAAGATAAGATTCTTCAACTGATCGAGGGTCTAGATTGTTAGGAGGACGCAAGCCTTATGGATGATGAAGACAGGAGACTCAAAGATTCACTAAAGGAGCAATTCGATGAAATTTTATCTAGAGAGATCTACTGGAGATAGAGATCGAGGGGCAAATGGATTAAAGAGGGGGACATGAACACAGCTTACTTCCAGCGTATTGCTTCTGGGAGGAGGGGGGTCAACTCCATCTCTTGCATCAAGGTGGGGGAGCTCTCCTTCTCCGCAGATGAGAAGATTAAGGACTAGGCGATAGATTTCTATTCCAGATTGTTCACCAAGGACGTGTTCAGTATACCGAGGATTACAACCGATCTTCTCCCCCGCCTCTCCCCTGAGGAGAGGGATGCTATCTCTTTGCCCTTCTCGGAGGTGGAGGTCCACCAGGCGATCTTCTCCCTTGTAGGTGATAAATCCCTCAATCTGAATGGCTTCCCTCTGGCCTTCTTTCAGAAATGATGGGAGGTCATCAAGGATGATCTTTTGGCAGCGGTGAGGGAGTTTCAGGAGGGGAGGGAGCACTTGAGGCGGATCAATAAAACCCTCTTGGTGCTCATTCCCAAGAAGACGGGTGTAGAATTTTGGGACTTTAGGCCTATTAGTTTGCTGAATGGTACTTGCAAGATCATCACCAAAGTGCTTGCAAGGAGGTTGGTCTCTATAATGGATAGGTTGGTCAGTCACTTCCAGGGAGCTTTTATCAAGGGAAAGTACATTTTGGATAACTTTTTGGTGGCACATGAGTGTTTATTTGCTTTGAAGAGTCAGAGGAGGAAAGGGATGGTTCTAAAGCTGGACTTTGAGAAGACGTATGACAGGGTTAATTGGCAGTGTCTCTTTGATGTTCTGGACATGATGGGCTTTAGAGGCAAGTGGATTGGCTGGGTCAGGGCATGTATCTCCTTAGCTACCTTTGTGGTCCTCATTAATGGCAGGCCAACCTCTTCTTTCCACAGCAGTAGGGGCCTTCGACAGGGGGGCCCGATGTCTTCTCTCCTCTTTGTGCTTGTAGCTAGTGTTCTGAGCAGGCCGTGGTAAAGAGCCGAGGCTAATGGCTTGATTAGAGGTTTTCAGGTGGTCAGTGGTGGCCCTACTCTTACTTGCAGTATGCGGATGATACCATCTTGTTCCTTAAAGAGGGTGAGCAACATTCTTTCATGACGAGGCTCTCGCTGGAACTTTTGGAAGAGGTCACTGGGTTGAAGTTAACTTCAACAAGAGCCTTCTTGTTGGGGTGAACTTGACGGATAGGGCCCTTCAAGGGGCGGCCAGCTTGTTGGGATGCAAGTTGGGTGAATTCCCAATCTCCTACTTGGGTCTTCCTCTTACCCCAGATTCTATTCGGTGTGCTGACTGGCTGCCCAACATTGAGAGGTACAGGACCAAGTTGGCTGGTGGAAGGCTAGAACACTTTCTTATGAGGGCAGATTGGTTCTGTGTGCATCGGTGCTGGATACTCTCCCTACTTATTTTCTTTCCATGTTCCAGATTCCAAAGACCGTGGCGAAAAAGATCAACTCTATTTAGTGCAGGTTCTTTTGGTATGAAAGTGGGGGGGTGCAGAGGTTGTCATAATATGGCATGGGGTAGACTGGCCAGAAGGAAGGAGCAGGGTGGGCTGGGGATCAAGAATGTAAGGGACTTCAACTTGGCACTCTTATGTAAGTGGCTATGGAGGTTGAGGTGTGGAGAGGAAGGGTTGTGGGTGCAAGTGATCAGGCAGAGGTAGTTCGATAGGAGGAGTTTAGGACTTGACTCCTACTCCCCTTCATAGGACTTCTTCCCTTTGGCAGAATATCTTCCTTTGCAGGGATGTTATCATTTCCGACATCCGGGTCCGTCTACGGAAAGACGATAAGAGTCTTTTCTGGAAGGACAGATGGTGCTGAGACTTCCCATTGGAGGCCTTGTTCCCTAGCCTCTTTGTAGTTGCAGCCCCACAAAGTAGTGTCTCCAACTTTTAATTCCAGCTTGTCGGGAGGGGACTGGGCACCGACTTTCAGGAGGGACTTGAGGCACGAAGAGTTGTTGCAACTTCAGGACCTTCTTTCCTTCCTCATACCCTTTCATCCTCTACCTCACAATGAGGATTACAGTCAGATCTGCGTATGGCATCATTTCAGATGGAGGGGTTGGCCATAGCCTACATAACCAGGTGCGGAGACCAAAGAGCCCGTTGAAGGTCAAGCTCCTGATTTGGAGGATCTCTCATGGGAGACTACTAACTCAAGACAGGTTGTGCCGATTCTTGCTAGACATTCAGCCAACCTACTGTCTTTGTGGGAGGGATGACGAGACCCTGGACCACCTGTTTGTAGACTGTTCCTACTCACAGGGGGTGTGGAGAGAGATTGCTAGGTGGACCCGCTGCATCATCGGCCTACACACTGACGTTCATCACCTGTTGGCACTTTGGGGAAGACTGTGGCCCATCAGGAGCGACATGATGGTGTGGTGGCTCATCCTTCATACAACTCTGTGGACGATGTGGGGGGAGTGGAACTTTCGGATCTTTAGGAGGGAGTCTCGTGTCGAGGACACTCTTGTTTCTTTTGTTTGTGATAGAGTAAGGGAATGGGCTACTATTCTGTCTAATGTGAATTCCCTTACTTCTCTTTCTAGCTATCTGGGGGGCTAGGTTGGTCTACACTGCCTTTGTACGGCCTTCTCTTGTATAGATTTTTTGGGGTGCGACAACCTTTTACTTGTATACACTCTTTTAATTTTATACAATAGTCATACTATCCACTTTCAAAAAAAGATATAGGCTGGCAATATGAGAAGGCCAAAGGAAAGGGGTCGCAATGTAATTTTTGTGGGAAGGTAATGAAGGCAGATGATGTTACAAGATTAAGGAATGTAACCAAGTGTTCGAGTTGTCCACTTGAAATTTGAAAAGAATTGAAAGAATCTAAACAACAGAAGGGAAATGAAGCTAGGGAGCTTAAGGCATAAGAAGGGATGATGATGATGATAGCAAGTCTGATGATTGTGAAGAAGTATCAGAAGCTCAAAGGTAGAGAGAAATTGCAAAGTCCTCGGAAGAATGTAGATGGTGAGAGGATGACATGGAACGTAGGGAGGCTCACATTCAAGAGACCGGAGTTGGTACTAGTGGAACTGGTAAGAAATCAAAACAAGGCGTAACTGATTTTATGCATTGTAGTTCGAGTATGAGGATTGTTGAGCCACAAACGGAGTATAGAAAATACAGATCTGATGATGCCAAGCAACAAAGAATACAACAAATGTTGAGTAAGGGAACATTGATAGAGTCCCTTGGAAAGATGGTATCAATTTTTTTTATTTTTAATCATATTCCAGCCAATGTTGTAGGGGACCATCATTTCAAAAATATGATAACTGAAGTTCAACAACTTAGTCGTGGAGTACTTCCACCCACCCCTAAGACAATCTTAGAAAAATATCTTGATGAATTGGTTCTTGAAATGGAAGTTGAAATTGAGAAGTTGGAACCACATTGGGATGCACATGGGTGCTCTCTTTTATGTGATGGGTGGACATGAGCTACAAGAATATTCATCATTAATTTCATAGTGTACAATGCAAGTTGTGTTATTTTTCTAGACTCTGTTGATGGCACAGGAAAGGAGAAAAATCATGAACACATAATGAAGTTGATGGAGGATAAGATTAAAGAAATTGGAAAGGGAAGTGTTGTACAGATTGTTATAAATAATGCCAGTAGCCACAAGAAAGTAGGTAAATTATTATGTAATAAGTACCTCTTTTTTGGACTCCTTGCATTGCACATTATATTGATTTGATGTTTGTAGCTGTGGCAAAGCACAACATGGTGAAGAAGGTTGTGGATATGGACATAATTGTCACAACATTTATATATAATAAAGCTTGGGTTGTAGATCGAGTGCGAAAAACTTGTGGTCGAGATTTAGGTCAACCTGGTTCGCAACAAATTATCTTGTCCTTTAAAGCTTGACGTGGGAGAAAGATAGCCTACGAACTTTTTTCCTTAGATCAGAATGGTCCAATCCTGATTATAGCATCAGCCCATTGGGAAAGAATTTAGAACAATTATAAGCACTTCTATGTTTTGGGATTATGCAAGAGATGCAATAAAAATCATGAAGCCAATATATCAACTTTTGAGAGTTATGGATACTGAGAGATCCGAGTATGGATTCAGATTACCATTCTATGGTCATTACTAAGGAAGCCATCAAGATATCTTCTCCAAGAAATTTTGCTTAGGTACAAAAAACTATTGATGAGAGATGGCTCAAATCTATGAATGCACCTATCTACAAGACTTGTAAATAACTTTACGGTTTTAATAGTTCTCATCCTTCAATTTATTATTATTTTTAAAAGATATAAATGTGATTAACATATTTTCTTAATCACAAGTACCAATATAAGCAAAATTTGGGGGATGATCAGACATTGATCAAGACTATGCATGAAGTATATGAGAAATTACTTGCTAAATCTAAAGGGAGAGCACACAAGTTGTTAACATCAAGATCATATATTTTTTTAATACTTGAGATATTTATTATGTTTATCTTGAGAGATTGTCAAGTTTAGAGATGCGGTAGCCTCTTTCGGGACTAGATTGCTATAGCAAGTGGGAAAGTAAGTGGCCAGGTTGGTAGTGATGGATTTGATGGATTTTATTGAAATTATTTTTTAACAAAGATTATTACTTATTAGACTAATTAATCTTCAGGGGCGACTTTGATAACAGAATAAGGGGTGAATAGGATGAGTTATTCCGCCTACTCGCCCTTAACCGAATTTGGTAGCAGGGTTAAGTTATCTGAGGTGGGTTAGGATTAAGACCTTTATTCTAGGAATAACTCATTCTACCATTTCACATGGAATGAGTTATTTCCATGATAAGAGTAAGTTATCAAACTCAAAAAGAGAAAACCCAAGGAATAACTCACCCAGACCCACCTATAATAATTTATCCTAATCTGTTATCAAAGTGGCCCCAGGTGAATGGTGGAAGACATATGGAGCAAATGTTCCCTCACTTAGGCAAATTGCAGTTTGAGTCAAGGATGGCAGTATCGGCTGAAATTGATACGTTTCGGCCGAAACGTATCGGTTTCGGTCCATACCGAAACGATTTCGGACTTGCTCACTGTAGCAAGTTCGAAACTTACAAAACATTTAATGATTTCGGGCGAAACCGGTACATGGTTTCGGGCGAAACCGGTATATGGTTTCGGGCAAAACCAATACCAGTTTCGCCCGAAACTTACTCGTTTCGGCCCGAAACCGGACGTGAACTCTCCTCTTAAGGGGAGTTCACTTTTGTTCTCCCTCAGATCCCCCTTTTGTTCTCCCTCAGATTCTCAGATCTGAGGGAGAAGTGTCTTGCTGCAACACCCTTGCAGCAGGTGGAGCCTCCTCCAGGGGGAGGGATTTGCTGCCGCCGTCGCCATTTCTTGGAGTCCGCAGCGTGTAGCCCCAGCCAAAGACTTTTCTTACTGTAGATTCCTAATAGATCTAGTAAGTTTTTATTTTTTTTGTTGGTTTGATAGTTTTTTTGTTGTAGGTAAGGTTCTCTTCAATATATTAATTTTCATATGTGAAATATGTTAAAACTCCAAATTAAGCCCTAATTAACTATTTAAATTTAGAGCTTTTGTCTAATTAGATTTAATTAGGGTTAATTGAAGTTCAATTAAACTTCATTGAATAATTTAGAGTGAGAGCATGCTGCTAATTGCACTTAATGAAGGGTGATTAGAGAACTCAAAATTAAACCATAATTAACTATTTAAATTTAGGGCTTTTGTCTAAGTAGGTTTAATTAGAGTCGATTGAAGCTCAATTAAGCTTCATTAAATAATTTAGGGTGGGAGCATGCTGTTAATTGCATTTAATGAAGGATAATTAGGGTAAAACTCTAAATTAAGCCCTAATTAACTATTTAAATTTGGGACTTTTGTCTAATTAGATTTAGTTAGGGTCAATTGAAACTCAATTAAACTTCATTGAATAATTTAGGACAGGAGCATGTTGTAAATTATATTTAATGATAGGTGATTAGGGTAAAACTCTAAATTAAGCCCTAATTAACTATTTATTTGGGGCTATTGTCTAATTAAGATTAGTTAGGATCAATTGAAGCTCAATTAAGCTTCATTGAATAATTTAGGACGAGAGCATGTTGCTAATTGCATTTAATGAAGGGTGATTAAGCTAAAACTCCAAATTAAGCCCTAATTAACTGTTTAAATTTGGGGCTGTTGTAATTATCTCAATTCAGCATAATTTGAAGCTCAATTATGCTTCATTGCATTTTTTCATTGTAGTTACAACCATTTGTTTTTGACTGTTTTAATGCAACATCATTCCTAGACGTGAATAAGGTCAGGAGCAACAAAGGCAGGAGGATCCGGGGTGGGCCCACCTCTCCTTAGTTGATGCTGGGAGAAGAAAAGTGAAATGCAATTATTATGGTAAGGAGATACATGGCGGAATTACTAGAAGAAAGTAACATTTGGCAGGGATAAGAGGAGATGTCAAATAATGTAACAGATGTCCTCGAGAGGTCCGAGAAAAAATGCGCTAGTGCCTTCTGGGCAAAAAAGAGAGGATGCAAAAAAGGGCTGAAGATCAGGCTGAAATTGTTGAGAAGATTTCGGGCAGAAGGGGAAAGAGGGATGATGATGATGAGGAAGACACTGAGGATTTAGATCTAGAGCTGACTGAAGCAATAGAGCGTGAACAAGCCGCTCGAAGGAAAGGAAAAGTACCAATAGGTTCAGGGACATACTCCAGTACAACCGGTGTAGCATGAGCTACACGACGTCCTGACACTGGTGCAACCCCGCAGAGAGGAGGCCCCATGGACAACTATCTGCACAGAAGGCAAAGTGCTACACAACCAAAAATCAAGCAAGCATTGAGAGGGGTAAAAAAATCAACATAAATTGCAGGGCATGCATTTAAAAGTATTTGCAAATGATTTTTCTATGCAGGTGTCCCAACACATGCAGCTGAATCAAAATATTTCCAACCTATGCTAGATGTCATAGCAAATGTTGGCCCTAACTTGAAGGCCCCGTCACATCAAGACATATACGGGCGTGGCCTTGAGGGAGAGGTTGAGGAGCTCCATCAGTGAGTTGAAGGCTTCAAGCATATCTAAATGGAGAGAGGATGCACCATCATGCGTGATGGCTAGACTGGTACCACGAAGAAGTCCATGATTAACTTTCTGGTTTATTGCATCGAAGGTACAATATTTGTTAAATCTGTAGATGCATCAAATTATGAAAAAAATACAAATTATTTGTTTCATTTGATAGATAAGATGGTAGACCAAATTGGAGAGGACAATGTTGTGCAAGTAGTCACTGATAATAAAGCTAGTTATAAGGGTGCAGGGAAGAAGTTGATGCAGAAGCGTAGGCATTTATATTGGCTCCCATGTGTAGCACATTGTCTGGATTTGATACTTGAAGACATTGGGAAGGAAAAAAATGTGAAGAAGACAATTGAGAGGGCACAAAAAATCACCCAGTATATTTATGGCCATCCTAGGATATTGAACATGTTCAGGGAGGATGCAAGTAGGGGGCGAGATATCATCCGTGCAGGGTCAACCAGATTTGCTTCGAATTTCATTTCTTTGGAATCTTTGCACAGGTATAAGAATGAGCTCAATTCTTTCTACTTTATCCTTATAGATATCATTCGTATTTGATTCGAATTTCATTTCTTTGGAATCTTTGCACATGTATAAAAATGAGCTGAAAGCTTTCATGTACCACAATGCCCTGCAGGAATACATAGGCAAATATAATGTTGATGCTCAGATGGATTATTTGGATGTCTGCTACATCGTGGAGGACAACAAATTCTGGGGCAAGGTTTCACATTACATGAAAGTAGTCACACCCCTCGTGAAGGTCCTAAGAATGGTAGATGGCGATGAGAAGAATGATATAGGATATCTGTACGAGGCCATGGACCGTGCCAAATTAGAGTTGCAGAATTTCCTTCCCATACAATATACAAAGTGGTGGAAAATTATTAACCACAGATTGGACAACACATTACACCATCACTTGCATGCAGCTAGTGAGTGATTAATTGTATTGATACAAAGTTCATTGTTCTTTAGGTTAATTTATATCTAACATTTAGTTAACTATACACAAATACATGTTATTTTCTTGACCCTCGATTTATGTACAATGTCAATGCAAATGTTGATGGCGAGGTGCTTCAAAGCACTTTAAAAATCATTGGTCGTTTATCGAGGACACCAGAAAAGAGACTTCAGGCCGAAATAGAAGTTGGCCTTTATTGATTTTATCAATAAGACGTATAAAATTTACTTAAGTAGTTATGCTAATCTATTACTTTATCTTTATAGATGAACAATTATATAATGAGGACTGGGACATATTCTAACTTCCAATTGCAATACGCTGTGGGAAGAGTGAGCCCAGGTATACTAAATCTTTGTGCTTAAATTGAGTCAATATGTATTAGCATATCATGAAGAATTGATCTTTATTTACATCTTATATTTATTTGTTTATGGTTGGTGGAACAACTGACCGGTGGATAATGGTGAACAACTGAGATGTGGGCAGTAATGCATTGGCTTTCATTGCAATTAGAGTGCTCAGTCAAACAACATCAGGAAGCAAATGTGAAAGAAATTGAACACGTTCAGCCTTATACACTCAAAGGTTCGCAATCGGCTAAAGGCTGAACGATTAGAAAAATTGGTTTACTGCCACTACAATATGAGACTGAGAATAAAGAACATGAAGTTGAGACAACAGCTGCAGGACAAACGTGTCGCAGAGGATACAACTCTAGAAATTGATGTGGACGCATTATTTGATGATGACAATCCCTTGCAGTCTTGGGTTGAGGTACGAGAGCAGGTTGATGAGCTCGTTTTTGATATTGACGATAGAATATGGACAGAGGACATATCAGATGAAGATGAGCCAAGAGATCTAGAATTCAGAAGACCAACAAAGAGGGCCAGAGAGACTCATGCGCACCAGAGAAAGGACCCAACTTTGTTTGTTCATGACACTGAGCAGCAACCTGAGTTTGAGCTAGCTAGACACTCAGAATCAGATAGCAGGCCAATCACTCCTAGAATGGTCAACCCACCTCCATCCTTAAGAAGAAGTACATTAGTGCATGAGCTAACTGAGAGGACTAGTATTGCTGCTCGAGAGGACTCGACAATTGAGTAGTTAAAGCAAATTTATGTGAGGCACACGCCAAGGGAAAAAGGATCCTCTCAAAGATAAATGAAATGATCACATCAAAAGAGAAAAAAATATCCCCAAAGGCTAAAAGGCGATTGGTTTCTTATAGTTCTGATGATGATGATGATGATCCCAATGCAGCTGTAGGTGCTACTACTGGCAGTGGCACATATGCACCTACTTCCTCCTTCCACGCTGACACAGGCAGAGGATACAATCATAGTGAAGGAGGATATGATTCACAGAGCCAATATGGGCATCCATCAGGTTATGGAGGTGGACAACAGGAAGCAGTCATGTATGGGTCGGGTCATCAACCAGAATTTCAATTCCATCCAGTAGCAGTTAAGGGTCAACATCCTCTTCTCATCCTCAAGGTTCTGCTTCTTATGCTGATTCTGGATTCTAATCAAGCCAACAACCTTACACTCCAAGAGGGATCCAAAGAGAGATGCAGGACTTGGCTACATCATTGTTTGATTACAGTGAATATACAGAATACATGCAACTTTTTTATGGGTATCAACATCAGAAGCCGGACGATGAGGGAGAAGGTTCTTCTAACTATTATCTATATTAGTGCATCATCATTTGGATAAGGATCATTTAATTTCTGTAACATTTACTGTGTCTAATTAGGTTTATTGTACTGCTTGAACTTACTTCATGCTTAATATGTACTCAAGAATATTACTTTAACATGTCCAATGCCTACTGCATGTTTATTGCACTTAATCCTATTTCTTTAAAGTCAAATACATGTCTAATGATTTTTTTCTGATTTTTATCTGATTATTTATATTTATCTGATTTTTTTTCAAATTTTTCAAATTTTTCCTTTTTTTGAATGTTTTGAACCGGTTTCAGCCGAAACCGGTACGTTTCGGTTTTGGTCCCGGCTGAAACCGATACCGAAATCGGCACTGCCATCCTTGGTTCGGGTCTTATCACAAATTGTATCAGCCTCACCTTGTGAAAGGAATTGGAGCACATTTACCTTGATAGATACGAAGCCTAGACATAGGTTATCGTATATAAAAGTTGAAGAAGCTCGTGTATTGTCATTATAATATGAAGTTGAAGAAAGAGAATGGAGGTTGAGTGTGGACGTGGAGGTAATCCCGAGGATGATCCACTTGACTATTTCGACAGGTTGGATGCAAATGAGATGGATGATCGGGAGCAGAATGGATTGCTTCCAACACTTTAGAAGAAGGTGGTTGGCCATGTGAAGAAATATCAAATGCAGCACGAGAGGCAGGAGTTGATGTAGATGTCGTGACACAACAAATTGTTGATTCATCTTCAGAGGCTGCTCATCACCATGACACTAATCCTCCTTCAGATATGGATATCTCTCATCATGATGATGATGATGATAAAAGTGATAAAGGAGATGATGGTGATAGAGGTGAGATAGGTGAAAATGGAGGTGGGATAGTTGGAGATGAAGGTGTTGGTCACATGAGTCTATTCACAAGAAAAGATCATTTCACTCATGCTACTCATGAAGATCATGGATCTCGGCCGAGATATGGAGGATATCGAAGTTATCAACGCAGAAAGAATGATAAGGCACATTAAGACATCAAAGACTATCTGATGATGAAGAACAAGATCTTTCCCATACTTTCACTTCTATGGATCTCTCATCTAGACAAGCATATGGAGGCCACCAACACCAAGATTTATCAAGTTCATCTTATGGCTATGGATATGGGCATACAACACATAAGTCATCAAGTTCATCATATGGATATGCATCATACACTACTCCATATGGATATCCATATCCTGTCCTACTTCTTGTACCTGTCCCTACAGTGACATATTCTTATCCCCTCTATCCACGCATTGGTGTGTTGGTTCACATATCTATTCAGGATTATGATAGATATGTGAGGGAATATATGCAGATGTATGAACAAAAGATGACATGGGAGCAATATTGTGCTTATGTTCAGAATTATTACTTTAGACAATATGAGAGTGCAGAAATTGAGGCACACAGCTCTTCTTTTTCCTATTGATGATTTTTGATGTATTCTTCTATTTGTGATTCATGTACCATTTTATGTCTCTTTTTTGTGTTACTTTTGATGTATATTGACATCGACGCATATGAATGGATTTAAAATTGTTACTATTACTCTTTATTTTATAAAATTGAATTGTCAATTAGAAAAATATGTTTGTGAAATTGAGTGATCAGTAGAAAAAATAGGATTTTCTTAGAAATAGGCTATATATATGAAAAAATGTTCCAAAATCTCCGAACCCAATCTCCCGAGATTTTTCCGAGATCTATCCGAGATCTCTCTCTTCCGCCTTTCGAGACGGAACCGATATCCAAGACAGAGAACCATGATACTGGTTCAGGAAGGAAATTGCGAAAAATTGTGATACTGCTTGTAGTTATCAAAGGTAGCTGAGTCGCTCGCCTAGGCGATGAGGTGAGGTGAGGCACACATAACTCACCTCACTTCGACCCAGCTCGCCCATAGTTTAAAAGGTCTTGAGGCAGTTGTGAGGCGCTTTCTGTAAGCCTCATAAGGCGGTAAGTCTTAAGACACAACGAGACGTAAGCCTTAATAGAGAAGCAAATAATCTTAAAACCATAAAAATGCTAAAAACAATAGTGATTTTCATGTGTTAATGCTATATCAACTCAATGATAAATTCATGTTATTTCAAAAGCACTAAATTATGAGCTAGCTGTCTAGTGCAATTGGTTCGTCACCCTTCCCCATATGGGGGAAGGCCCGAGTTCGAACTCGATTATCCCCTCTCTGTTAAAAAAAAAAAGTACCTACCAAGAAAAAAAGTTTTGACTTATGTTTTAAGGACAACAAAAGAAACGTAAATCTTGGGAGTACCCTATAACATCTCATTACATCATCTTCTCAAGTGATGATGCACACGTCTCAATTAAATACCTTGAGACGGTGAAGGCGGTGAGGCGTACCACCTCAATCAAAAAAAGGCGTAAGCCTCAAGTAAAAGACATGAGACAGATGCCTCAAGGTATTTTTCTAGTGCCTCACCTTGAGGCTTAAGCCTTAGTGCCTTGAGGCGCCGCCTTTTTAAACAATGAACTCGCCTAGGCAACCTTGCTATGGCTGCAGGCACCTTTGGGCCAAAGCCCACAGGTCGATCCGCGATACAAGGCCGACTCCATGTGAATTTGATAGATTCTTAAGTTATTTAATAATACTATTGATTTTATATATGTGTTGTTAACATAGTTAATGATATATATTATATATATGATCTATTTAATATATTTAAAAAATGTCACCCCAAATGCCATGGCCATCACCTAGGCGTTTGAGACTAAGGCGACCCTTGATCACCTCAGGTGCCTCTTGCCTCTAATTACATAGATACTGCTTGGCTAACATGAATAGTATTTTTCTTCTTACTCATCTGTGCATTAGACTAAAGCTATTACTGAAAAGGAAATGATAGATCAAGGTGTATCCCACTTCAAAAAAATGTAACATATGTGGCACTTTGAAGTTAAGAATGACAAAGGGAAATTTTGTTGGAAGCAGGTAAACATGATTAAGATCAAGGTTTACAAAACCGGTTCCGGCACTTCAAAAAAATGTAACATATGTGGCACTTTGAAGTTAAGAATGACAAAGGGAAATTTTGTTGGAAGCAGGTAAACCTGATTATACATGATTAAAATCAAGGTTTACAAAACCGGTTCCGGCCCTGGAACCAATCAGGGCTGGTTTTGGTTCCGATTTTGATTCCGGTGTTTCGATGGGATTTTTTTCTTCCCTTTTATATATAAATATATTCAAAGGGAGACATTAAGAGCGCACAACGAGACCCCGCCTTTGTCGACGAAACGACTACTTGACAGTTAGAGGGGATATTCGTGAGTGCGGATTGTCAGGCGATATGGGAGATCGGGTGCTATACGAAATCCCCATCGATCGCAAGCGATTGATGTTTATTTACATCAGATTGAATCTGAACACCTTCATTCATTCGCATTGGCAAGGGGGATAAGATGTCGTAAAGGGGGTAAAGGGGTCTAACGTGGAAGGGATTGCTCGATTGCTACCGAGACAGCTGTCCATGAAAGTGGGAATAAAATGTACACATGAACATGAACATCCACATTTCATTGATAAAAGCCGTGAAAGGCATTACAGAAATACATGAGCTCTTTTTCTAACATGTGCAAGCCACGGGACAACATCGTCGCTAGCGACGATCCCCGAGTCATTGCTTTAGAAGAGACTCGACTGCGCACTTAACATTATCACGAGCAGGATCATATGCTGGGAGGATACCGGCTCTAAATGCAGCACAACTGGTGTTCAGAAACCCAGGTTCTGCCCAGGTTTATCCCTTTTTAGGACACCGGCGTGTCAACATGAATGTGCTTGGCGGACGGCATGCTGGTACGACAGATATGCCATTATATTAAGGCGCAGTTCCATGCTTTGACCAAAGCACATGAAGAGACCGGCAGACGACCACACCTGTAAGAGGAGTGATCGGGATGTAACTGATCCGGAGCAAAACTGGTGTCTGGAAGACAAGGGGTGTCCGGATCATAACTGACCTAGGGCAAAATTGAGATTTAGGCCAGTAATAAGGTGACTGGGATAAAGTAGACATCGGGAGGAATTGTAACCCAAAACATAGTTAAATGTCGAATTTTATATGAAACAATTGAATTTTCCATAGTGACGACGAAAAATGAAGGAGACGGGAAAACAACTGTGTAAATTGGGATAACTGAGTGAGTTAGAGTGGCTAAATTAAAATGACTGTATAAAATGAGACAGTCAAGTCAATTGGAATATAAATCGAGACAATCGAGTCAACTGAGCTATAAACTGAGACAGTCGTCAACTGGGAGTCAACTCAATTGTCGAATCACTTGGGATGGACTGCACTGCAGTGAGATCAACTGGGATGGACTGCAGTGAGACTGAAACAGGCTCAACTAGAATGGTCGAATATCATCAAATGGAGTTAAAGGGATCAAGAGACTGTAACAGAGCATCAACTGGGATATTACCGGCATAGCTTGTTAAAATATAGAAAAAGTTCATGCAGCAGCAGCATCAATACCCTTGTCTCTTTCTTCTTTGAAAAATAAAGTCAAAAGTCAACAACAGCTTTAGTGTGTTCTTTCTGGTTCCGGATCGCTTTGGCTGTTGGGCTTCCACTGGGATTTATAGGAGAGGGATGGGAGAGCCCCTGAGCGCTAGATCCTTTAATTGGTCCAATTTAGACGCTCTCTGACTTGATTGAGCCCAAGCAAAACGGTGAGCGCCCATTTCTTGTCATAAGAAGGCATTGAATGCCTTTACTTTGTCAAAACAAGGCGCTGAGCACCCATAATCGGTCAAGGTAAGGAGGCGCTGAGATGGCTTCTTTTGTCAAAACAAAGGCTGGGGCCGTGTCAAAACAATGGTGTTGGGCGCCTATAATCTGTCAAATTGGAGGCGCTGAGCGCCCTTATTTGCTCCAAATGAAGGCGCTGAACGCGTGGCGGCCAGGGTGATAGTTCTGTCAAAACAAAGGCGTTTAGTGCCCTTATTTCGTCTAAGTATAGCCGCGGCGCCCATCTTTTGGTCAAATCATTAAGGGGAGTGCCTCGTTTTGTCAAATTATAGGAGGTGGGCACCCTCCTTTTGTCAAGTTAAACAGATCTAGCGCCTTGGGCGCTATATATACTCCTTAACCCTTCTCACCATTCACATTGCCTATTGTTCATCGACGTGCTGACTTTGCTTTGACTGGCTTCAAGCCCCCATTGGACTTGGCTGGACTTTACTTTGACTGGTCTTTATTTTAACTAGTCTTTACCTTGACCTTTGATAAATTTGATGGCTATTTTATAACAGTGAGATGGGGCAAAAATATAAAATATTGATAATAATTGTATTATCAACATCCGGTACTTGAAGTTCAAACCGGTTCCCCTCAAATATGGAAATACCTGCACATTAAGTTTATAGAAATTTAAACCCTGATCTCAAGTATATTCAAACTCTAACAGGAGATTTTAAACTCTAAGTCTCTAATCTCACTCATTCTCATTATAGTCATTAAGATTATTGGTTGAATTTGTAAATTAATCCTTTTTTCTTGGGGAAAAAAATCATCTTCCCTTTTTTAAAGGACCGGCCGGTCCAATACTTGAACCAGTTGAACCGGACCGGTCACCTCCGGTACCGGTACAAAACCGGCTGGTACAGTATTGTTGCAACCAAAAAATATCTCTACAATAATCGGGATGAAAAAAATATGTATATATATATATCTCATTCTCAACCCAGCGCGGATAATTATTTCCGTACGATGCAAGGTTGTGAGATTGGCGTAGCGCCGCTCCGTGGAGAATATCCACTCTATTAGGGTTCCATAACCCGATTATCGGTTCAGTCCAATGCGCTTTGCAGCAAGGGAGTGAAGGTAACCCAGGATAAATCCATGGAGACCGTCAGGGTCATATAGTTTTGGGTTCCAACACACACAGAAAATAAGTCTTTCGGCAAGGAAAGAAGAAAATGTGCTATGCACACCTTTTCCGCAGTCCCAACGACGTGTACCGCGTCTTTCGGGATTGAAGAAGTCTCTCTCCCTCGACGGGCGACGCAAAGAAGACAACGAACAAGTGTGGAGAAGTTCCTTTCTCTTCCACGTGGCTGCAGCGGAGTCCAAGGGATAAAAAATCCTCTTTGCAGGGTTATAAGAAGGCGGGAGGACCCACCCGGGGTGGAGGGACCCGCCCGGGGCCAACCTCCCCCGGGCAGGCCCCCCCTCGTGGCCGCGCTGGCCGGCACGGGCGGGGCGGACCCGCCCGGGGCCGACTGACCCAGGGCAGGTCCGCCCGGGGTCGGCCCACCTCGGGCAGGTCCGCCCGAGGTCGGCCCACCAAGGGTAGACCCGCCCGGGGTCCCGCGACCCCGGGCAGGCCTGCCCGGGGTGGTTTCCCCCGACCCCGGGCAGGTCCGCGCGGGCCGGTCCCGAGCCTGCGCGGATTTTTTAAAAAAAAAAGAAAAAAGGGGGGGAGAAAAAGAGACCCGCCCGGGGTGGCTTAGACCCGCCTGGGTTCCACCCACCCCGGGCCGGTCCCTCACCTCCTATAAATACCCCTACGGGGCTCATTTGAAGAGGACGATTTTTGGAGAGAGAAAACAAAGAAGAGACTTGGAGAAAAAAGGATCTTGTTCGTAGTTTGGACTTGTTTGGGGTATGTAACACCCCGAGTCTTGTATTTGGCCCCTATGTAGGTTTTATGTTCGTACCCCACGTGGGTTTTGTATTTACGCCCCTATGTGGGCTTTGTTGTTGACCCCCTACGGGGAATTTGTACTTATGCCCCTATGTGGACCTTGTAATGATGACCCTCCGGGTCTTGTTCTTCTTATGTCTCTAGAGCAACACGGGGAGTTCAAATAGTCATAAAAATGAAATGACTACAATACCCCTCTCGAGGATATTAGAATTGAACGTACTCCCGTCGAGGACGACAACGATATGTACAGTTGACAACTCGTCGACCATGTCTGTAATGGAAATTATAAAAATTAGCAAAGTTGTGCCATGCTGCCCCCGGTGCGTGCCAGTTAAAAAAAATTTGCAAATACACCCCTCCATTAAGGAAAATTGTGTATATGCCATTTCCTTAAGAGTGAAAGATATGTGTATGAATTCTAAAGGCTTCATAGTCCCTCCATACTTGGGAATACCTACGATTTATCTTCTGGCCCCAGTGCCTCATACAAAGCCCCATGCAGGGGACCATACCAAATTACCAAAATGCCCTTCTGGCTCTGGCATGCCTTCATAATCCCCCACGGCTCCTCAAATAGCTCCGAAGCCCGCCAAAACTGCTCCTTGCTTGGCCATTCACCCCCAAACTACGAGACAGTCTCTAGCGAGGTAATATTACCGTAATACCCCTGGGTGTGATAATTACCAAGATACCCCTGGTGTCTAGGTAGTCGACTGGGCGCCATAGGGCGTTGTTGTGTTCCCCGGGCGTACTATCACCTCCAAATACGGCTAGGTATCACCCGGTTCAGCCCGGTCCTGGTCAAATCCTATCCTTCATATGCAGTATGATCACCCAGTGGGAGTCAAAATGCGATGTGAGCTACCTACGCTGAAGTATCCTTAATGAGAACTTTGGAGGGAAACCATAGGCCTTTTTGTTGACAATTAAACAAGGGTGTTCGGACGTTATGCCGATGTAAATCAACACTGACTGCGGTCAATGGGGAAAGGTCCAGCACTCGAACCTTCATCGTCTGATACGATGCGCACCCCATGAAATGGACACTGCACTGGCCACTCATGTAGCCCCCACATGTGCACATTTACCTCCTCAGAGGGAGTCCATTCCATGATCAGAGGAAAAACCCCAAAGCCCAAAAAAATAAAATAAAAGACTTCTCGGAAAGTCACCCAGGGTAAAATGGGGACGTCAACCTCGTCTCGTTAAAACAAGTATGTATCGGCCAGTATTGCATACCATGAATAAAATGACTAAGGCAGATGAATGTATCAAAGTATAAAACAGACATCAATAGTAACCAAATAATAATAATAATTTATCATGATGTATTTACTTTACATGACAATCACCCTTTTAAAACAAAAAACTGCAGAAAGATGTCACATCCTATCATCTAAATATCTACTTCAAGGAAGGATGGTAAACACCATACGATACACGGAGTGACAGAGAATCTACAGTGAGAGATACCAGACATATAACGAGAAAATGGAACTTTAGCTAATTCTTAAGCCTTCTTAGGTGTGCATAAAATTCATGACACAAGTTCGTGCACAACTTGTTAACTGAAAAACTTCCATGTCAATCACCTGCTATGGACAATAAACATCCATTTCTCTCACCTGTTCAGGAAGTGACCACAAAGGCATAGAGTATGGACAATATGTTGAATATTTGGGCAAACAAATTCTCAATTATCTCCCATTCCTTCATCAATTCGTCAAACAGAAAGAATGGCACATAGCATGCTGTATTGTATTTAAAATTTTAAATCCTCTTGTGGAGATACTGAAATCTTCAGATTCTATGTTTTAATATAAAGTGGTCCTTTATCTTTTGATATAACAAATAACACTGTCAAATACATTTCGCCAGGAGAGCACAAAAGAGGGATGCTATAATTTCAGTAATGGTAGACTCATCCAGCGAACCATGATGTTCATCAGGTTCTCCATGGTTCAAAAAATTTAGAAGCTTTGCACAACATTATCAAATTGGAAGAAGTAAGATTATTTACAACAGGCAACAACTTCCAAGGGGAAGTACATACAACATCAAAGATTAACAAAGCTAAGTTTCAAACATCCAGAAGAAGAGCTAGATAAATGGCTTAGAATTACTGGTTGATAAAATGCAGGAAAAAAGGAGATTAGTCGGGGTACATATACTAGTGTCTAGTTAACACATGAAACTCATGGTATGCAACAATGATGATCAAAGTACAACAACAAACTCTATCAAAAGAAACAAGATAAAAGCACAATGTGTTACGACCACAAGGTATGGAGGCTGTCAGATAATTTTTAAAAGGTCAAACCTCAGGTTCTGCCTCTATGGGCTCCTCCAAGCCAGCCTTTATAGCATCTGTTATCTCATGCGGGTAGATCTTGAAGTCAGCTTCACCCACACCATCAATATGAACTCTCTTTGGAACACAAGCCACAATTGCAGCAGGGGGGGGAGCACTGGGATTTCCGAAGTCAGAGATGAATTCCAAGACCTCCGCACCAGTGAAATTAACCTGTAATGGCATTACATTTATGTTGTTACAGTGATAGAGAGAAGTTTTCCGAAATCTAGATGCTAACCACAGAACACCATCTCAGATTCTAGACACATGGTTTCCTTTGAAAATAAAGATACCCTATATTTCTCTTGGACATCAGTTAGAAGGACAAAACAAGAGACGTTTCAAAATTTTGATTGCAGAAAAATTTACAAGATAAAAGAAGGCTCAAAAGATACAACATATGAAGATCTTGACAATTAGAAGTCTTACTTCTTCAAGTGTAACTGTTTCTACAACTGCAACCAAGCTCTCATGCCCCTGCCTTTGATCCATAACAGTATGACCAAGTGCATCACTCTCCATAATAAAATCCAAATTATCAACAGATGGTACACTGTCAATCATGGCTGCTAGTTGCTCACTATCTTTCAGTAGTGCATCCATATAACGGGCTAATTCTCCCTTGGTCACACCAAACTCTTTAAGCCTGCGGACCTGCATCAAGGAGACAAGGAAGTTCAGTTGACTGACAAATGCACAATATTGACACTGACAGTGATGGCAATTCTAGTAAGTATTATTCATTTGTGTTTGCCATCCCTACAAAAATGTTCTTAATATGATATTTTTAGACTTAGATAACATGACTTTTCTATACTGTCAGAACAAGGGCAATTCCATGCTTCATGATTCTCAACCATGTGGAAATAGGCCATCTATAAAGCTATTCAAAATGGACAGGGATCCATTACAAGAAGAACCCTCCTCGTAGTAGTTGAATAGTTTGATTCATAAACTAAGGAAGAAAGACAGAAGGTTATACCTATCAGCAGACCAGTTCCCCATTGAAACATCAAGAGGGGGCTCACTTATAAGCATCCCTAGGGAGCAAAGTCATGACAAAAGCGTATCTTCTCACAAATGAAGATGTGTTCTGACAATGGCTATCCAAGACTGCCTAAATAAGAATCTCCTTTTGAGATCGCGAAAAGCCGATAATACGACAGAAGACACCAGGAATGCTAGCAATCAGAACATTAGAATACCACCAACCAACTCCAACAATCAACATTAAGGAACAACAATGCATGTCGGAAGATGGAAGAATTGCTTTTTCTACTTGCCAAGTTACTTAAACAAGAAGAGTTGGTGGGTAGAAGTATACAATGTGACAAACAACTAAGCAAGGAAGAAAGAACATTAAATGAATCAAAGAAAAATAATCGTGCCAAAACTAAAAGAGAAGGATGTGAAAGTAATTACACGTGAAAAGGCATGTGCAGATAGAACAAAATTTACTTAATATCTTCCTATTAAGAGTGCTTATGATCTGCTGTAGGATCTGTGCCTGTACTTATAATCAGTTTCAGTATACTCAACAAAGCTGATGAAAACAAAATGGCATCCAGCAGAAAACATTGCAAAATAGTTGGACAATATGGCCCAGCTGGATGAAATAATTTGGTTGCCATGGACTTCAACTGTTTGGCAAAAGCACAAGACAAGGAGATAAAAACAAAATGGCACCTAGCAGGCAAAACTGAACAGCACTCAGATAATATGGCACAGCTGGATGAACATAATCTGGTTGTGCATTTCCACAAAAGCACAATGTACCTCTTCTGAGAGAAGATAAATATGATGCAAAGGAACAAACAATGTTTCATTCAGAATTTTCTTAAGAACCGGAGGCACACATCCATCTAAACAATCAGCAACCAGACTGCAGTTAAGCAAAAAATTGGCAAGTTAACCACAATAATTAAGTTGCCCATACTTTCAAAACAAAGAAGAACAAGTCGCCCATGTATAATCTTAGCAAGAGCCTTTTTAGAAAGCTGTGGACCGAACATAACATACCAACAAAATTATGTGGCAACAAAGAGTTTAAAAACTCGAGATACAAACCTCCTGGACTGCAACTTTAATAGCACTCTGCCAATTCTGGGGTTCGGCAGTAATTGTAAGAGTAGTAACGGTGCAACCTTCTCTCCCCGAATCACTGTGGTCCAGCTCAACTGATGTGAAAGGAGGATTTGAGCTCTGCAAAGATTTCAATGACAATCAATACTAGAACATGTTTTCATAATGGATATAAATCCAGTCTTCTCAGCACCTTGTACAATTGCAACAAATAAAAGATATATATTTTTAATGGCATATGGCTCTTTTATTTGCCATCCATTTTTTGCCATGAATGTTATTACAAGATTAAAGTTTTCTCTTTTATTTTGAATAGGACTGAGTGGTCAACCTCAAGTAGACAGATTTAGAGGATTGACAGGCGATAACAAAAATGAATCTAGTGAGAGAGATATGATTCTTCACTGACAAGGATAGATGCAATTGCAGGTTGTCCTTTTGCTGCAAAAATGATATTTGATCGACAAAAGAGACAAAATAACAGAATAGCCAATAAACAAAGTATCATTAGCAATTGCAGGAAAAGATAACCAATCACCAAAAGAGAAGAAAATCTAAATGAAAATCTGCAACACTCAGCCACTGTGGATCATCAAAAGCAAAATAAATCATTAACTGTGATGACCAAATTAGCACATAAGCAAACACTTGAATGGTAACATATCCACTGCAACAAACTAACATGTGAATGAGGCTCACGACTATATAGTCTGTATCAACCACTGCTTCATTAGCTTCATCTTTATTTTCACTCTATGTAAAGACAAGCATCATTGTCATCATCAATATCTTTCCAAAGATGTCAACAGATACGGATGGCCAATGAACTTTAAAGCCTTAGCTTCATAGCTCAACATGGGCTGAAATTTCAAACGTCAAGATCCAACTTAAGCTAAGACACTAAAACATGATTTAGGACTGGGAGCCAAGCTCAGGCCTCGCCAACTTCTGTTAATCATAATGTTTTTTTAATGTACTTCCATGGATAAAAATATATACTGAATAGTTAGTGCAAGAGTCTTCTGGCACAATGCAAATGCAGAATGAGATCAGAATCAGTTGATCCAAGATCAGTCTTGCCTGGACGGTTGTTGAACCCATAAATTTTCCCTTTAATTTGGGTGAAATAAAAATAGAATTGATCCAATAATGGCACAAAACTGGTACAAAACCAGCGTCGTTGTGTATACGGATCATGTACATGTCCGGGATATTCCATCAGATGGAATTACACAAATCTCGCGTGTTCTGCACATCGGAATTTCATCAAACACACGGCAGGCGGTGCAAAATAACGCACCTTCGCTGTAAACCAGCAAGAAACAAGTCTCCCCCGCCCTTGTAGACCGCCCTAGATGTGCCGGGGTATGGCCCTTGATGGGCGGAATCCCCCCCAACAGCAGGTCAGCACTAGGAAGAGACGAAAAGAATGCACAAGTCTTCTTCTCCACATGGCTTGGTCTGACTAGAAAGGACGAAAAGGGACTTCTTATGAGGGAAAAGGAGCCAGCAGCCTTTTTATAAGAGGAGCAGAACAGGACAAAAAAGAGAGGGGGGCAACGTTCTCTCTCCTTATAACCGGAGGAGGTGAGGAGAGGGGGGACACCGCGCCTCTCTCCTACCGTCTTCCTAACCGGAGGAGGTATGGAGAGGGGTGGGGCCCACTGTGCCTCTCTCCTCCCTCTTTCTTATCCGCAGGAGGTGAGGAGAGGGGGCGGGGCCCACCACAACCCCCTTCTTCCTCTTCCTTAACCGGAGGAGGTAAGAGGGGGGACACTCGCAACCCCCTCCTCCCTCTTCCTTAACTGGAGGAGGTGAGGAGGGGAGCGGGGGCCCACCAGTGCCCTCTCTCTCTCTCTCTCTTCCTAACCGGAGGAAATGAGAGAGGGGGTGTGACTCTCTCTCCTCTCTCTTGTCTCTTAACCGGAGGAGGTGATGGGCTCAGCCCTTTAAATGCAAGGTTTTCTTAATGGGAGGAGGTGAAAGGCCCACACCTCCCCAGTTCCCTATAAATAGGACCAATGAGAAGAGAAGGAAAGAAAAAAAGGAGTAGACCAAGTGAAGGCTACGTGAAGATTTCCAAGACCAAGTCAAAGGGTGTGCTAGCGTGCTTGTGCCTTGAGTGTTGCAAAGACATCAAAGGGTATGTTGCAAATATGCCCCTATCATTGTACATATACCCATAATGTTGTAAACATACCCCTGTTATGGCAGAAATATCCATGATATTTGCAGATATGTCCTTTGCAAAAATTACAGAAATACCCTGTTGATTGCAGAAATTGCAAACATAACTCTGTAATTGCAAAAATACCATGCCTATGCAGAAATTGCAAAAACTACCCTATCTGTGCACAAATACTTTAAAAATTGCAGAAACACCCTAGTCTCTGTAAATATACCCCAATCATTGCAAAAAACCCTGATATTTTCAAAATTTACAAAAATACCCTTATTTTTGCAAAAAAAAGACTTCAGTCTTTGTAAATATGCCCTGGCCTTGTGCAAATGTCCTTTATGGGCATCAACACAAGTTAATGGATTGATCATGAACCAACAGACGATTATGATAGTAAACTGATCCAATGGACCGATTGAGATCATATTGGCGATTCAACGGTCAAAAATCGTGGACATAACTCAATCCAACGGTCTGATTGTGATCATATGGCGATCCGACGGACCGATGAAGATAAAACTTTAATCTAACAGTCAGATTTCGATCTCGAACAAATCCAACGGTCAAATCTTGGCCAAATTCAAATCTAACGGTTAGATTGTGACCATGAATAAATCCAACGGTCGGATCTTGATCAAATTTAAATCTAACGGTCCGATCTTGACAAAGAACAAATCCAACAGTCGAATCTCAATGTAAAACAAAACTCAATGGTCAGATATTGATCAAAAGCAAATTCAATGGTCCGATTGGGATTGCATGTAAATTCGAAGGTCCGATCACATGATCGGGACCAAATGCATGGTCTTAAAAGACTGATTGTAATGTGTATTACACATTTAAGGAATGAAAGTTCTCAAATTTCCTGCAAGTATATATCTCTAATGAATAATCTTCCCGGTCATGTCCATTAGACAGATTACAGTATCACAATAGATAGTGTTAAAGATTTAAGGGATTCTTTGACAATTAATCAAAGGTGTTCGGACTTTAAGTCGATTTGAATCACACCCACTGTGGTTGGTGGAGAAAGGTCCAGCACCCGAGCCCTAATCGTATGATAAACCCAAAAGCGCAGAACTAATAGTGCTCACGCTAATAAACCAAGGAACGATCTATTTCCTCTTATTAGCATAAACATAAAATTTATGCATTTATTTCATTTTAATTCTATTTTTTTTGCAGTCCAACAACGGTCCAAGAAATAACCAAGGAGGACATGGGAGGGGTTGGGGAGAGGAGAGAAATATGCCTGGTAAAAGATCTTGCCAAGTGGCGTACATGACAAGAGAGTCTTGATGTCATGTTGATCAGATCTCATATGGATTGCCCAAAGATTCCAATCATATTTTGGACTTTCGCCACAGATAAAGGAGATGCAAAGAGAACCAAAGCCTAACCTAGGCATTCTCAGTCTGATTATTAGAACACTATGAAGCAAGTTGAAAGCAAAAATCAGTCAACTAAGACCTGACCCAAGGCCTGTCCACTCCCTACTTGATCTGGCCCATTCTCAGCTGTCATGGGAGACTTGCCAGTATTAGTGTTTGATTTATATAGCTTTGAATAGCTGCAGAAATCTATGAAAGCCGAAAAAAGGAGATAGGGTTGGACTGGACTGCCCCTTACAAGGGATGCTAGGGGTAGACTGGGGGAAAAACCCGAGGCCCCAAGAAAGCATATTTTCATTTCTTATACAGGTTAAAAAAGGATAATAAGAAGAATGTGGTAGCCTTCAGAGAAATTCACAAGATGTATGAAGTTCAGATGCGGCATTGCTACCTCAAGCAAGATACATTACTAAACCCTACATCATTGCACATGAAACAAAGACAATGAACCCACCTTATATCTTGTATTAATGCGGAAATGCAAAGCTGAGAGAAATATTCTCTTCATCAAAACATCACGCAAGTCCCCATATGTCTGAACTTGGTTCACAGGAATCTGCATTACAACAAAATGATAAGGAAACATCAGAATAAGCTCTATACTTTGCTCATGATAGAGCTGTCTGCTGATTGATCAGTAAGTCTTTCTGACTTGGCGACTCACTTTTATCTCTGAACTAAAATATCTATCAAAGAGATGAAACAAGATGATATGGTACATAGCCTGCCTCAACTCACAAGCACACAACAGTCATAAATAGATATAAAAGAAACAAGATATGTCAATTTGTCACACATTATCCAAACAAGATATTTTGCTAATTAAAGCTGATTAAACTCCTCTTCTGATAGTAAGAGATGTCACGACATGTGCCCACTTAGTTCTGTCTGGGATGCCTAGTCTTTATGCTCATCCATTCTATATCCATATAATTGTTAGATGTATTTGTGAAAGAAGAAACATTTATAACAAAGTGACTATTTTCTCTACCTTGCAGAACATATTAATAGAGAAATTCTGTATCAACTCATGCTGGAAAATCTGTGGAGGCTCAACATCATCCCCAAATCCTGGGAGGGACCATCTGTGCATCACAGGAGGCCGAACTGCATGCCTTTCCTTTTTCATAACTTTTGATTGATCCACAGAAATAGAAGACCTTTCATTGGAGAGACTCCCAGCTAGCCCACCAGGCAGCTTCGGGACAAGAAAGCTTGCCATTGTTCCAAATGCACTTGGAGCATTCACCTTGGGAGTTTCATTTTCTGTATTTGGTCTCTCAAACACTTCCTAGATGATGGACAAATTTCGAGTCAAGAGAGAGAATTATAGCTCAAATGATGCTTTCATTTCATAAAGATTTGTCATCACCACAAGAAATCAGATTGGCAAGTAGCAGGTGTTCACACTCACCTCAATTAGGCGTACTGTCTCAGGAATGTTGTCAATATCCCCCACTATGTACAGAGTACAATTTGCAGGGAAGTACCAACGCTCATGAAATCTCCGGATTTTGTCAGCGTCCCACTTTTTAATTTGATCCTCCAATCCTATAGGGAATCGTTTACTTAATTTATTTTCAGAATGCAAATGTTGTAGGAGCTGTTTGGAAGAGTAAAAGGAACAAGTCAATTGAGAAAACAAAGGACAAGTTGAAACTAACAGCACAAGCAATTATCTTCATTAACAAACTTGACAAATACAAATGTTGAAGATGCTCTTGCCTGACAATCAATACGATATTCTATTGTGTTCATCATCTGCAGTTCTGAAAGAATTGCTCTTCTCTCTTTTTCAACTCGAGATGCAAGAAACTTGGGGTGAAAAGTAATCTGATCATAAAAAATATAGTTTAGGATATGATGACAATTACATTCATAACTACTACAAGAGTTTCATTAAAGAGGTCAGGTAAACGTATGGCACAATAATCCATGTCACCATAGTAAGCACTTCAATATTATGAGCTTTCCCCCTTTCTAAATTCCTCCCTACATAGAATCTGATGCTTCTTATGAAAAAAAATAGTTAAAAACTGCTTGAAGAGGGGAGGGGACATATAGTAAAATGATTACACAACGAATACTTTCACTCCAGCAACAACATGCAAAAGGAAACTTGTAAGGTCCAGAAGTATTTTCTCACCATAAAAAGCTCATTGAACTGGAAAGAACATCTCGAGAGCAAGCTGAATAAGTAAATTTAATTATATGCACAAGAGAAAGTCCACTACGAGTTCCAAGGAGAAAAATCATTTCAACAGATGTAGACAAAGACTCAAAAGTCCTAATGTGGATACATGTGCCAAAAACCTCAGAATTTTAACAAGTTGGATGGTGCATATAACTATAGACTTACTGGAATTTCCATTTCTATCAATAAAATCAATTAAACTTGTTCTGAAATATCATCATCACCATTGAGATTACTATCATCGCAGCTCATGCAATTCATCACCAAGTTGAGATTTGTACTGAGTTTCTCAACCAATGTCCAACGACAATAGCAGTGTATGAAATGTGAGTGCCATTCCTGAATAGGGAGCAAACAACTGCCTAAAAGCAAGTGCTAGATTCCAAGCCCGAGCTGATTTGTGGGCACTGATGGGTATTGACAGAACCACAAATGAGTGGTTCCAGAGAATAGGCAAGGCTGTGCCACAGGCCTGCCTGGATTGACCCACTTCAGACCCAAAACCCAAGCTTGGCTCTCAAAACCGCTTACCAGACTTGGACAAAGACTTGTGATCCAGTTGACCACATTATTAAATAAAAGCATTGGAGGCCACGACAAAAGATTTTCTATGCTTTGGTGGTGAAGAACCACCTTTCCTACTTGAAAATGGAGGTTTGGAGCTTGCCTGCCACACATTTATGTTTCAACATTGAGATTCATGTTCCATGTGGACCAGGCTTAAAACAGGCCTCTTCTACTTCAATTGGGCTTGTGCAACATCCACATAGTTTGTCATGGGTATGGTTCGTAGAGAAAGGCTGGGCAAGGTTAATTTTGCCTAGCCAATAGAAATTCCATAGATCAACTGCCATTATATGCAGCATGTGGTCTCTGTATGCCAGGCAGAGGTTTATTAAAACCTGCTTATTTGACTGTAATAGGCCTTTTCCAGCTGGTATGCCCCTAAGTATGTTTCAGCAGGCTAAGAAGCTCATCTTCAATTATTCGAGGTGGATGATTGGGGATGGTAATAGTACTGATTTCTGGAAAGACAATTGGACGGGAAGGGGGCCTCTCATTTATACTGTCCAGTCAGGTGATTTCAACAGAGTTCGGGAGTTGCCCAGGCTGACTGTCAGGGAGGTTCTTCTTCATCCTCATCATTCAGCATGGTCTTTCCTCGGAAGTGATCAATGTCTACCCAATATTCAATTGAGCAATAAGTCAGATTATTGTATCTGGACAGGTACTGTAGGTGGGGAATTCAGTGTTAAGTATTCCTGCAGACTATTGAGGCCGAGTGGAGTTACTAGGCTGCCATGGGCCAAGCTATGGCATTCTAGTATTGCGCCCAGGGCAGCAAATTTCTTTTGGAAATTGGTTCATAGAGCTGTGCCAGTGGACTGCAGGGTGGCTGAATGTGGTATCCCTTTGGCTTCTAAATGCTTGTGCTGCAAATCTCCATCTCAAGAGAACCTGGACCATCTCTTTATAAAGGGTGAGTTAGCAGCAGCTTTATGGAATTGGATTTCCCCCTTGATTAGTGCTAAAGTCAACCTTAGTGAGCATATTACCATTCGTTGTTGGAATGTCTTGGCTGGTTCTAATCTGCGCTCTGCCTTCAGTTATGTGGGTATGTATGCAGTCATCTTGATTGTATGGGAGATCTGGAAGGCTAGATGTTCCGCCAAGTTTGAGAATTCTGCCATTAGTATACTCTGCATCAAAAATAAAGTTTTGGCTGCCCTTTCTCATGCGTTGAACAAACTATCTTTCTCCTTTAGAAACTCTACTGAACAATTGGGTATTCTGGCACAATTTCAATTGGCTCCGAAGATCAATCCAAGGCGGCCACTGTTAGTGGTATGCAGACTGGCCCCTCTCCATTTCACTTTGCATGTTGATGGTGCTTCCAAAGGAAATCCGGGAATTTGTGGTGGTGGAGGATGTGTCAGAGACCCTGCTGGTAATCTGATTATCAGTTTTGCTTTCAATTATGGTTTGGGAAGCAGCATATTAGCAGAAGCAAGGGCGCTCTATGATGGTTTGTCAATAGTCAATAATGGAGGCCTCAAAGTGGCAGCAATATTCTCAGATTGTGCTCTTCTTGTGGAGTCCATTCAAAGGAAAAAAGTTCCCAGCTGGGCTGTCCTCCCTTGGTGGAATGAGATACTAAAATTAATAACTCAATGTGGCTGCTCGGTACAACATGTATACAGGGAAGGCAACCAAGTGGCCGATGCCTTGGCCTCCCATGCTTGTGTAAGCCACTCTAACTCCATTTTTTCTCATGTTAGTGATCTCCCTAAAGTGGCGAGGGGAGCACTTAGGATGGACAGAGGAGGATTGCCTTCTATTCGCATTTGTAATTAGGCTCTTTTGATTCTTTGGGTTTTCTTATTGGCAGCTTGCATAGTCAGGGGTATGCCCCGAAGTTTTTGTACTCTTTCACATAATCAATAAAAATTTTGGCCACAGCGTCAAACTGGGGGAGTGAGAACATGTTCCCCTTCTGGGGGGACGTGCACTCGACCAGACCTTGATACTAAGGGCCGGTGTTGATTAAAAAAAAATGTGTACCATGTAAGTAACTCTATCTATATCCCTCTTCTTTTCCATAGTTTTGTAATGAGAAATAAATTAAGCAATACATGTTTGGGCTTGTTGAAAAGGAAACAGCTCTGCAATATCAGTGTGTTCAACCTCAATATTGAGGTACAGACACCAAGAAGTGCAACCTCACAGGAATCCCTCGGATCCTCTTTTTTTTTTTTGGTTTGAAGTGGATGGTACCACTGTATATATTAAAGTAAAAAAGAAGGGATTTACATGTGTTTACTGTATGCTCTCAGAACATCCCCATTCAAATGTATACAAAAAGGTCACCCAAAAGAAGAGGAAGCTCCCTCTAGCCCACCAACAAAGAAAAAGAGAAGAATTGCATGTATCTACGTTACAAAAAAGTTCAGCCCATTCTCTCACCCTGTCCCCAATAAAGTCCCCTCCCCCTCTCTAGGATGGTGGCCTCCTTTCTCGACAAGGTCTTCCAAGATCCCATCAGATCTTGCAAGTCCCCTACCCTCATCCTGCCCCCAATAACGAGAAGAATCCCCTCAGATCTTGCAAGATCCTTTCTCGATGAGGTCCCCAAAAAGAGATGTGCTGAGATAGACGTTCCCATCAAACCCTCCTCAGATGGGTGAGGAAGAAAACAAAACAAGAAGAGCATATGAATGCACAACTGCACACTAGGGGCCAAGGCCCCTGCCATAAGGTAAGGACAATGTAGTGATATATGCCTATGCCTAAAAGCATGTGCCTTAGGACATTTACTTGAGGCCTATGCATCAATTGAGAAGGTGAGATAGTGAGATGTCATAAGTGGACCCAAGGCTTATGCTTCTTTCATTGCCCTTAAAGCATGATTTGATGACAATAATTCTATCATATAAACAAAAAAAGGAATGAATTGAACCCATTTTTTCTGCTTTCAACAGCAAAGGAGATGCCAGCAATTTTTTTAAGAGGGATTTACAAGTATGATCTTACAAAATATCCGTGCACACAAGGCCAAATCAAGGAGATGTGTCACACACTGGCCCCCCCCCCCAAAAAAACCCAAAAAGACAAAGTGTGTGTATCTACATTACAAAGCAATTTTGCCCATTCCTTGACCCTATCCCCAACAAATTCCCCAACCCTTTCAGAAGCTGATGCTGCTCTTCTGAAGATTTTGTTGTTTCTCTCTTCCCCAAATGGGCCACACTGTGGCATGTAGGATCAACAACCAAATGTAACTATCACCCTTAAGGAGCCACTGCTTGTGCCACTCACTCAGCAATTGGCGAACAAAGTCTATATGCTGCAAGGAACATCCGACTTTGTTCAATACATGTAGCCAGACTTTTTGAGCAAACTGACAGCCGATGAACAAGTGATCTATATTTTCCTCATCCCCACAAGGGCAACAGAGGGTTTGAATACCCTCTAAAAAGGTAACAAGTCTGTCATAGGTTGGCAGTCGCCTAGAAGAAATACTCCACACTAACATCTTGACCTTGAGGGGGCTTCTTGGATCCCAGATTTGTCTCACCAACGGGTGTCTCACCCTGCCATCTGTAATGACCTAAAGGTATAACTGACTGAGAATCGACCATCCTTTCCCCACCTCAACCTCCGCTTATCTGACTTGTCTTCATCAATGGTGTGCTCCTGGATCAAAGAGAGCAATGCCTCAAGCAATACAATCTCCTCCCCCAGATGTCTTCTGAAAGTGGGGTCCAAAGCCCCCCACTTGACTGTCCCTCAAAGAGTTGAACCACCACTACCAAGGACTACAAAGAGATTGCATATAGCTGGGAAAATCTCTCTGAGAGGGCTATCAGTGCACCATCTGTCATCCCAAAAAATAGATTTCTGCCCATCACACAGGTTTACTCTAACTCTAACTCTGGTGATCTGATGATGTCTATGCTTTTCAAGATACCCCTCCATATATGAGAGGTACGATGTAGTGATTGGGGGGGAGGTCCTAGATTCTATCCCTGTTGTATGATTAAAGCCCACAGGTGATAGGCCCTCTTCCAGTCTACGACGCCTCCATAGCATGGTCTATAATACCGCCCAGTACCGGTACGTATCGAGCGGTACGTCTCGATACCAGACCCAACCGGTCATGATGAGCCAAGGGGAACAGGATTCATGTCAAGGGTGATTGAAGAAAGCACACCGAAACAGAAAAAAGCAGCCCCAAAGGCCAAAAGGCGACTGGCCAGTGATGGTGGTGATGATGATAATGATGATGATCCTAGTGCAGCTGCAGGTGCTACTACTGGCGGTGGGGATACTGGTGGTCCTTCCTCCTTCCATGCAGACACAGGCAGAGGATACAGTCAGGGTGAACGAGGACATGATTCACAGAGTCAATATGGGCATCCATCAGGTTATGGAGGTGGCCAACATGAGGCAGCGTTTTATGGGTGGGGTCATGAACCATCATTCCAGTTCCATCCACATCCGTCCAGTTCCTCTTCTCTTCCTATAGATTCTTACGCTGATTTTGGATTCGAATCAAGCCGAGAACCTCACACTCCAAGAAGGATCTAAAGAGGGATGCAAGACTTGGCTACTTTATTGTTTGGTTATAGTGAATATACACAATACATGCAACCTTCTTATGGGTATCAAGATCAAAAGCCAGACGATGAGGGAGAAAATTCTAGTTATTACCCATATTAGTGTCTCTTCATTTAGGTAAAGATCATTTAATTTCTATAACATTTACTGTGCCTAATTAAGTTTATTGTAATGCTTGAACCTACTTTATGTTTAGTATGTACTCAAGAATATTAGTTTAACATGTTGAATGTTTGAATTTCAATGTCTACTTCATGTTTATTGCACTAAATCTAATTTCTTTACAATCAAATGCATGTCTAGTGAATTTTCTGATTTTTATGTGATTATTAACTTTATATCTATTTGTTTATGAATTTTTAGGTCCATTTTTAATTTTTTTTAAGCTTTTGACTGGGTTTCGGCCGAAACCGAAACCGAAACAGAGTCGTATCGGTTTCAGACTCGGCCGAAACCGAGTCCGAAACCGACAGTGCCATCCTTGCCCCCACTTGACTGTCCCTCAAAGAGTTGAACCACCACTACCAAGGACTACAAAGAGATTGCATATAGTTGAACCACCACTATCAATGCACCATCTGTCATCCCAAAAAATAGATTTATGCCCATCACACAGGTTTACTCTAACTCTAGCTCTGGTGATCTGATGATGTCTATGCTTTTCAAGATACCCCTCCATATATGAGAGTGGACCACGGAATTTTTACGTAGGAAAAATAAAATATTCAGATGTCCTTTTTGAAAAGAGACATTCCTCTGCAGGTAGAGGGTTATTCCGTGGGTGCACATAGTATCAGACGATTTGGGTTCGAGTGCTGGCATGGATGTCAGTATCGATTTCAGACTCGGTTTCGGCCGAAACCGGCCGAAACCCATTGAAAAGCATCAAAAAAAAATCAAAATTAGTCTGAAAAATCATAAATAATTCAGAAAAATATGAATAATCACATAGAAATCATAAAATTCATTACATATGCATGTGATTGTAAAGAACTTAGATTAAGTGCAATAAACATGAGGTAGGCATTGAAGTTCAAACATTGAACATGTTAAACTAATATTCTTGAGTACATATTAAACATGAATTAGGTTCAAGCACAGAGAAATAAACATGAAATAGGATTAAGTGCATTACACAAGAAGACTAATGGGTTCAAGCATTGAAGTTATTAATCAAATATTGAGTACATATTAAACATGAAATAGGTTCAAACTGTACAATAAACGTGATCCTTACCTAAATGATGATGCACTAATATGGATAATAACTAGAAGAACCTTCTCCCTCATCGTCTGGCTTTTCATGTTCATACCCATAAGAAGGTTGCATGTATGGTCTATATTCACTATAACCAAAAAATGAGGTAGCCAAGTCCTACATCCCTCTTTGGATCCCTCTTTGAGTGTTTGGTTGGCTTGATTGGAATCCAATATCAGCATACGAATCTTGAGGAAGAGAAGAGGAACTGGTCGGATATGGATGGAACTGGAATGCTGGTTTATGACCCCACCCATAAATGGCTGCCTCCTGTTGGCCACCACCATAACCTGATGGATGCCCATATTGACTCTGTGAATCATGTCCTCGCTCACCCTGACCGTATCCTCTGCCTGTGTCTGCGTGGAAGGAGGAAGGACCACCAACATCGCCAGTAGTAGCACCTGCATCACATGTAGCACCTGCAGCTGCACTGGGATCATCATCATCATCATCACCAGCAACATCTTTTGAAACCAGTCGCCTTTTGGCCTTTGGGATGCTTTTTTCTGTTTTGGTGCCAATTTTTCAATCATCTTTGACATGAGTCCTTTTTCCTTGGCGTGTGCCTCACATAAATCTGCTTCAACTGCTCAATTGCCGGGTCCTCTCGAGCAGCAGCACTTGTCCTCTCAGTTAGCCCATCCACTGATGTACTTCTTCTTAACTGCACAGGTGGCTTGCCCATTCTAGGAGTGACTGACCTGCTATCTGAGTCTGAGTGTCTAGCTGGCTGAAAATCATGCTGCTCCTCAGTGTCATCAACAACCCCAGGTGGGTCTCTTCTCTGGTGCGCATGAGTATCTCTGGCCCTCTTTGTTTTTCTTCTGAATTCTAGATCTCTTGCCTCATCTTCATCTAGTATGCCCTCTGCCCATGTTATATCATCCATATCAAAAACAGGCTCATCAACCTGCTCCCGTGTCTCCACCCAAGACTGCAAGGGATTATCATCATCAAATAAGGCATCCACATCAATTTCTGCAGTGGCACCTTCAGCGATGCGTTTGTCCCGCAGTTGTTGTCTCAACTTCATATTTTTTATTCTCAACCTCATATTGTAGTGGCAGTAAACTAATTTGTCTAATCGTTCAGCCTTTAGCCGATTGTGAACCTTTGAGTGTATAAGACTGAACGTGCTCCAATTTGTTTCACATTGGCTTGCTGATGTGTTTTGACTCAACACCCTGATTGCAATGAAAGCCAATGCAGAACTGCCCAAATCTCTATTATTCACCATTACCCACCAGTCAGCTGTTCCACCAACATGACAAAATAAATATAAGTTGTCAATAAAAATCAATTGTCCGTGATGTAATTGCAAAGAAAGCACAAAGATAACCTCATACCTGGACTCACTCTTCCCACTGCGTATTGCAATTGGGAGTCAGAATACGTCCCAATTCTCATTCTATAGCAGTCCATCTACATAAATAAAGTAATAGATTAGCATAACTCTCCTTAAGTAAATTCTATACCTCGTATTCATGAAATCAAAAAGGCCAACCTCTACTTCCGCCTGAAGCCTCTTTTCTGGTGTCCTCGATAAACGACCAATGACTTTTAAAGTCCCTTGCAGGCGACCCAGAACGGGTCCCTCCGACCCCGGACGGGTCTCTCCCTCGTCCGATTTCAATAAATAGGGGCCTTGGGGGGCTTTGGAGCCTCGTTCGCTCGCCGGAGAAGGGAAGATGCACTCCTCCTTGTTCGTTTGTCGGTTTCCTCGTGCCGTAGGCCGCGAAGGGACGACTTGTTATTGTCCATGCTCCGTGATACACGCGCGAGGGACTTCGTTTGCGGTGCGTAGACCTCTTTTTGTGTTGCTTTTCCTCTTGTAGGGGCTTCCTTTATCCGTAGTTGCACGTCCAAAGGAGAGAGGCTTCACCCTTTAGGGATTTTTCCAGAACTACACGGTCCTGACAGTCATAGTGGATTTAATCGGGCTCTCGACCGTCTCGATTGTTGTGAGAGGTCTGTAATTGTAGCAATATGTAGGCTATGAAGCCCTAAGTGTAGAGATATCCTACGGTACGGCGATACGCCAAACATAAGACCCCGCATAGGAATATTCCGCGAAATGGCGGTACGCCAAATATAGGCCTCGTCCGATGCGAGGATAATATCCCGAAATTGTATAAGATAAATTACGGGTGCAACAAATGCCCCCCACAGGACATCCGTCAATGCCGGAGGTAAGGGGCGGGTGGCCCGTGTCTTCCATGATTTGTGCTAACTCCGAAGTTCCCTAACAGAACAAGGGGTCTTGTAGGACTGCTTAATAATTGTATTGTTGTCCCTTGGCTAAATTAGCCTTTGACTGAGCCTTGTCACTCATCCTTATCTTTCCGGTCTTGGCTTTGCAGCTTTTGCAGACATGGCTCGCCCTAGCCGGAGCAGAGAGACCTCCCGGAGGCACAGAGTTGGAGGTTCTGACGACCATTACGTGCGAAGGACGGACAACCTATGCCACCATTCCCTTCTCACAACATTACCTCCGAGGGTTTTGACGCGATAGACCACGGAGTTACTTGGGTCGCTGAGGGCCCGATAGGGGAGACCATTGCCGCTGAGGGTTCTGTTGATGTGTCCCGCATCGTGAGGAGGTAAGGGGTCTATGTTTATGACCGCTCAGGAGGACATCCACCGCATTTCCCAGCGGACCGAGCCCTCTTGGCTTTTCTCCAGAGCTTTGTGCCTCCTGGCATGGAGGCTAATGATTCTCGCCTCCGAGCAGAAAGGCGCCGTCTTGAGCGGGCAATATTGCTCGGAAGAGACAGCATGCGAGACACCTGTACTTTTTCATATCCAGGCTTCCCTGAGGGCTTCATTCGGCAGAGGCAGTACCCTGATCAGAAGAATCTGGGCTTCTTCAGGGATTTCGATAGTTTCAAAGTTCGGGTGGGGCCATCCTCACCAGCTATCTGGCACTTGTCTGGGCACCATAAGGCCGCAGATGTTGTAGTTGATGGGATGTTTCTGGCTCCCTCCGACGCAGCTTATACTCATGACGATTATGATCATGACTGCTTTTTGGAGAGGATCCTAGCGCAGAAGGCCCCCAGCTGGTATGGGAGGTGGGCCGTCGTTCCCTCCCACTGCTATCGTCGAGGTGCGACGAAGTGGTTGTGGGGGATCCTAACTATGTACAGAGCAGCACTTGACAGAGCAGGGATTCGCCACGCGGTGACTGCAGCTTTGTATTCCTACCCGTGCCACACAGGGTTACTCCAGGCCTTAGTTGAGAGATTCAATCGGCGCTGGAATACGTTCATGACCGCTGAGAGAGAAACTTCATTAGACCTGTGGGCCTTTCAGAAGATTTCTGGTTTGCCGGTTTGCGGACAGCCCTATGAGGAGCTTTCCCTGGATGATCTACACCTCAACGCTTCAGACGGAGCCGGCCAGTATCTCCTTCCCTACTGCTTTCGATATCTGACGAAGACTTGGAGGGACTTAGCCCTCGTAGGCAAAGATAAAGCTGCACGGACGCCGAGGGTGACCCTAAATGTTTGGGTGACACACTTCTACAGTGGTCCATACTGCTTCTATAAGGAGTTTGCCTCTTCCGGTATGACATGGGAGCAGTGTAGAGAGGTCGAGCTGCGGTTTGCTTCACATCCGCGCCATTTTCCTGCTCCCACGCAGGGGTGGAACTCGAGAGATCTGCCACCGCTGACATACCTAACAGCCTACTTGGCCTACTGACTGGCCAGCTTTGTGATCCCTCATGGCGAGGAGGGAATCCTTCGGGCCGAAGTGATATATCCAGCTTGTTTGATGGCGTGCGGACGCAGGATTGCGATTGCTCCGGCCGCGCTGGCGAATATATATCATTCCTTCGGCGCCCTGAGTACCCACTTGTCACCCATGGACAAGCATATTCTGATGTCCACCGATTATTTGAGTGCGTGGGCTGGTCTGCTGCTGCCGGAGCTCTCACAGAGGATGCCAGTCGACAATCCTACTGCCCCGCTTATCTTCAGCTTTGCTGGTCACTTGGACCAGGATGCAGTCTCACAGCTCGCTAGTGCCCGCCGTGTTTTATCTTTCCTCCACATTATATGGGTAAGAGTCTGGACTTCGACCATAGCTCCCACTTGTACCGTCCTTGGAGCGGTAGGGTATCTTCGCAGGCTTTACTTTCTTCTCATGCATTGGCAGAGTGGGCCATTTGTATCTGGCCCGGGGTTCTAGTCTACCGCCACTCTAGCACAGCGGTCAATTTTTGATTTTTAGGTCCATTTTTAATTTTTTTTAAGCTTTTGACTGGGTTTCGGCCGAAACCGAAACCGAAACAGAGTCGTATCGGTTTCAGACTCGGCCGAAACCGAGTCCGAAACCGACAGTGCCATCCTTGCCCCCACTTGACTGTCCCTCAAAGAGTTGAACCACCACTACCAAGGACTACAAAGAGATTGCATATAGTTGAACCACCACTATCAATGCACCATCTGTCATCCCAAAAAATAGATTTATGCCCATCACACAGGTTTACTCTAACTCTAGCTCTGGTGATCTGATGATGTCTATGCTTTTCAAGATACCCCTCCATATATGAGAGTGTGGACCACGGAATTTTTTACGTAGGAAAAATAAAATATTCAGATGTCCTTTTTGAAAAGAGACATTCCTCTGCAGGTAGAGGGTTATTCCGTGGGTGCACATAGTATCAGACGATTTGGGTTCGAGTGCTGGCATGGATGTCAGTATCGATTTCAGACTCGGTTTCGGCCGAAACTGGCAGAAACCCATTGAAAAGCATAAAAAAAATCAAAATTAGTCTGAAAAATCATAAATAATTCAGAAAAATATGAATAATCACATAGAAATCATAAAATTCATTACATATGCATGTGATTGTAAAGAACTTAGATTAAGTGCAATAAACATGAGGTAGGCATTGAAGTTCAAACATTGAACATGTTAAACTAATATTCTTGAGTACATATTAAACATGAATTAGGTTCAAGCACAGAGAAATAAACATGAAATAGGATTAAGTGCATTACACAAGAAGACTAATGGGTTCAAGCATTGAAGTTATTAATCAAATATTGAGTACATATTAAACATGAAATAGGTTCAAACTGTACAATAAACGTGATCCTTACCTAAATGATGATGCACTAATATGGATAATAACTAGAAGAACCTTCTCCCTCATCGTCTGGCTTTTCATGTTCATACCCATAAGAAGGTTGCATGTATGGTCTATATTCACTATAACCAAAAAATGAGGTAGCCAAGTCCTACATCCCTCTTTGGATCCCTCTTTGAGTGTTTGGTTGGCTTGATTGGAATCCAATATCAGCATACGAATCTTGAGGAAGAGAAGAGGAACTGGTCGGATATGGATGGAACTGGAATGCTGGTTTATGACCCCACCCATAAATGGCTGCCTCCTGTTGGCCACCACCATAACCTGATGGATGCCCATATTGACTCTGTGAATCATGTCCTCGCTCACCCTGACCGTATCCTCTGCCTGTGTCTGCGTGGAAGGAGGAAGGACCACCAACATCGCCAGTAGTAGCACCTGCATCACATGTAGCACCTGCAGCTGCACTGGGATCATCATCATCATCATCACCAGCAACATCTTTTGAAACCAGTCGCCTTTTGGCCTTTGGGGATGCTTTTTTCTGTTTTGGTGCCAATTTTTCAATCATCTTTGACATGAGTCCTTTTTCCCTTGGCGTGTGCCTCACATAAATCTGCTTCAACTGCTCAATTGCCGGGTCCTCTCGAGCAGCAGCACTTGTCCTCTCAGTTAGCCCATCCACTGATGTACTTCTTCTTAACTGCACAGGTGGCTTGCCCATTCTAGGAGTGACTGACCTGCTATCTGAGTCTGAGTGTCTAGCTGGCTGAAAATCATGCTGCTCCTCAGTGTCATCAACAACCCCAGGTGGGTCTCTTCTCTGGTGCGCATGAGTATCTCTGGCCCTCTTTGTTTTTCTTCTGAATTCTAGATCTCTTGCCTCATCTTCATCTAGTATGCCCTCTGCCCATGTTATATCATCCATATCAAAAACAGGCTCATCAACCTGCTCCCGTGTCTCCACCCAAGACTGCAAGGGATTATCATCATCAAATAAGGCATCCACATCAATTTCTGCAGTGGCACCTTCAGCGATGCGTTTGTCCCGCAGTTGTTGTCTCAACTTCATATTTTTTATTCTCAACCTCATATTGTAGTGGCAGTAAACTAATTTGTCTAATCGTTCAGCCTTTAGCCGATTGTGAACCTTTGAGTGTATAAGACTGAACGTGCTCCAATTTGTTTCACATTGGCTTGCTGATGTGTTTTGACTCAACACCCTGATTGCAATGAAAGCCAATGCAGAACTGCCCAAATCTCTATTATTCACCATTACCCACCAGTCAGCTGTTCCACCAACATGACAAAATAAATATAAGTTGTCAATAAAAATCAATTGTCCGTGATGTAATTGCAAAGAAAGCACAAAGATAACCTCATACCTGGACTCACTCTTCCCACTGCGTATTGCAATTGGGAGTCAGAATACGTCCCAATTCTCATTCTATAGCAGTCCATCTACATAAATAAAGTAATAGATTAGCATAACTCTCCTTAAGTAAATTCTATACCTCGTATTCATGAAATCAAAAAGGCCAACCTCTACTTCCGCCTGAAGCCTCTTTTCTGGTGTCCTCGATAAACGACCAATGACTTTTAAAGTCCCTTGCAGGCGACCCAGAACGGGTCCCTCCGACCCCGGACGGGTCTCTCCCTCGTCCGATTTCAATAAATAGGGGCCTTGGGGGGCTTTGGAGCCTCGTTCGCTCGCCGGAGAAGGGAAGATGCACTCCTCCTTGTTCGTTTGTCGGTTTCCTCGTGCCGTAGGCCGCGAAGGGACGACTTGTTATTGTCCATGCTCCGTGATACACGCGCGAGGGACTTCGTTTGCGGTGCGTAGACCTCTTTTTGTGTTGCTTTTCCTCTTGTAGGGGCTTCCTTTATCCGTAGTTGCACGTCCAAAGGAGAGAGGCTTCACCCTTTAGGGATTTTTCCAGAACTACACGGTCCTGACAGTCATAGTGGATTTAATCGGGCTCTCGACCGTCTCGATTGTTGTGAGAGGTCTGTAATTGTAGCAATATGTAGGCTATGAAGCCCTAAGTGTAGAGATATCCTACGGTACGGCGATACGCCAAACATAAGACCCCGCATAGGAATATTCCGCGAAATGGCGGTACGCCAAATATAGGCCTCGTCCGATGCGAGGATAATATCCCGAAATTGTATAAGATAAATTACGGGTGCAACAAATGCCCCCCACAGGACATCCGTCAATGCCGGAGGTAAGGGGCGGGTGGCCCGTGTCTTCCATGATTTGTGCTAACTCCGAAGTTCCCTGACAGAACAAGGGGTCTTGTAGGACTGCTTAATAATTGTATTGTTGTCCCTTGGCTAAATTAGCCTTTGACTGAGCCTTGTCACTCATCCTTATCTTTCCGGTCTTGGCTTTGCAGCTTTTGCAGACATGGCTCGCCCTAGCCGGAGCAGAGAGACCTCCCGGAGGCACAGAGTTGGAGGTTCTGACGACCATTACGTGCGAAGGACGGACAACCTATGCCACCATTCCCTTCTCACAACATTACCTCCGAGGGTTTTGACGCGATAGACCACGGAGTTACTTGGGTCGCTGAGGGCCCGATAGGGGAGACCATTGCCGCTGAGGGTTCTGTTGATGTGTCCCGCATCGTGAGGAGGTAAGGGGTCTATGTTTATGACCGCTCAGGAGGACATCCACCGCATTTCCCAGCGGACCGAGCCCTCTTGGCTTTTCTCCAGAGCTTTGTGCCTCCTGGCATGGAGGCTAATGATTCTCGCCTCCGAGCAGAAAGGCGCCGTCTTGAGCGGGCAATATTGCTCGGAAGAGACAGCATGCGAGACACCTGTACTTTTTCATATCCAGGCTTCCCTGAGGGCTTCATTCGGCAGAGGCAGTACCCTGATCAGAAGAATCTGGGCTTCTTCAGGGATTTCGATAGTTTCAAAGTTCGGGTGGGGCCATCCTCACCAGCTATCTGGCACTTGTCTGGGCACCATAAGGCCGCAGATGTTGTAGTTGATGGGATGTTTCTGGCTCCCTCCGACGCAGCTTATACTCATGACGATTATGATCATGACTGCTTTTTGGAGAGGATCCTAGCGCAGAAGGCCCCCAGCTGGTATGGGAGGTGGGCCGTCGTTCCCTCCCACTGCTATCGTCGAGGTGCGACGAAGTGGTTGTGGGGGATCCTAACTATGTACAGAGCAGCACTTGACAGAGCAGGGATTCGCCACGCGGTGACTGCAGCTTTGTATTCCTACCCGTGCCACACAGGGTTACTCCAGGCCTTAGTTGAGAGATTCAATCGGCGCTGGAATACGTTCATGACCGCTGAGAGAGAAACTTCATTAGACCTGTGGGCCTTTCAGAAGATTTCTGGTTTGCCGGTTTGCGGACAGCCCTATGAGGAGCTTTCCCTGGATGATCTACACCTCAACGCTTCAGACGGAGCCGGCCAGTATCTCCTTCCCTACTGCTTTCGATATCTGACGAAGACTTGGAGGGACTTAGCCCTCGTAGGCAAAGATAAAGCTGCACGGACGCCGAGGGTGACCCTAAATGTTTGGGTGACACACTTCTACAGTGGTCCATACTGCTTCTATGAGGAGTTTGCCTCTTCCGGTATGACATGGGAGCAGTGTAGAGAGGTCGAGCTGCGGTTTGCTTCACATCCGCGCCATTTTCCTGCTCCCACGCAGGGGTGGAACTCGAGAGATCTGCCACCGCTGACATACCTAGCAGCCTACTTGGCCTACTGGCTGGCCAGCTTTGTGATCCCTCGTGGCGAGGAGGGAATCCTTCGGGCCGAAGTGATATATCCAGCTTGTTTGATGGCGTGCGGACGCAGGATTGCGATTGCTCCGGCCGCGTTGGCGAATATATATCATTCCTTCGGCGCCCTGAGTACCCACTTGTCACCCATGGACAAGCATATTCTGATGTCCACCGATTATTTGAGTGCGTGGGCTGGTCTGCTGCTGCCGGAGCTCTCACAGAGGACGCCAGTCGACAATCCGACTGCCCCGCTTATCTTCAGCTTTGCTGGTCACTTGGACCAGGATGCAGTCTCACAGCTCGCTAGTGCCCGCCGTGTTTTATCTTTCCTCCACATTATATGGGTAAGAGTCTGGACTTCGACCATAGCTCCCACTTGTACCGTCCTTGGAGCGGTAGGGTATCTTCGCAGGCTTTACTTTCTTCTCATGCATTGGCAGAGTGGGCCATTTGTATCTGGCCCGGGGTTCTAGTCTACCGCCACTCTAGCACAGCGGTCCTAGAGGCATATTATCCGCATCGGTTTGCGAGGAATTTCGGGTATGACCAGGTGGTTCCCCCGAATGCGGATTTCCCTTTAACTCTTCGGCAGTACAAGCAGAAGGATGTTCATCTGATGGCGGCCGCTTGGCAATGTTTCCTCTTTCGTGATATCAAAGAGGACTACCCCATTCCAGAGCAGACGCGTAAGGGCCACTTTGATATGCACTATGCGCGTTGGTGGTTCAAAATCAGCAATGTCTTCAGACAACGAGCTGACACCATCCGGGCTGCAGAGGAACAGCGCCTAAGGAAGGAGGATCTGCCTCCATTATTCCTTGACCCCGAGTTCGTCAGGTCTCACTTTTCCGGTGCTGCCCGAATCATCCGTGAGACTGAGGCCCGTTGGAGGGAAAAGGGGCTCCCCACTCCTGTTGATAGAAGCCAGTATATCGGGGCTTTGAAGCCCTTGAGGAGTATGCCCATGGTAGCTCATACTTCTGGGTCTACCCGCCAGAGGATGGCCCCTGGGCCTTCAGTGCCTTACTCCTGGTGGGAAGACTTAAAGGCCTCTTGTGGTTTTAAGACAAAGGCTCAATTAGTAGAGCCAATCCCTGAGGGGGCCTTTGCAGGTAGCACCTTCACAGAGTGGAGGGCCCACATCATCAATGACGTGGGGTGTACTGGCCTGGTGGAGTATATCTCTGATTTGGAGGTGGCTGTTACCCCCAATGCCATTTTGGCCATTGTCAATAAGGTGGCGCGGGTTCTTCGACAGAAGCCTGAGCAGATCATCCTGAAGCCCGAAGGGATTATAGGGGCACCAGGTATGAGCTGAATTACCCAGCTCTCTTCCCCTTTTTACTGCAATTTGAGATGCTTATCCATGCAATCCTTCATTTGCAGATGACGGCAGCGGCCATGGAGGCGATACTCTTTCGCGGGAACATGCTCCTGCGAAAAGGCCACGAGCTGAAAGCCATTACGATGATGACCCGCGGCCTGCAGCTCGCCCGCGTTTTAGGGAGGAATCTCCCACTCCGGCGGACGTTTCTAGTAAGTATAGGGAATTTTATTTTAAGCCAGCATTATGTCATGTCTTTGCAATGTCGTAATCTGACTCCTTTTTCTTTGGGCACAGCTCCTCCTGAGGCTCAAGCTGCTACTAGCTTTTCCCCTCGTCCCGGAGATGTCTTCGCGGAAGCAGGGCTGGAGATTGACGAGTCCGTTCCTGATATCAGTTTGGACATTGAGGGATTAGATCCTCCTACCGACGATTATACGCCGGTGACCGGCGCCTCTCCTGTGCTTGACATAGGAGGAATCCCTACTATCCAGGGCTTGGGTATACTCCTCAGCCTTGACGCCCGCTCTCCGCTCCCCCTTTTTTATTTGAGGGAATATGCGCATGGGCTGACATAGCATCGCCTGTTGTAGGGGGACCTGAAATCCAGTCCGCCGCCCCTGCTGAGGGGGAAGGGAGTAAGTCTTCTGGCAGCAAGGGGACTTCTTCATCCTCCGGCTCCCCAAACGAGGGAAGCTCCAGCACTTCATCAAGCAGCGGAGGCTCTTCCTCTTCTTCCTCAAGCTCTTCTGAAGAGGGAGAAATAAGGCTGAGCCCAGGTAGTCTTAGGACTGGGCGCATTTTCCTGTTTGACCTATGAGCCTTTTGATCGACTCTATCGCACATGGTGCAGCTGCCTGGTCGACCTCCTCCCTAGACGAGCTCTCTAGGCTCATTGAGTCGAAATCTCCCACCGACCTGCCAGGCTATGATACATGGGTGAGGGCTTCGACCACTGGGATCGGGGTACCCAATAAGGTAGCACCACCCTCGGACATGGGGCTATTAGCAGGGGGTGCCAGCGTTGTAGAGGCCGGCGGAGTGCAGGCTTCCAGTATACATGGAAATATTTTGTACATTCTTTCTGCCATATATTGTTGCATACTGACATTGTATGATGCCTCCGCCTTGAACAGCTGACGATCATCCAGAGGAGAGGCATTCCCCCGAGCTTACAGGGGCTGACGTGGCGGCAGGCTCGTGCCAGGTGCCCACAGAGGAGCGGGACACCACCGACCGGGCCGCGGCCTCCACTGAGCCACCAGCTCCGGGTATGTTGTTGCCGAATTAGGGACTTATGCCATCCATCCGACAAGGCTTCTTTCCTCTGCGATATTGGTCACCGTTCTATATATTGGTGTCTTCTTTCAGTTGTCTCTCCTTCCATGGAGCCCACGACAGGGGTCGACACTGCTGTGGCTGAGGTGGAGCCGCTTATAGAGACTGGTATGATTTCATCTCTATGAAGGGCGCGTGTTGATTATTGGTGTTGATGAAGTGCTAAGACTTTTCGTGCCTTATCTCATTTGCAGAGAGGTCGGCTACACCTGTACCGCCCATGGAACAGGGGTCGGCGCTTGTCGATAGTTGCTCTCCAGTCCCGGAGGAGGGGTCTTCTCGCGGGCCTGGCCCGACGGACACAGCTGCCTCAGGTAAAAGCCATTACAATTTGCATCTTTAGACTTTTACCATGGTGACTTTATTGTGGTGGTACACTCACACACTTTATTATTTTTTCTTTCTCCCAACTCAGGATCAACAGGAGAGGCAGCCGTGGTGCTTGTGGACTTCCCCGCTCTTGGAGTTGAGTGGCCTGACGCCCCTGCGCTTGGAGCGGCATTGAATGCCACCATGGCCGACCACTTTCTCCAGAGTCTTGACCAGTTGATCCAGGTTGACCCTTTGCCGACGGTAGAGGCTTTGAGGAGCAATCTGGAGACTTTCACCCGGGGCTATCACATGATGGGTCTCCCCCAGGACACGTGGGCCGCGAAGCTGGGAGCCTTGTGGAGTGAGTTTGCCGCCTCCACCTCGCACAGAAGCGGAGACGGAGGATCCAGCTGCAGATCCAGCAAGAGGAGGAGGAGCTCCGCGGGCTGCAGGCCACCCAGGTTAAGCTCGATGCTGAGGTCGAGGCTGCTCGCGAGCGTCACAGGAGAGCTTCTCTCCGAGTAGAGGAGCTACAGAGAGAGCTTCAGGAGGCTGAACTGGCGTGCGACAATGCACAGACTAAAGTGGAGACTCTATGCCGCAGACGAGAGGGAGTTGAGGAGGAGGCTCTTGAGAGGGAGGCTCTCCTTGCCGACTTGAGGAGGAACGAGTCTGGCGCCTGATGGGCTTTTACATCTTCTTGTAGATAGGGCCTTCGCGCCCCAATCCTTTTTGAGTCACTCCCGAGGGCTTGTCTCGGGCTCCATTGGTGACATCCATAAATAAAGGACAGAATTTGACAGCTTTTGCTTCTATCCTCTTTCATGTATGCTTTTCTTTTTTTCTCTCTTTTTTTTGATCACTTTACCAACCCTACCGCCCTTTCGGGTTTTCGCCAGGACTGGCCCCCTTTAACTTTTTCCAGTGCGCCCTTGCGGATTTTCACACTGAGGGGTACCCATTTTTTCCTAAAGCGCCCTTTCAGATTTTCACCTTAGCCGGGTTAAAACCTTTTTGCCCTTGATTGCTCCCCTAACAGAAGCAACCAAGTTCGCTGGGGCATCAATATTTTTAACCCCATTTTTTTTTTGAACCTATAATGCCAAAAGGCAAGGAGAAAGTGGCATTCCCGTAGGGACGTGTGTGCCGCATAGGTGGGACAAATGGGTGGATTCGACTGCCCTAGTGGGACGTGAGAGTCAAACCCGAAAGCCGAAGGTTGAACGGGTTGGCAGCCTGAAAGGGGTGTACATGCGCCAAGCCCGGTTGGGACAGCAAAGGAGTAGGTTTAACAGCCCGGAAGGGACATGCGGGTTAAACCTGGAAGCCGATAGGCAAGATGGGTTGGCAGCCTGAAAGGGACATACATAGGCCAAGCCCAGTAGGAAGAAAGAGTGGATTTGACAGCCCGGGTGGGACGTATGAATCAAATCCGTAAGCCGATGGGCCAATAGGGTTGGCAACCTGAAGAGGCATGCATAGGCCAAGCCCGTGGGACAAAGATATAGACTTGGTGATCCCGGTGGGATATGTGAGTCGAGTCTAAAGGCCAAGATGCGAGATGGGTTGACAGCCCGAAAGGGGCATGCATAGGCCAGACCCAGAAGAAGGAAAGGATGGATTTGACAGCCCTAGTGGGACGTGAGAGTCAAACCCGAAAGCCAATGGGCGAGATGTGGGTTGGCAGCCCGAAAGGGGCATACTGAGGCCAATCTCGATGGGACAAAGATAGGTTTGATAGCCCTAGTGGGACGTGAGAATCAAACCCGAAAGCCGATAGGCGAGATGGGTTGGCAGCCCGAGAGGGCATACTGAGGCCAACCTCTAGAGAGTAAAAATGAGCCGAAAGGCGAGATAGGTTGGCAGTCCGAGAGGGCGTACTGAGGCCAATCATTAGAAGGTAAAATGAGTCAAAATGCATGATGAGTTGGCAGCCCGAGAGGGTATGCTGAGGCCAATCGCAGAAGGTAAAATGAGTCGAAAGGCATGACGGGTTGGCTGCCCGAGAGGACATGCTGAGGCCAATCTCAGAAGGTAAAATGAGCCGAAAGGCATGATGAGTTGGTTGTCCGAGAGGACATGCTGAGGTCAATCCCAGAAGGTAAAATGAGCCGAAAGGGATGATGGGTTGGTTGTCCGAGAGGACATGCTGAGGCCAATCCCAGAAGGTAAAAAGTGCCGACAGGCATGATGGGTTGGTTGTCCGAGAGGACATACTGAGGCCAATCCCAGAAGGTAAAATGAGCCGAAAGGCATGATGGGTTGGCCGTCCGATAGGACATGCTGAGGCCAATCCCAGAAGGTAAAAAGTGCCGACAGGCATGATGGGTTGGCTGTCCGAGAGGACATGTTGAGGCCAATCCCAGAAGGTAAAATGAGCCGAAAGGCATTATGGGTTGGCTGTCCGAGAGGACATACTGAGGCCAAACCCAGGAAGGTAAAATGAGCCAAAAGACACGATGGGTTGGTAGCCCGAGAGGGCATACTGAGGCCAAACCCAGTGGGACAAAAGGGTAAGTGGGCTTAACTGCTCAAAAGAGACATATGAGCTAAACTCAGAAGCCGATAGGCGAAATGGGTCGGCAGCCCGAAAGGGGCATGCACAGGCCGAGCCCGACGGGACTAGAAGGACAAATTGGATAGCCCGGAGAGACACGGGATCCGAACCTGGGAGGCTCAAAACATGGGTAATCCCGATGGGATAGAGTATGACAATGTCGGGATGCCCTGGTGGGACTAGGTGTCGCAGGACGACGTAGGAGATGTAGCTGAGGCATTAGTATAATGCTTTTGCCATTATAGGGTGAAGTCGTTGACTTAGAACCACCCGTAAAGCATGGTGAAAGAGGATTGTTGTTGTATTTTTTTTTCACATTACCAACCTCACCGCCCTTTCGGGTTTTCGCCGAGGCTGGCCCCCCTTAGCTTTTTCCGATGTGCCCTTGCGGGTTTTCACATCGAGAGGTTACCCATTTTTGCCCGAGACGCCCTTTCGGGTTTTCACCTCGACCGGGTCTATGGCCTTTTTGCCCTTAGCCAACCCTTGAAGGTCGACTAAGTCTGCCGGGGTATCAATATTTTTAACCCCATTATTTTTAACTAGAACCTTCACTGGGGATAGGTACATCCTGTGAGGACGGCTGTAGAAACTCTGGCGGTGGCGCATGGTAGAGCTTCATGTGCTTGCCATTGAGAGGAGGGAAGGGATTATCTCCTTTGTGGTCGACGACCGTATAGGCCCCTCCTTCATAGACCTTCTGAATGACGTAAGGCCCGCGCCAATTAAGCTGGAGTTTGCCGCTGGATCTTCCCGCGAGAACCTCCTTTTCTTTAATCATGACGAGGTCGCCTTTCTTGAACGCCCTTTGCTTGACCAGCTTATCATAGAGACGTGTCATGCGGGCTTGATACACTTGCAAGTACTTATAGGCTCTGAGCCTTTCACCTTCAAGGTTGGACAATTCCTAGAGCCTTCTTTCTATTTTGGACTGGTCTTGGCGTGGCAATCCGGCGTGCACGGCAACGCGATAGGATGCCAACTCGATCTCCACAGGGACCACCGCCTCAGTTCCGTAGACCAAAGAGAATGGGGAGCAACCCGTAGGGGTTTTATAAATAGTCCGATAGACCCATAGGGCTTTGTGGACCTTCTCGCCCCAATCCCGTTTGCGGCCACCTACTATCTTGGACAGCAGCTTACAAAGGGTCTTGTTGAAGGCCTCGACCAACCCCTTGGCTTGGGGGTTGTAAACGGATGACGTCCTCCAATCGATGTGGAACTTAGCCGCCAAAGCATAAACAGTCTTGTTCCTGAATGGCGTGCCATTATCGAATATAATCCGACTAGGGGTGCCGAATCTGTATATAATGTAGTGCCTTACAAACCGGGCAACTATCTCCCCTGTAACTTTTCGTAGCGGAACGACTTCTGCCCATCTGGAGAAGTAATCAGTGGCGGCCAATAAGAACTTGTGCCCTTGAGATGATGGTGGGAATGGTCCCACAATGTCCATGCCCCACTCCGCGAATGGCCAAGTAGGCGCTGTTGGATGGAGCGGATTGGGCGGCCTCTGAGGCACTGGCCCGAATGCTTGGCATTGGTGGCATGTACGAGCATATTGGTTGCAATCTTCGTACATGGTGGGTCAATAGAACCCCTTTAACTTGATGTTGTTCTTCATCTTGGCTCCTGCTTGGTGGGCTTCGCACAATTCGGAGTAGACCTCGTGCATGGCAGTCTTTGCTTCCTTGGAGGAAAGGCAGCGTAGGAGGACCAATCGGTCTTTTCCATGGACAAGTCTGAAGAGCAGACCATCAATCAGCTGGAAGGATGTCGCTTTGCGTAGCAGTTGCACCCTCTGAGCCCGATCGGGGGGAAGCAAGCCACTCTTTATCTTTATGATCAGCACACGCCAATCTTCTTCTTCTGGAGTATTCTCCTCTTGAATGTTGTTGACCTCATAGACAGTGAGGCCAGACTCTTCATCGAGCACACTTGCATGAGCCTTCGGTGTCTAAAAGTAATATGTAACTCTCCCTCAGGCGGGAGCTTCAAAGCTGCTGCCAACTTTGCGAGAGCGTCAGCTTGGGAGTTGCTATCCCGTGGGACATGGCCTATTTCAAATAGGTAGAATTTTTCCTTGAGCCTCATGACGGCTGCATGGTAGGGGATGAACTCCTTCTTCCGGACGTCGTAGACACCCAATACTTGTCGGATGACGAGCTGAGAATCCCCGTACACTTTGATGCACTTGATGTCCATCTCTAGTGCCAATTGAAGCCCAATAATTAGCGCTTCATACTCTGCCTCATTATTAGTAAGTGACTTCATGAGAGCGCAAAAATTATGGAGGATGTCGCTTTGTCGAGATACAAAGACTACCCCCGCGCCCGAGACATAGTCTGTGAGGCCGCCGGCCCTTTTGATTGTCCGGGAGGCACCATCAAAATACAACTCCCAATGTGGGAGGTCGAGGGTGAGGACACCCGGCTCCATCTGTGGTGGGACTTCTTCAGAATGCTCCCCAATTTCTTGAGAAGGTACCAACACCTCTTCATCGGGCAACTCAAAGTTGAGTGGCGAATCTTCCGGCACATGGTGTGCAGCTAAGAATTCCGCCATTCCTTGTCCCTTGATCGCCTTGCGTGGGACGAAAGTAATATCGAACTCCATGAGGATAAGTGCCCATTTGCCGAGCCTACCGAAGAGGACGGGCTGACTGAGCAAGAATTTGAGTGGATCACATTTTGAGATGAGCTCCACTCTGTGAGCTAGCAGATAGTGCCTTAGCTTCTTGACAGTAAATACTAAAGCCAGGCACACTTTTTCCATATGAGCATAACGGTGCTCAAGCCCGATCAATTTTCAGCTGAGGTAGTACAATGGTTGCTCTTTGCCCTCGTCGTTGATCTGGGCTAGTAGAGCCCCCAAAGAGGCATCCATGGCAGCAATATAGAGAATAAGGGGCTTCCCTCTGACGGGTGCCCCTAAGACTGGGGGAGTCAGTAAGTACTCCTTAATTTGCTCGAAAGCCTTCTGGCAGTCTTCGTCCCATATGAAGGGTGCTCCTTTCTTCATCAGTTTGCCGAAAGGTAAGCACCTTCCTGAGAGATTAGAGATGAACCGCCTAATATAGGCGAGTCTCCCTTGCAGAGATCTGAGCTCTGTCAAGTTCTTAGGCGGAGGTAGCCCTCTTATAGCCTTGATTTTGTCGGGGTCGATTTCTATGCCTCGATACCTGACGATGAAGCCGAGGAACTTGCCGCTGGAGACGCCGAAGGCGAACTTCATTGGGTTCATCTTGAGTTGGTATTGTCGAAGCCTCTCGAAGACTCGACGCAGGTCGGCCAAATGATCCTCCGCTTCTTCGTCTTGACGACCAGATCATCGACATAGCATTCGACAAGGTCATGTAGCATATCGTCGAAAATCTTGGTCATCGCCCTTTGATAGGTTGCACCGGCATTCTTTAGGCCAAACGGTATCCTTTTATAGTTGAAGATCCCCTTAGGAGACCGGAAAGCCGTATGGTCTTTGTCTTTGACGGCCATGCGGATTTGATTATAGCCCGATGACCCGTCCATGAAAAATAAGGCTTCGTGACCAGTGGTCATATCAACCATTGTCTCAGTAATTGGGACAGGGAAGTCGTCCTTTGGACATGCCTTGTTCAAATCCCTGAAGTCGATGCAGACTCGGACTTGGCCGTTCTTCTTCTTGACGGGGACTATATTGGCGAGCCACACAGGGTACATGCAAGGCTCTATGAAGTCCACGTTGAGCATTTTGTCAACCTCAGCATTGACTTTCAGCTCCAGCTCGTGGGACATACGCCTTTGAGCTTGCTTGACTGGCTTGACTGTTGAAAGTATTGCCAGCTCGTGTTCAGCCACAGAAGGATCGAGCCCGGGCATTTCTTTATAAGTCCAGGCGAAACAATCCCTGAACTCTTCTAAGAGCTGCCGATACGACTACCTTTCTTCCTCGCTCAGGAGAGCACTTATGAAGGTGGGACGGTAGTCTTCTTTGCTTCCGAGATTGATCTCGATCAACTCGTCCACAGTTGCTTGACCACCGTCTTCAAGCTCCGGTGGAGCTGGTTGGAGGTCGACAAAGTCTTCCTCATCGTCAGTACTTGCTTCATAGACTTCAAATTCTTCGGAGCACTCTTGCTCGTGGCTTGAAGTCGAAGGACTTGCTTCGTCTTGCCGATGGTTAGCAGACTGGGCTGCTCCTTCCTCTGAGGGGTGGTCATTGTTGACTTCTGATGAAGGTGATGGTGTGGTTGACGCCTCACCGACTCCCCTACAGAGTCATCAATCTTGAGCTCAACTTCAGCTTGCCCGTAATGAGGAGGTAGTAGTCCTATGGCATTGACTGCGTAATAGACCTCGAAGTCCTTCTCCTGGTCGTAGCCGAGTCCCCGCATGTCTTTGCGGGAGAAGGGAGGTTGCCCACGGACTTGCGGAGGATTCCATAACTGGTAGAAATATGCCGCTTGTGCGGGGTCCAGAGTCTGCGGGATGTGTTGCTTTTTACACATTTCCTTGATGTATTTCGACATATCGTCCATCTCCTGGATTGGCTCTGGCGCCACATCGGCGGGAGTATCCCAGCCGAAGTCATCTTCAGGGGGGCCCGATGGGACTAAGTCACCTTTGTAAAAGATGATCGGCTTGTCCCCCTTGCCCTTGTTACGTCTTCTTCTTCGTTGATAGGAGACTGTGAAGGTCTTCAACTGCTCCACCTCATACTCTTCCCGTTGGGACGAGAGTTGAAGGCACATGGGCGGTAAGGAGATGCTTCGGTCAATGACTTGGCTGATGAGGTTGGCTTCAAAGTCAACACTTCGTCTCTCCGACTGAGTCAGCTTAGAGGCGACCTGGAGGCTTAGCCTATGCAGTTTTAGCATGTCTTGGTTGACAGTGAACAACTGCCCTTCCTCAGCTTCATAGTTCACTTTTTGCTTCCCTTTGTCCTTTACAAGTTCAGGGATTGCTAAAGTGGGTTCCCCAAAATATAGGGAAGCATCGGCCAGGTGGCACTCATTTGGGTGGAACGGAGCCTGATCTGCAAAGACAGTATGTTGCTCCCCTCCCTTGGCATATTTAATGCACTGCTGCAGAGTTGAAGGACGACCCAATTCTCGTGGAGCCAAGGCCTCCCGAGTAGCACCTTATATGATGTGTCGGCGTTGATAATATAGAATGTCGCCTGGGTGACAAAATCGCCCAAGGCAAACTTGACTTCAACCCGACCAAGCGCCTCCTCGGAATCTGATTGAATCCCGAAATCTTGACCGCGTTCACTTTTTGCAAGTAAGGGGCCAAGTATAAAGACTTGAAAGTCTTCAACGGCATGATGTTAATGGCTGCTCCAGCGTCAACCAAAATGCGATTCACATCATGCCCACTAATCGTCCCCGGCATATATAAGGGGCGATTGTGGCACGGAGAGGACAGCAACATGTCTTTGTCCGTGAAGGAGATGTTGGCTGTAAACGCCTTATATGCCTGGACTTGCAGCTCTGCGACATGGGCTTCATAGGCCTCCGGGTCTTGGAGTATCTTGACAAGAGCCTCCCTTAGATCTTTGCTCCAGGCAATAGCCTCCCAAATGGTGACATTTGTAGGAAACCGCTTCATGTGATGAATGATCTTGCGGTCCGCCCGAGCACGGGTTTTGTCAAATGGCGGGATGATCTCCGCCAGAGTCTTCGGTGCCTGGCGAGGCTTCTCCCGTTTAGAAGGGCGCTCCTCATTCTGACCCTCCGCATTTTCTTGGAATAGCGGAGCCAAAGACTCCTCCGGGGGTAGCAAAGGCTCATCATGCTGGTCTTCATTAGAAGGACCTGCTGGGCTTGCGGGCTCGACCCTGTTGGAGGGGCCAGCCTGGTCTGACGCCTCCTCACGCACTGGCGACTTAGCTAACTCCTCTTCTTCATCAGAAGAGTGAAGAAGAGGCGATTATAAAAGGGACGCCACCTGATTTCGCCGCTGAGACGGGGCCTGAACCCTCTGAGGGGCTGAGGATGAAAGGGATTCCCCGAACTTGGATTTCTGGGACAGGACCCAGCTTCTCCCCTCTGAATATTATGACCCTGTCAAGAGTCAGGGGACCTTCACGTCCACGTCCTCGTCCCCGGCCACGTCCCTGGCCATTTCTTGCCGAGCGACGTTGATATGTTGCCATAGGAGCCTTGCCTCCGGTGCTATCAGCCGCAGGGGAGTTAATGTTGTCGGGCGGCGGAATCGTCACCATGTTGCAGGAGAGCTCTTGCAGCATTTCCTCGAGCCTCTCGATAGTGAGCTCCTCCTCTTTGTAGAATAAGGAGAGCTCTTCCGGGATTAGGAACTCCTCTCCCTCTTCAAGACGGTGAGCCATATCTCGGAGCCACTACAGAAGCCGGGCTTTACGCCCAAACTTGTCCCAGGGAATGTATTTGTCTAGAGTGACAACCCTGGTGGGACGAGAGAGAGTATACTCCTCCAGCTCATCTATGAGCTTTTAAAGTCTTTGTAAAGGAGTTGGCTCCTTAGGAGCCTCCATAGCTGCTACTTGCTCAGTTTGCTTCTTCCACCTCCTCTTCAAATTCTTCTTGCGGTTCTTCTCTTGCTTCTTTTGGCGTGCCGCCTCTTGAGAAGAGAGAGGACTTTGCTTTGGAGGTGGGACTTGTTTGCCCCCAGAATTTTGCTTTTTACTCCGGGTTGGCTCCTTAGGAGCTTTAGTGCCACGGCTCTTTCTGGGGGTGACCTTAGTCCAGTTGGCCTCCTCCGGCTGAACCTGGAAGGTGGCATTGATTGCCTGAGCAATTATTTCAGGAGGCAACTCCTGGAACTCTGCCAGTCCACAGTGGGGCCCTTGGGGGCATTGCAACTCCACCGATTTTGCTTTGACTGGCGCCTTCGCGAGCTCAAGATGTTGAGGCCTTTCTGCAATTGGCGGCCTTGCTGGCTTGACAGGAGCTTTGGCCGGAGGCTCCCTCACCTTCGCCTTGCCTTTGTAGTCTGGCGGAGGTTTCCCCTTATGACGATGCTGGGTTGACTTGCCCAGAGAGGGGTTTGGAGCCTCTCCCTCGGCTTGGCTTCTTGGGCTCTGGGCCTTAGGCCCCTCGCACGTAGCCTTGCCTTTGGGGTCCAGTCGAGATTTGCCGCTGCCCGTAGGCTTGTCCGGTTGGACATGTTGAGAGGTGGGTTTAGTCCCACGGAGCTTGGCCTGCTCCTATTGAGCTTGCTGGAGAATCTTCTTAGCGGCCTCTTTAAGACGCCGCCTCGTCATAGAGTTCCCCTGCGCATCGATCTCCCCTCTTTGGATGAGGACTTCAATGCAATCTTGCACTTATGGGCATTGCCGGGTGGGATAAGACACCTTGGCATGGTACTTGCAATAGCGGGGGTGACTCTTAGCTGTCTCGTTGTAATAGGACGGCGGATCATGTGTCATCACCCGACCATCTTCCAGAAGCTTGTCAAAGATCTTCTCAGTGTCTTCCTTAGGAAAAGAACACTGATGAGAGGGTCGCCACCCTGGGTACCACAGTGTGGATTTTGGTGGCGGGGAACTGACTCCCTCCTCCCGTGGCTCCGGGAGTTGGAAAGCGGCTGCAGTATGTATGACGTTGACGGAGAAATGAAAATTCTCCCGTGCGTGCGGTTGCGGTGGATTGACCAGTAATTCACCCATATTAACCTTTCCTCGCCTGATTAAGTCCTCAGCGAGGTCCTTGAACGGTTCACAATTGTGGATGATGTGGCCTACCACCTCATGGTATGGGCCATAGCCCTGATGAAACGCAGCACCTGGTGCCTGCTCAATGGGCAATGGGCTGATCAGTCCCGCCCGCTGACATGCGAAGAAGATGTTTGGGGTCTTCTCCCAAGGGAAGGAGTATAGCTTCTCCGGCTGCTCGCCTTGGGGTGTATGCTCCTCGCCTTCTGAGACCTCGTCGCCCTCAGATGAATCTAAAGATTCCTCAGGGAGCCAACCCCTGAGCGGAGCCGAGCCAACAGGCGATACACCTGCCTCCCATATATGGGCTGGAGCCAACCCCCTGGCGAATGGGCCGAAAGGGAAAGTGGCCAACTGCTCGTCGATGCTTTCCAAGAACTGCAGCAGGCGCCTTTGTTCCAATTGCAATTGCCGGATTTCTCCTCGGATTTTTTGAATAGTTCTCCGCAACGCCAAACACTCAGGAAGTGAGGGAGGGGCGGCTCTAGGACCGGTGTTGGACTGCTGATTTGAAGGCCCGACCTCGGAGGCGTTGGAGCTCGAAGCCATCGCCGCCATGTAGACCACATTAGCCGACCGGTTCGATCGACTCCAAGCATGAGGCTGTGGCGGGTCGACTGCATGGCCCAACATAATTACTAAGCCCTTTTGAATGAGCTCTTCCGCTATGTTCTTGAAAACATAGCAATCCCCGATGGTATGACCCAACCTTCGATGATACACACAATAAGTAGGATCATCTGTTTTGTCCACCTCTGAGGGCTTCCGCGGATCCGGTAGGGTGATGAGCTGCTCTTTCATGCAGAGATCAAAGAGCATTTTAGTATGCTCTTTCTGAAGGAATAAGGCGTCTTCATGTTCTCCGCCAACCGAGAAGTGCTCGCCTTGGCGTCAGGCTTTTTGCCGTTGCCTTTGGATTTTCCTTCCCCCTTTTCTCCATTTGTCGGGGAGAAGTCGACAGCATTTACCTCCTTGCCGCTAGTCAGACGGTCTTTGGAGGATTTACCTTTGGCGGGGGCTTGTGCAGGGTGATCAACGAAGAACATCTCAATCTCTGCCACCACCGTGTTGAGCTGGTCAAAACTTCTGATGTTTGAGCCCAGAAGCTTTTCACTGACTTCTGCCGAGAGACCCCTGTGACAGATGGTGATTGCGTCCTCAGGCGTCGGAGGATTATCGCAGCGCATGCTGACATCCCTCCATCGCTTGATGAAGTCCAACGTTGTTTCAACTTTCTTTTGACGGAGGGCACATAGTTCCGCCAGAGAGATTTTGCGTTCGATCATCTGAAAACGGTCGACGAACTTCTTCTGCATATCCGCCCAATCAGCCACAGAATTAGGCTTTAGCCTGGAGTACCACTGGAAGGCGGTGCCAGTCAATGACGTGACAAAGTACCGCAGCAAATATGTCTCCTCCAGTGCCAATTCACCCATGGTCGTCATGTAATAGGCCAGGTGTTCATGTGGAGAGCCCTGCCCGTTGAACTTCTGAAGCTTCGGGGCTTTTGGGCAATCCGATGAAAGTTTCTTGAATTCATGGTGGAGGGGATATGACACGCTGTACAAATCAACGGTGGCCACACCCTCCCCTTGTTGGGCAAACTTCGCCTCCACAATGCGCTCGATCATCTGCTTCTGTGCCATGAGACTCTCTGCAACATGAGTAGCAGACGACCGCGCATTGACTTCATGCTGCGGGACTTCGAAGTCCACTGCCAATGGCAATTTTGCAGCGGTGACGGAGGCATTGGCCGCGACCAGAATGGGGGTAGGCTGATGTTCCACTCCAGTGGGTGCCGCCTGAGGTAGGACAGGAACCTCCTTTTCACGCAATAGCGCCTGTAAGAGGTTCTTGAGTTCTTGGTTCTCGCGTCGGAGCTCTTCCAACGCGGGAGTGTGTGTCTCTTCCCCCAGTTCTTCCCCGTGCCGGGGATGGCTGTCCCCGTCGGCACTATGGACGTCTTCCTGGCGCTCTTCTTGCCGTGCCAGCTCGAGCTGAGATGTACCCGCGGCCGGCACATGTTGTGTTTACGCCAGGCCCCGGGACCCGGATCTTGACCTCCTCGAGTATTGAAGAGGCTGGTTCAGGTTGCCCGAAATGTCCTCCGACTGCTTGTCCGCGGAAGTGGTATAACAGGTGAACACTTTGACAGCGTCATTGGTCACCTGAACCACCCGCTTCTTTATGGGTGGTTGTCGATCCGGCTTGGGCGGCATCCCTACTCTGTCAAAGACAGAAACTCGGGATGTAGAAGCTTGAGGGGAGCGATCCTCCTCTGTGTGCGTGGAACTGGCCCACGGGGAGGTCGGCCGCACCTTCTTGCCGATTCCTCGGCACTTTTGCCCCCGTAGGGGATGAGTTGTAGACCTAGGAGATGTTGAGGTCTCAGTGTTGTTCGGACTCCGCACACGTTGCAGATCCGACATGCGGAAGGGCTCCTCGGCCCTTGCACGTCTTATAATTCGGGCCTCCTCTTTGGTGACCCATATCTTCTTCAAGTGCAGCTGGCGCTCCTCAATCGGGTTGCCCCCTGACCGCAGTCGGGGAGCGGGTGGTTTGAGCCGTTGTACTAGACCCTGATTTGCCGCCGGTACGGCGGGCTTCTTCTTTTTCGCTCCGTCCTCCCGGACTTGTCGAAGAAGCTCAAAGCGATTGGAGGTAGAGACAGTCGGGACGTGTCGGTCCCTAGGCAGAATCGGCTCGCCCCCGTCGAGCCGAATGCAGAAATCTCCGACAAGCATGGTCTTGCCGGAGCAGGATGCGGCCGCTGTACGCTTTGCACCTTTGCGGCTATGACGTTGTCCCCGTTGAGCAGGGGCAGCCTTGGTGACATCCGCCGTAGGCGCGACGTCGTTGTGGCGGTGGCGCTGCCCCCGTCGAGCAGGGGCAGTACCTCTGAGAGTGGCCGCAGTAGAGTTAGTGCCGTTACGGCGACGGCGTTGCCCCCGTTGGGCAGGAGCGACGCCAGTAGTGACTTGATTGACCGAGAAAACTCGGCCAATAGTTGGGGCAGAAGGCCTGACACCTTCGGCCGTTGACATGGCAGCCGAGTAAGCACGGCCAATGGTTGAAGCTGAGGGCCTAACGCCCCCAAGAGTTGGCTTGTCGACCGGGCGGACCCGGCTGATTGTTGAAGCCGAGGGCCTGACACCCCCGGTGGTTGTCTTCTTTGCCGAGGGGACCCGGCCAACTGCTGGGGCCGAGGGCCTAACACCCCCGACAGTTGTCCTCTTGACCGAGCGAACCCGGCTGGTTGCTGGAGCCGAGGGCCTAACACCCCCGACTGTTGTTGCAGACGTGGCTGAACTGGCTTCAGCCACAGGCGTGATGCCCAAGAAGAAGGGAAAGCCGACGACCGCTGGGAAGTCACCGAAGACGAGTGGGGTTGTCAGGTATCCGAACCTGGCATGGTTGGCAATGACCTGAGGGTCGTAGGTGACCGCGGCCATCGCTGCTATTGCTGGTGGTGGTGCGTAGCACGAAAGAAGTGGCGAATGCACGAAGAGCTCTGAAGCGAGCAGAGAGATGTGCCCTCCTCTTCCCGTCTTGTAATAGGAAGAGGCAGGGATCAGAACCTTGAAGATAGTTTTTGGGGACTGACTTTGACAGAAAGAAGAAAGGCGAGAAAAGTCCCACCGGACGTGCCAGTCTGTGGACCACGGAATTTTTCACGTAGGAAAAATAAAATATTTAAGATGTCCTTTTTGAAAAGAGACATTCCTCTGCAGGTAGAGGGTTATTCCGTGGATGCGCATAGTATCAGACGATTTGGGTTCGAGTGCTGGACCTCTCCCTACTGACCGTACTCAGTGTTGATTTATATCGGCCTAACGTCCGAACACCTTTGTTTGACTGTCAAAGAAATCACAAAGTCCTCTCCTTAAGTTCTGATATGGAGGGCAGGCTCACTCGAGAGACTCTCCATGACCACTCATTTACCACCAACATGTTAATAGAGTTAGGGCTAAGTCTGAGCAAAACCCTAAGATTCAGGAGTAAAGACGCAAATATGCGGAAGCCGTAGGCATTTTTGAAGTAGAGGGAGGTTTTCTGGACCCCGAGGGTATTTTGGTAATCTTACCAACCTAGGGGTATTTTGGTAATTTTCTCAGGCCATGGATATTTCTAAAGTTTCTAAGTTGAAACGGAAGTAGGACCGGGTTCCTGACTTCCCAAGGCGCTGAGGCTCTTTCTGGAGGGTTTTAGGGGCTGCTAGGTCATTTCTAAGTCACAGGGGTATTTTGGTAATTTTACCATACCCTACATATACCTAGGGTTGGGGTGACCTCTGAGTGTCGGACTGAGCTGACAACGTTCCCGAGCTGAAAGAGTGACAAGGGCTTCATAGAAGGCTCACATGTGTAAATCTTGCCCAAGGAGGGGTATATATGCAATTTTTTTGAAAGTCGGGGGGTTTTCTTGTAATTTTTCCCGATTGGTGTACATAAGAGATTTGTGGAGTACACTGGATTCATTTAAGGCCCAATTGGGTACAAGAGTTGTCGGCGAGTTGTCGACTGTACAATGATCTGCACTAACGCGGAAAGTAGGGGCGTAGCCCCAATTACAAAAAGTTGCAGGGTATAACTGCAAAATACAGGACATTTTTATTTCTCGGGTCCCGGGAAGGACGTTTTTGTAATTCCCCTGTTATATGAGTGGAACTACATAATTTAGTCGTCCCGGAACATAGAAACTTAGAAACATGGCCCACTGAGGGGCCTAATGACAAAAATACTCTCGTAGGGGCATATACACAAGACCCAGGGACTTATCCCTCGCGGGCCAGAACAAACAAACGAACAAACTTCAGAATGCTGGATGCTCCAAGGTAATGCTTCGTAGGATCTCCTCCCATTCTCCTCTCCTTCTGGACCCTTGGGGTCTATTTATAGAAGTGGGAACCTCCCCGGGGTCGTTTGGACCCGTACGGGTTAAACGGGAGGAAAATAACCCTGGGGAGGTCATTTTTAAAAAAAAAATTTAGTTTCCCGCGCGGGAGAGGGGACCGTCCCGGGGTGGGAGGTTTCCGGGCCCGTCCGGGGTCAAATGATATTTGACCTCGGGTGGGACCTGCCCGGGGTGGGCGACCCCGGGCAGGTCCACCCGGGGTCGATTGACACCCGGCGGGTCCCGCCCGGGGTCGCAACCCCGAGCGGGCCTGCCCACGTCCGCGCGGACCCGCCCGGGGGCGGGCGACCCCGTACGGGTCCCTCCGACCCCGGACGGGTCTCTCCCTCGTCCGATTTCAATAAATAGGGGCCTTGGGGGACTTTGGAGCCTCGTTCAGTCCCCGGAGAAGGGAAGGCGCGCTCCTCCTTATTCGTTGGTTGGTTTCCTCGTGCCGTAGGCCGCGAAGGGACGACTTGTTATTGTCCGTGCTCCGTGATACACGCGCGAGGGACTTCGTTTGCGGTGCGTAGACCTCTTTTTGTGTTGCTTTTCCTCTTGTAGGGGGTTCCTTTATCCGTAGTTGCACGTCCAAAGGAGAAAGGCTTCACCCCTTAGGGATTTTCCCGGAACTACACGGTCCTGACAGTCGTAGTGGATTTAATCCGGCTCTTGACCGTCTCGATTGCTGTGAGAGGTCTGTAATTACAGCAATATGTAGGCTATGAAGCCCTAAGTGTGGAGATATCCTACGGGACGGCGATACGCCAAACATAGGACCCCGCGTAGCAATATTCCCTGAAATGGCGGTACGCCAAATATAGGCCTCGTCCGATGCGAGGATAATATCCCGAAATGCTGTAAGATAAATTACGGATGCAACAGAGAGGTACGATGTAGTGGTGGGGTGGGGATTGGGGGGGAGGTCCCAGATTGTATCCATGTTGTATGATTAAAGCCCACAGGTGATAGGCCCTCTTCCACTCTACGACGCCTCCATAGCATGGTCTACAATACCGCCCAGTACCGGTACGTATCGAGCGGTACGTCTCGGTACCGGACCCAACCGGTCCGATACCGACCGGTATCGGTACCAGTACCTATTAAAAAAAACAGACGAACCGGGGCCAATCTGACCCGGTTTGCTCCATTGGGACTGCCCGATTAAGGGCCTCCCTCAACTCACAGGTTGCACTTTGCAATCCTGTGAGTTGAGAGCCCAAGGTTTCCCCCCTTCTTCCATTCGCAGGCCCACCCCTCCCACAGTTGCACAGGATTGAGTCAATTTCTCAATTACTAAGTTTCAAATTTCACTACATCAATACCTCAATTTCTCAATATGTGTTAGATTGTGTTCAATCATGTTGGATTTTACATTCTATTAACATTTCCTATTTTTTTCTGATTTTTTACATTTTCCCAATTTTTAAACCTATGTATATATGTACATTAATATAGGGGGGCCAACTATCGGGCGATACTGTACCGGTACCAATATCGGCCCTGACCGGTACCGGTTCTGGTACCAGTACTACAAACCTTGCTCCATAGCCATTTGCTTAGTAAAGCGAGTTTGAAATCCTTGATACTCTTGATACCCAACCCTCCCACTTGCTTGCTTTTAACCTAAGTAATATCATGCCACCCTCTACTCCTTTCCTCGCAACCATGCCAAAAGAATCTTGCCTAGATAGACTCAAGTTCTCTCGCCACCAAAATACGCATCTGGAAGGTGGATAGAAAGTAGATAAGGGCGTTGTCAAGGATGAACTTGCAAAGCACTAGCCACACCCCATATGAGAGCAGCTTCCCTTTCCACCCTACTAGTCTGAATTGAAATCTCTGCACCACAGCCTGCCAATCCTTGCACCTTATACTATCGAGAGTCAACAAGAGGCCCAAGTAGGTGATTTTTTTTTGAAACGTGGATGGTACCACAAATATATTAAAAAAGAGAGCGATGTACAAGTATATGCTATCAGCTCTCAAAATCCTTTTACAAAAACCACCACACCAAGAAGGTGCACCCAATTAACTCCCCAACAACAAGAAAAGTGAGGAGTTATGTGTCTCCACTTTACATAACTGTTTAGCCCAAAAAGTCACTATCTCACAAACAAAAGAAAATAACCTATCTTTCGGTCTCGCTTCCCTTTTGATGATTCTAATGTTTCTTTCGCTCCACAAGGCCCAAAGAGTGGCATGGAGGTTAAGCCACCAGATGATGTTGTCGCCCTTAAGGTTCCACCTCCTACGCCACTTGATGAAGAGGTAATGCACCCCTATAAAATGGCCAAGGTGCTGCTGGAAACTCTGGCCGATCCTCGTCCATATGTCCTTCGCAAAGGGGCAACCTATGAACAAATGGTTCAAATCCTCCTCCACATCCCCGCACAAGCAGCATAAGGTAGAAATATGCTGGAGAAAAAGTGCTACCCTATCATAGGTGGGAAGACGACTATGGAAGATCCTCCAAACCAACAGCTTCACCTTGAGTGGGCTCTTGGGAACCCAAATCTGAGGTGCTAAAGAGTGGCGCACTCCCCCATCCGAAATGAGAGAGTAGGCCAACAAGACAGAGAAGTCTCCCTCCCTCTCCCATCTCCAAAGCCATGAATCTACCCTGTGGGTGTCTAGACTAAAGTCAAGGAGGAAAGTCAAGAGATGTTCCAACTGGTCCATCTCCTCAAGTGTAAGATTCCTCCTGAACGTGGGAGTCCAAATGCCCCCAACCAGTTATGCATCAAAAGATTGAGCCACAGGAGCCCTAAGTGCACCTACAATAGCATACAACGACGAAAAGGCCTCCGCTAGTGTGAAGTCACTACACCACCTGTCCTGCCAGAACAAACACCTCTTTTCATCACCCAGGCTGACCCGAACACTAAATCTGATGAAGTCCACAGACTAGAGGATGCCTCTCCAAATCAGGAAGGCATTATGCATATGGGACTGAGTAAAATCCCAAGCTCTGGACAAGGTATAGTATCTCTGTCTAATCAACTGCACCCACAACCCTCCATCCTATGCCCCAAGCCTCCACAACCACTTACACAATAAGGCTAAGTTGAAGTCTCTAATGTTCTTGATGCCTACGCCACCTGCTTTCTTGCTCTTGCTAACTCTACCCCATGAAATGTCACGACATCCCCTGTCTCTGCTCCCACTGTCGTGCCAAAAGAATCTAACTTGAATAGACTCCAACTTCTTTGCCACCGTCTTCAGGACTCGGAAAATGGAAAGATAATAGATCAGCAAACTGTCCAACACAGATTTGCATAATACCATGCCCCCTCCATAAGAAAAGAGCCTAGCCATCTATCCTGCAAGTCTGGACTCATATCTCTGCACCACCACCTACCAATCACTACAGTGAAGAGCCTCTCAAGACAAAGGAAGGCCCATGTATGAGAAAGGAAACTCCCCAATCTGACAACTGAAAATAAAAGTTGTCCGCCTAAGTGCTGACTCCTCCATGTTGATCCTCGCTATATAGCTTTTGTTGTAGTTCACCTTCAGCCCACTGATGTCTTGCACTGTCCCTAACATCAACCGGCATCATACGACTACTACTCCTCATCAGTTAGGAAGAGGATAGTGTCATCAGCATACTACAGATGGGTGATACTACTACTGAACTGATCTGTCTAGAAGCTTCGAATAACCCATGTAGCCTCAGCTCTCGTCCACAACCTACTCAAGATCTGAGCCACCGGAACAAACAAGAGTGGAGAAAGTGGGTCTCCCTGCCGAAGCCCTCTTCTACTAAATAAGAAGCAGCATGCACATTAATGAACACATAAAAGTAAGCAAAAAAGATACACTCCCATATCCATCTAATCCATCTCTGATCAAAACTCATCTTCGCTAGCACTTGAAGGAGGCAATTCCAATTGACACTATCATAGGCCTTCCAAAAATTCAACTTGAGAACCACTCTCCTCTTCCTCTGATGTTTCATAGTATACAAACACTCATAATCAACAAGAAAATTCTCCTGGATATGTCTTCCCCTGATGAAGGCCGCTTAGTGACCATTGACCAGTCCATCAATCACCTTATCTAGCCTCCTGGGTAGTACTTTCGTAATGATTTTATATGACCCATTCAACAGACTAATGGGTTTAAAGTCTACCAAATCTTGTGCACCCTTCTTCTTAGGAATCAAAACTAAGAGGGTTTTGTTAATATCCCTCAAATGAACTCTGCCTTTCTAAATTCTCTAACTGCACTAATGAGATCCTCCTTGTTAATATCCCAACAATACTGAAAAAAAACCATGGGAAAACCATCTGGCCTAGAGGCTTGTCACCTGCAAGAGAGAAAACTGCCTACCTAATCTCCTCTTCTAGAAAGGGGGCTCGCGAGAGCCTCACTCTTTGCAGAAGGGAGGTGTGGAAGCAAGTCATTTACAAAGCCAGGTCTGCACATCCCCTCCTCAATGAAAAGCCTTGTGTCGAACTCCTTGGCGTATCGTCTGATGTCTTCCTCCCCATGGACAGTTTGATCTCCGACCTTGACGGAAGCAATATAATTCATCATCATCCTTCCCGAAGCAATCCTCTAGAAGTAAGTTACGTTCTTGTCACCTTCCTTGAGCCATTTCTCCCTCAAACTTTGCTTCTAGTAAATTTCTTCCCTGATGAGGATCTCACCATACTCTACTCAAAGAGACTTTTTGCTCATCCTCTTAGCATCATCCAGCAAGCCTGCCTCCTCCAAACAGTCCAACACCTCTAGCTGATGAAACATCCCCTCCTTCACCTGTCTGTCAGGTAGACTTATGCTAGCACCCCATCTTCTGAGCACCTGGGCCAAATGCTTCAATTTACTTATCAGAGTAGCCATGAGAGAACCATGAAGTCTCTAACCATCTCACGCCCTCCTGACTGTATCCAAGAAATTTGTCTCTCTTAACCAATATCTCTCAAATCTGAAAGCCTGCCTCCTCTCATGACCGTGGCTAGTCCTCAGAAGGATAGGCTTGTGATTCGAAGTCAGCCTAACCAAGTAAGAAACTTGCACATGAGGGAAGTGGCCCTCTCAGTCCACGGACACCAAAAATCTATCTAACCTGGAACAAGACAGAGTCTCCCTCAAGTTGGACTAGGTGAATTGAGCATTCACGGATCCAATGTCGATGAGGGCAGCCTGCTGAATGAAATCACAGAAGTCCTCTGTCTCCCCCGAGTGAGGATGAGCTCACGTTCTCTCTGAAGCTATAGTCACTGAATTGAAATCTCCACCCACACACGAGGGCCGACCTGATGTAAGATGGTACACAACCAGCTCCTGTCACAGAGCTCTCTTCCCCTCCCTGGTTTGAGGGCCGTAGATCTCGGAGAAGTCTCAGGAGAAGCTATTCCTCAAGCAACGAAAGTGAAGAGAGATGACCCATCGACCAACCTACCTCTCCTCCTCTACTTCCGCCACTTCAAATGGGTTCCACAACACCATGATCCCTCCTGCCCTTCCCACCATCGGGGAAGCCACCCCCTTCAAGAGTCTACCACCACCGATCTCCCTCATCCGCCCCTCTCCATCCCCATCACACTTTGTCTCCTCCAGACGAAGAATGTAGACTTTACAACTCCTCACCATCTCCTTCATCGTCCTCCTCTTCTCCCCCCCCCTCCTAATCCCCTCATTCCATGAGATGATCCTCATGGGGACTGGAGTGTGTTCCCCTCTCCTCCCTCCTACTCTACCTCACCCTCCTTGCTACCCCTTACCGCCCTCATTTGGGATTTTTCCTTCTTCACTGCCCTCGCCAAAGTTGCTAGCCATCTCTTCTAGATCAAGATGAGAGACCCCCTAATACCCTTATCCACCCTCTCATAGGACCCCCAGCTTCTCCACCATATCCCTCATGTGGGTCTCCGTCATCCTCTCCACCACACCCATCAGCTCTTCCCTCTCCTCTTTGCCAGGTATTCCTCTCTCCTCCAACTCCTCCTCCTCCGAGTATCCTTCCACAGAGCTAGAGTGCCCGGGAGAACGGCCTCAGGCGGCCACTGAAGAAGTCCCACGACCTCCGCTGGGAGATTGCTGCAGATCGAGTCTACTGCAGCGATTGCATCCTCCGCTGCTGGATCCCATGACCTCAAGTGCTTGTCCTCCTCAATGGCCCCCAGGTCTAGAGCAGCGAGTGTCAGGGTTGACACACGGGGAGCATGAGATCTGGCAGAGGGTCGGACCCCTCTGTCTCGTTCCAACAACCTTCGCCTCCTTCCCGAGACGGCTGCGAACTAAACATAGCCCTCGGCAGGCTCTCGCAGTGGGGGTCTCCCACATGTTGAGAGCTACCTCCTAGATCTACATCCTCAGCCTGCCATGGCAAGGTGAGAGAGGACGAGTGCTCCCGTGGTCCGGAATCCCCCCCCCCCAGCTGCCAGTGGAGAGGAGGCCAAAACCATCACACCCTGCAACAAGACAAGGTCCCAGAGAAAACCGCCTAAGCCGTCCCCACCGATAGCAGGACTCTAGCCTGATGCTCTGCCATCAGGGAACTGCCACCCTGCAATGCCTGCACCAAGACATAAACCCCCTAAGCCCCCGTCGAAGTCGGGTGATAGGGATGATAGAGAACGGGTCCCCCCGGACCCATTAACCCACCAAACCCGGATTCAGGTAAGTTGTGGGTTGACAAGTCCGACTCCAGTTCTCGACCACGGGCCGCTTCGCAGATGATTTGAGCCGGCCCAACCGCACCAAAAGAACCAGCCGACTTAGACGGCCCACTACAACAACCCAACGCAGCGGCCCAACGCTAGACCCCGGCCCACTGGCAGGACAATTCGAATTTGAATCGCCCGCCTGCGAGTCATCTTCAACCACTAGCCTAAATCTTATTCGCCCTAGGACCAGTGGCGGCGCCCGCCGCTCTTGCACCGCTGATCTAGCCGAGACCCTCAAGGTGAACTCTGCCTCACCTACAGTGACGAGGATAACTAGGTGTTTACACACGCGGAATTGTTGACATATCCATTTCATTGGATGAATATGCATATATATTTCGGCATATTTTGTCAATTCCGCACTTTTGAATTTATTAGACGATTTAGAGGTCGTGTACAGGACTTTTCCCCCTGAACGGAGTTGGTGTTAATTTATATCGGTACAAGTCCGAACACCTTTGATTAACCGCCAAAGATCCTATTTACCCCTACGATATCAGCTATGATATTAAAGGTTTGCCTCAGGGACACTCTTGTGCCCTAAGGCAGGGGTATATTCGCAATTTCTCCTTAGGTGGGGATTTATTTGCAATCTTCTTTGTGATAGGGGTTTATTTGCAATTTTTCCTTTAAAGGGGCTTACTTGCAATTTTCCTTTGAGTGGGGTACAATTGTACTTTTCCCTGTGATAGAGGTTTATTTGCAATTTTCCATGTGACAGGGGTTTATTTGTATTTTTTCACCATTGGGGATATTTCTATAATTTTTCAGCCAATGGAGACTTTTCTACAATTTTTCTGTCATCGGGGGTATTTCTGTAATTTTTTCGCCTTCGGAGGATATTTCTATAATTTTCCTCTTTCAAGGGTTTTCTGCAATTTATGGATCTTCCGGGGTCTTCTCTGCAATTTTCCCTTGATTGGGGCATCCATGTGTACTCTTTGATTTTTCTGGATTTTCATAAATTTTATTGTATTTTCCCCAATTTTTTGTGCCATTTCTCAAAGTTTCGGGGTAAAATCGCAATTTCTAAACTTAAACATAAAACATGGATTCTTATCCCATTCCGAAGAACATAATTTCAATTTTGAACCCTTCCTCTTGAATTTCTTGAATTTCAACATTTTTTAGACATTTCCCAGATATTTGTACAATTTTAAAATCTTTCAGAGTATAATCACAATTTCTAATTTTGCAAGATTTTCTCCGTCATAATACGTCCAAAGGATCTCAGAACTATAAGTTCATGGGCATTATACATTTTTCTCTTCATCATTCATAGTGAATAGAATGAATTTTCCTTCATATAAGGGTGTTTTCACAAATGTGCCCTAATATGAGGACTTTTGTGTAACTTTTAACAAAACTTGGGTTTGGAAGAGGGCCGCCCTCTCACCTGTTGCGCAGGCTGCAAGGCTTCAAAGGCTTCAGATCTTCAGACTTCTAGGGAAGAAAACACAACTCCTCCAAGCTTCAAGTGCTCTCCGGGAAAGAGTCTCCAAGTGTGTGGAAGAAGTCCTCTCCCCTTTTTATAGGTGGCGGAAGAAGCCAAGGAGGAGGCACCCCCAGTTGCTCTTGGTGAAGGTACACCCCTTGACCCTTCAACTCCCCATCTCTTCATCTTCCTTTTTTTTTCTTTTCTCTTCCTATTTTCTCTTTTGTTTCACGCGCATGAAGCAAGAGGGTCACCCCTGGTGGCCTTGCTCCTCCTGTGGTGCACAGCAGCAGGGAAGAGGGAGGGGTACCCCCGGTGATCATGAGCAGGGGTCCCCCCCTCCTTTTGTGTGTGCGCTTTTTTTAAAAAATAACAGTAGCAGACAAGGGGGGGAGGCTACCCCCGGTGATCATGAGCGGGGATCCCCCCCTCTCCTCGTTTGCACCGGTGGCAAGAGGATAAAAAAAAGGAAAAGAGGGGAGGTACCCCCGGTGTGGTGTACCGGGGGTTCCCCCCTCTCCTTGGACAGCAGTAGTAGATGAGTGGGGGGGGACAGCTTAAGGAGGGACAACCTCCACCAAAGCTTCACAGCAGTTCAAAGTCCCCTCCGAAACGAACCTAAAAGAGCCCGCTTTCACCCGACCAAAAGCACTCACCAAGAAGCTCAGACCAACTTCATCACGAACTGGGATTGGCACCCCTACAAGCTTGACCTAGATATCAAACCTTGCAGAGTTGGGATAGGTCTCTCGTTCCAAAGATCAGGCTTGGACATGGAGGATCGAACATCCGCACAACAAAACTCCGGTTTCCTCCACTACCTTCATTGCTTCCACAGAGGACCCAACTACTAACAAGCCATCCCGATGCAACCGCTTGACTACCCAAGGTCCTCCCCGTGGCCATCTCTCAAGCAGCAGATCCCCCACAGCCTCCACATCCACTGCTCCTTGCACGGGGGAAGCCCAAAGACATCTACCGAGCCAATCCGACTTCTCTTCAAGAGAAAAACCCCCATCATGCAAAAACCCCCCTTGGCCACCTGAGGCTTCTGAGCCGGCCCCGATTGCTTCACAATGTCTGCATAATGAACCTCCTCTCCCCCCCAAGTGTCTTCTCCACCATAACTCAGCTCTCCGACTCCTTGCAGACAAACCAAAGATGGCCTCTCCTCCTACAGAGCCAAGACGCCTTGCCAGAGGCATCCCTTCACCCGAGATGCAAGAACCACCAGAGAGAAACCACCGAGGACTGCCACCCAGGGGATAGTTTCCTCAAAGCTTCTCTCTCTAGAAGCGGATAGAGAGAGAAAGATCTAGAGAGCCCATATAAGAGGCCCATGTAGGTGATGGGGAACTCACCTACTTGACACCCTAGAATAGCAGCAACTCTCCTAATGGCTCTCTGCCCCATATACACCCCTAGGACCTGGCTCTTCTCAAAGTTCACCTTAAGACCACTAACCTCCTGCAAAAATTTCAGTATCAACCTGATGGTGTACAATTGCTCCTTGCCTTTTACCGCAAAGAGAATAGTGTCATCAACGCATTAAAGGTGAGATATGTACTATCCCTGAGACGCCACCAGGAACCCCTTAATTAAACCATGGGTTTCAGCTCTCATCAACATTGTACTCAACATGTGCGCCACCAAAACAAAAATGAGTGGAGACATAAGGTCATCTTGCCTTAAACTTTGTTGGCCACGGAATTTTTCATAGAAAAATAATAAACATAAAGATGCTCTTTTTGAAAAGAGACATTTCCCCTATATGTGGGGGTTTATTCCGTGAGTGCGTATTGTATCAGACGATTTGGGTTCGGGTGCTGGACCTCTCCCCACTGACCGCAGTCAATGTTGATTTACATCGGCCTAATGTCCGAACACCTTTATTTGACTATCAAAGAAATCTCAAAGTCCTCTCCATAAGTTTAGATGCTGAGGGCAGGCTCACTAGGGTAGCTCTCGATGACCACTCATTTACCACCAACATGGTGATAGGGTTAGGGCTCCATCAAAGGCCTCTTAAGTTCAGGCAAAACCCTAGGATTTAGGAGTATGAATGCAAATGTGCGAAAGCCGTAGGTATTTTTGAAGTGGAGGGAAATTTTCTGAACCCCGAGGGTATTTTGATAATTTTACCTTCCCAGGGGTATTTTGGTAATTTTACCAGGCCAGTGATATTTCTGAAATTTCTGGGCTGGAACGAAAGTAGGTTAAGATTCCTGACTCCCCAAGGCATCGAGGCCATTTCTGGAGGGTTTTAGGGGCGACTAGACCATTTCTAGGTCCCAGGGATATTTTGGTAATTTTACCACCCCCTACATAGACCTAGGGTTGAGGCGGCACCCAAGTGTCGGACTGGGCTGACAATGTCCTCAGACCAAAAGGATGACGAGGGGCTTCATAGAAGGCTCACACAGGTCAACTTGGCCGCAGGAGGGGTATATGTGCAATTTTCACAAGCCGGGGGTTTTCTTGTAATTTTCCCCGGTCGATGTACATGAGAGATTTGTGAAATACACCAGATTCATTTTATAGTCCTAGTGGGTATAAGAGTTGTCGACTGTACAAAGATCCGCACTAACGTGGGAAGTAGGGGCGTAGCCCCAATTACAAGAAGTTGCAGGGTATAACTGCAAATAACATGACATTTGTTTCTCACGGACCCGAGGAGGACATTTGTGCAATTCCCCCGTTATGTGGGCGGAACTACTTAATTTAGTCGGGGCGTAGAAACATACAAACATGGCCCACTGAGGGGCATAATTATAAAAATACCCCTTAGGGACATATAGACAAGACTCGGGGACTTACCCCTCACGGGTCAAAACAATGAACAAACTCCGAAATGCTGGAGGCTCCAAGTGTGCTCCGTAGGTTGCAGATCTCTCCCCGTCTGGACCCTTGGGGGTCTATTTATAGAAGTGGGAGGCTACCCGGGGGTGCTTGAACTCGTGCGGGTTAAACGGGGTGAAAATGACCCCGGGGAGGTCATTTTCACCCTTTTTTTCTCTCTTTTTTTTTCACGGGGGAGAGAAGGCCGGGTCATGGGACCCCAGACCCGTCCGGGGTCAAATGACCCTGGGGAAGTCCCACATGGGACCTGCCCGGGGTCATTTGACCCCGGGCGGGTCCTCCCCGGGGTGAATGACCCCGGGCAGGTCCTCCCGGGGTCAAACGACCCCAGGCAGGTCCTGCCCGGGTCTGCTGACCCCGGGCAGGCCCTCCCGGGGTCATTTGACCCCGGGGAGGTCTGTCTCAGGGGTCGCGCCCACGCACGGACCCGTCCGGGGTCGGGCGACCCCGTACGGGTTGGCACGACCCCAAACGGGTCTTTGTCACCCCAGGGAGGTCCTGCTGCGCTGTTGCTGCTGTTGGGGAGGTTTCACCCCGGGGAGGTCCTTTCTGGCAGAACTCCACCCCGGGCAGGTTCCATGTCACCCGGACAGGTTCTTTTCACCCCGAACGAGTTCTTCTCACCCCGGACAACAAGTTTTACCCCGGATGGGTGTTGACGGGAGATGTTTTTGCAGGCAAAATTTGCTTCCAACAAACCTCTACCACTATGAACATAAGTAGACGATTTCCCATTGACGAGTACCTCAAATGTGGATGATTGGAGACAAGCCTTGATCCAACTGACCCACTTCTCATCGAAGCCCATCCTCCGAAGGACATCCAATAGGCACTACCAACTCACCCAATCATAAGCCTTTTCAAATTCAAGCTTGATCACCAACCCTCTCCTCCGCTATTCCTTCAAGGCATATAAACATTCATGTGCAATCAAAAAAATTCTCTTGGATGATACGGCGTCTGATAAAAGCCCCTTGGTATCCATTAACCGCCTTATAAATGGAATTGTCAAGCCACATAGCCACCACCTTGGTGATTATTTTATAGGTCCCACTGAGCAGACTGATAGGCCTATAGTCCCACAATCTCTTCGCTCCCTACTTCTTTGATATGAGAACAAGTCTTGTTAATGCCTCTCAGATGAGTTGTGCCTTCCGAGAACTTCCTGATCGCTTGAAGCGAATCTCCCTAGATAATCTCCCAACAATGCTGGTAGAACACAAATGGGAAGCCGTTCGGGCCTGGAGCCCTATCCCCAAGCAGATCGAAAACAGCCTCCCTCACCTTCCTCCTCGAAGGGGCGAGAGAGGCTCCTATTATCTACTATTAAGAGGCGAGGAAGAAAGCCCTCTAAAATGGATGGCCTAACTGGCACTTCCTCAGTGAAGCGTCTCGAGTAGAACTATGTGATATGCCTCTCCATAATCTACGAGTCTATAATGAGCTGGTCTCCAACTCTGATAAACTTAATGTAGTTTACTCTTCTCCTCCTCGATGCAACCCTACAGAAATAAGAAGTGTTCATGTCCCCATCTTTAACCCACCTCTCCCTTGACCTCTATTTCCAGTAAATCTCCTCTTTAATAAGAATGTCTTCAAATTCAGCCTTGAGCTTGCCTCTCTGAATTTTGTCGTGCTCATCTAGTAAACCTGTCTCCTCCAAAGCCTCCAACCCCTCTAACTGCTCCATGATCATGTCTCCGCTGCTCTACCAGGGGGAGTTTTTGTGGCTCCCTATTTGGTCAGCCCATGTGCCAAATATTTCAACTTGTCGACAAGTTTAGCCATATCCGATCCACCCCGCCTCTGAGTGTCCCACACTCCTCTGACGATGTCCAAGAAGTCCTCTTCCTTGAGCCAATATCTTTCCAATATGAACTATGCTTTCCTCCACTGCCTGCTGGAAGTCTTGAGCAATATGGGATTGTGGTCTGAGATAATTCTAGCCAGTGCAAGGGCCACCATGTATGGGAAGTGGTCTTCTCAATCAACAAAGACAAGAAATTTGTTAAGTCTAGACTGTGTTGGGTCTGCTCTCATGTTGGACCATGTGAATTGGGTATTGAAAATTTGGGCATCGATCAGTGCTGCTTCAGAGATAAAATCCTAGAAATCCTCCATCTCCGTCGAGAAGGAAGAGCTTCCTGACCTCTCAAGCGAAGAGACCCCAATGTTAAAAGTCCTCCCCTATATACCCATGGAAGGCAGTTTCGGTCCGAAATGACACCAGAACAAGGGTTTCGGCCGAAACCAAATGCCATCGTTTAAAAAAAAAAATGATATTAAATTGGTTTCGGACCGAAATCGAAACCAAAACTGGTTTCGGTTTCAGACCCGACCGAAACCGAAACCAATACCGGCACAGCCATCCTTGTATATACCATGGCCGGCCTGAATTGTGATGAAAATGCAGCGATTCCTCCCACAAGAGTCTCTTTCCTTCTTTGTTCTGCGATTGAAGTCCCAGGAAAAACTCTCTCTAACATTCTTCAAGGGAAGGGAGATACCCCCACTGCTGCCTATCATCCTCCACCTCCTCCAATTCAAAAGAATTCCACAAAATCATGATGCCACCAAATCTCCCTTCCGCTGGAGAAGCCACACTCTTAGTGAGTCAAGCTCCCCCACTTTCTCTCATGATAGCATCCCCATCCCCCTCACACTAGGACTCATAGATGCACAAAATGTCAATCTTACAGCTCCTTATGAACTCCTTCACCGCCCTCCTCTTCTCACCCCAACCAATTCCCCTTACATTCCACGAGATAATCCTAATGAGGTCACGGACTTGTTCCCTCTCTCCCACCCCCTCTTGCTCGCTCCTCTTCTCCTCTCCTCCCTCACACTCACTTGTTATCCCCCATTTGAGACTTCCCCCCTTTTGCCTCTCTCGCCATACTTATGAGCCACCTCTTTTGAACCTTATAGAGTACCCCTTTGAGATCCCTCTCCAGCCCTATGAAAGAAACTGCCACCCTCGCAGCCAGCTATCTCACTTGCACCTCGGTCAGCCTTAACACCACCCCAACCATCTCCTTAACCTCCTCTCTCCCTAGTCTAGCCATCTCCGACATCCCCTCCCCATCAGACTGCTCCTCCTCTGAAACCTTGACCCCCCTTAGAGTCTCTGGGGTAATACCATCCCCTCATGTGATTCCTCCTTGCCTTCCAATGTTGAGTGATTCTAATTGCCAACGCCTCCCTTTTGAGCTGTGTGAAGGTGTCCAAATGTCCGATAGCCACTAGTGCACTTCTGCGAGCTACAAAAGCCTCCTAAGCCCGTGTAGTGACAGCCCCACCTGGGACTCCTCCACTAGCATCACTTGCTGACACCCCCACCGCGAGCTCCGCACTAAAAGTGGGAATGCTCAGCCAGCCAAAAGTGATTCCAACCCCATACCCTATTGCTCCGCCTACGCGAGCGCTAAGCCGACGACTTCCGACGAGGAAGAGGGTAAGCTGTCGGTCTCTATCGACTAACACAGGCGCACAAGCCCCACTGGAGAGCTGGGATCGGCCTATAAACTGGAAAGCCGAAGATGATCCGTCGTTGATGACACTGACTCACTATTAGTCCTACCTTCTAATGGCCGCCGATTGTCGGAGGGGAGGCCTGTTGGCCGCTAGCACTGCATCAGCAAGAAGAAGCATTGCCCTACTGCTGAGAGGGCAATGACGGCCAGTTGGGAGAAGACAAGCGAGGGGGATTGCCAATATCGGGTCTCTCCACCCCATTTCGCCCATGACTCCCGCATTCGAGTAAGTCACGGGCTAAAAGATAGGGTCCGGATTTCACCAGGAGTGAACAACCGATGAGATGGGTTATAGGTAAATGGTGGCTTTAGTATTCAAAGTCCACTGTGTTGTGTCCTCGTGCTCTTCGATCAGGTCGCAAATCCTTGTCGAGAGGCCAATATCCCTTTACCTCCTTAGAGGGTTGTTAAAAGTAATTTTTTGTCATCTAAAAAGAAAATGACATTGGGTCATCCCCCCTTCCTCTCCTCAAGTCCGTTACGCTATTTGGGAGATTAAGGAAGGTGAATTTGCTACTTGGGAGATTAAAGAAACAGTCCCCTCCGGGGTGAACCCTAGGCCGGGGCGAATTAACAGCCAGTCCGGCCCCTCCGGGATGAAATGGAGTGGGCAGACCTGCCAGTCCGGGGTGAAAAAGTCCCCCGCCCAGAATAGGACTGGGGACCTGCGGGCCCTGCCTGGGGTGGTGGAACAGGAACATGGGTCAAATCAACCTCGGCGGACCTGCCTGGGGTCAAACAGACCCCAACGGGTCTGTTCGATCCTGGCAAACCCCACCAGGGTCGAACAGACCCCAGTGGGGCCTGTTCAACCCCGACGAATTTGTCCGAGGTCAAACAGAACTCAGCGGGATCTGTTCAACCCCAATGGACCCCACCGGGGTCAAACAGACCTCAGCAAAGTCTGTTTTGACCCCAGCGGGGTCTATTCAACCCCAGTGGACCCCACCGAGGTCAAATAGACCCCAACGAGGTCTGTTCAACCCCGGTGGACCCCATCGGGGTTGTTTACCCCCTTGTTGGACCCGACTCTGCCATCTCTCTCTTGTGGAGCAAAAACACCCCATCCAGGGTCATTTCAACCCCGCTAACTTTGTCCGGGGTGGATTGGCCCCACTCACTTTGTCCAGGGTGGATTGACCCCGCTCACTTCGTCCGAAATCATTTAACACCCTACCTTCTATAAATACCCCCCGGGTTTTGAAAGAAGACACACGTAAGACACGGACGAGAAAGAGAAGATACTCAGTCAGAACTCGGGACTTGTTCTTTGTTTGGCCCATTCCGTGATATGAAGATATAATTACCCCCTGAGTCTTGTATTTATGTCTCTAGCGGCTATGTATTCTTTTGTGCAGTATGTCCTTGGGTATTAAAATATATATGAATATCTCGAGCCTTGCATATATGTCCCTAGTGGCTATGTATGGTTGTTTTCTAGGCCCTTCGGAGGCAGAATAATGTAATCTCTCAAACTAATGGAGAATTATAGAAATGCCCTTCCTAAAATGGCAAGAAAACCCAAAGTCCTATAATTGCAGTTCTACCCTACAACTTTTTGTAACTGTGGCTATGCCCCTATGTCCCGTGTCAGTGCGGAGACTTCTTATGTATAGTTGACAATTCGTCGACAATCTTTGTACTCAGATGAATCAAAGTCCTGTAATTACAGTTCTACCTTGCAACTTTTTGTAACTGTGGCTATGCCCCATGTCCCGTGTCAGTGCGGAGACTTCTTATGTATAGTCGACAATTCACCGACAATCTTTATACTCACATGAATCAAAGTTCTGTAATTACAGTTCTACCTTGCAACTTTTTGTAACTGTGGCTATGCCCCATGTCCCGTGTCAGTGCGGAGACCCCTTATGTATAGTTGACAATTCGCCAACAATCTTTGTACTCACATGAATCATGAATGCACTCAGTTGCTCCGTTTGGTGTTCATCAAGAAATTCATAAATGGACCCCAACTTTCAGCAAATTGTGCATATACCACTCTCTCTCTCGGAAATGAACATGTGTGCCTTCTATGAAGTCCAATGCCATTCTTTCACTTAGAGGCCTTGTCAAACCACCCTTACACCTAAGCGTGGCCTCAAACCCTAAGCCTACTTTGGATCATGTAAAATTATCAAAATACCCCTACAATCCAAGAATGGCTAAATAGCCCTCAAAACATTCCGGAAACTACCTTAGCGCCCTTAAAAGTTAGAGATTACACCAGTCTCCCTCCAACCTAGAAATTACAAAAAAGCCCCTGGCATAGTAAAATTACCACAAATACCCCTAGAACTCAGGAATTACCAAAATAACTCGAGTCCAAAAAACCTCCCAACAGCTCAAAAATGCCGGCTTCTGCAGAATTGCATACATACCCCCAAATCATAGAGTTTTGCCTCACCTAGTAAGGCCTTTGATAAAACTCTAATTCCATTAACTCTTCGGTGATGAACATGAGAGTCAATTTTGAGCCGTGCAAGCAAGTCTGTCCTCAACATCAGAACCTATATAAAGGACCTTGGGATTTCTTTGACAATCAATCAAGGGTGTTCGGACGTTAGGCCGATGTAAATCAACACTAACTGCGGTCAATGGGGAAAGGTCCAACACTCGAACCCAAATCGTCCGATACGAAGTGCACCCACAGAATAAATCCTGCACAGGCTATTAATACAGCCCCTATATGTGCATCTTTATAAATTTTCCTCTTTTTTAAAAAAGGCTCAATGAGAAATTTATAGACACCAATTGTTTAAGAATATATATTACGTGATCGACAAGGGCCCAGACCAGTTGTATCCACCCTAAATAGTGCTCGGGTGATTCAAAATTGAATTTGAATTTGAATTTGCCTGATGCTCCTCCTGTCTGCCACGACCCCCAGAACTTCTGTAACCATCGTCTTTCTCCGTCTCTGTGATCTGTTGCATGTCCAGTCGTGGAAACCCCCTCATCAGAAAGATATCTCTGCCAACCTCCACCATCACAACCGCCAAGATTTCCTCCAGGCTAGAGATGCATACCATGAGCTTTAGCACCGTTCGGCCTTCACCCACCACCAGTCTCACAGATCCAGGAATGACTACCCCAAACTCACCGACAATGAGGGAGGCGTCGACCTCATCATAGTAGATTAAGGGCACTCTGACAAGGCAAATGGATAGCCGGAGCTCCCTGGGGTCTGGAAGGTCCCACGCTCATTGTCCATCTAGAGATCTTGAGCAAACTACCCTCTACACAAAGGAATCTCGCCGACGTCGCTGCCTCCACCTTCTCTACATTGGGGCCAACGGCCAAAAAGCCACTCTTGCATGACATAGATACTTCCCATTCCACCTCTCTGCCACCCCCTCTATCTAGTAGGACTTTAACCTGCTGCCCATCCACTACTCCTTCCACCGAGGTGATCCACATACAGCATTTGAGCCACACCATCATGCCATGGACAACCCTGACCAAACCTCCCAAGTCTACTGACTGATCGACCACCCCAAAGAACATATGCATAGGACCACCTACAAGGCCCTGTTACGTCATGCATCCCATGATGACCCCCGCCTTCTCCCCCCGCTCGATCTCCCACCGCTGGCATTCTGCAGTCCCACCATAGGTGACCCTCCCGGCTACACCGAAAGCACGACGGCCCTGGGTGATAGAAAGAACAAGGTGGCACATCGTGAGATTTCTAGAGACCCGTTGACGGGCTTTGGCAATGGCAAACACCCGTTCCCTCCCCCAAGGGCACCTTGTTCGTGCCAGTGGCAAATGTTAGAGCACCCCTCATTTTTGAAGAATAAAGTTGAGCTAGACAACTACAAGTGACTTAATATTGATGACATCTCTATGACGTTCTATAAGAAAGTTACATTACTCTGCCTCCTTCCTTTTTTTCTTCTTTTGATGGCCTGAAGACATTTTCGCTTCTGCCCATTTCTTTTGCTATTGTCTAGCTACCCTATTCTCTTCTCCTCCCTTCCTCTTCCTTCCGTCCCTTCCCATTTATCTATTGGTCAACAACTTCCAACCCATAGTTCACTTTCATAGATCTATCATGTGATGAGATAGCGTTAACACATGAAAGTTAGTATTGTGTTTCTAGCTTTTTTTGATGGTTGATTCCTTTCCTAAACTAGAGCGTTAACACATGAAAGTCAGTATTGTGTTTCTAGCTTTTTTTGATGGTGGATTCCTTTCCTAAACTAGTGAGGCTTACACCTCATCATGCCTCGAGGCTTACGCCTTGTAAGGCTTAAAAAATGCGCCTCACAACCAATTCAAAACCTTTTAAATAATGATGCAGCCATCATGAAAGCATCCCCATTCATTGAATAGTGGCTGGAGTAGGACACATCATTGGGGGGAAAGAAAGGTCAAAGATCGATGGTGACAACCGATGGCTGAGTGGACACAATGGCATGTAGTGGTTGATGATGAGAAAAGGACTGAGGGCCATAGAAGAGCTCTCTCATTTCACCATGTTAAAAGAGGAGAAATTTTAAAATGACCTCTACATTTTATGTTACTTTAAATAGTTCTTAAACAATGAAATATTAAAAAAATCCTTTCAAAATAATAAAATATCTAACATGGTTACAAGAAATCTAAAAATGAAAATAAATACTACATAACATAAAAAATAAATAAATTTCTAGCCGCCCTAGGACCTCTTCCCTCTGACTTACTAAGGCAAGTCCAAGTTAGGGTATTACATTCCTTGACAGATGCTCAGTTTGACCTTTAGCATCACTCTTGACTTTGATATTTTGATACGCATCCTTGAGAGAATTTAAAAATTCTACCCTTTTTTTAAGTGGATGGTACCACATCATATATAAAAGATAAGAATATACAAGGGGAGTGGTCCCAAAAACTCCCCTATACACACAAACAAAGTATAGCTCTCTCTACCTTGGAGTAAAGGAAAAATAAGAGATTTACATTTATTCCCTCTTCAAAAAGTCTCTCTCCAAAATTTCACAAAAAAGAGAATCAAATCCAAACATTTTACAAGATCATGAGCTTCTCTTCTGAAGATTCTACCATTCCTCTCCCTCTAAATGATCCAAAAGGTTGTGCACAAGATCAGCCACCACAACTGTGATCAATCTTGGCACCCTACTGCACTCACCACTTTTTGATGAAATCCTCCACAAGTCCTTCAATCAATTTGGTTCACCTGAACTTTGTGAAGATGTGTTGCCACACTTCGATAGCAAAGTCACACTTAGAATAAGTGTTCCAGAGACTCCTCTTCCTTCCCACACATGCTGTGTACAGTATGCACCCCAGCCATGAACCTGGTCAGTCTATTCCGTGTAGGTAGTCAAGAAAGAGAGATCTTCCACATGAGCACCTCTACCTTAAGGGGACTGGCTGGCCTCCAGACATGTTGGAACATCGGATGTCTGACCCCCCCAATCATTAATGAAGGAGTATGCCAATCGAACAAAGAACACTCCCAAGGAGTTCCATCTCCCCGCCCACTAATCTCTAGAATTGGGGCCCAATTTAAAACCTTCGAGTACGGAGAAAAGGTCAGACACTTCCGGCATCTCATCATCCTTCAGCCCCTCCTAAAAGTCAAACACCACCCATTTCTCAAGTCAAAAGCCTGCCTTACGAACAGTCGCTTGGCAGGCGCAATGTTGAAGAGCTTAGGAAATCTACTTGCTAGGGATCCTCCTCCACACCATCTGTCCAACCAGAAGAGACACACGTGGTCATTTCCAAGTTTAAGTTGCATCGAGGCTTGGATGAAATCTGCATCTTGCAAAATACCTTATTGGTGACAATAAGTAAGCCTGTGAGGGGATCAAGTCCCAAGTTCGGCCCCTATGGTAATATTTATCCTTTAGAAGTTAAAGCCAAAGGGCATTCTTTGCAGTCCCAACCTTCCACAGCCATTTTGCAAGGAGGGCTAGGTTAAACAGCCTAATATCATCAAAACCTATACCACCATTCCTTTTCACTTGATAGACTCGGCCCCAATTGACACATGTCAACTTCTCACCCTTGCTGCACCACCTGTCAGAAAAAACTACATTGAATACTTTATAATTTGGCTGCCACCAAGCAAGGGATTCGGAACATGGAACGAAAATAGACCGGGAGGCTTTCCAGCACCGAGTTACAAAGAAGTAACGCCCCCCCCCCCCCCATAAGAAAGAAGTCTTCCCTTCCATCCTGCCAACCTAGACTCAAATTTCTAGATAACTGGCTGCCAATCTCTACGCCAAATGGCTCCAATCAGCCAACGGAAGGTCCAAGTGATCAGGAACTAACCAATCTGGCAAACGAGAATAAGGGCTGCCCTCTGCAAGGTTTAAAATTTATATCCTTAGCAAACATCTAATTCAAGCCTTATCTTTTTCCTGATCCAGATTCTATACTCTATAGGTACTTAGGAGTCAAACTAGGACACATGAGAGAATCTACACTAAAGCATGTCACAGAGTACGGATGGTCAACAAGTCAAGGCAATATTTGATCCCAACAAAGTTTTCAGAGGCATACTGCCCTCCCTCTTCATCTCCATCATGAGGGCACATGGAAGCAGATGCATTACAGGTTGAAGTCCTTAAACGGTTTATTATGGTCTAGCCTATTCATGAAGAACCTGCAAGTAAGCACACCCAGAGGCAAGTTAAGAATGAGTGGACAACATTTTGGCTAGAATTTTCCATGGTGGTAAGCATCACCATTCAGTGACTGGGGCTAGAGTATTAACACCATATTCCACTCAACATCTATACAATAAACCAAGAAAATCAGCAGATTCAGTGTTTCGGACAATCGAGTATATTTTATTTTGAGATTTTTGGGTCCACAGGCTCCTAAAATATCGGACAAACCTAAAATGCTAGAAAAAGCATAAGAATAAGATATATATCATTTTACATACAAACAAAAACCAGCTAAATGAGTTTCTCAAAGAAATCTCAAGCTATAAACTATGGAATGGACTCATTTTTTTATTTTTCTTTCAGTCCAAGAAAGAATAGAGCAAGGAAAGAAAACCAAGGAACATTTTTTTCCTTGAAAGTGGATAGTACCACCAAATATATAAAAGAAAAAAGGGAATATACAGATATAAAACCAAGGAACAATTAGCCTCATACTACATTCTTACATTCTATTTCACATTATAGATCAATACTATTTAAAATTTGAACGAAACAAAGGAGAGGATAAAAAAGACAACTTCGTGTCAGATTTTGGTGCTATCATTCAGTTAGATGGTGATCAACAGTCTTCCAGGAAGACAAGTGCATATTTAACTAAACACCAGCGCATGAGTATTTTTTCAATTTTTTTACAGTGAATGAGTATTTTATATATTAAATTTAGGTGTTAAAGAGTCCTAGGACACACTACACTCCTTACAAGAAAGACAAGTTTACAATCCGCAGCATGTGCTATGGCAAAAGAACTGCCCCACGAATCTCTTTGATCATACTCTGATGTTGAGTACAGATAAAATCTCAGTTACATGCATTGGCATGCGAAGAAAGAGCCGTGATACAGCATTTCTTTAATGATAATATGATGTGTCTAATTATTACAATATAAAGAATGATTTTATGGTAGCGTAAATATTATGAGAATACTGTTACAAAAAAATTAACAAATATCCCAAAAATAGTTGAGGTTTTTACACACAAAATCTTCCATAGATGCTATATTCCTCAACAAGTTTTTAAAATGTTCTCTTTAAAAATTTATGGACCTATACATAAATAGCTTACTTTTATAGAAGTTCTCCAATAAAATAATTTCAAAGGGTGAAATTGTAAGATTCACCCATGTTTCTTTCAGTTCTTTTTACAGAAAGCTTTTCAGCAAAACAATTTGAAAACACCAAATTGATAGTTCAACACTTTTAACTTCTTCCCTATGTTGGACACAGGTTGATGACCCCCTTTCATGGGAGAGAGAGGTGGGATGAAAAGGAAAACTGCTGCAAATTAACATCGATATTAGGTCATTTTTATTTTTAAAAAAAAGGAAATCCAATGGCACTAACATGTGGACTCTACACCTACTGGTTGTACTACCTCTTGCAATAAAATTCACGGTGCAAACCACAATCCTTGTCCAAAAATTTAAAAAAACATGTGGAGAAGTTCACAGTTAGTTCAATTCACCCAATTAAGAGAACAATAGGGATTAACAAAATATTCTTGCATAGTAAGAAGAGTCAGTTTACCATTATATGCTTATTGAAGGTAAGCCAATCGTTTCAAGGATTTGACATTGGACATCCCCATTAACGATGGATTTTCAGGGTCGGTTAGGAAAAAAAAATGGTCACCAAATGTGCGGATCCCCCCCAACACACGCACACACTCATCACTTCTTCTCTGCCCAAGACTCATTGGTTTTTGCCTAGAACAGTAAGAAAGCAAACACAGGTGAGGAGGTCAGTACTCCAGTTCTATCTTTCCTAGGACAGGAAATATTGCGAGAAGCAACCAGTTTTCAGCCAGAATTGACCGGAATTGTGCTATGCTGGTTCCAAATTCCTGTTCTTAATCCCTCCCCCGGAAGCCTTTGAGTGTAGTTTGGTCATTGGTCATCTCTTCCTAGGGAATGATGCCCGTTTACTGTGGTTAACATTTTTTTCTATGCAGTACCGGTATCGGTTCCGGTATCGGTCAGGGGCGGTACCAGTTCCGGTACTGGTATGGTACCAACAGGTGGTTGACCCCCTATATTAATGTGTATATATATAATTAAATATATGGCTTTAAAAATGTAAAAAAGAAAAAATCGGAAAAGTTGATAGAATTCAAAATCATACATAATTGAACACATCCAACAATGTAACACATATTTGAAAGTTTAGAATCACTTCTCTGCAAAAGCTTTATATATCTGGTGAGACAACAAGAATAACCGAGTTCCAAAGATATGACAGCTCAAGAGCTTGTAGGGACTGGGGAGACAATTCTGATATGAATCCGTACGAATGATGACTTGATCAAAGAAGGTGCTATAGTAGATGGTAATCATCTTCCTTTTGTGCAGATGAGCATAAAATAATTGTTTCTTAGATGCTCATTTTCCTAGAATGTCCATGATGCTTGCAAAAAAAAACCTAAATACCATGCTTTTTGGCCCATTGATGAGCGGTACTGGCTGGTACCGACACCAAATGGGCGGTACCGGACCTGTCGGGTCTGGTACTGAGACGCACCGCCCGGTACCGATACGTACTGGGCGGTATTGCAAACCATGGTTGGCCTGCAAAAGGCAGCCCAAGACACCACCAAGGCATGCCAGGTGGTGCCTAGGCAGTGCCATTTTGGGGGGAGCTAGGTGCAATTGCCCCTAGTTAGGCCTGCAAAAGCAGCCCAAGATAACACCAAGGCGTGTCAAGCAGCATAGGGTGCTTGCCTCTGTGACTTGGGCCCCCAAAAAACTAGATCAGGCTCCACACACTCATTCAACAGGGCCTCTACTACAACAAGCCCTTACGCTTTTTCACATACACACTATCCACACATAGATTCAGACAAACACACACAAGGCTACTCTTGAACCTTGACTTCAATAGTTTTATTGTCTTTGTTACTTTTCATTGGGGAAGCCATGTCTCGGGGAGGAAGGCGCTCACTGGACCTCGCGTCCAGGGGAAACTACATCCCTCTCGACAACGGGGGTTCACGATCTTCCTTCCCCGGGGCAGCACCTTCCAGGGGGGCTACCAGTGGATCGGGAGGGACACCGATCTGCTATTGTTGCCGGAAAGTAGGCCACATCTAGAAGTTTTACCAGGTGTGGGGGCCGGAGGTTATAAGGACTCATAAGACGCCCACTCTCAAAAGATCCTACGCGGATGCGGTCCAGAAGGGAGCTCCACCAAGGCACGCCTAGGAGGGAGGTCGGGAGTGTTAAGAGGCAGGGTCCGTCCCCATGCAGCTTCTACATGTTTGGAACGGTTGGCTCCTACAATGCCTTTGGGGGGCTCCAGTAGATGAGGTGATGGATGCAAAGAAGGTAAGATCCCTTCTAGAGGCGAGAGGCGTGGGGGGGTGTCAATGGGAGGTCCAGCAAGTTTCCAGGTATGGGTTCCTAGCGATCGGCCAACAGGAAGAGGAGGTAGTGGCAACGGAGGAGGTAGGACACCTAGTGGCAGGCAACGTCCTCCTACACCTCCAAAGGTGGACCATGGAGAGGGGGTCCTTCCCTAGCCCTGGGCACACTGTGATCCGGATCAGAGTCGAGGGGATCCCTCTTATCCTCTGTGATGAGAAGGGAATTTCCTTCTTGGTCTGGAGGTTTAGTAGGGTGATGGTCGGGAGCTTGCAGCTTGCTCCGGTGGGATCCCTCACAGTGGTTAATGCCTCAATCTGGGTCTATAGCATAGTGGCGATGCCGACGATGGTGTCCTTTGTCGTCGATGGGGATGCTTTTCTTGCCAGGGTTAGGGTCCAGGCAGAAGAAGGCGTGGCGGTAGGTGGACTAGGATTTCAAGGGGGTGGTCAAGAGGTAGAAGAAGAATAGTGTCCAGTAGGGATTCAAAATTTGAATCCGCCGCCGAATCCTCATTGGTTCAGTTCTTGGCTCTCGGGCGGACAGCAACTCAGGCGGGCCGGATCCAGGTCTACGAGCGATCAAGGTAGCTCCGATTGAGGGTAATAAGTGTCGGGTCTACAGGCCTATACTTGTGACTTACCCGATTCGTGCTACTATTGATTGGGGCCGGGAAGACCCGCGCATGGTCATCACTCCCACCCGATTGCCAACACGGGCCTATAGTCTTTTGGCATCCAAACTTCGACAGCTCAAGCGGTGACGATCCAGGAGCGGCGGTGGCCCAAGCGACGACGATCCAAGAGCCCCCCCCCCACCCAACGTCTAGCCTTCCCAGGCTGACCAGAGGACGGAGGTGGCGTCGGAGAGTGAACCGGATCCTACGGGGGTTCTAGCTATCCTCCAGTCGACGGGGGGAGAACTTCATAGCGGGACCAAGGAGCGAGGGAGCGACATGCAAACCCCTCCAAGTCATGCAACCATACAATAGATTGCTCCAATGGTGATAGCCCGATGCTTGTACAGGCCAGAGCGGACGCCTCCGAAGCTAGGGGCCAAGGCAAGAATCACGGAGGAGGACTCAGCAATTGACAGTGACCCAGGTGAACGACAACCTCCCACCCTACACAAGAGGGGGGATCCATGTTTGAGGCTTTGAGCACATCTTGGCTGAGGACTCCCTTCTCAATGGGGGTTAGCCTCAATGTGGGGGGGGGGGGGAATAAAACCTAGGAAGGAAGAGGAAAAGGAGATTATAGCCAGAGTTGAGAGATACATGGAGGAGCATGCTAGAGATGTGGCAAGCCTCATTGGGGTGTCTTGCGAGGGTATTGACAAAGATGTTAGATCAGTGTTCTGTAAAATTCAAAAAAGGTGATTGTTGGGATTGGCTAGGGATGCCAAGGCCAAGAAATTTTTCATAAGAGGGGTGTGAGAGAGGGAAGGGGAAGGGAAGGAGTCAGAAGAGGAACAGCAGGGAGGGGATGCTCAAGCACAACCCCCATGTGTATTGTCATACGGAATGTGAGAGGGATGTGTGGGCTAGAGAAAAAGAGGGCGATGAGGGAATTCATGTGGAGGTGCAAAATTGATATCTTATATTTACGGGAATCTAAATTGGAAAAGGATGGGGAGGAAGTTATGAGAGAGAGGGAGAGAGGAGGGAAGAGATTGTCTAAGGGTGTGGTGTCTCTAACAGTGGGATCTTCCGGAGGTATCATAGTTCTTCATAATGAATTTGTGGTGGAGACAGTGGTAGACAAAAGGAAAATGGGCCGCTCTGTTATCTCCCTTACTTTCAAAAATCCCTGTGACAACTTCTCTTGAGACTTCTCTAGTGTCTAAGGACCCAAGAGCAGGAACGAGAAGAAGGCTTTGTGGGAGGAGCTTCTTTAACATCATCAGCCTTCTGGAAAACTGTGGTGCATTGGAGGTGACTTCAATGCTATTGCTGCAGTGGGAGGAAAGATCAAGATCCTATATGGCGACAAGGGAAATGGAAAACTTCAGAGAGTTTATTGAAGAGGCGGTCTTATTGATGTTCCTACACCGAATGCCCTCTTCACCTCGTCCAATCTCAGAGCCAATCCCACTAGCTCAATGTTGGATAGGTTTCTGGTGTCTGTAGATTGGAAAGATCACTTCCTATATCTCCAAGTTGAATGTGTGGCCCGACCAATTCCGGATCATAGGCCCATTCTACTGAAGACTAGTAAGAGATTCAATAGACACTGTCCTTTCAAGATGGAAAAATATCGACTGAAGGAGAAGGATTTCCTCCAAGTGGTCAACAGAAGCTAGTTAGCACCCACATTGGAGACATCGACAATGGCATTATCAAGTTGAAAGACCTAGCCTAGGAGCTTTCTTTTGGGGGCAGATCCAAATCCACTCTAGGGAAAGCTGCCAAGGAGAGTAATGGAGCGGCTTCAGACATTTGATGCTTTGGAAGAGGCTAACCTACTAGATGAGCAAGATAGAATCATGAGAGGGGCAACAAGGAAGGAGCTTGATGACATTCTCTTCAAGGAGGAGATATATTAGAAGCAAAGATTCAAAGACAGGTGGCTAAAAAAGGGGAACAGAAATGCAGCATATATCCGTAAAACAACTTCTAGGAGACGGAGAATGAACTTCATCAAGAGTCTGCGGCATGGGGACAGAATTCTCTCTAGCATATCTAAAATTAGGTGACATGTGATGGACTTCTATCCTTCCCTTTTGTCAGAGGAAGATTGGTGGCGACATTCCTTCGTAGATCCTCAATGGCCAGTCATCTCGGAGGAGGACAGAGAGATGTTGTCTTCCTCCTCCTTTGTTGAAGAAGTCAGAGAGGCCATTTTTTCTTTGGCTGAGGGCAACGTCCCAAGATAGAATGGCTTTCCCATGCTCTTCTTTCAGCATTGTTAGGACATCATTTATTCTAACCTACTGGAAGCGGTGGCCGAATTCCAAGAGAGTAAATTAGAGGTCATTGGCATCAACAAGACTTCTATTGTCCTTATCCCTAAAAAGGAATAGGTTGATTCCCTCAAGGACTATAGGCTCATAAGCTTGCTCAACAGCATCTAAAAGATCATCTCCAAATTGTTGGCACCTAGATTGGTAAGAGTGGTGGACAAGGTGGTTAGTAGTAACGAGAGTGCCTTTATTAAAGGAAGACAGATCCAGGAGAACTTCGCACAAGAAATAGCTAACTCTTGCAAGATCTTGAAAAGGAAAGGTCAGTGTTGAAACTAGATTTTGAAAAGGCATATAGCAGGGTTAACTAGCTATGCCTCCTTCAGGGTCTTGGTCAATGGAGAACCCACCTCCTCATTCCACAATGGAAGGGGCATGTGTCAAGGAGACCCCCTCTCTCCCCTCCTCTTTGTACTTGTTTCCCATATCTTGAGCAAATATTGGCTGAGAGTAAAAGAGGTAGGACTCATTACAGGTTTTCAAGTCAGGAATTGGGAATGTAACATTTCACACCTTCAATATGCGGATGATACCATCTTGGTTTCCCATAAGGCGAGCGGCAATTTACCGCCAAATTTTTGCTCTAATTGCTAGAGGAGGTTACAGGCCTAAAGATTAATTTTCACAAGAGCAAGCTTTTAGGGATTCACACAGAGAATCATTCCTTGCAAAGTGCAGCCCTCATTCTCTATTACTAGATTGATCAGTACCCCATCACTTACTTCGGCGTCCCTCTAGCTGACAAAGCCATTTGGTGCAGAGATTGGCAGCTGATCATTCAAAAATTCGAGACAAGGTTGGCTAGATGGAAGGGAAGACTACTCTTGTATAAGGGTAGGGCGGTTCTGTGCAATTCAGTGTTGGAGAGTCTCCAGGTCTACTTCCTATCCATATTTTGGATTCCTTGCTCGATGGTTGCAAAATTAAAGAGTATTCGATGTAGATTTTTCTGGCAGGGTGGTACAGAAAGAGTGAGAGATTGGCATAATGTCAATTGGGGCCGAGTCTGTCAAACCAAGAGAAGCAATCGCCTAGACTTCAAAGATATTAGGCTGTTTAACCTAGCTCTCCTTGCTAAATGACTATGAAAGATTGGAACTGCAGAGAATGGCCTTTGGCTTCAGCTTATACAAGATAAATATTATCATAGAGACCGAATTTGGGATCTCACACCCTCATAGGCTTATTTATTATCATCAATCTGGAAAGATATCCTGCAAGCTATTGATGTTATCCAAACCTCCATGCAGATTAAAATTGGGAATGGACAGGTGTGTCTCTTTTGGCTGGACAGATGGTGTGAGGGAACCCCCCTAGCGAACAAGTTTCCCAAGCTATTCCACATTGCAACTGACAAGTGGATGTTGGTAAAACAGGCTTATGATCCCACAAATGGTTGGGGCCAGACCTTTAGGACGCAAGGAAGTCGGTACCGGTTTCGGTACCGGTTTCGGCTGGTTCCGAAACCGATACGTATCGGTTTCGATTTCGGCCGAAATCGGTTGAAACCATTTTAAAAATTAAAAAAAATAATGAACATGTCCAGTTTCGGCCGAAACTGTCCGATTCCGGACCGAAACATGTCAGTTTCGGCCGAAACCATTAAAAAGTATTTTTTAAATGATTTCGGACCTGCTACAATGTTTTGGTCCGATTTCGGATCGGTACCGGCCGAAACCGATACGTTTCGACCGAAACGTATCGGTTTCGGCCGATACTGCCAACCCCGTTAGGACGAGGTTAAAAGAAGATGAGATTTCAAAAATGGTTGACATTTTGGCATTGCTTCATAGCTTCAACATGGATCCCACATTGATGCGAGGAGGGTTCGGAATTAGTTGACCGATGCACAATCGAGCTGTTGAAGGGCAGGTACAAGCCATTGACGCATTTTGTTCGGGGAGGGCATGTGTCCAACACTTGGTGAGCAGGCTGGGTGCCACTCCGGGTTGAGAAGGGAGGGTTGCTGACACACTGAGAACTAGGTGGGAGGCAGCCGACAGCGAGCCGAAGGTGGCCGGCGCAAAGCGATGCAGGGGCGCAAGGCGGTGCAGCTGCTACTGCTGGTGGCGAAGGGCGGCGGTATAGCCGTTGATGCTGGCAGTGAAGGGCGACAATGAAGGAAGAGATAGGGGGAGGCGATGGTGTGACTAGATGACCGAGATCAAGTAGGCAAGGGTGCGGCGTCTTGGGTTTGGCAAGAGACAGGGATGCAGTGGCGGAAGGAGGCAAGAGGAGGAAGTAGCAGAGGGAGGGGGGTGACAGCCAGTGGCAATAACGGGTCGCAAACAGCATCGGAGCCCGTGGACAATGGTGGCACCACACACGCACACACACACACACACACACACACACACACACACACACACACACACACACACACACACACACGGTGTGGATCCCATTGGGGGTGGTGTTGGGCGAAGCTCGGCGGTGGAAGTCACAAAGGGTGTCCGCAATCTACAGGCAACAAGGCAGCGCGGCTATCGCAGAAGGTGGAAGGCGGACGGCGGAAGTGGATTCCCAGCCGCTGCGACAACGGAGGGCAAGGGGGAGGAGGGACGTCGGACGTCGATGAAGCATCTGGAGGAAGCACCAGTGGGGCGACCGGAGAAAGCGTCAGGCGTCGCTCGCATTGGGGGGGGGGGGGGGGGCTGTCGAGGAGATCGGGTGCAGAAGTTTATGTGACTCTTGGTTCTGCCGTATATGGGGGAGAGAGGAACAGAGAAGAAGAGGAAGAGGGGGGCGGGAGAAAGGAGATGGGAACTAGAGAGGGGGGGCTGGCGGTGATTGGATGTGGGTGTGGCCCTCGCGTCTCCCTCTCTCAGGGCACTCTCATTTCTCTCTCATAGAAGAAGATAAAAATTCAACAAAAATCGAATTTAAAATTCCCCATTAATTGAAAAAGGAGGTTACATCACTATTGATAGTGGTTGGGCTAGCCCTGACACTACCATGACTCCCTAAACACCTCTAGACCAAATATCCCTAAACTCAAGAAAATAGTGCAAAAATCGCACCAAAAATACAGAAAAAATATAAAAGAACTAAACTAACTCTAAATGAGGCAAATAAAGACTAAAAATTGGAACTTAACATAAGAAATCATACTCAACTTTAGGCTACTAGATTAGACTCAAATAAAGACAAAAATACAAAATAAAATGACTCTATTGTGACTCTGATCGCCATGAAAACGACGCCATCGCACAACGTACATATACGGCCCATTGCTTAATGTCACAAGTCTTACTCCACATCACACATCCAGAGATCAGTGAGTTTGGAGATGGAACCCGCCAAGAGTATTTTCTGTTTGGTCGGCATACTCCTTTATTACTGAAGGGGAACCAGACATCCCCTGTTCCAGCAAGTCTGGAGACCACCCCATCCCCTCAAGGTGAGGGTGCTCATGTGACCTACAAGGAATAGACTGGCCAGGTTCATGGTTGGAATGGATACGGTGTGCAGCATGTGTGGGATGGAGGAGGAATCTGTGAACCATTTATTTCTAGATTGTGACTATGCCACTGAGGTGTGGCAGCACGTTTCACTAAACTGCTTAGGTGCTTGGGGACCCCAAGTACATCTTGGATCACCTTATCGCCTTGGCAACTATGGTAATTATACAAAAGCTATGCAGCTCTACTTTTTCATGGTTTTCGCATAGCACTGTTGTAGTACCAACCACCCTCTATCAATCATCAAAGATGTACAAGAAAAAAAGATAGGTACCCAACTCTCCATATCGCCCTATCAAAGATGGTTTTACTTCACAACTAAGCATTGTTGTCGGTTTCGGCCGGACCCGAAACCGTTTTAACCTCTTTCACTGTAGCTAAAACGGTTTCGGGTAAGGGTATCGATTTCGGGCGAAACCGATACCCGTTTCGCCCGAAACCATTCAGTTTCGGGCGAAACACGTGAACTCCAAAGGAATTTCACGTGAAACCACTGCCTGAGCCCCCCCGACCCCGAAACCCTTCACCCCTCCCCTCCCGCCGCGGAAACACCAGGAGCAACAGCAGCAGCCGCGGAGCAGCAGCAGCAGCAGCAGCAGCAGCCGCAGCCGCCCCGCGGCCCCGCCCCGCCTGAGCAGCAGTTGCCGCCGCGGAAACACCAGGAGCAGCAGCAGGCCAACAGGCCCGCCAGCCCCCCCTGCGCGCTGCGCCCGCCTGCGGCCTGCGCGTGCGTGCGTGTGCTGCCTGCGCGCCCCCGCCAGCCGGCCAGCGGCCAGCCCCAGCCCGCGCTCCCGCCCACCGTGCCCCTACTACCGGCAACCCGCCAGCGCCCAGCCTAGCCCCATACCACCCTAATTAGCTCTAATTAGGGCTAGGTAAGATTTCTTAGATGATTATTTTGTTAAATAATTCTTTTAATTTAGTGATTAGACTAAAAATGTTAGTTTATCCCTAATTAGACTATGAAATTTAGGGCTTTCATCTAATTAGGTTTTGTAAGGGTCAATTAAAGTTCAATTAAGTTCCATTGACTAATTTTAACCTCTATCATGTTGGTAATTAATTTTTGTCAAGGGTGATTAGGCTAAAATTATAAATTAAATCTTAATTAGACTATTAAATTTGGGGCTTTCCTCTAATTAGGTTTAGTAAGGGTCAATTGAAGCTCAAGTAAGCTTCATTAATTAATTTGGACCTCTATCATGTTGGTAATTAATTTTTTTCAAGGGTGATTATGTTAAAATTGTAAATTAAATCCTAATTAGACTATTAAATTTGGGGCTTTCCTCTAATTAGGTTTAGTAACGTTCAATTGAAACTCAATTAAGCTTCATTAATTAATTTGGAGCTCTATCATGCTCGGAATTAATTTTTATGAAGGGTGATTAGGCTATATGTGTTAATTAAGCCCTAATTATATTATTAATTTTGGGGCTTTCCTCTAATTAGGTTTAGTAAAGTTCAATTGAAGCTCAATTAAAATTCATTGACTATATTTAACATCTTTCATGACAAATTGTCTTTTTTTCATTATACTTACAAGACATTGTCTTTTACTGTCTTAATGTAGCATCATGTCTAGACGTCAACAAACACAGGAGCAGCAACGGCAGGAGGATCCGGGGTGAGCCCACCTGTCCTACGTTGATGCTAAGAGAAGGAAGGTTAAATGTAATTATTGTGGTAGGGAGATGTATGGCGGAATTACCAGAGGAAAGCAACATTTGGCAGGGGTACGAGGAGAGGTGAGACAATGCGACCACTGTCCAAGAGAGGTGCGAGAGGAGATGCGCCAGTGCCTTCTGGGCAAAAAGGAGAGGATGCAACAAAGGGCTGAGAATGAAGAGGAAATTGCTGAGGAGATTTCTGGCAGAAGGGTTAGGAGGGATGATGATGAGGAAGGCACTGAAGATTCTGATCCGGAGCTGACTGAAGCAAGCGAGCGTGAAGAAGCCGCTCGAAGGAAAGGAAAGGCACCCATGGGTTCAGGAGGGACCTACTCCAGTACAGCTGCACAACGTCCTGACGTTGCTGCCCCGCCCCCGCAGACGCAGAGAACAGGCCCCATGGACAGTTATCTCCACAGAAGGCCCCAGGCTACACAACTTAAGATCAAAAGTGCATTGAGAGGGGTCAAAAAATCTGCAGAAGTTGCAGGGCATGCATTTAAAAATATCTGTAAATGATTTTTTCATGCAGGTGTCCCTGCACATGCTGCTGAAAGTGAATATTTTCAACCTATGTTGGATGCCATAGCAGATGCTGGTCTGAGCTTGAAGGCGCCGTCACGTCGGGACATATACGGGCGTGGGCTTGAGGCAGAGGTTGAGGAGCTCCATGACTGGGTTCAAAGCTTCAAACATATATGGATGGAGAGATGATGCACTATTATGTGTGATGGTTGGACTGGTACCACGAAAAAGTCCATGATTAACTTTTTGATCTATTGCATCAAAGGTACAGTATTTGTAAAATCTGTAGATGCATCAAATTTTGAAAAAACTGCCAATTATTTGTTTCATTTGATGGACAACACGGTAGACGAAATTGGTGAAGAAAATGGTGTACAAGTTGTTACTGATAATGAAGCCAGTTATAAGGCTGCAGGGAGGAAATTGATGCATAAGCGCAGACATTTATATTGGCTCCCATGCGCAGCACATTGTCTAGATCTCATACTTGAAGACATAGGGAAGGACAAACATGTGAAGAAGACGGTTGAAAGGGCACAAAAGATTACCCAGTATATTTATGGCCATCCTAGGATATTGAACATGTTCAGGGAGCATGCAAGTGGGGGGCGAGATATTATCCGTGCAGGGCCAACCAGATTTGTTTCAAATTTCATTTCTTTGGAGTCTCTGCATAGGTATACTGTTGAACTCAATTATTACTTCTTTATCCTTATAGTTATGATCCGTATTTGATTCAAATTTTATTTCTTTGCACAGGTATAAGAATGAGTTGAAAGCTTTCGTGTACCACAATACCCTGCGGGAATACATCGACAAGGGCAATGTTGATGCTCAGATGGATTATTTGGATGTCTGTCAAATCGTGGACAACAACAAATTCTGGGGCAGAGTAACACGATATATGAAAGTAGTCACCCCCCTCGTGAAGGTCCTAAGATTGGTGGATGGCGATGACAAGAATGATATGGGATATCTGTATGAGGCCATGGACAGTGCGAAATTGGAGTTGCAGGAGTCGCTTCCCAAAGAATATGCAGAGTAGTGGAAGATTATTGACCATAGATGGGACACCACATTACACCACGACTTGCATGCAGCTGGTGAGTGATTATTTGTATTCATATATTATTGACCATACATTAACTATATACAAATGCAGGTTATTTTCTGAACCCTCGATTCATGTACGATGCCAATGCACATGTTGATGCCGAGGTGCTTCAAGGCACTTTAAAAGTCATTGGTCGTTTATCGAGGACACCAGATAAGAGGCTTCAGGCGGAAGTAGAGGTTGGCATGTTTGATTTCATGAATAAGAGGTATAGAATTTACTTAAGTAGTTATGCTAATCTATTATGTAATTTTTGTAGATGAACAACTATAGAATGAGAACTGGGACGTATTCTGACTCCCAATTGCTATACGCAGTGGGAAGAGTGAGCCCAGGTATACTTCATCTTTGTGCTTTCTTTGTAATTACATCTTCCTTAATTAATTTTTATTTACAACTTATATTTATTTGTTTATGGTTGGTTGGTGTAACAGCTGACTGGTGGATCATGGTGAACAATAGAGAATTGGACAGTTCTGCATTGACTTTCATTGCAATCAGGGTGTTGAGTCAAACCACATTAGCAAGCCAATGTGAAAGAAATTGGAGCACGTTCAGCCTTATACACTCAAAGGTTCGCAATCGGCTAAAGGCTGATCGGTTAGAGAAATTAGTGTACTGTCACTACAATATGAGGTTGAGAATAAAGAATATGAGGTTGAGACAACAGCTGCGAGACAAACGTGTCGCCGAGGATGCCGCCGCAGAAATTGATGTAGATGCCTTATTTGATGATGATAATCCCTTGCAGTCTTGGGTGGAGACACGAGAGCAGGTTGATGAGCCCGTTTTTGATGTTGATGATAGAAGATGGGCAGAGGACATACTTGATGAAGATGAGCCAAGAGATCCCGAATTCAGAAGAAAATCAAAGAGGGTCAGAGATACTCATGCGCAGCAGCCTAGGGTTGTTGATGACACTGAGGAGCAGTTCGAGTTTGAGCCAGCTAGACACTCAGATACAGATAGCAGGCCGGTCACTCCTAGAATGGTCAAGCCACCGGTCTCCTTAAGAAGAAGTACATCAGTGCATGAGCAAACTGAGAGGACAAATGATGCTGCTCAAGAGGACCCGGCAATTGAGCAGTTGAAGTAGATTTATGTGAGGCACACGCCAAGGGATAAAGGACTCATGTCAAAGATCACTGAAAAATTGGCACCACAAGAGAAAAAAGCATCCCCAAAGGCTAAAAAGCGACTGATTTCTTGTGGTGATGATGATGATGGTGATCATCCCGGAGGTGCTTCAGGTGGTACTAGTGCTGCAGGTGGTACAGGTGATGCAGGTGATGCAGGTGATGCAGGTGGTACAGGTGATGCAGGTGCTGCAGGTGGTACTACTGGATACAGTCAAGGTCAGCGAGGATATGATTCACCAGGTTACGAAGGTGGCCAACATGAAGTAGCTATTTATGAGTCGTGGAATTATGAACCATCATTCCAGTTCCATCCATATCCGACCAGTTCCTCTTCTCTTCCTCAAGATTCCTATGCTGATACTGGATTCGAATCAAGCCAACCAAACACTCCAAGAGGGATCCAAAGAGGGATGCAGGACTTGGCTACCTCATTGTTTGGTTATAGTGAATATAGACCATACATGCAACCTGGTTATGGGTATCGACATCAAGGGCCAGACGATGAGGGAGAATGTTCTTCTAGTAATTATTATCCATATTAGGTAAGAATCAATGAATTTTTGTAACATTTATTTTATCTAATTTGGTTTATTGTACTGTTTGTATTAATGTACAATGGAATATTAGTTTAACTTTCACATGTTCAATGTTTGAAGTTCAATGCGTAGTTGTCTACTTCAAGGTTATTGCACTAACTTATACAGTCAAATGCATGTGTAATAGTTTTTGTGATTTTAAGTGTTTATTTATATTTTTTATGAATTTTGGAGTGATTTTTTAGAATTAATTTGATTTTTTTGAACCTTTTAAATGGGTTTCGGCCGGTTTCGGCCGAAACCGATACCGATACCGAGTCGTATCGGTATCGGACTCGGCCGAAACCGAGTTTGCCATCCTTGCAACTAAGAGGCTAAGAGTAAGGAAAACGTATGTGACTTCCCACTGATGCTCACTTGAGATTGCTTGTGTAAATGACATTTACAGCAGTAACTGTCTAATCTCCAAGTTCACAGAAGGGCGTGCTCTCTATACTTTTTTAATACAAAACCATGGTATCGTACATAAATATTCTTTTTCCATGGGTAAATATTTGTTTACCCCACAGGCCAACATGATAAAAGGTTACACAATCATGGTACATTCAGTTTATTGAGGCTTCGGTAAACCAAGCAACAGAGGACGCATTGTTAAGATTGAATGTAATGAGCATGGTCTTATGCTATTGATTAATAGAAAGGTGGAAAACTCCAAGCTTCATGCCTACTCTAGTTGCTAGGCCAAAGACTTGCAGAAGCCTTTATGATAAGGCCCTAACAAATGCCAAAATTTTCAATTTTAATGCATGCATCACCTCCCTATCTTTTGATTGTCTCATTAAATTCCCATCTTTAGCAAATGGCACCAAATCTATGCCATATTCAAGTTAATCATAAGACATGATACCATATTGAAGCACTCAGACTCGTGTATAACATGGTCACCAGACTCACCTGCTTCAAACAATTAGTTACCACAACTCACCTCAAAGAAATAGCAACTTTCATGAGAACCATACCTGTAGTCCAAATATTTAAGGATTTCAACACTGATTGATTGTATTTTTTCCTCTTCAAAATTTATGAATGTGTTGGATTTACTTATTTCTTACAATTTTAACACCATGAACTTGATTGCATGAAAAGTTGTTGTAACCTTTCATAAAAAAATAGACAATTTATATGCTAAATGTTGAAGGGAATTTCATGGATAAAATCCGGTACAGACTCTCTTAAAAAGAAAAATCACATGGTAAAGGAATCTATACATATCTTCAAAGAAATTAAAAGTTGTATGAAATACCTCATTCAATGCATCCAGGACAGACAAAAGAAGATCCCCGTCAGAATCCTAACAGAAGATCAATTTCATTCGTAAAAGGATAAATGCAATAAAATATAAGCTTGAAAAACTAAAATGGAGACTCACGAGAAAATTCACATAACTCTATATTTATCTGCATATAAAAACAAGGGAGAGTGGGGTGGAGAAAAATAATCTGAATAAGAGGCATGGAGCTAAGCTTCTCATTATAAATGCTAAAGATACCACATGAATCGTGATGGGTGACGGAGATTTTAGACCGTCTCCCTTGTGACTTTGCTCAATCGAGGGTGAACTTCTATCTGTGGGTTCACCTATGTGTACTACTGACAATGAGAACTTTGCTGCAGTGGCCAAGTTGACTTCAGTAGACAATCTCATTATTGTTCCTAGTGCTTGTGGTTAGCCTCTTTATTACCTTGATGTAAAGAATATTCCTCTTTATGGGCCCACTTTAAGCAATTGTCATATTACTTAGTCTCTCCCTCCCCCCCTCCCTTCTTGACACGGCTATATTACTCACCTACTTACTTTGTCTCCCTCCCTCTCTGTCTCTGTCTCTGACACAGATAAACACCTATGGGGCTTCGTTTGAAGCTTCATCCTACCAATCGTGAACCACCGGTAGATCCAACATGCTATTAACAGCTTGTTGTGGGCCTTCACTTCATGGTTTGCAGAACCAGCCGATCCAGTCTGGACTGGCCTGAGTCGAATCGGGATTGGAGGTGGTCCGTCTGAAACAGCTGGTTCCAGGACCGGACCAACAGTCCTTTTAAGAAAAAAATGAGTTTTTTATAATAAAAAAGGATCACAACTTAAAAAATGAATTAATTTGCACATTTAACCAACAATCTTAATGACTATAAAGGCCTAAGTCATTAAAGACTAAAATCTAATGAGACTAAGTGAGATTAGTGTTTAAATCTCCTATTCAAATATGCTACATTAGGGTTTGAATTTGGTTCGAAATTAGGTTTAAGTGACATTAGAGTTTAAATCTCACTAGATCTAATGAGATTACAGTTTAAACCTCATCAGAGCCCTAACAACTTGAGATTAGGGTTATATTCCTTTTTAAAAACTTAACGTGCAGGTATTTAGAGGAACCGGTTTGAACTGGCCGGTTTCCGATCTGAGCTGGAACCAAGATCGGAACCGCCTGTGACTGGTCCCAGGACCAGTTCCGGTTCTGCAGACCTTGCTTCACTTGCAGCTACATCCTGCCAATAATGAACCTCTGGCAGATCCAACATGCTATTAGCATATTGTTAGGGGTCCAGTTTACTAGGCTATTCTCTCTCTAGCACTGCCCATCTCATGTAGGTTGTGAGCTTGTTTGCCAATGCTTCCCTTGTTGTACATCATATGGCCTTTCTTTGTGGTGTTCACTACTTTTGTGGCATAGTTTATTCATGTCAGCCACACATTCCCTAAAGCTGGATGCCTTCTTCGATGCTGATTACGCAAGTGATATCACTACTCACTATTCTACTGCAACTTTTTTGCACCTTTCGTTGTGTAGTAAGAAGCAAGCAGTGGTTTCTCACGCCAACACCAGCACCATTGAGTATGGCACTATGTTTGATATCTCCACTAAGATTGTCTCACTGCCCAATATCTTCTACTTGATCTTGACATCATTTCGCTAGTTTCAATTCCTTTCACATTATGACAATTGGAGTACTCTGCAGCTTGCAAGCAATCTGGTCTTCCATGAAGAGATGAAGCATATTGAGATTGACCACCCTTTAGTCCAATAGCAGTGCCTCTATGATAGTGTTACTCCTTACTCTCCCTCGTATCTCCTTTGCCAAACAGGTTGATGATCTCTTCGCTAAGACTCAAATAACTCTGTGGTTCGAGGAAATGTAGGGTGAATATGTTTATGATCCACCATAAGTTTGAGTGGGGATTTACTCTTCAGCTCTCATTTATAAATAATTTTTTATAAAGAATCATTTAATATTATTTAGAAATTCTTATCATTCATTCTCACTTTCATGAAATGTCCATAGGCCCCCAATGAACTTGGCCCTACGTTAGTCGTTAGTTCCCCAGTCCCCACTATACCATTCAAAACTGAAAAAAAAAGAAAGAAAGAGTGCTGAAATGTAACAACGCCCAGCACCCACCATCATCCGAATTAAGTTCTAAAGAAAAGGTGAGTTCAACATCTTATCGGCAGTTGTTCCTTGTTTTTTCGAAAGTGGATAGTACCACAATTGTATTAATTGTAAAAGAAAGTGGGATGTATAAGTATAGTTAGTCAGCTCTAAAGAAACCTTATACAAAAACTCCGCACCGAAATGGTGTGGCCCTTGCTATCCCCTCAACAAAAAAAAAAGAGAGGACTTATGAGACTCCACTTTACATAGATGCTTAGCCCAATCACTCACTCTTTCACATACAAAAGATACCAGCCCATCCTCAATTATTGCTTCACCTATGAAGATTCTGTTGTTTCTTTCGTCCCACAATGCCCAAAGTGTAGCATAAAGGACGAGCCACTAGGTATTTATATCCCCCTTTAAGACCCACTACTTTGTGCCAATTGAGGGGGAGGTGGTGCACACTCTCAAATGGGCCAAAGGTGTGGTGGATCCTGTCACCAATCTTGGCCCACATCTCCTTAGAGAAAATGCAACTTATAAAGAGATGGTTTAAATCTTCCTCCAACTCCTCCTCACATAAGCAGTAAAGGGTAGGTATCTCATAAAGGAAAGGGACAATCCTATCACATGTGGACAGCCGGCTACGGGATATCCTCTATATCAATAGCTTCACTTTCGACGAGCTCTTAGAACACCAAATATGTGGCACAAAGGGGTGGCGTATTTCCCCATCTGAAATGAGTGAGTATGCAAACCTAACTGAAAAGTCTCCCTCCTCTCATCTCCACCACGACCTATCAAGTCGAGGAAAAGTAGAAGCCCCTCCCGCTGATCCGCCTCCTCGTGTGTGAGATTCTTCCCGAAAGTGGGCGTCCACGTGCCCCTAGATAGCTATGTCAAAGAAATGTGCCACGAATGCCGTGGGTGCAACTGAAATAGCAAAAAGTCTTGGGAAAGAGTCCTCTAAGGTGAAGTCCTCGCATCACCTGTCATTCCATAACATACACCTTTGTCCATTACCCAACCTAATCCGAACACTTGATTTGATGATATCTCCACACTAAAGGATGTCTCTCCAGATCAGTGAAACATTGTACAGAGATGTTGGCATCAAATCCCACTCTTTGGACATACTATAGTACCTTTGTCTGATAAGTTGTAGCCAAAGCATGTTGTCCTCTGCTCCAAGCTTTCACAACCATTTAGAAACTGGTGCCAAGTTGAAATCTCTAATGCTCTTAATGCCCACGCCTCATGTTCCCTTGCTCTTGCGCACTCTACCCCAAGAGATGTCATGCCAGCATCTGCCACTATCTCCACTGTCATGCCAGAAAAAGCTAACTTGAATAGATTCCAACTTCTTGGCCACTATTTTGGAGATCCTGAAAATGAATAGGTAGTAAATAAAAAGACTGTCAAATACCGATTTGCATAGCAGCATTCTTCCCACGTAAGAGAGGAGCCTCGCCTTCCATCTGGCAAGTCTAAACTCATACCTCTGCACTACCAACTACCAATCACCACAGTGTAGGGCCCCTGGGGACAAAGGTAGTCCTAGGTAGGAGAAAGGGAATTCTCTTATCTGACAGCGCAATATAAATGGTGCTCTCTTGAGTGACCTCTCCTCCATGTTGACCCCAGTTATATGACTTTTGCTGAAATTCACCTGCAGTCTAATAATTTCCTCCTGCAGTCCCAGTATCAATCTAACCACATACAGCTGGCTCTCCTCATATGCTAGGGAGAGGATAGTGGCATCAGCGTATTGCAGGGGACTGATGCTAACACTAAGGTGCCCTACCTGGAAGCCTCTGATGAGACCTGCCATCTCAACCCTCATCCACATCCTACTCAAAATTTGTGCAACTGAGACAAAAATGAGGGGAAACATAGGATCTCATGGCGGAACTCTCTACCACTATGGAAAGGTGAAGTGGGCTGCCCATTAACAAAGACTACAAAGGATGTTGTGGAAATACAATCCCAGATCCACCCAATCCATCTATGATCAAAGCCCATGTTGGCGAAGGTCTACAGTAGACAATACCAATTGACACTATCATAAGTCTTCTCAAAATCTAACTTCAACACCACCTCCCTCATCCTTTGGGTCTTCATGACATACAAACACTCATGAGCAACTAGGAAGTTTTCTTGTATGTGTCTTCCCCGGATGAAAATCCCTTGGTGTCCACTGACCACTCTACTAATCACCTTGTCAAGTCTCATGGCCAACAACTTCATGATAATTTTGTAAGTGTTATTCAGTAGACTGATGGGTCTAAAGTCCATGAAGCCTTGCACCCTGCTTCTTTTGGGAAAAGGACCAAGAGGGCTTTGTTGATGTGCCTCAAGTGAGCCCTACCCACGTGGACCTCTTCTACAGCCTCAATCAAGTCCTCCTTAACAATATCCTAGCACTTCTGGAAAAAACCATTGGGAATCTATCTGGGTCAGGAGCTTTATCATCTGTAAGAAAAAAGACTACCTGTCTGATCTCCTCCTCTGTAAGGGGGTGGCTAGAGCCTCACACTCTGCAGCGGACAGTTAAGGAAGAAGGTCATCTACAATGCCAAGTCTGTACCTCTGATTTCAATGAATAGCTTAGAATAGAAGTCCTTAGCATATCCCTTGATGTCCTCCTCCCTAGTGACCAACTACTCGCCAATCCTGATGGAGGCTATATAGTTGATTCTTCTTCTCCCAGAAGCAATCCTCTGAAAATAACAGTGTTCTTGTCAACTTCCTTCAGTCATTTCTCCCTTGATCTCCACTTACACCAGATCTCTTCCCGTGTGAGGATGTCTTCAAACTCTGCCCTAAGTGCCTCCTTGCGCAGCCTATCAGAATCATCCAACAACCATGCCTCCTCCATGCAGTCTAGTCCTTCCAGTTGATGAAGAATCCTCTCCTTAATCAATCTGCCAGGTAGAGTTTTATCAACACCCCACCCTTTAAACACCCTGGTCAGGTGCTTCAACTTCCCAACCAGAGCAGCCATGGAAGAATGATCATGCCTCTGTACACTCCAAGCCCTCCTGACTGTGTCCATGAAATCTGCCTCCTTAAGTCAAGACCTTTCAAACCTGAAACCATATCTTCTCTCCCAGCGGTGACTGTTCTTCAATAAGATCTGCTTGTGATCCGATATTAGCAAAACAAGATGTGTGTAATTAAAAGCGCTTGAGGAGCTCACCAAGATGCTGAGGTGAGGCGAGGCGAGGCGACAACAGCCCACCTCATGTCGGCCCATTTCACTGAGGCAAGCGCCTCTTCGCCTTTTGGCCGCCTCCAGTGCCTAGGGCCACTCGGCCCGCCTCGGCCCAGCCCACCTGCGATCAGATCCACGTATCGATCGCGTGGAACCCGTCTAAGACCCACTTCAACCATTACGTCGAATCCAGAGTTTAAAACCCCCTCTTCTCCCTTTCGAACCCCACCCCCCCATCATTTTCATTTTCCCTCCCATCCTCCCCCAAAACCCTAGAGTCCCGGTCATGCACCCCCCTATGGCAAGCCGCTACGCTGAGAGGACGAGGACATCCCCCACTCTCTCTCGCAGGCGGCGGTAACCCCCCTTACCCCTCTCTCTCTCGCACGCATCCTCTTCTCTGTCTCTCTCTCTCACATCCCCCCTCTCACAGCTCCTTCCTTTCTCTTCTCTCCAGATCGAGCACTCCCGTCTCCCCCTCCCACGTCTCTCTCTCTCTCTCACTCTCACACACACACACAAACACACGCGCACAGCCAAAGGGAGGGGCCAAGCCCCTCTCTCACTTTGTCTCACTCTCTCTTCATTTCTCTCACACACACGGACACAGTCAGAGAGAGATCCCCTCTCTCTCTCTCTCTCTCGCACGCTCTCTTATGCACAGGGGCCCGGCCCCTCTCCCACTCTATCTCACTATGTTCTCTCACTCTCTCACTCTATGTATCCCTCTCTCTCACACACACACGCACAGTTCGAGGAGGGTCGAGCCCCTATCTCTCACTCTGTCTCACCCTCTCTCTATGTCTCCCTCACACACACAGACACACAGGCACAGTCAAAGGGTGGGGCCGAGCCCCTCTCTCACTCTATCTCACCCTCTCTCTGTGTCTCTCTCACACACACAGATACGCACACTCGCAGTTAGAGGGAGGGGTCGAGCCCCTCTCTCACTCTGTCTCACCCTCTCTGTCTTACTGTCTCACCCTCTCTCTCACTGTCTCACTATGTCTCACCCTCTCTCTCTGTCTCTCTCACAAACACAAAGTCAGAGAGATGGGCCGAGCCCTTCTCTCTCTCTCTCTCTCTCTCTCTCTCTCTCTCTCTCTCTCTCTCTCACACACACACACACACACACAAACAATTGACGATCAGCACAAATTGGAGAATTTCGAGCAATTGATGTTGGCACAGATCAGGGCAGTCGGCATCGACGACAACAATAATCTATGTTATGTTTGGATAAACAGTCAGTAAAAATATTTTTCTAAAATTTGTTGTTTGATTTGTTTTGGGTAATCTTATTTAAATATGTTATTAATTTTATTTAAATTTGTTGTTTTATCTTTTTTTAAGATGTCTACACTTACACCACCACCTACTTCTGTGTCTGCTTCTAGTGGTGCATCTTCCGATGCAAGTACTCAAGGGCCCAATATAGAAAGGGCATATCAAAAGACATTAGATGGAATTATGGAAATTCAACCAATCCACACAATACAAGTGAACTAACTTGTAATTTTGTAAAAAAGTGTGTAAAGGAGGGATTTATCGGCTGAAACAACATTTAGCCGGCATATCTACAAATGTGACAGTATGTCAGAAGGTTCCTGTGGAAGTGATGGTAGAAATTCGGGAATATGTGGAAAATGCCAAGAAAGCTAGAACTGAGAAGCTGCCAATGGTGAGGGAGACGGAACGTAAGGATGATTTGTTGAAGGATTCATCTCAATCTAAGGAGGCATCTCAAGTTAATCTACTTGATTACACTCTTGCAAAGCCACCACATATGAAGGGTCCTATGGAGAAGTTCTGCACTCTTGATCCAGAACAAGCTAAGACCGCAAGGGATAAAAAATGGGAAAAGAAGAAAGGGTCCTCCAATATGTAGGTAGGTGGTTTTATCAACTTGGAATCCCATTCAATACCATGCGCCTACCTAGCATTCAAACCATGTTGGAAGCTATAGGGGAATACGGTTCAAGATTTAAAGGGCCTAGCTATCACAAGATTCGTGAGATTATTTTGCATAAACAGATAAAAATAACTCAAGAGTTGGTGGATGCCCAAAAAGAAAATTGAATGAGACATGGTTGTAGCATCATATCCGATGCATGGACAGATGTGAAGAGATCAACACTAATCAACTTTCTTGTGAACTATCTAGGTGGGATTGTTTTCCTGAAATCAATGGATGCTTTCAATCTATTTTCTTTCTCTGTCTCTCGCTATCCTTCTATCTTACTCTCTATCTCCAGGTCAGACTATTTTCTTGAAATCAATTTATGCTTCCTCACAGGTGAAAGATGCCAAATTGTTGGCAGATTTATTGGACAAGATTATTAAAGAAGTCGGTGTTAAGCATGTCATCCAAATTGTGACAAACAATGAGTCTAGTTATGTGACAGCCGGGAGAATGTTGATGACAGCCCATCCTCATTTATTATGGACACCATGTGCTGCCTATTATTTAGACTTGATATTGGAGGATATTTTCAAATTGTCCCCAATGAAACAAAGTACACAAATGACAAATGACAAGAATCTTGCACGTGTAGCTGTCACTCGCTTTGCCACCAACTACTTAAATTTGCAGAGTCTGCTTGATTGCAAAGATAACTTAAGAATGATGTTTACATCTGCTGATTGGCTTGCTAATAATAATCAGTGGGCCAAAAAAATGAAGGGAAGAAGGTAGGGTGCATAATCTTGAAGACTTCTTTTTGGAATGGTGTGGCATATTGTTTAACACAGAATAATTTAAAATATAGAAGAATGTTCATTTATTTAACGTCGATGCACATTTATTAGCTATTTAAATAGCGTGTGCGTATCAATTTCGTGGATTGGGTTTATCAAACGATTAGGGTTCGAGTACTGGACAATTCTCCACCGACTGCAATCGGTGTTTATTTATATCGGTATAAAATCCGAATACCCTTGATTAACAGCCAAAGAAAATCGTTGACCAATACAACATTAGTCGTGATGCCGAAAACATACTCACGGATGACGCATGATATCTCTCAAAAAAGGGGGAGGCTTTACACAATTTTTAGGAAGAATAGGGTTATTTTGAGGTCTTGCAAATTTGTTTGGGATTTTCTGAACAAGTCAAGTTATCTTGTGATCTCTCGACTTGGCGGGGGTATGTATGTAGTTATGGGATAGGTCAAGGCATGTTGTAATGTCCTGACTAGGTGGGCATGTTCTAATAATTTTGGGAAGTTTACGAATTATTTGTAATATGACTTTTTATTTTTTTCAAGGTTTAATTGCGACTTAGTGCTAACTGAGATTGATTCAGAGCCCAACACCAACTAGGGTTTGACAACGATTTAACATTGTCTAGGGTTTGGTTACAATCCCGGGGCGGCTTTTTAACTTTGATCCTCAACCCGCTTGTCGAACTTGAGTAAGTTGGAAGGTTTAGCCTAAATCGTCATCATTGAGTTGATTCCAAACTTCGTCATTATTTGATTCAACTATAAAACACATCCGTAATGTAATAGACTTTTATAAGGACATTTGTACGATTTCTAAAAGTCTGGGGGGTTTTGTAGACCCGAGACATTTCTATAAATTCTTCAAGAAAATACAAAGCATTGCTATGTCATTTGCAATTACAAGACTTTTTCAACAAATTTTGAACTTTACAGGACCCTTTCTGCAAATGTGCAGGACTTGTACACAATTCCCAGAAATGTCCAGGACTTTTACACAATTCCAGAACTTCTCGGGACCCCCTTTATAAAAGTTAGGGGTGTCTCTGTAATTTCTAATTGTCTCGGAGAATTACATTATTTTTCCCCAAACATTTACAAGGAGATTACATTGTCAAAACACAAGAACATATGTCCAAACTCGAGGAGGGGCAATTATGTAACATACTCTCGCTCCGAATCCTTTAAAGCACAAAACACAAGCACAAGCCTTTAGGAGCACAAGCACAAGTCTTCAAAGCACAAGCACAAGCCTTCAATAACTTCAAACTTGCTCTCCGTTTTTTTCCTACCTTCGGTCCCACTTGAGGTATTTATAGAACCCGAGGGGCGGTTATAGGGGTTTATCTAGTCCAAAAGGGCCCGTTGAGGGCTTTAACCGGTCCCAACCCCCCAATTGGAGGGTTTTATCCAGTCTAAAGCCCTTAGTGAGCGTTTAACCGGACCAAATATCCCAATTAGGGGTTTAACTGGGCCAAACCCCCCACTTGGGGGTTTATCCGGTCCAAATCCCCCACTTGGGGGTTTATCCAGTCCAAACCTGATGTTTGAGGGAAAGGAGGGGCCGGCCCCCTATAAAAACCCATTTTTTTATGCATCTGTTGGTTTATTGTGCTTTGTCCACGTGGGAGAAGGGAAAACGACATTTCTCTCGTGCTTTGTGCCTTCCTTTCGTAGCTTCTTGCACTGCTTGCTACATGGGGTGGTCTCGATCTTTCAGGGATACTTCCTATTCGAGCTCCGACGCCTTATAAGTTGTGTAAGAATTTCCTTTCGATCTTCCCTCATTGCGAGGCCTTTTTCTTTTTATGCCGTCCACTCGACAAGAGTTCCCGGAACTCATTTTTAACCCGTAGTCAGGACGGCCCGTACTTAGCATCACTTTCTGACTGTCGTTCGACTTACTTAATCTTCATATACGTCGATTAATCCGAGAAAGATAATGAGTTCAACAGATATTCATTGCAAATATTCAAGCCCCTTGCTATAGTTCTACGGTTGGCTGATGGAGAAAAACCAGCTATGGGCTACATGTATGAGACTATGAATCGTGCAAAGGAGAGTATTAAGGGTGCATTGAATGAAAAGCCTGACAAATATGGTCCAATTTGAGAAGTCATTGATAGACGGTGGGACTTACAATTGCACCGTCCTTTACATGCAGCTGGCCTTTATCTCAATCCGACAATTTATTTCTCTAATTCAAAAATTGAGTATGATCAAGAAGTTAAGCAAGGGCTATATGATTGCATTAAAAAAATTAGCTCCAGTCGGTCCAAGATGCAATTTTCAAGGAGCTTGCAACTTATCAGTATGCCCAAGGGTTATTTGGGAGAGAAATGGCCATTAGGCAGCGGACTTCTATGGTTCCGGGTATGATGCTTTTCTTGTCTAATTTTCATTGCAATCATGGAGTAAGAATTATTGTTAATTATGATTTCTTTATGGTATAACTACTTGGTGGTTGAACTTTTGCACTGTCACATCACACCTTCGAAAGATAGCCATTCGGATCTTAAGTTTGACATGTAGTGCATCTAGTTGTAAACGCAATTAGAGCACATTTGAGCATGTTAGATGAATAATTCTATATTCAAGTACATAAAAGATGCTCTCTTATTGTTCTTATATAATTGATTGCAAATAATATACTTGTAGGTGCACACAAAGAAAGGGAAAATGTTGGAGCAAAAGAAACTAAACAATCTCATTTTTGTGCAATATAATCAACGCCTCAATGCGCGCCATTTGCATCTTCAGCAAAGTGACTATGATCATATTTCTTTGGATGACATTGATGATTGCAATGAGTGGATAGGTAATCTTCTAGAAAATGAAGATTTTGTGGATAAAGAGGAAGACCTCACATGGCTAGATGTTGAAATCACTGTCGGTGTTAATGGAAAGGAAGGACTAACCACAGAGGCGGCAACCAAAAAGCTTCGCCTAGGAAAGGGAAAAAGCAATGCCACATCTCACTCCATAGATGTGAGAGATGTTGACTCCGAGGAGACAATTGGAGAATGAGCTTCCAAGTGATAGGGACTCCTCTTTTATGAGTGATGAGGCGGGTTGAGAGTTGGGAGATATTTTATGACTATGATGGTAGATTATTTGAAACACTTTGTGTTATGAGATTATGCAATTAAGTTGTTTGGTTGTTTACTTCTTTTTGTTTTGTTATAATATTGCATTTGCCATTCTTGTTTAGTGTATTTGCATGTATGACAATGTGAGTGTTATTTTTGTTTAGGAATAAATGAATTTAGAAAATTTATTGACTTTATATATATAATTTTTGATACTTACTTTGCAAATATATATATATACATATATTGTGATATTTAGACATATAATTTAATTTTTTAATTATATATATTTATTTAATAAAATCTCGTCTCAAACGCCTTGGCCATCGCCTAGGCGTTTGAGGCATAAGGCGACCCCCTGGTCGCCTCACGCCTCTGACTACAAAGAACAGGATGCCTGTACATGGGGAAAGTGATCCTCCCAGACCACCGATACCAGGAATCTATCCAGTCTCGAACAAGCAGGTGTCACCCTGAAATTGGACCAAGTGAACTGAGCATTCACCAATCCAATATCCATCAAGGCTGCCTCCTTGATGAAGTCACAAAAGTCTTCCATCTCTCCCGTGTGGGGGTTGGCCCTCATCCTCTCCCAAGCCGTTGTGGCTACAATTAAGTCGTCACCCACACTCTAAGGTCGGTCCGAGTTACGATGGTAAAGAAGCAACTCCTCCCAAAATGATCTCTTTCTCTCCCTCGTTTGGGTACCGTAGACCCCCGAGAAGTCCCAGGAGAAGTCATCCCTCATATTACGGAAGTATAGGGAGATAGCCCCCCGGCCCACCTTTCTATCCTCCTTCACCTCATTAACCTCGAAGAGGTTCCATAAAATCATGATACCTCTTACGCTCCCCTATGCCAAGAAGGCCACCCCCTTTGAGAGTCTAGCTCCCCCAATCTCTCTCATGAAACCCTCCCTATCCCCTTCACACTTGGTCTCTTACAGACACAGGATGTCGATTTTGCATCTTCCCACCAACTCCTTCACCACCCTCCTCTTCTCACCCCCACACATCCCCCTAATATTCCAAGAGAGGATCCTCATAAAGACAAGGTTGTGATCCTCCCTGCCTCCTTCGATTCTTTTCCCCCCTCCTCATCCTCCTCGCTCCTCCTTACAACCTTCTTTTGAGATTTTCCTCCTTTCACGTTCCCAGCCTTGCCAATCAGCCACCTCTTCTGGACCCTAACAAAACCCCCCTTAGGTCCCTCTCCACCCCCTCAAAATAGACCCCCAACTTATCCACCAACTCCCTCATGTGTGCCTTTGTCATCTTCTCCACTACCCCCATCAGCTCCCTCACCTCCTCATTGCCCAACCTGCCCCTCTCCTCAGCTTCCTCTTCTTCCGATTGTGATTCCCCCTCCTCCGACTCAGGTGTGCCCATGATGATCTTCTCGTCTTCAATTGGTGGAATCCCCTGCTCCCCTGCCACCGTTAAGGGGCCGGTGTCCTATGAGCCATCCTTCGCAACAATCAACCCACACCCGGGCAGCACTACCGCAGTCCTTCCACTTGCCTCCAGCAAGAACGCCCGGTCTTCCCCGGCCCTTCCACCCGCTTTTGACAGGAGCAACTTAGCGAGCATGCCAGACAGATGTTTGACCCAGTGGGGTTCGAACCCCTACAGCTACTGAGGCAGCCCAATGGCAGCAATCGGTTGCCAGCTGAGAATAGGTAGACTGTTGCAGCTTCCGGGGTGAGGCCCTACGCGACCAGGGTTGCGAGACCCTCCAACTGCCGGGGCGAGCCTTGTCCGTCATCTACGGCCACCGCCGGGACCGCAAGAAGGTCGTTCGAGCCTCGTTCGTCGTCTACGGCCACCACCGGGACCGCAAGAAGGCCATTCTCCCTAGCCCTCCGAAAACGACCACCGTAGGACCGCTTGAGGAGTGGGCCATCATCCATGAGGGTCAGGGGGAGCTACCGGAAGTTCCAGGCCCTCCATCTGCCATCAAGACCGGTCATCCATTGCCCTACAACCCTATTGCATGTGCAACCCCTCTTGTAGCAGCTTGCAGGTGAAAGAGACAAGCAATGTTGGTCCATAATCCCCGGTGTCTCCCTGCCTCTCGGATCATAGTAGGTCATGGGTAAGCGACGCCAAATCCGGATCTTGGGCCAATACTCTAGTCCCCAGTAATGCCTCGACCGCCCAGGCCAAAGGCCCACTTGACCCACCCGTAGCACTGTCAGTTTGGCTCACCTGCCCAGTCGGGCCTCCTGCCCCTTCCACCGCACTACTCGCCGGCCCGTTCTACTCGCCCAACCCACAAGAGAGCCCGAACCGATTCAAATTTGAATCGGAGCCTCTCGGCCTGCCACGTAACCCCCCCCCCAATGTGGCTCTTCCTCTACCTCGAGACTCCCTAGGAGACGCCCTAGAGTTTTCGGCCGCCGCTCTAGCCGCTGCAACCGATCTTCCATCTCCGGCTTCACCTGCATCCGGATGACAAAGCATTCATTCCCGACGTTGAAGGACATCGCCGCAGGGACTGAGTGGGGACTAGAGACGCACACTGTGGCCTCGGCTATGCTGACATCACCAATTGGGAGTAGTCGCAAACTGCAGGCCTCCACCTCCTGAATCCACCAACCATCCTGTTCACCCCCTCCTCCTCACACAAGAAGACAAGTAGCCCAAGGAATCGAATGCGCAGCCTACTAGCTCTCGAGTTGAGGAAGGTCCCTCTCCAACCAGTCCACCGCTGCATCAAGCCACTAGAAATCCCTCTTCCACAGCCACCTCAACTACCTCCAGGCATCGTCCAATAGCTAGGAATACACTCTTCAACACCAAGTAGACTTCCCAGCTCTCATTGCAAAACCCTCAAGCCTTGAGCATCGCTTTGACCCATTCCACGTCCACCCTACTTACGATCGGAGAGACCTGGAGACATTGGCGGACCCACTCCAACTGGCCTTGGGTTAGATCTGTGGGGAGGTTGCCCACCTCCAAGCACTCAGCCAGCGCAGACAGCAGCGTCGACCTCCCCTACACAACCTCCACGAAGGTCCATTTGTGGAGGAAACCCACGGACAACCCTCCAACCACCGGTTCCTACCAGCCCAATCTCTCCTTACAGAACTGTCGGGTGTGTCCTCTCCTCAAGCATGAGAAGCGGGAGATGGCTAGTTCTCGTGACGTCGAGGAACCCCGCCACCGCTTCCCAATGTGATGCGGGATGAATGATCGGATCTTTAATAGGCCAAGCTGGACCGATCTCTTTGATGTTACTGGACCCGTAGTCAGGCTTGGCGGGGCCTCTGCTGGGTGCCGCCAACAACAGTGTGGGGCTGATCCATCCTTCTCTGGGAGACTCAATCGGAGACAGGAACTGTAAGACATAGAAGCGAGGAAGGGGTGAGAAGAATAGACAAGATAGGGAAGGGACGAGGAGATGTGGACAAAGGAAGGAAGGTCTTCCTGTGAGAAGAAAAAGAGAGAGAAGGGAAGAAAGGTGGGGAGTGATGAGATCTCACAATAAACAAAGAGGGAAGGTGTGGGAGTAGAAAATGATGGGGTCACTGGCTGTCAGGAGGGGGAAAAGAGAGGAACGTTCAGAGAGGTGGAGATGGCGGTCAGGTGACAGGGTAGTGGCCGGAGCACGGAAAGGTGGTGAGCGGCAACCTGCTACAGCAGTAAGGGGTGGCCGGAGCCAAATAGCAGGGCTGAGTGGGGTGCTGTAGCTGACGACGCCCGAACAGAGAGAGAAGTGATGGGAGAGAGAGGGGGATAGGGGTGTTGTCCAGGGCACAAGCCGAACGACACGGGTTTGGTGTTGTCGTCCCCTGTGAACAAAGAGAGAGGGAGGAAGATAGGTGTCGTTCGACGCTGGAGGGGGGCGCTTGGAGCCATGTGGTTCCCGTGCTCAACAGGTCACGTACGGAAGAGTAAGAGAGAAGCAACAAGGAGAGAGAAAACAGAAACAGGAGAGGGGTTCGCATGAGAGGAAGGAAGAGGGGAGAGGGATGGTAGGGGTCCGACGGGGTCTAATAGCACCGGGGAGGGGGGGAGGAGAATAGCGAAGAGAAGGGGGTGGCGGGGTGAGGCAAGCGTAGGGGAAGGTGGCCGGTGGTGAACGAAGCTGGAAGAGGCTAAGGGGAACTGGGGCTAGACGGCGGTGTGAGGAGGCACAGTCGGCACGGTCCAGGAGGCTCACGATGGTGACGGTACATCGCGATTGTTCTGGCCAGGGGCTGGCTCGCCGGCGACAACAGGGAAGGCCAGGCTGTTGGTGGCAAAAGGTCGGGAGGATGGGAGATGCAGTCAGTGGGGTTTTGTGCGAATTGGATCTGGTTGCTTGTGTGCGTCTAGGTCGAGGCGGCGGCACTAGAGCAACGCGAAGGCGTGGCTAGCGGCCCTGCTCGATGTAGAAGAAGTAGCAGAACGAGGATGAGGAAGAAGGAGAGAGGGGGAGAGGGGGAGGGCGGCGGTGCGTGTATCAGCCCGTCGACAGAGGAGGTGGGGAAGGAGACGCAGGGGACATTGGGGCACGGTGGCGGTTGTGGGCTCAGCTAGGTCCGCAAAGGGAGGAGGGGTTGACGGAAGGTGAAGAAGAAGAGGAAGTGGGGGAAAGGGGATCGGGAGGGCGCTACGCAGACAGGGGGTTAGTTACGACTAGGGGAGGAGGTGACGGGAAGGGACGGGAGGAAAGAGGAAGGGGGTGATGGGGTAGGGTAGCGGCCCTCTCGACCTCCCGATCCCCTTTCAGGGCAGCCTCTCGGGTCCCTTGTCACAAGGCTGCTGGACTTTCTCAACAAAAGAGCACACATTTTCTTCTCATTCCCCCTTTCAAAAGTAGGGTACATGGATATTTGTAGGCCATGGGGAAACAAGGCCCATTGACTAATTGACCATGAATAAAAGTAAAATTACAAAAATGACCCAACTAACCTACATAAAGAAAAGACCCAAACATAAGCCCCATTAACTACAAACCTAGTCCAAAATAAAGACAACACAATTTTTTTTAACTCTAAAGTCAAACTCAAATAACATCAAAATACATAATAAAAAAAAATGCCTCTATTGCGACTTTGATCATCATCCGTGTAAATAATGCCATCGCACGATGCACAAATACAGTCCAAGGATGGCAGTACCGGTTTCAATTTCGGTTTCGGCTGAAACCGGTTCAAAACATTGAAAAATGCAAAAATTACAGTGAGCTGGTCAGGTTTCGGCCAAAACCATACGGTTTCGGTCCAAAACCATTGATTTTTTTTTTTAGTTTCGGACCTGCTACAGTGAGCAGGTCCGAAATGATTTCGATATGGGCCGAAACCGATACGTTTCGGCGGAAACGTATCGGTTTCAACCGATACTGCCATCTATGATACAGTCCCAATGTCGATAGTCTTGCTCCGCATCACAATGGGACGCGGTTGTCCCCTATGGTGGGCTCCGATGACCACATCAAAACCCTAAACTCAGAACTCTCTCTAGAAAATGCTAGAGAGAGAAGATTCTAAAACTCATGCAGCCCGGCATTTGTTCCTTGTTGTGGCCTCCCAAAAAGAAGGGGGGAGTGAATATAATGCAGCAGTGTCTCTCTCCTGACCTCCTCCGATTCCCTTTATCTGTAACCTCATTCCGACAAACTTTGCCTACTATATTTCAAAACTTGAAAAAAAATAGATTTAGAACTTTAATATGTTTTAGTCTTGTACTTCAGATGAAAAATGAGTGCCACATTCATCAAAAATCAAACAGCTATTAACAGTCTCCATACAAGATTTTAAACAAACTTCTCCCAAGGTTGATATCCAATCAAAAGCAAGTCACAAAATGAAAAATAATTCACAAGATAAATGATGACTTGACCAGTGAGGAAAGATTCCAATCAAGATTTTCTTTGAACGTGGAAGATTCCAATCAAGATAAATTCACATAGATGCACAAATTTGTGAAGCATGTTTATGTTTATTTATTATTCAGTACAAATAATACCTTTGTACTAGTAGGGGAGTGGATATGAAACACCGTGTGGTGAAAATCAGTGTATGCATTAGACCTTGCACCTGTCCCAAGAAGTTTCTCCCGCTTCTTACTTCCAAGAAAAGCAACATGCTCAATCATGTGAGCAATCCCCTGCTCATCCTCATCCTCATCAATTGATCCAACATGGACTTCCATATGAGCTTCAAATCTACAAATCAAAGTTAGGAAAGTATGTCCAAAAAAAAATCAAAAGGCCATATTAAAAAAATGCCTGAAGGAACCACTGACAAAGAACCAATCTCAACACTGTCTTCTAAAATAAGCTTTGCTTGTTAAAAGGTGATCTAGTTATGTTTGCCCTACCTGTTAGCCGGAACCTTATTTGGTAAAATAAGATAGCGGAGTCCATTATTTAGCTGCCCGCGGTGCAGCTTTGGATGAGATGGAAGTGGAGAGTTTAAAAATCCATCCAGATCTTCTCTTTCTGGTTCAGAGTTCCAAAGGACTTCTTTGTCAGCAATGGTATCTGGCCACGTCATACTTGCAGCATGTGGTTCGTCAGGACCCACAGCTGCACGTGGAATATGCAATTGATTCCCCTGAAAAAAAGAAAGATAAAAACATAATGAACTAGGTTAAACCAAATTGAGATTTGTCATAGAGGATAAAATTTTCAAGAAAGATGGCAGGCATCAGGTAAAAGAATCTACAACACAACCCGTCCAAACAAGTTAAAGGCATTTAAAAATTAGAATATCAACTTATAGGATGTGGAGGCTAGCCCTGTTTCCACCAAGTAAAACCCAGGGAAGGCTGGGCACCCCCGATCCACTCCTCACCATTTTCAATCCCTCATTAGTTTGGACAAAGAAAGATGAAAGGAGCAATTGCCAGACATCGGGAGCTGAAATTGGCCTTGTTAGGTAGGGTCCGTAGGAACATGTATGGCTTAGTTTAGCATATGATGCTTGCAGGTGAAATATAGGTTGACATGAGAAGACATGTTTAATGATGTTCGCTTGTTACTCTTTTCTATTTTTCTCTTTATTTGTTCAAAAATTTTCAGGACAATACTAAGAAAAACACAAGCATACTCCCGATCCAAAAAAAGAAACAAGACATATTTGACAGATTAGAAACTGCTAACTAGAATGCACTCACACTGGGACTGCTGGAGAGCTGCATTGACCTTTTGTGAATCCATAATAGACAATAATAGACATGTCTCTAAAGTATAAATTATCAAGGTTGTACCCCAACAAAGAGATAGGTTAATATCACAAAAAATTGCAAAGAATCCAAAAACTATCAAGCAATGGACTTAGCGAAAGAGTCAATAGAGATGCCCAGATCAGGATTGTCTCTCTGATATCCTTAGCTTAACGGTATTAAGTAGCAAATTTAGTCATGAGTTTAAGATAAATAAACTAAGAAGAAATGGGTCATCTGTTTTGTTTTAGTCCAAGAAATGCTATTACATTGTTTTATAACATAGGAAGGGCCAAGTATATGAACATGCACCTTTTTTCTTCTCCTTATTTTTCTCCTGAAAGGTGGAACATGGCAGCAGGAACATTTGACTAACACACTCCACCTAAAGTGTTCAAAGCAAAAGTGGTAAAAAGGCATTGACCGTGTCACAATAGAATGTTGGCTGACAAAAAACAAGCATCACAAATCATGTGAATCAGCAGGCTGTTTCTCACTTTTCATCCAATAAATTGCCATCTGCTTGGATAAATGAATGAGGACTATCTAGTCGTAAAAGATCAAGAGGAATAAGCTACCAAAAGATTTGCCGGAATCAAATAATCCCTTATGGTTGAAGTTTACAATACCAAACGTACATTCATGCCCCTGAAGAACTGCTTCCTGAGTGAAAATGTTGATTTGTCCAAAAAGACACTCGGTGCAAAACGTTGACTCAAGTACTGCTGTCGACGCTGACCCCTGAAACAGGAGGCACATCCAAGTTGCTCCAAGGCACATGCCTGATTAACGAGTCCACCAGAGTCATGAGAATGCCGCCACCTCCTACCACTAAATCTTTCTTCATCCAATGATTTTACTTTTGCACCATTCAGTAACCTTCATCCACAAACATTGCAGAGGAAGAAATAGGAGTAAGTAAAAATCGACACCCAATGCTGGTTCTCGTTGTAATAGAATGTTCATTCACATGAAAACTGCGGAATAAGCCGTAGCATACAATGAGACGAAAATTCAGCATGGCATTAATCAAAATAGCCTGGTTCTCGACAACTACAACAGTCGGCACAAAACTACACCGAGTCTCTCAACAACCTTCGCACTGCCAAGGATCCAACAGAACGAATGGCCTCCAAAGTCTTTGCCATTTTTGTCTTAAACGGTCCGAATTGCACATTAAACATGAACACGAGCCAAATAATCGGGGGAAGCACATAAACAGGGCCAAATATGAAAACATATGGATAATGAAATTACAATTCAAAAAGGCTTTTCTCGCCGCAAAAGGCACTAATTTCGGCATAATAGCCTGGTTCTCGACAATTACAACAGTCGGCACAAAACTACACTGAGTCTCTCAACAACCTTCGGACTGCCAATGATCCAACAGAACGAATGGCCTCCAAAGTCCAAAAGGTGCCCCTTTTTGTCTTGAACAGTCCAAATTGCGGATTATTGCGGATTAAACATGAACATAAGCCAAATAATCGGGGGAAGCCCATAAACAGGGCCAAGTATGAAAACATATGGATGATGAAATTACAATTCAAGAGGGCTTTTCTCATCGCAAAAGGCACTAATTTCGGTAAATCCCTCACGGAGAGAAACAGCCGACAAAACATACGTATAGGAAGTAACCTAAGGTTGACCACCAAACCCAATTCAAACTTCCGCCATACTTCCTTCTTATTATTGTTACTTTTTTTCAAATGGGAGGTGCTTACCGCTGATGGCCGGAGAAGAGGGGCCGGGGTTTGCACCGGAATTGAGTCGCCGGTGAGGAAGAGGCCCTGCAGCCGCGGCAGCTGGCCCCGGGCCGGGGCGGGAAGGAGGGGCGCGCCCGAGGTGGCGCGTCGCCGCGCCGGCTGCGGGCACCGCAGAAGCCAGAGGGGCACAGCGGCGGGGTCGAAGCCGCACCCGCCGCCGCCGCCGCCATTACAGAGGACAACGACGCCATCAAGGGCGAGGCGATAGGAGAGAGAGAGAGAGAGGAGGAGGAGGAGATAGACTCCTAGGAAATTAGGTAGTAGTAGCGGCGAGGCAACGTTTTTCTCGTTTCGCGAAAACGGCGAACCGTCAGAAGTGAAAGGGCCAGGGGGGCAACAAAACAGTATCCGTCATTATTAGAATAAAGTCCCCAACGATTTTTCGTCTATGCCTTGCACCCTTTATCTATGATAAATTATGAAGGCATTCTCCGGCCTGAGATAGACCGAGAGAGGGCTTTTTTCATGTGCGTACGTACTTTTTACGAGGGTGATACTGTAAGCTTTGCTTTTGCCGCCTTGCCGGAGGGTTCTCGTTTAGTACGTCCGTACGAGGCGGAGTTGAGGGTTCCACTTGTACCTGTGAGGCTGTAAGTAACAGAGAAACGTGGGTAAAAATATCGAGGAAGGAGTGGCGGGGATGGACTCGGCCACCCACTCGTTGGCTCGGATTTCGGTTACGGAGGACGTGTGTGGGCCCCACTTTCTCTCGATCTCAGCCGTGCGAGTTTTCTTTTTTTTCGATTCCTTGTCGAACGGATATTTATTTATAAGGTGACTTAGATTTAGATTTGACGGATATCCATCTATCGATTTTTTATTGATACGATAGAATACGTTTCAATATGGTTATGTATTGAGATAAATATATATATATATATAATAATATAAAAAAATTTAACTCAGTTGGTTAGCGTGGTCTACGTTTTTTTATATTTTTAAGATTTTAAGTTTTTTATTAAAAAATTAAAAAGAAATAAAAAATTCATATGACTGATGCGTCTGTGAACTCACGATCAAATATAAGATCTCTAACCAACTCATTTGCATAATTTTCTAATATAAAATAAAATATATAATATTTAAAATTTATGAGAACGTATCGATTACGTGTCATGTGTCGAGATCCGATACGTACAATACGCATACAAATCTTGACTTATATCACTTTTTTTAAATTAACCCCAACTAGTTAAATCTAACTTTTAAATTTGATAAAACTGATAATTATCTATTTGTTAAAAGTGTCATAAATATTTACTTATTTTTTTGAAATTCGGACACGTATTTGATAGACACTCTTAGGGCTGCTTTGACAACAGAGTTGTCCGACGATTCCGCTAATTGACAAGAGAGAAAGGTGCGGCGGAATCCGCCGCCCCCTCACACATTAACCGGGGGCGGTTAACATGCTCGACCCTCCGGGGTCGAGCACGCTAACCGTGCTCGGTTAACAAAATTGGCCTTAAGTGTTACTTTGCTCAAACCTAGATTACTTCTTATTTGAAACTTTGGCTTTGAATAATTTGTAACGTTATGTGAACTCAGGGAGGAGAATATGTTTTAATTAATTATTGAAAACTCAAGTATAGATACACATGTTTTCTATATTTTGATAATCTATCAAGATCCAATTCACTCGGGTACAATTGCAAATCATAAGATTCTAAAGAGGTGAGACAAAGAAAAAGGGAGCAAAATAAATCCAAAGGGAGCAAATTTACATAGAAAGTGAGACTTTTACGAGGGTTCGTTTAGTAGTGTACTTGTCGTCGAATTGGATGTCCCTGCTCACCTAGATGACACGCTTGGTCCTCTCCACGATAAGCTCGCTATTCGGAAGGTATTTCATCGTGAACTCCAAGGTCACTGAGTCCCCCATCTTATTGGCTATCTTCTTGTATAGCTACTGTGACCTAAACGAAGGCATCGGCTGCCACCCCACCTCACATCAACAACTCCCTCAAGGTAGAGTAATTGTAGACCAACGGCAAGAACACACACACAGATGTCATCAAAAATGAGGGGGATCAGAAGGATGAAACGGAGGAAGGGGGTGGCTGGTGGCGATCTTAGGCGACATGGTAGACAAGGGCGGTCCCGCACGGGAGATCCGACATCGTCCGATATTGGTCGCACATAGTGAGGGGAGGAAGAAGATCGATGGGGGTAGGAAGAGAGGGTGACGTCAATCTCACCAATGGAGGACTAGTGCAGCACCTCCATCGGAAGCCATCAAGTACTGACGTCGATGTACCTGTCGACGTTGGGCACCACCATCAATGACCCTACGACTGGCTGCTCGCTTGCCATGAGCGGCTTCACTTCCTCGTCGACCTCTCATGGTATCCAGGACAGCTTGTGGAATACTGAGCCAGTGAAGGATGCCAACACCAGCACCACAAGCCATGCCTCTCTATCAACACCCTCGCCACCGTCCCCCTACCACGTACCTCGCCCTGCAACCCGGCGAGCGAGATGGCGAAGGCCAACTTGATGGTGGAGACGATGATGGAAGAAGAATTCAAGGCGAGGATGCACGGGTGAGGTCGAGGAGTCGGGTGAGAGTTTCTTAAAAGAAAATAAAGGAAAAAAGCATGACGGGTGTTTTTCATTGTAGGGGAAGTTTAATGAGATTTCTGTAGATCTCTAATTTAGAATAATCCACTTAAGAAAAATATCAAAGAAAAGACATGCAATAATCATCAATATGGAGGAAAATATATGCACGAGGTGCACAAGGGGAGTGTGTGATCGCCAGAGACGCGAGGGTCTCGAGTGGAAAATAATAAGGGAAGGGAGGAATGATCGCGAAAAGTACCTCAAAAGATGCGGGGATGTGAGTGCTTCCTTTCTCTTCAAATCGGCCGGTCGATGAAGAGAGTTCTTTAATTATTACCCTTGCAAAAAGAGACACAAACACCACAAAAGAATTGAATTAGAACATGGTGTGTAGCATCAAATTCTTATATAGAAAGATGAGCATGAAAAGATGTGCAAGACACACCTTGTGGGTGTTGGCCCTTAAACCCCTATGCAAAAGGGTGGGAGATATATGATGAATGCATGAAAATATGAATAAAAATTAAAGGGAAAGAGTGCAAGAGTTGCACTATGGGGAGATCTCAATATGATGGTTGAGGAAAATCAATATAACAATGAAACATGATGCATGTATCATGAACTAATGAAAAATACAAAATAAGGGGGAGATAAGATAGAAAAATCTTGTTTGGTGGCTCTTTTGGCTTGAATGCTCGATGGGGAGAAAGCTTCAAAAGGGATGAAGACTTGAACCGTGAAGAAGCCTCTCCTTAGCCAAGAACAACACATGCGTAAGAAGAAGAAAACAAAAAAAAATAAAACAGAAGAAGAAGAAGAACGGAGGGAGGAGAGGAGGGAGAAGAGGAATCCGAACCTCATTAACAGAGCCAATGGCTCTATTAAATAGGTTGAGGAAGAGATAAACATGGGCAAGAGTCCCAAGAGGGAAATGATAAGAATGGGCAAGAGCCCAAACCAAGCAGGTATCTAACGAAGCAAGGACTCTCTGGGGAAGGGCTGCGAAGCCAGAAGATGAAACACGCCCTTGGTCAGGGCGTCAATTCAAGAATTGACGACCTGTCACAGGGCGTTAATTCAAAACACGCCCTGGCCAAGGGCGTCAACTCCCAGATCAATTTTGGAAATAAATATTTCTTTTATTTGGAAATTCTGAAACACGCCTCCAGGAGAGGCGTCAATTGAAACACGCCCCAAAGAAGGGCGTTAATTAACATTTTTCAAACATTTATTCTTTTTCGAAAATTGGATAATGCCGGGAATTGACGCCCTCATCTCAGGGCGTCCTTTCATCAAGAAACGCCCCAGGTCAGGTCGTGTTTTAAAACACGCCCTTCACCAGGTCACGAATTTATAAAATAGGTAAAATGGGGAGAAATAGATAAAATGGGGAGACACGCCCTGGATCAGGCCGCGTTTTAAAAACACGCCTCTCTCCAGGGCGTTAATTTAAAAAAGAGGGAAAGGGGAGAAAATCTATGAAAAATGGAAAAAACACTCAAATAAGCTAATTTGAGGGTCAAATGGGGCATTACAAGGTAATATGAGAAATACTCAAAGTAATGTCAATTTTGGCGTGTCTACAGCTGCCCCACCTTGGCGTCTGCTTTGCAAGGGAGCGTAGCAAACTGAAAAGTAGATGCCAAGGTGTGATGAGACACGCAATCAACATCACTTGATGAGAATCAAATCAAAAGCACGAGATGAAGCAAATCTCGAGAAATTCAATGAAATCAACAATGTTTGGATAAAACGGGGAGTGTGCACGCGGTGCACGAAGAAGATAAAATAAATGATCAACTTCCAGCGCTGTGGAAGTACCCCAGGTCACAAACCTGTAGGTTTCACCATTGGGGAGCGATTACCAGCCAGTGGACGTGCTGCAACCAAGGTGGATCAAAGGAAAGGAGATAAAAAAAGATGATAAAAATCCAAACAAGGAGCTTTCGATAAAATGACCCAAAACAACGACAAAACGAACTGAGGACTCAATTCGGCATGGAATATCTCATATCGAGAAAGATTAAGATCAATTCAACTCTCAACATCAGCTTATCAGAATGATTTTTCCATGTTAATTCAAAGTCCTACATGAATGCATGCTGGGCTAAAGGGAAAATAACAAATAAAAATATAATATAATCAAGGATAATATTGTTAAACTGTCCAGACTGGGTCAAGAAACCAATTCTGCGAGCTGATACTAAGTCGAAGCCCGTTTATCCACGCACCAACTCGTAAAAAAGGGAACCATCGTCCCCAGTCTTGGACGGCTCAACGGCCTATCCGTGTGACTAAGACTTTTCTGGAATCATCATTGTTTTTGATGAAGGGGAACTCAAATCCCAGATTTACCAAAGCCACAAGGTCCTTGATATAATCTAGTAACATATGTAACATATAGTAGAATGCATACAGGGAGATGGTGATATCAATAAGCATGGGAACTGAGAAATGAGCTGCAAGCACCGTGGGACTTTGAGTGATGATGCCTTGCCGGTGGGACCAAGAGCCTCTTATCCTGCGCTCAAAAATTCATTAGCCAAGATATAAAAAGATAACAAGCAATGAATAAGGCTTTTAATCATAGCATGCATAGCATGAATCAAAGCAACCAATCATAGCATATATCATGAACAGCATAAGTCAAATCATGACATAGCAAAGCATCATTATTTGTTGTTTGTCATGAGGATGACAATCTGGCTAATCAAGTTTTGGAGTTAAATAATCAGGATCTGATAATGCCCATCGGCGGAGTAATCAGATGAAACGAGCAGGAGTTGATTGAAAGATTTGGAGATGAATAATCATGAGATATGATAATCAGAATGATATAGGGAGATGATGACCAAAAATGCCCAGGGTGGCATGTCATGAGAATATTGGGAGAATCAATAGATTGATAGCAATAAGTAGAGAGAGGACCCATCCCGTGCTTTTGGTCTCTGCAAAGCTGTTCCTGCAAAACACCATCAGAAAATACAATGCAAATTTTTAGATTTTGGAAATATGCAAATTTTTATGAGTTTTGGAATATGCAACTTTTTTATGAGTTTTGAAAATATTTGAATTTTTATGGAGATTTTTGAAAAATATTTTGAATTTTTGTTGGGATTTTGATCGGGAAATATTCAATCTTTTTTTGGATTTTGGCTTAGACATTATTAATGCAGCATCAAAGGGTTGTTTTGAACCACTGGGTCCTTGTTCCTTTCCTTTTCGCTAAAACTGTCCAAAGCTGGACGTGCATTGAAAGTGGCATCCTATAACCGACCGTGTTTGATCAACGGTGCCCCTACCAAGGCCATACCCGAGAAACATTCGGTCTTAGAGGGAGAAGAGAAGAATAATTGAGACAAACTTTATACAGGATGGGAGATATCGGGACTTGAATTCCTTCCAAGGTGTTCCCTTCAAAGAGGTAGTCTGTTGTGCCGGGACTTTGTGCCTTTAATTTTTAGACCCTTGACATGCATACGACCAGGGTTTTCCCTGCGGGGACTTTGCCACTCTTGTCATGCCATAATTCACAATCTTGCTTTTATCGAAATTTCGACTTGATTTTCATAATAGCCCTTTTGGCGAGATGTATATCATGAAATTCATATTTTAGTTTGGGTCAAGACTGCCCCTATTTGAGACTCCTCTCGTATTGGGGATTACCAAGGTTGGTCATCTCATCCGTCAACCTCTTGCCCCTGCACGTGGCCGAGTAAAGAAGAGAAAAGACTTTCAGGAATACTCATGGCATGGCCAAGGTAGCAACGATGTTTAACCAAAGGAGCCGGCTAAGGACGCCGTGAAGTGTGTGAAATGCCCAGCTGAGGGTTGATCTTAACAAGCAGGGAGAGAATATTGAATTCCCAGCGCGGGGTTCTTATTAACCAAGGTGCTGCATAAGCAAGCCTAAAGACTCTTTTTAACAATGATTTCAATAGGTTTAAAACACCACTCTTAATCTCGTTAAGAAGCACTTAATTTTGAAAATCATGCGTGAAGTAATGAGAAAATGGTATCATTAAAATGCATACTTACGCCAATATGTTACCTTGTAACCTTTGCTAAAGCAGCTGCCGCGAGAGGTCGATCATCGTGGGATAGTCCTCTTAGGCAGATAAAGGATTGGAAGCAAAGGATTAAACGTGGCTTAACAAGAAGGAGTGGTGCCAAGACCAGACTCAGACGAATAAGGAAAAAAGGAAAAGAGGCGAGGGCTAGAACTCCCTCACTAAGGCGTGGAGACCCTGATCACATGGAATAGTCTACAGAAGAAGCGGAAAATCAAGAAGAGGGGTGAGGACTAAAGCCTCGGAAGCAATGGGAGAAAGGGCAGATGCCCAAGGCAGTGGATGTGGAAGAAGTTGGGTCGGACCTAGAATCAGGAGGAATTAGAAGAAGAAATTGATAGATAGAAAGAGGCGGATCTGGAGGGTCCGGAGGCAGAGGAGAATCGTGAGAGGAAAAATCCGAAGGCTCCGGAGGGATGACAAAAGAAGGGACGCGATGCCCTGAGACGAAATAGGGAAAAAGATGATGGAAAAGGAAGAAAAAAATGAAGGATGTGATGTTCAGGAAGATTAGAAAGATGAATCGGAAGAAAGATGGAGGGTCCGGAGGTTCCGGAGGAAGCAAATGCCGAGGGACGCGATGCCCAGGGAGGAGAGAAAAATCCGGAGGTTCCGGAGGAATGAAATCAGGAAGGAGAAGGTGGAAAGGGGCGTCGTGCCCGAGGGGAAAGTCCGGAGGTTCCGGATGAATGAGAAGGGAAGGGACGCGATGCCCAAAGAAGAGGGAAACAGAATCCGGAGGTTCCGGAAGAATAAGGTGGAAAGGGGTGCGATGCCCGAGGAGAAAGTCTGGAGGTTCCGGAAGAATAAGGTGGAAAGGGACGCGATGCCCGAGAGAGAGGAATGAAGGAAGATCAGTAGGAAAATCCGGAGGTTCCGGAGGTAGCAAATGAGAAGGGGCGCGATGCCCAAGGGGAAAATCCGGAGGTTCCGGAGGAGGAAGGTGGAAAGGGGCGCGATGCCCGAGAGAAAGGTCCGGAGGTTCCGGAGAATGGAAAGGGGCGCGATGTCCGAGGGAAAAGTCCGGAGGTTCCGGAGGGATAGAATCAGAAAGGGCGAGATGCCCAAAGAGGAGGGATAAAATTCCTGGAGGTTCCAGGGAGATAGCAGGAAAAGGGACGCGATGCCCCAGGGATAGTGGATAAAAAGATGAAGATGAATAAGATGGGAAGTGCGGAATATCCGGAGGTGCCCGGAAGACGGGGAGGATACGGGTTTGGAAACCCGGGAAGCAGGAGGTGCAAATACATGCAATGGGATGGATGCGATGAATACATGAAATGCAAAGAATATGAAGAATGTGAAGGGCGAGAGGATGAGATTCTCCTCTTAACCCTGGGAATTGCCCATGAAGAAAAAGTGATAGAGATGGATGAATAGAAAGTGGAACAAATAAGGGATGGCCCCTTAGCATTAAGATAACTGCCCCTCCACGGCAGTGAAAGTGTATGAGAAATAGCCCCTGCCGAAGCTTCAATGGTGAATGTCAACTCCCTTGGAGAGTGCAAAGTAATGGTGTGAGGGAGTTGGAAAGTTTTAGAAATTGGAACAAAGGGTGCCCTGCCCGGCCCTTACACAGCATCAATGCTTGGCATGGCGGCGACTTGGCTTCTTCGACCGTGCTTGGCATAATAACCCGGATTGGCATCCGGCAAATGAATTCTTGAATCTTGAATGGCGCGGCCAAATCCTTGCTGCCCGGCTCTTGATCGTCCTCGGCACCTGTGCTTGTAGAAGGCCCCCCATTCCGAGTAGTAAGGGGAGGTGAAGCGGAGGCGGAAGGCTCCATGAATGGTGGAGGCATGATGGAAAGCGTTGGCAAATGGGTGAGCGTAAGCGGGGGTTCAAACACGTCGAGTTTCTCCCTTTGCTCGGAAGCAGTTGGGATTGGCTCGGGTGCAAAAAGGGGTGGATCCTGCTCAGGATTAACCATAGGTAAGGGTGAAGGGTTAAATGGTGGGGTAGGTAAAGTGGGTTTTAGGGATGGTGGTAATGGGATAACGGGAGGTTGAATTGGGGACAGTTCAATGGTAGGCTAGGGGGAGGCCGATGGTGTGGAGGTTGATGGCTTAATAGGTGGAGATTTAATTAGTGGAGGGTTAATGGGTGAAGGTTTGGTGCGTAGGAAATGCCGGACGGGGCGAGCGGTGTTAGGAGTGGGAGTGGGAATGGGAAGAGACTCAATAGGCGCCGGCGCGGGCGATTGGAATATAGACCCATCGTCGTAACACCAACTAGTCTCATAAATAGGGGTTGAATTAGGAGTGGTTTCCTCCTGAGCAGGGGGTTCATCGAATGAAAATGAGGAAAGTGGGAAACGAAGGAAACTCGGAAGGGGTGCCTGCGCAGCTTCATCATCGTATATTACCTCGGATTCTTCAAATGCCGGCTCTGGCTCGCTTGGAATGCTGACGCCATAATCATCCCTCCTGTCTTTCCATTATCTCTCCATCTTTGTAATCTCGTCCAAAGCGGCATGGAGAGGATTGACTGGAGTAGGAGGAGCCGTGACCCTCTTTATTTGTTCCTCCATCAAAGTAATCTTATCAAGCAGAGATTGTTGGAGGGGTGTGACTTGAACAACCGAGGGCTGGCAAGGCCTTGAAGGAGGAAGGGCCGTATAAAAAGGCCGTGGAGGGGAGTTGACGGGATGACCCGTGAAAGAACCCGGACGGGCCGGATTGCAAGGAGTAAATGGGCCTCGGGGCCGTGATGGAGGAGGAATAGAAGGAGGCGGGTGTCGGACCACCCGAGGAGGAGTGTGAATAGAAGGAGATGGGTAATGGGCTACCCGATTAGGAACATGAGTGGAAGAGGGAAGTGGGTGATGGGCCACCCGTGGAGGGTCGTGAATAGAAGAGGGAGGTGGGTGATGGGCCACCCGATTAGGATTGGAAGGGGGAGATGAAGGAGATGCACCCTCAACAGTGGCCTTAAGGGCTTGGATCTGTTGAGGGGTGAGTTGATCTAATGCATGCAAAATTTGGGAGACCTTCTCATCATTGGGACGAGACGGTCCTGTAGGAATAGTGGCTCGCAATTGAGTAGGGGGACCATGAGGATGGACATTGCCCATGGGTCGGGCATGACCATAAGAATGAGGGCGTGGTCCCTTGAAAGTATGGTGAGAATGATGAACATGTTGAATTTGAGGGGAATAAGATGTGCTAGGTTGATCACCCTCATGAATATTAATTGAATTGAACATGTTATTTTGTCTATCAAAGTAAGCCATTATGCAAGCAATTTAATATGCAAATAATTTCCAAAGAAACACACAAGTTGTGATGGTTACCTTGATTTCTTATGTTCGATCCTTGGTGAATTAATGAATTTTAGCAAAGTTTGGGATGATTCACACAAGGGGAGGAAACCTAGTTTCAATATGGTTTGAACTCCAATGCCAACTAAGAACACTCTCTCACCACGTATAGGCCAACTAATTCGGGACTTCAAAAGGGTACAACCTGTCCGGCGTCCGTGAGGGAATCCACGGGTGCGGGGACTTATAGAGGCTTGGAAAAGGGATTTCCGGTCCAAAGAGACAGAATGCTCAATGGAGGGTCGTCCCGATTCCAAGAGGGTGTGTGGATCCTAATGAAGAGGAGGGGGCTCCCAAACCAATGCAAAGAATGAATGCAACAGGGGAAATCAGGCCAACCACACAATATGATCAATCAATATGAAATATCATGCAAACTCACCCACGGGAAGGGTTCTGGAAACCCACAGTAAAAACACGCCCTGGCAGGGGGCGCTACTAACAAAGGACACGACAGTGTGACTGTCGTGACTCAAAGCGAGGTGCCAGGGGCAGTAAAAACACGCCTTAGAGTGAGGCGCTATCAATAAAAGGACACCTTTTCCAGCGGACGTCAAATTCACAAGACACGCCCTGATTTGGGGCGCTAATCAAGTGAAAGACGCCCTGGATCAGGGCGTGAATTCACATGCAGCGTAAAATAACGGAAGAAATCAGGAGATATGCTCGAAGACGCCCTGCCAGAGGTCGTTACACTGGAATAAGACGCCCCGAGTTAGGGCGTTAACTTAAAAACGCGCCTCTGTCAGAGGCGCTAATTACCTTTCTTCCAGAAAACCTTCGCGGCCGACAGCATCAAGCACTCACAGTCACAGCAGGCAATCAACAATATGGATATTAAGATAACAGCATGCTCATCAAAGATTTGGAATAAGTGGAAATTCTAAAAAAATAACAAACTGGCAAATCACTTAGGGAAGAGTGCAAAGCCAATGGAGGGTGCCCGAGGGGCACAAAAGGAGACGCGCCGAGGGTGCAATAGGGGAGACGGCACACGCGGGTGCCTAAGGGGAAAGGGTAATAAACAAAGAACACAAAGTGTCCCACCGTGATCGCCAATTTGTAGATCTCTAATTTAGAATAATCCACTTAAGAAAAATATCAAAGAAAAGACATGCAATAATCATCAATATGGAGGAAAATATATGCACGAGGTGCACAAGGGGAGTGTGTGATCGCCAGAGACGCGAGGGTCTCGAGTGGAAAATAATAAGGGAAGGGAGGAATGATCGCGAAAAGTACCTCAAAAGATGCGGGGATGTGAGTGCTTCCTTTCTCTTCAAATCGGCCGGCCGATGAAGAGAGTTCTTTAATTATTACCCTTGCAAAAAGAGACACAAACACCACAAAAGAATTGAATTAGAACATGGTGTGTAGCATCAAATTCTTATATAGAAAGATGAGCATGAAAAGATGTGCAAGACACACCTTGTGGGTGTTGGCCCTTAAACCTCTATGCAAAAGGGTGGGAGATATATGATGAATGCATGAAAATATGAATAAAAATTAAAGGGAAAGAGTGCAAGAGTTGCACTATGGGGAGATCTCAATATGATGGTTGAGGAAAATCAATATAACAATGAAACATGATGCATGTATCATGAACTAATGAAAAATACAAAATAAGGGGGAGATAAGATAGAAAAATCTTGTTTGGTGGCTCTTTTGGCTTGAATGCTCGATGGGGAGAAAGCTTCAAAAGGGATGAAGACTTGAACCGTGAAGAAGCCTCTCCTTAGCCAAGAACAACACCTGCGTAAGAAGAAGAAAACAAAAAAAAACAAAACAGAAGAAGAAGAAGAACGGAGGGAGGAGAGGAGGGAGAAGAGGAATCCGAACCTCATTAACAGAGCCAATGGCTCTATTAAATAGGTTGAGGAAGAGATAAACATGGGCAAGAGTCCCAAGAGGGAAATGATAAGAATGGGCAAGAGCCCAAACCAAGCAGGTATCTAACGAAGCAAGGACTCTCTGGGGAAGGGCTGCGAAGCCAGAAGATGAAACACGCCCTTGGTCAGGGCGTCAATTCAAGAATTGACGACCTGTCACAGGGCGTTAATTCAAAACACGCCCTGGCCAAGGGCGTCAACTCTCAGATCAATTTTGGAAATAAATATTTCTTTTATTTAGAAATTCTGAAACACGCCTCCAGGAGAGGCGTCAATTGAAACACGCCCCAAAGAAGGGCGTTAATTAACATTTTTCAAACATTTATTCTTTTTCGAAAATTGGATAATGCCGGGAATTGACGCCCTCATCTCAGGGCGTCCTTTCATCAAGAAACGCCTCAGGTCAGGTCGTGTTTTAAAACACGCCCTTCACCAGGTCACGAATTTATAAAATAGGTAAAATGGGGAGAAATAGATAAAATGGGGAGACACGCCCTGGATCAGGTCGCGTTTTAAAAACACGCCCCTCTCCAGGGCGTTAATTTAAAAAAGAGGGAAAGTGGAGAAAATCCATAAAAAATAGAAAAAACACTCAAATAAGCTAATTTGAGGGTCAAATGGGGCATTACAAGGCAATATGAGAAATACTCAAAGTAATGTCAATTTTGGCGTGTCTACAATTTCATCCTCACAATAGGAGAGATCTCGTCAAATGTGTCAAAGTGAGGTTCCTTTTCCAAACGTGAGTGAACAATTGACTTGAGATTGGTCCCAAAATTAAGCAAATTGCTTCTGAACATGAATTTTAAGTATTTTGTTATTTTGCTGTCTGAATTTTAAAACAAATAGAGGAAAAAGAGCATAATAAATGAGTAGTTTAAAATATGACACGTTGTCATTTCTCGACGCATGAGAAATGCTATCCAACCACATTTTTATATAATATAAAATATCTATAAACATAGAATATAAGCATATCAATATCTACTTTTTGAGGACTTGAATTCAACATGACCAATGTAGACGCCAAAGGCATACATTATGATACATCTTGGTTTGATATTTAAAATTTTACATTGAACGATTAATTGCATTAATTTTTCCTATGTACGTCCAATTAAAGGTAATATACTATATTTGTATGCATATTGTGTGGCGGCCCTTTCCCGCGATCTCGTATCATATCCGGGAACGTCACAGCGTATAGACGGAGTGTTGTGGGCCGAGATATTTACAAGGTGTTAAAGGCGAAACCATCACATATTCCAAAAACATAACCATACCATTTCCATAATATAGACACACATAAATTATATCGTATACAGAGTACTACATATCTCTACTCAAAAATCATATTTACATTCATTATTCAAAATAAAACTAAATCCACTTATTGTAGGCAGCGGAAATCCAAACTACGCCCGGGATCACTCTCCGACTTACTGCTCGTCGGAGTAAAAGTGCACGCTCGTCAATTTTCTGAAATGGTTAGACAACAGAAATGAGTCCAAAGACTCGGTAGGCATTAAAACAAAACACATGCTTATCAGATACTAACACGTGCAAATCTATGATATATATAAAGCTAATCACAATTTCATTTGAATTGTACATATACTATGAATGCGAAGGAAATATAATAGAATAAAATAATCTCTCATATTTATAAGAAACTGCATATAACAAATCTTATCTGACTTATAAATGACATGGTACATATCTTAACTAAATCAGAACTTATATAGATAAATTTATTTTCAGATCATATTAAAGTCATATATCAAATCCAAACTTCATATTAAGCCGTGCCTATTTAAAGAATTACATAATGCATTAGTTAGTTATCATATATTGGATAAGCACATATTGGACAAATATCCCGTCACTATAACCAGTAGCAAACACATACCTAGGCATCCATACGTTACCTTAAAGACAAATGGTCTAAACGTTGGAGCCCATCGGCCTTGATCAACTGCGCAGGATCGGGAGTTAATACTCCACCATTCCCTAGATAATTTTCTTATTGTGAGTTTCAGATTTTTCAGAAGTCCGTTTGTCCTTGGAAATGGGCCTAATCCCGTAGCGGAAGCTAACTACGGTTTGTCACCCCACACCTCCTTAAATTGACACAGTCCATATGTTTAGTCAAATTTTTATTTTTATTCTTATTCTTATTACATAGTCATCTCAATACTTAAAACTTGTCATTGAAGTTTCTAAAATATCCGAATCACATTTTAATATCATGAATTATATTTTAATCATAGGGTAGTGAGTCAAATTTAACTAAATAATTTACTGTTATATAAAATTCGAAGACATTAGAGATAGAACGTAGAGAGAGATTAGAGAGAAAGTAATATTTTTACAGAATGGTAACTAAATAAATAACCAATTATAAGTATATATAGATCATCATGTTAAATAAATCATTGACTTAAGCCTGAATAATTATATTTCAAATAAAATCAAATTAAAGAAATATAAATACGAAATAACATGCACTCGATTTATCATGTGCCTACCTTTAGAATAGACTTCCGAATTGAATTTAGTATCTCACCCGAGCTCATGTAATAGTCATTGCGTAGGAACAGATAATTTTTCCGTCCCAAATACGTAAAGAAGGGTGAAATGGTCCAGATAAGCTCCAAATCATCCGTCCAAACTTTTTGTCAAATATTTATTTTATTCTGACATTGTATTCTCTTCTCTGTTTATTTATAAGAGAATGAGAGTGAGAAGAGAGGTGAGAGATAAAGTAGAGAGAGATAATAGAGAGAGAAAGTAGAGAGAGAAGATGGATAGAGAAAGTGGAGAGTGTAGAGAGACAATAGAGATAGAATAGAGAGAGAAATTAGAGAGAGAGACAGTAGTGAGAGAAAATAGCCAAGAAGTAGAGAGAATAGAGAGAATGTAGCCAAAAATAGAGAGAAAGTAGAGAGTATAGAGAAAAGGTAGAGAGAAGAGAGAGAAGGTAGAGAGAGAGAAAATAAATAGAGCAGAAAAAGAAAGTAGAGAGTAGGGAGAGAAAGTAAAGAAAGAAAGTAGAGAGAAGTTAGAGAGAGAAAATAGAGAGAGAGTTTAGGGAGAGAGAGATGAAAAGAATAAATAAATGAAAATAAAGAGAGAGAGATGAGAGAGGGAGAGAGAGTTTGGAGACGAGAGGTGGGAGAGAAGAGCTTTCGATGGGGGGAGAGAGGAGTGAGGAGGGGGGTTGAGGATGTGGGAGAAGGAGAGGGGGTAGGGTGGTATTTATAGGGGGGAGGGAGGTGAGGAGATAAGAAGGTGGAGGGGGGTTTACGTGGGGAGGGTTTATGGAGGGGGAGTTTATGTGGGGGAGGGGGGTTTGAGGAGAGGATGGTTGTTATTATATGGTGTCATTCCTATGATTGCATGATTGTTGTTATTATATGCAAACTCAATTAATTACAAATGTTCATCCCAACTGCCTTTTCTGTCTAAACTGCACGCCCTCAACATATCTTCTAGTGTTTGAATGGTTCTCTCTGATTGTCCATCTGTTTGAGGGTGAAAAGCTGAACTAAATTTCAATTGTGTACCAAGCGCTTGTTGTAAACTCCTCCAAAATTTTACTGTAAACTTTGCATCCTGATTTAAAATAATGGATACTGTTACATCGTGAAGTCTAACAATCTCTCTGATATACAAATGGGCTAAATCTTTTAACGATTGTGTCTTTGAGATTGTCAGAAAATGAGCTGACTTAGTAAGTCTGTCAACAATTACCCAAATAGAATCATATTTTCTCCTAGTCATTGATAATTCCATCACAAAATCCATAGTGATATGCTCCCATTTTCACTGTGTAATTTTCATTAACTGTAGTGCTCTCGCTGGCCTTTGATCAATGTTATGCGTTTACTTGTTGACAAGTAAGACACTTGTTGACAAATTCTGCTATATAATTTTTCATACCAATCCCCCAAAAATGTCTCCTCATGTTTCTGTACATTTTTGTACTGCCTAGGTAAATTGAATATTGTGATTTATGTGCCTCAATCAATAGATCTTTCTTTATTTCCTCATTACGAGATATACACAATCTTCCCTGAAATCTGATTGTCTCGTCTGCACTCTGAGTAAATCTCGGTGTGCCAATCAATCCCTGTAACTAATGATCATTTAGTTGTGCTTGCACAATTCGCTCAGCCATTACAGACTAAATAGTTAGTTGTGCCAGAAATAATCTTTTCGCTTTGCATACCGAAGAATACTCCACTATATCAGATGTCATTTTCCAAGTTTGACGCAACTGGATTGCCATTAGTCTCTTCCTGCTGAGTGCATCTGCTACCACATTTACTTTTTATGGGTGGTAACTCAAGGCGAAATCATAATCCTTCAAAAATTCAATCCACCGTCATTGCCTTAAATTTAATTCTTTCAGAGAGAAAATATATTTTAAACTCTGATGGTCTGTAAATACTTCAAAATACTCACCATACAAATAATGGCGCCAAATCTTCAGAGCATGTATGTGGCGACCCGGATTCCGGATACCCGGTGCACCCGGTATAAATACCGAATACACGTGATATCACATGGGACCCGCGAGGCCTCCCAAGCGCGGGAAAGGGCCGAAGGGAAAAAGGAGTGTGTGGAATACATTGAAGCCAGCAGATATAACAGTAAGCAATCAAATTTCATTAGACTGGATTGCTAAAGTAGCAGAAATAAAATTACTTTTTCATTAATAATTCAGATTTTACAATTATACATCAGAGTCTAGTCCAAAGGAAAACAACAAGTACAGTCTGACAGAAAAGGACGTACACAGGAGTCGGGAGAAGCCCGACGCAGGTACAGCTGGCAGCTACTACGACGCGCTCCACCAAGAACATCAGAGGCAAGCGACGAAACCCACCTGAAAAGTAGGGGTGAGTCTCTAAACAGAAACTCAGTAGGGGTCACGCGGATCCCCACTGGAAAAACGCACAGAGCAACGGAAGCAACAGAAACACGAGTGCAGCAAAGCAGGAAAAGCTACACTACAAAGCTGTAAAGAGACAAGGTACAGCAGGAGTAGGGAACATGCTAAGAGCAAGGGGAGCTCAACAACAAAGGAGAGCGAGGCCGTAAAACACGGAACAACGGACACTGAGGAGAACTCGGCACCCTAAGCTACTCCAAATGGCAACAGACGGTCAACCCCAAACTCACACAGTAGGGTAAGCCAGTCCATCGGCCAAAACAAAGGCGAAGGCAGACGCCGACGCCGAAAACACAGACAAACACGACTAGAAACATCGTGCACACAGCCCCACGCATGACTAGAACGTCATGCAAACGACAGAACACTGACCTTGAGTACGGCCACGAGAGGGCAACTCGCAAAGGTCAGAATACGCAAGAAACGCGAGAGTCACCGCACCAAGTGATAGGAGCACCCTCCTCCCAGAAGAACAACCAGATGCATCCACTGACGTCTTACACTGCGCCACAAGTGTCAAGTCTCTCAAGGACAAGACACACCAAGAACCAGGTCCGAGGAACAATAGTTCCAAGGAAACAAGGTACCACAGCATGAAACTACAGCACCAATTATGAGTGACTAGTCAGGGCCACGCCCGTCGGCGCAAGTCCCCAGTCCCTGACCATGTGTGCACACACCGACCTCTACCTAGGTCAGGCCTCTAGCTAGTATTCCCCTCGGTAGGACGCTACCGTTGGCCGGGGCCCACGGAACTAGCTTAAGAACCGTACGTACCAAACGCAACAGGAAAACCCCTCCACCACTCCCGGTGGGTCAACAAAAAGCCTAGGGCTACAACTAGTGGAGGCTCACAAGGCACAGCCTCCGAAAACACAGGTGCTAAAGCACAGACAGTCTAAGAAAAGCCATGTCTCGTGCACAGCAAAGCACCCAGGCAGTCGAACAACCGCCAACAGACTCAGGATCAGGCAACTAGACCTACAACGTAACGATCCCGAGTCGAACGACTCAAAGGCAAGATCATCACAAACAGCGGAACAAGCCGCTAATCAGTCTAATCCTAAGCCAGAAGAAATCACGCTCCGCAGAAAATAACACACGGAGACCTGAGGGAAACACCAAGAACCCTCAGCACACCTGGACACGCACACCGAGGTAATGCAACACCTCGAGGCATCCAGAACCAGTGTTTCGGGCTGGACGGAACCGCCAAGACACCCACACACAAGGTCACCTGTCAACCCCTGGGTCACCCCAGGTTGACCGAAACAAGACCAAACACAAGCAAAAGTAGGATAGGAAATCCTACCTCAAGCAAGAAGACTCCTGGCCACCTTACAACGTAGTCTTAGCCCTCATAGGATGTCGGGAGACATCCACAGGACAACGGGCAGACCACAAGGACAAGCCAAGACAAGCCGAAACCGGAATCACGGAAATCGGGGACAAGGGATGTAACGCACCACCCCTAGACCGCTACAAGCATGTGACGGTCTAGACCACGGCCGTTACACACCAAGTGACGGTCGGACGATAGTCCGTCACTCACACCGCCCTATCAACTCTAAAACACAAAAAACAACATGTAACGGCCAGCACCGGGCGCGTTACACACACCTGACGCACCTCACCTGGGCCGTCAGAGCCAACACAAACCCCAAATCAATCGGAGCTCTAACGATGTAACGCGCTAGGCCTAGCGCGTTACACGCGCCTAACGCGCAGGAACAGGCGCGTCAGCCACCAACGAAGACAAAAACACGGGGACTCGAGCCATGTAATGTGCTAAGGAAAACGCGTTACACCCACCTGACGCGCAGGGGCAGGCGCGTCAGGGCCACCTAACGCGCAAGGGCAGGCGCGTCAGGGCCACTGGCACAAGCCCAAAAAAACAGAAGGCTAAGCTAAGCCATGTAACGGTCCCACGAGGACGCGTTACATCTAAATAACGCACGGGGGCAAGGCCGTCACACACAAGACAGCACACATCCACCCAGCCCTCAGCCAAACAGCATGTAACGGCCCAAGCACGGCGCGTTACAACGCTGTGACGCACGGGGACACGACCGCTACATCAACCGCCTTAAACGGTCAACGCCCATCCAAACTCGGTCAAACACAATGTAACGGCCCAACCTGGGCGCGTTACAACACTCTGACGCGCCAGGACCAGGCCGTCAGAGGAACTGCCATACTCAAACCACAAAACAACAAGACGGATGTAACGCGTCAAGCCATACGCGTTACAGGGCCTGTGACGCGCCACTATTGGGCCGTCACACGCCCAAAGCCAGCAGAACCCAAAAATGCCAACCGATGTAACGGCCAGTCGTGGGGCCGTCAAAGACAAGTGACGGTCGCTGGCACGACCGCTACATCGATCACGGCAGGAAAACATAGGAATGGCCAAACCGGCCCGTTCCACGCCCCATTCACGCCGTAGCGCAGGGGAAACAAACCCAAACGACAAATAACAACATCAGGGGACTAAAAACCCCACATGCAAGCTCAAAAACGCACGATCGGGGCGATTTCCACGAATCAACCCTAGGTGGGTCACCGAGGATCCCGGGCTTCTACCGGCCTCGAATGAACACCAAACCACACGAAATCAGCGTGGATGGGATCCTAACATCCCAGCGGTCAGTTAGAAACTAACTACGCCGCAAATGGTCGCCGTTTACCGGCCGACCCTAAAAACCACGAAAATCACGGTTTAGGCAAACCAAGCCCAAACTCGACCGTTTCCTAGCCGAACGACGTGCAATGGCAGGGAAAATGGAGGGGACGAAGTAAGGATCAGTCACCCACCTCCACCGAAGAAACCGTGCCCCGAAGGGACTAAACCACGCCGAAAACCACTCGCGAACCGATTTCACCGGCTTTGAATCCACCGTTCGGGATCGCGCCAGAATCGATCCGATCCTCGCCCCATCGCGCACTTCGACAGCTCCACCTCGTCGCCACCTCACCGACGAGCGCCTCCGTCTGCAGCTGGAGCCGGAAGGGGGAGAGAACGAGAGAGAACGGGAGAGAGAGGAAGAGATCTCGAGAGTGAGGAGAGAGAGAGAGGAAAAAGGAAATAAAAAGAAAGAAATTAGGAAATTTTCCTAATTTCCAAAAATTCCGAAAATGCGCCGAAAATGCATAAATTCAGAAAAATACGTAAAAATAGTCGAAACGACCGGCTCGAAGAGTACATCGTCGCTGCAGCATCCATGAGTTCGAGAATTGACAAACAAGCTCACCGTAGGGTTCCGTAACTAGTACGAGAGAAAAACCCACACGGCTCGTCAAACTCAACTCGGAAGCTACAAAAGCAGACCGAAACTCAACAAAACCAATCCGAAACAGATCCGAAAGATCCAACAAAGATCCAACAAGACCTGCAAAGGATCCAGCAAAGATCCGCCAAGGATCCAGGGCATTACATCCTCCCCTCCTTTAAGAAATTTCGCCCTCGAAATTAAGGACTGATAAAGGAGAAGCAGGGAAGAACAACCCAACAACGCAATCACGAAAACAACACAAATCTCGGAAAACACAGCTCAGAGGAACACCGTCAGATCACAATTACAGGTACAGGCTCTAGCTTCCAAGACAACAAGTCCACAGCACGAGCATGGCACCAAAGTGAACACAATTCTGACACCTCCGAAGCAAAGGCAACGTCGTTTACGTCTCACCAGGAACGGAGACACGACTGCCACAACAACCGACAACCAAGAAACACAACAACAGCACGGCAAGCGGCAGCTTACATAAGGAGACACAGTCCTCACAGCTGACAGCTCGACCACATCATCGGCTCCAGTGCCAAAGGTAACAGGGAACACCTGGCACACAGGACACCAACGACAACAACACCACTGGACCACAAACACAATCAAGTCAGCACTCAGCCAGCTATCACATTTGATCGAGTCGCAAGCTAACTCCACCGGAGGAAAGGGAGCACAGCAAAGCCAACTGACAAGACAATGGTCCAAGGCAAGCACACAAAATCATAAAGAAACAGCGCTTACAAAAACAACACAACGGTAGCACCTGCAGGATTCCGGCTCGACACAACACACAGGGCCAAGGAACACATCTGCAAGCAGGGTCACATCAAGGCACAGAAACAGCTGAGCACACGACCACTCGGGAACGGGTCACGCATCAGACTACTCACCAAGGAAAAGACCCATAACAACGAGAAATGACAACACTCTCGGGGAACGCATCTCAAGGACTACAAACACGCCTCGAGAGCACAACACCCAAGAAAGAAGATGCAGAGCAAAAGGGTACTCAATCAGCAAGGAATGCCGACAAATTCCCCAACACTCGCACAATGCCGATGCCAACACAAGAAAACCACAAACAACGGCACGGCCACAACCATGTCAAGCTATAAGAAGCCAAGACAAAGTCACCACGAGAAAGAATGATTCTCGCGACTGGCCAGAAACTCAAAAACACGATTCTAAACCCACGGGTAGCCAACCCACACACTTCAGCTGCGTTCTCAACAACGCACACAGGCAACAAAACAACCTCGGTAGTCGCACCTCAGCACATACCAGGCGCCATCGCAATCAGCAAAGATCGCAATACAGCACGCCACGAGCACCAATCCAGCAAACAACCGATCATAAGGGGCCTAAGTGCAATAAGAGAAGAGCATCAGCTTCAGCACAAAGCACAAGGGAAGCAGCAATCTCAGCTTACCTTCACGTCCTGAAACAACAAATGAGCCTTCACAACACGTCGGCTAGCGAACGCAGCACGACAAGCACGGTACCCAACGGCTCTTAACACCAACATGGAGTCCAAAGCCAAGCAACCGTAAAGCAGAGAGCAGATCAGGCTCAAAACAATACTGTCTACACTTAAGCAGACACAGGACAAAAGGCATCACTAAGACAGCAATTCCAAAGCAACACTCGAAAAGATTCCACCAGAAGGGACGAGAAGCAAGAAGCTCAACCACAAAAGCTCACCAGGAAGGGGAATCCTAGCTCGCCTGAACAACTTCTCTAACACGGGATCTAATCGAGCACTTCAACAGAAGCAAAACACATCAGGAGCTACACAGACTCAAGCCGGGACAACCAAAGCAACGTAAGAACGTGCATGGCCATCACACCAACGCTAAAAGTCACGAGCCACCTGAGCAAAACACAGAAACAGCTCGAACAATGCACTGCAGGTTCATGCCAACCGACAAACACTGCCAAGTGCAACACGATCGGGACCAACATTAAAACCGAAACGAAGCACCTCATCACACCCAGACGAGAGCAAAACCATCTCGTACAGTGCCAACCAAGCACGCACAAGACCACACATAGAAAACAACGCGACAAACATCGCAACACCTACGCCAGCAAGAGACTGTACTGGACCTCAAGGACTCTGGTAACTGTATATCTGGATTTCCATGTATCTCACACGACAATGATCTGATAGCTCAGAAAAGAACTCCGAACATCTCAGAACACTGCTCTGATACCATCTGTGGCGACCCGGATTCCGGATACCCGATGCACCCGGTATAAATACCGAATACACGTGATACCACACGGGACCCGCGAGGCCTCCCAAGCGTGGGAAAGCGCCGAAGGGAAAAAGGAGTGTGTGGAATACATTGAAGCCAGCAGATATAACAGTAAGCAATTAAATTTCATTAGATTGGATTGCTAAAGTAGCAGAAATAAAATTATCTTTTCATTAATAATTCAAATTTTACAATTATACACCAGAGTCTAGTCCAAAGGAAAACAACAAGTACAGTCTGATAGAAAAGGGCGTACACAGGAGTAGGGAGAAGCCCGACGCAGGTACAGCTGGCAGCTACTACGACACGCTCCACCAGGAACAGCAGAGGCAAACGGCGAAACCCACCTGAAAAGCAGGGGTGAGTCCCTAAACAGAAACTCAGTAGGGGTCACGCGGATCCCCACTGGAAAAATGCACAGAGCAACGGAAGCAATAGAAACACGAGTGCAGCAAAGCAGGAAAAGCTACACTACAAAGCTGTAAACAGACATGGTACAGCAGGAGTAGGGAACAGGCTAAGAGCAAGGGGAGCTCAACAACAAAGGAGAGCGAGGCCGTAAAACACGGAACAACGGCCACCGAGGAGAACTCGGCACCCTAAGCTACTCCAAATGGCAACAGACGGTCAACCCCAAACTCACACAGTAGGGTAAGCCAGTCCATCGGCCAAAATAAAGGTGAAGGCAGACGTCGACGCCGAAAACACAGACAAACACGACTGGAAACGTCGTGCACACAGCCCCACGCATGACTAGAACGTCATGCAAATGACAGAATACTGACCTCGAGTACGGCCACGAGAGGGCAACTCGCAAAGGTCAGAATACGCAAGAAACGCGAGAGTCACCGCACCAAGTGATAGGAGCACCCTCCTCCCAGAAGAACAACCAGATGCATCCACTGACGTCTTACACTGCGCCACAAGTGTCAAGTCTCTCAAGGATAAGACACACCAAGAACCAGGTCTGAGGAACAACAGTTCCAAGGAAACAAGGTACCACAGCACGAAACTACAGCACCAATTGCGAGTGACTAGTCAGGGCCACGCCCGTCGGCGCAAGTCCCCAGTCCCTGACCACGTGTGCACACACCGACCTCTACCTAGGTCAGGTCTCTAGCTAGTATTCCCCTCGGTAGGACGCTACCGTTGGCCGGGGCCCACGGAACTAGCTTAAGAACCGTACGTACCAAATGCAACAGGAAAACCCCTCCACCACTCCCGGTGGGTCACAAAAAAGCCTAGGGGTACAACTAGTGGAGGCTCACGAGGCACAGACTCCGAAAACACAGGTGCTAAAGCACAGACAGTCTAAGAAAAGCCATGTCTCGTGCACAGCAAAGCACCCAGGCAGTCGAACAACCGCCAACAGACTCAGGATCAGGCAACTAGACCTACAACGTAACGATCCCGAGTCGAACGACTCAAAGGCAAGATCATCACAAACAGCAGAACAAGCCGCCAATCGGTCTAATCCTAAGCCAGAAGAAACCACGCTTCGCAGAAAACAACACACAGAGACCTGAGGGAAACACCAAGAACCCTCAGCACACCTGGACACGCACACCGAGGTAAGGCAACACCTCGAGGCATCCAGAACCAGTGTCTCGGGTTGGACGGAACCGCCAAGACACCCACACACAAGGTCACCTGTCAACCCCTGGGTCACCCCGGGTTGACCGGAACCAGACCAAACACAAGCAAAAGTAGGATAGGAAATCATACCTCAAGCAAGAAGACTCATGGCCACCTTACAACGTAGTCTTAGCCCTCATAGGATGTCAGGAGACATCCACGGGACAACGGGCAGACCACAAGGACAAGCCAAGACAAGCCGAAACCGGAATCACGGAAATCGGAGCACAAGGGATGTAACGCACCACCCCTAGACCGCTACAAGCATGTGACGGTCTAGACCACAGCCGTTACACACCAAGTGACGGTCGGACGATAGTCCGTCACTCACACCGCCCTATCAACTCTAAAACACATAAAACAACATGTAACGGCCAGCACCGGGCGTGTTACACACACCTGACGCACCTCACCTGGGCCGTCAGAGCCAACACAAACCCCAAATCAAACGGAGCTCTAACGATGTAACGCGCTAGGCCTAGTGCGTTACACACACCTAGCGCGCAGGAACAGGCGCGTTACAGCCACCAACAAAGACAAAAACACGGGGACTCGAGCCATGTAACGCGCTAAGGAAAACGCGTTACACCCACCTGACGCGCAGGGGCAGGCGCGTCAGGGCCACCTAACGCGCAAGGGCAGGCGCGTCAGGGCCACTGGCACAAGCCCAAAAAAACAGAAGGCTAAGCTAGGCCATGTAACGGTCCCACGAGGACGCGTTACATCTAAATAACGCACGGGGGCAAGGCCGTCACACACAAGACAGCACACATCCACCCAGCCCTCAGCCAAACAGCATGTAACGGCCCAAGCACGGCGCATTACAACGCTGTGACGCACGGGGACACGACCGCTACATCAACCGCCTTAAACGGTCAACGCCCAGCCAAACTCGGTCAAACACAATGTAACGGCCCAACCTGGGCGCGTTACAACACTCTGACGCGCCAGGACCAGGCCGTCAGAGGAACCGCCATACTCAAACCACAAAACGACAAGACGGATGTAACGCGTCAAGCCATACGCGTTACAGGGCTTGTGACGCGCCACTATTGGGCCGTCACACGCCCAAAGCCAGCAGAACCCAAAAACGCCAACCAATGTAACGGCCAGTCGTGGGGCCGTCAAAGATAAGTGACGGTCGCTGGCACGACCGCTACATCGATCACGACGGGAAAACATAGGAATGGCCAAACCGGCCCGTTCCACGCCCCATTCACGCCGTAGCGCAGGGGAAACAAACCCAAACGATAAATAACAACATAAGGGGACTAAAAACCCCACATGCAAGCTCAAAAACGCACGATCGGGGCGATTTCCACGAATCAACCCTAAGTGGGTTACCGAGGATCCCGGGCTTCTACCGGCCTCGAATGAACACCAAACCACACGAAATCAGCGTGGATGGGATCCTAACATCCGAGCGGTCAGTTAGAAACTAACTACGCCGTAAATGGTCGCCGTTTACCGGTCGACCCTAAAAACCACGAAAATTACGGTTTAGGCAAACCAAGCCCAAACTCTACCGTTTCCTAGCCGAACGACGTGCAATGGCAGGGAAAACGGAGAGGACAAAGTAAGGATCAGTCACCCTACCTCCACCGAAGAAACTGTGCCCCGAACGGACTAAACCACGTCGAAAACCACTCGCGAACCGATTTCACCGGCTTTGAATCCACCGTTCAGGATCGCGCCAGAATCGATCCGATCCTCGCCCCATCGCGCACTTCGACAGCTCCACCTCGTCGCCACCTCACCCACGAGCGCCTCCGTCTGCAGCCGGAGCCGGAAGGGGAAGAGAACGAGAGAGAACGGGAGAGAGAGGAAGGGATCGCGAAAGTGAGGAGAGAGAGAGAGGAAAAGGAAATAAAAAGAAAGAAATTAGGAAATTTTCCTAATTTTCAAAAATTCTGAAAATGCGCCGAAAATGCACAAATTCAGAAAAATACGTAAAAATAGTCGAAACGACCGGCTCGAATAGTACATCGTCGCTGCAGCATCCATGAGTTCGAGAATTGACAAACGAACTCACCGTAGGGTTTCGTAACTAATACGAGAGAAAAACCCACACGGCTCGTCAAACTCAACTCGGAAGCTACAAAAGCAGACTGAAACTCAACGAAACCAATCCGAAACAGATCTGAAAGATCCAACAAAGATCCAACAAGACTTGCAAAGGATCCAGCAAAGATCCGCCAAGGATCCAGGGCATTACAATGTACCACCGCCGCCAACTCCAAATCATGTGTTGGATAATTCATCTCGTGGGTCTTTAATTATCTGAATGCATAAGCTACTACTTTGTCATTCTGCATCAGGACGCATCCTAGTCATTTTCTAGAGGCATGTGTATATATCACAAATCATCCTGACCCGCAAGGTAAAGTAAGCACTGGGACTGTAGTTAACCTTATTTTTAATTGCTGAAAACTCATTTCACATTTATCCGACCATTCAAAATGAACTCATTTCCATGTCAATTTGGTCATAGGAGCTGCAATAGAAGAAAAACCTTCAATAAACCTGCGATAGTTGTAGACACGCCAAAATTGACGTTACTGTGAGTACATCTCATATTACCCTGCAATGCCCCAATTTGACCCTCAAATTAGCTCTGTTTGAGTGATTTTTCTCACTTTTCTTGGATTTCTCCATTTTTCCTCTCTTTTCCTATTTTCCCCTATTTTTCTGGATTTTTCTGGATTTTTCAGGATTTTTCAGAAATAACGACTTGACATGGGACGTCTTTTAAATAACGACTTATACATGGGCGTTTCTTAAAAAATTAACGACTCTATTGGAGGGCGTCCATTCTTTCAAATTTCCATTTTTCTGGATTTTTTTAGGAATTTTTCGGGAATTAACGACGTTGCATAAGACGTTATTTTTAATTTGAAAAGAATAAAAAAATCGAAAAATTGAATTCACGCCTTACGCACGGTCGTCTTTTTCAAATGAAATTTTTTTAATATTATTTTTAACCCCGTTCCAGAGGTGATTTGGTAGCCTTTCGCGTGTCAGAAAAATTTGTAAAAATAGTCATTGGAATCAGCACATCGAGATGCACCTCCACCTAAAAAATAGAAAAATAATATTAAGAAATGAAAAATGGCCCTATTTTGAATATTTTGAATTAACGTCATTTATTAGGGCGTGTTTTAATTAACGCATTTGACTCAGGCGTGTTTCACAATTTTCAAATAAAGAAATATATATTTCTAAAAATGATCCAGGAGTTAACGCCTTGTTCTTAGGCGTGTTTTTAAAAGACGCCCTTTGGCAGGTCGTCAATTCTTGAATTGACGCCATGTTCCAAGTCGTGTTTCGGTTTTGTGTTCCGAATGAACGCAGCCTTTCCCCAGAGAGTCCCTGCTTCGTTTGGGCTCTTGCCCAGTCTTATCCTCCCCTCTTTGGGCTCTTACCCGTTCTTATCTTTCCTTACCTTGTACTCTTTCCTTCTTATCTTCTCTTCTACCTTTTTAATAGGGAGGTTCATCTCTGTTAATCGGTTGGATTCCGGATTCTTTCCCCGGTGGTTTTTCTTCTGTTCCTCCCTCCGTTGTTCTTCTTCTGCTTCTTCTGTCTTCCTCTTCTTCTTCTGTTTTCTTCTTCTTTTCTTCTTCTGTTTTTCTTTTTTTCTTCCTACGCAGGGGTGCTGCCTGGCTGAAGGAGGGCTTCACATGGTTCAAGCTTCATCCAACTGAAGGCCTCTCCCCGTCGAGTATCAAAAGCCAAAGGAGCAAAAACCAGATTTTTTTCTTATCCCTCCTTTTTCTCTTTTAGTTTGTTTTTATTAGTTGATACATACGCATGCATCATATCCCTCTCTCTATGCATATTTCCTTTCTTCAACTATGTTGAACAACTCCCCTTAGTGCATCTCTTGCACATCTCCATATTTTGCATACATTCATCATATATTCCCACACCCTTTTTGCATAGGGGTTTAAGGGCAACCACCCTTAAGGTGTGTTCTTAATCATATTTTCATGATCATATCTTTAATAAGAATTTGATGTTACACTCACCATATTTCTAATTCCAATCTTTTGGTGTTGTGTTTGTTTGTTTTGCAAGGGTAATCAAATCGAGAAGAACTCTCTTCATCGGCCGGCCGATTGGAAGAGAAAGGAGCACCTACAATCAACCGCACTCCAAGGTATTTTTCGCGATCTCTCCCATGCTTTCATTGTTATATTTTTGAGACCTCGTGTCTCTGGCGATCACACACACACTCCCCTTGTGCACCTCGTGCATGTTTCATCTCCACTATTATTTATTGTTTGTCTTTTCACTATATTTTCCTTAAGTGGATTTTAATCCAATCTACAAATTGGCGATCACGGTGGGACACTTTTCATTTTTCATTTGATTACCCCTTTCCCCTTGGCACCCTCGCGTGCCCTTTCCTATTGGTACCCACGGTACCCCTCCTTTGTGCCCCTCGGGCACCCTCCATTATTTTCTTGTCCCACTTGCGATCTGTCAGTTGATAGATTTTTTTTTGAAATCCCACTTTATCCAAAAAATAAAATTTGATGAGCATGATTATGTTTTGATATTCATATTTGTTGATTGACTGTGATTGACTCTGTGAGTGTTTCTCTGCTATTGCTGGCCGTGAAGAGTTTCTGGAATAAGGCAATTAACGCCTCTGACAGAGGCGCGTTTTTTGTTAACGCCCTAGCATAGGGCGCCTTTTCCCTATTTAATGCCTTCTGTCAGGACGCGTTTTTATTATATTTGGTGATCTGTTGAATTCACGCCCTTCCCCAGGGCGTTTCTTTCTTGATTAGCGCCTCACACCAAGGCGCTGTTTCATGATTTGACGCCCTTCGTAAAGGGCGTCCTTCTATTTGTAACGCCTCACCACGGGGCGTTTCTTGACTTGGTTGGCATCTCCCCACAGTGTTTCATGCCCTGCCCCAGGGCGTCTTTTCCATTGGTAGCGCCCTGCCCCAGGGCGTCTTTTGATTTATAGCGCCCTGCCCCAGGGCGTCTTTTGCCTGTGTTTTTACCGCACTCCTTCTTCATCACTGTATTATATTTTTTGATTATATCTGTTGCATTCATTCATATTGCATTGGTTTGGGAGACCTCCTCTCTCCATATATCTAGGAGCCACACACCCTCTTGGAATCGGGACGACCCTCCATTGAGCATTCCGTCTCTTTGGACTGGAAATCCCTTTTCCAAGCCTCCGTAAGTCCCCGCACCCGTGGATTCCCTCACGGACGCCGGGCAGGTTGTACCCTTTTGAAGTCCCGAGTTAGTTGCCCATATACGTGGTGAGAGAGGGTTCCTAGTTGGCATTGGAGTTCTAACCATATTGAAACTAGGTTTCCTCCCCTTGTGTGAATCATTCAAAACTTTGATAAAAATTCATTAATTCACCAAGGTTTAAACAAATAAAAATCAAGGTAACCATTCCAACTTGTGTGTTTCTTTGCAAATTGTTTGCACATTACTTTGATTGAATAATGGCTTACCATAAATAAAACAACATGTTTAATTCAATTCATGAGGGTGATCAACCTAGCACATCCTATCCCCCTCAATTTCAACATGTTCATCAAAATTCTCACCATTCTTTCAAAGGGCCACGCCCTCATTCTTATGGTCATGCCCGACCCATGGGCAATGTCCAATCCAATGGTCCTTCAACTCAATTTCGAGCCACTACTCCCTCGGGATCCTCTCGTCCCAATGATGAGAAAGTCTCCCAGATCATTCATGCGTTAGATCATCTTACCCCTCAACAGATCCAAGCCCTTATGGCTGCCGTTGAGGGTACATCTCATGCATCTCTCCCTCCTTCCAATTCTTTATGGGTAGCCCATCACCCACCTCCTTCCAATTCTATTCGGGTGGCCCATCACCCATCTCCCTCCAATTCTACACGGGTGGCCCATCACCCACCTCCTCCTTCCAATCCTGATCGGGTAGCCCATTACCCATCTCCTCCTGTTCATTCTACTCGGGTGGCCCATCACCCGCCTCCTTCTATTCCTCCTCCCTCACGGCCCCAAGGCCCATTTATTCATTGCAATCCGGCCCATCCGAGTTCTTCTACGGGTCGGCCCATTAATCCACCTCCACGGCCTTTTTATGCGGCCCCTTCTCCTTCAAGGCCCTGCCAACCCTCTGTTGTTCAGGTCACACCCCTCCAGCAAACTCTCCTCGATAAAATCACTTTGATGGAGGAACAATTAAAAAGAGTCATGGGTCCTCCTACTCCGGTCAATCCTCTCCATGCCGCTTTGGATGATATCACCAAGATGGAGAAAGAATGGAAAGATAGGAGAAATGATTATGACTTCGGCATTTCAAGCAATCAAGAGCCGGCAATTGAAGAATCCAAGGCAGTGTACGATGATGATGAAGCTCCGCAGGCACCCCTTCCGAGTTTTCTTAATTTCCCGCTCCCTCCACTGTCATTTGATGAACCTCCTGCTCAGGATGAAACCATCCCTGATCCAACCCCTATTTATGAGATTAATTGGTGTTACGATGATGGGTCGATACTTCAATCACCCACACCGGCACATTGTAAGTCTCCTCCTATCCTTGACACCGCATACATTACACCTCCTCCAGTTACACCATTAACCTCCGCAACACTGGCCTCCCCCAAGCCTTCCACTATTAAACCTCCACCCGTTAAGCCATCTACCTCTACACCATTAGCCTCCATCGAACCCACCATTGAACCTTCCCCAATTAACCTCCCATTACCGCCACCTCGGCCTTCCATTATCCCTTTAAAACCCACTTTGCCTATTCCACCATTTAACCCTTTACCCTTACCCGTGGCTAATCCTGAGCAGGATCCGCCCCTTTTTGCACTCGAGCCAATCCCAACTGCTTCCGAGCAAAGGGAGAAACTCGACGTGTTTGAACCTCCGCTTACGCTCACCCATTTGCCTACACTTTCCATCATGCCTCCACCATTCATGGAGCCTTCCGCCTCCGCTTCACCTCCCCTTACTACTCGGAATGGGGGGCCTTCTGCAAGCACAGGTGCTGAAGATAATCAAGAGCCGGGCAGCAAGGATTTGGCCGTGCCATTCAAGATTCAAGAATTCATTTGCCGGGTGACAATCCGGGTTATTGTGCCAAGCACGGTCGAAGAAGCCAAGTCGCCGCCATGCCGAGCATTGATGCTGTGTAAGGGCCAGGCAGGGCACCCCTTGTTCCAATTTCCGAATTCCGAATTCATTATTCCTTACAAGGGGCGAATGCCCATTTTGCTCAACTTTCCATATATACCACATTCAATGGGCAACACGATGCTTCCCGTTCCAACTCTCCAACTCCCTCACATTGTTGATCTTTGCCTTCAAAGGGGGTTGCCACTTATTGAAACTCCTTTTATTAGGTCAATTGGCTGTATTCTTTCACTGCCGTGGAGGGGCAGTTATCTTGGTGCCGAAAGGCCTTCCGCTATTTCATCCACCTTCTTGTCTATCACATCTTTTCCATGGGCCATTCCCAGGGTTAGGAGGAGGACCTCGTCCTTTCGCCCTTCATATTCTCCATATTCTTTGCATCCCATTGCATTCTCGCATTCATTACATTCATCGCATCCATCCCATTGCATGCATTTGCACCTCCTGCTTCACGGGTTTCCAAACCCGTATCTTCCCCGCCTTCCGGTACCGCCGGATATTCCGCATTTCCCATCTTATTCATATTCATCTTTTTGTCCACTCTCCTTGGGGCATCGCGTCCCCTTTCCTGCTATTTCCCTGGAACCTCCAGGAGTCTTATTCCTCCTCTTTAGGCATCGCGCCCTTTCTGATTCTATTCCTCCGGAACCTCCGGATTTTCCCTTTGGGCACGACGCCCCTCTCCACCTTTTTTATTTACTTCCTCCGGAACTTCCGGACTTTTCCCTCGGGCACGACGCCTCTTTCCATCTTCTCCCTCCTGATTTCATTCCTCCGAAACCTCCGGACTTTCCCTTTGGGCACGACGCCCCTCTCCACCTTTTTTATTTTCCTCCTCCGGAACCTCCGGACTTTCCCTTTGGGCACGACGCCCCTCTCCACCTTCTTTATTTGCTTCCTCCGGAACCTCCGGACTTTTCCCTCGGGCACGACGCCCCTTTCCACCTTCTCCTTCCTGATTTCATTCCTCCGGAACCTCCGGATTTTTCTCTCCTCCCTGGGCATCGCGTCCCTCGGCATTTTCTCCCTCCGGAACCTCCGGACCCTCCATCTTTCTTCCGATTCATCTTTCTAATCTTCCTGAACATCACATCCTTCATTTTTTTTCTTCCTTTTCCATCATCTTTTTCCCTATTTCGTCTCAGGGCATCGCGTCCCTTCTTTTGTCATCCCTCCGGAGCCTTCGGATTTTTCCTCTCATGATTCTCCTCTGCCTCCGGACCCTCCAGATCCGCCTCTTTCCATCTATCAATTTCTTCTTCTGATTCCTCATGATCCTGGGTCCGACCCAACTTCTTCCACATCCACTGCCTTGGGCATCTGCCCTTTCTCCCACTGCTTTCGAGGCTTTAGTCCTCACTCCTCCTTCTAATTCTCCGCTTCTTCTGTAGACCTTTCATGTGATCAGGGTCTCCACACCTTAGTGAGGGAGTTCTAGCCCTCGCCTCTTTTCCTTTTCTCCTTATTCGTCCGAGTCTGGTCTTGGCACCACTCCTTCTTGGTTGAGCCACTTTCAAATCCTTTGCTTCCAATCTTTCGACTGCCAAAGAGGACAAATCCCACGATGATCAACCTCTCGCAGCAGCTACTTCTACAAAGGTTGCAAGGTAACATATTGGTGTAAGTACGCATTTTTATGATATCATTTCCTCATTACTTCACACATGATTTTCAAAATGAAGTGCTTCTAAGCAGGATTAAGAGTGATGTTTTTAAACCTTTATCTTAAACTTTTGAATTCTCATTTTTAAAAAGAGTCTTTAGACTTGCTTTCGCAGCACTTTGGTTGATAAAGAACCCGTGCTGGGAATTCAACATTCTCTCCCTACTTGTTTAAGAGTAACCCTTAGTTGGGCACCGCACACACTTCACGGCGTCCTTAGCTGGCTCCTTTGATAAAAACACCGTTGCTATCTTGGCCATGCCATGAGAATATCTGAAAGTCTTTTCTCTTCTTTACTCGGCCGCGTGCAGGGGCAAGAGGTTGACGGATGAGATGACCAACCTCGATAATCCCCAATACGAGAGGAGTCTCAAATAGGGGCAGTCTTGACCCAAACTAAATATGAATTTCATGATATACATCTAGCCAAAAGGGCTATTATGAACATCAAGTCAGAATTTCGATAAAAGCAAAAGTATGAATTATGGCATGTCAAAAGGGCAAAGTCCCCGCAGGGAAAACCCTGGTCGTATGCATGTCATGGGTCTAAAAATTAAAGGCACAAAGCCCCGGCACAACAGACTACCTCTTTGAAGGTTAACACCTTGGAAGGAATTCAAGTCCCGACATCTCCCATCCTGTATAAAGCTTATCTCCAATTATTCTTCTCTTTTTCCTCCAAGACCGAATGTTTCTCGGGTATGGCCTTGGTAGGGGCCCCGTTGATCAAAGACGGTCGGTTATAGGGCGCCACCCTTCAATGCACGCCCAGCTTTGGGCAGTTTTAGCGAAAGGAGAAGGAACGAGGGCCCCTAGCCAGTGGTTTAAGACACCCTTTGATGCTGCTTTAGCAATGTCTAACAAAAATCAAACAAAAAAAAATTGAATATTTCTTTCTCAAAACTTCATAAAAATTTGAATATCTTTTCCTAAAAAAAACCACAAAAATTTGCATATTGATAAAATTCATAAAAATTGGAATATCTTTTTCAAAACTCATAAAAATTTGCATATTTCAAAATCCAAAAAAAATTGCATTGTATTGTCTGATGGTGCTTTTGCAGGAACAACTTTGCAAGGACCAAGAACACGGGATGAGTCCTATCTCCACTCATTGCTATCAATCTATTGATTCTTCCCGATATTCTCATGATATGCCACCCTGGGCATCATTTTTGATTATCATCTCCTCATATCTTTTTTGGTTATATCTCCTGATTATCATCCTGATTATTCATCTCCAGATCTTTCAATCAACTCTTGCTAATTTCTCTTGATTAAATTCTGCCACTGGGCATAATATCATTTTGATCATTCAACTCCAAATCTTGATTAGCCAAGTTGACTTCCTCATGATGAAACAACAACAAACAATGACGATTTGCAATACCATGATTTGACTTATGCTATTCATGCCATATACATGCTATGATTGATGCTTTGATGATTGTTATGCTTAAATGCCTCATTCATTGTTTGTTATCTTTTATATCTTGGCTAATGAATTTTTGAGCGCAGGATAAGAAGCTATTGGTCCCGCCGACTGGGCATCATCATCAAAGTCCCACGGTGCTTGCAGCTCATTTCTGAGTTCCCCCATACTTATTGCTCCACCATCTCTCCCTGTATGCATTTTTACTATATGTTACATACGCTACTAGATTATATCAAGGACCTTGTGGCTTTGATAAATCTGGAATTTGAGTTCCCCTTCATCAAAAACAATGACGATTCCAGAGGCATCTTAGTCACACGGATAGGCCGTTGAGCCGTCCAAGGCTGGGGACGATGGTTCCCTTTTGCGAATTGGTGCGTGGATAAACGGGCTTCGACTTAGTATCAGCTCGCGAAATTGGTTTCTTGACCCAGTCTTGGCAGTTTAACAATATTATCCTTGATTATATTATATCTTTATTTGTTATTTTCCCTTTAAACCCAACATGCATTCATGTAGGACTTTAAAACAATTGTTGAAAAATCATTCTGATGAGCTGACTTTGAGGGTTGAAGTTGATCTTAATCTTTCCAGATATGAGATATTCCATGCCGAATTGAGTCCTCAGTTCGTTTTATCGCTGTTTTGGGTCTTTTCTCGAAAACTCCTTGTTTGGATTTTTATCATCTTATTTTTTAAACTTTCCCCTTTGATCCACCTTGGCTGCAGCACGTCCACATTGGCTGGTAACCGCTCCCCAATAGTGAAACCTACAGGTTTGTGACCTGGGGTACTTCCATCGCGCTGGAAGTTGATCATTTTATTTTATCTCCTTCGTGCACCGCGTGCACATCTCCCCCTTTTATCCAAACATTGTTGATTTCGATGAATTTCCCGAGATTTGCTTCATCTCGAGCTTTTGATTTCATTTCTCATGAAGTAATGTTGATTGCGTGTCTCATCACACCTTGGCATCTACTTTTCAGTTTGCTACGCTCCCTTGCAAAGCAGACGCCAAGGCAGGTCAGCTGTAGACACGCCAAAATTGACGTTAGTGTGAGTACATCTCATATTGTCCTGTAATGTCCCAATTTGACCCTCAAATTAGCTCTGTTTGAGTGATTTTTCTCACTTTTCTTGGATTTCTCCTTTTTTCCTCTCTTTTCTATTTTCTCCTATTTTTCTGGATTTTTCTGGATTTTTCAAGATTTTTCAGAAATAACGACTTGACATGGGGCGTCTTTTAAATAACGACTTATACATGGGCGTTTCTTAAAAAATTAACGACTCTATTGGAGGGCGTCCATTCTTTCAAATTTCTATTTTTCTAGATGTTTTTGAGAATTTTTCAGAATTTTTCAGGAATTAACGACGTTGCATAAGACGTTATTTTTAATTTGAAAAGAATAAACAAATCGAAAAATTGAATTCACGCCTTACGCACGGTCGTCTTTTTCGAATGAAAATTTTTTAATATTATTTTTAACCCCGTTCTAGAGGTAATTTGGTGGCCTTCCGGGTGTCAGAAAAATTCACAAAAATAATCATTGGAATCAGCACATCGAGATGCACCTCCACCTAAAAAATGGAAAAATAATATTAAGAAATGAAAAATGGCCATATTTTGAATATTTTGAATTAACGTCCTTTATTAGGGCGTGTTTTAATTAACGCCTTTGACTCAGGCGTGTTTCACAATTTTCAAATAAAGAAATATATATTTCTAAAAATGATCCATGAGTTAACGCCTTGTTCTTAGGCGTGTTTTTAAAAGACGCCCTTTGGCAGGTCGTCAATTCTTAAATTGACGCCCTGGTCCAAGTCGTGTGTCAGTTTTGTGTTCCGAATGAACGCAGCCTTTCCCCAGAGAGTCCCTGCTTCGTTTGGGCTCTTGCCCAGTCTTATCCTCCCCTCTTTGGACTCTTGCCCGTTCTTATCTTTCCTTACCTTGTACTCTTTCCTTCTTATCTTCTCTTCTACCTTTTTAATAGGGAGGTTCATCTCTGTTAATCGGTTGGATTCCGGATTCTTTCCCCGGTGGTTTTTCTTCTGTTCCTCCCTCCGTTGTTCTTCTTCTGCTTCTTCTGTCTTCCTCTTCTTCTTCTGTTTTCTTCTTCTTTTCTTCTTCAGTTTTTCTTTTTTTCTTCCTACGCAGGGGTGCTGCCTGGCTGAAGGAGGGCTTCACATGGTTCAAGCTTCATCCAACTGAAGGCCTCTCCCCGTCGAGTATCAAAAGCCAAAGGAGCAAAAACCAGATTTTTTTCTTATCCCTCCTTTTTCTCTTTTAGTTTGTTTTTATTAGTTGATACATACGCATGCATCATATCCCTCTCTCTATGCATATTTCCTTTCTTCAACTATGTTGAACAACTCCCCTTAGTGTATCTCTTGCACATCTCCATATTTTGCATACATTCATCATATATTCCCACACCCTTTTTGCATAGGGGTTTAAGGGCAACCACCCTTAAGGTGTGTTCTTAATCATATTTTCATGATCATATCTTTAATAAGAATTTGATGCTACACTCACCATATTTCTAATTCCAATCTTTTGGTGTTGTGTTTGTTTGTTTTGCAAGGGTAATCAAATCGAGAAGAACTCTCTTCATCGGCCTGCCGATTGGAAGAGAAAGGAGCACCTACAATCAACCGCACTCCAAGGTATTTTTCGCGATCTCTCCCATGCTTTCATTGTTATATTTTTGAGACCTCGTGTCTCTGGCGATCACACACACACTCCCCTTGTGCACCTCGTGCATGTTTCATCTCCACTATTGTTTATTGTTTGTCTTTTCACTATATTTTCCTTAAGTGGATGTTAATCCAATCGACAATAGTAACCCGCAATACCTAAAAAGCTCATAATCTCACTAACATTCTTAAGCCTTTCCCAATGTAAAACAGCCTCAACCTTAGCTGGATCAACAGACACTCCATTACCTGAAATGATATGCCCTAGAAATTGAACCCGGTTTAACCAAAATTCACATTTACTGAATTTCGCATAGAGTTGATGTTTCCTTAAAGTTTCAAACACAATTTTCAAATGTTCTTGATGAGTTTCAACAGTAGGAGAATAGATCAACACATCATCAATAAACACCACTACAAATGTATCCAGATATGGTTTGAAAACTCTGTTCATCAAATCCATAAATATTACTGGTGCATTAGTTAACCCAAATGGCATAACCAAAAATTCATAATGCCCATATCGTGTTCTGAAAATAGTTTTTGAGATATCTTCTTCTATTATCCTTAATTGGTGGTATCCAGATCTGAGATTAAACTTTGAAAATACTGTGGCAGCTCGTACCTGATCAAATAAATCATCAATCCTTGGCAAAGGGTACTTATTCTTAATGGTCACTTGATTCAATTTCCTATAGTCAATGTATAATCTAAGCGACCCATCTTTCTTTCTAACAAATAGAACAGGTGCACCCCAAGGGGATACACTTGGTCGAATAAAGTCCTTATCTAACAGTTATTGTAATTGTTTCTTTAATTCTGCTAATTTAGCTGGTGCTAATGTGTAGGGAGGGAGGGAAATAGGTAAAGTACCAGGTGATAGCTCAATAGTGAACTCCACCTCTTGGTGTAGGGGTAAACCTGGAAATTCATCAGGGAATACATATGAAAATTCTCTGACCACATCGATATCTGAGGTTGTTTTCTTATTTTTATTAGAAGGAATAGCCATTACACTAGCCAAATAACCTTGACAGTCACTTCTGAGCCATTTCAAAGTCTTAAGGGCTGAAACTAGTGTTTTACTATAACGGTGCCTTGGACATTGATAGTGAAATATCTGCTCCCCAGGTTTCTGAATAATTACTTTCTTTCCATGACAATTTAGAAGGGTAGAATTTTTATCTAACCAATCCATTCCCAAGATGACATCAAAATCAGTCATTTCTAGCAGATACACACATGCTGGCATAATCCTCCCCTAATCACCACATCAATATTAGTAATAACATAAGTGGTTCTAGCTATCTCCCCAGTTAGTGTGTTAATATACATCTCATCAGTGTTCACAAGTTATTTATCTTTCAATAATTCAGCAAATCTCAGAGAAATAAAGGAATGTGTAGCACCCGGATCAAGTACAACTCTAACATTTATATCATTGATAAGAATAATACATTCAACTACTGCATTGGCATCTCGGGTATCTTCCTTCGTTAATGCATAAACTCTAGCTTGAACTCTCCGTTGCTGCTGTGGTTGCTGCTCCTGCCTTGGTCTTTTTGGACAATCTCTTATCATATGTCCAGCCTCACCGCATGAAAATCATTTTCCAGCGGCCCGCCAACATTCTTTACCTCTATGCTGTATCCCACACTATTTGCAAACTGGCATATTATATCTTTTAACTTGCTGAATTCTATATGGAAATGCCATCTTTGGCTTCTTATCTTTCTTTACGGCTGAACCAAAATTGCCCCTTTTAGCATTATCCCTTTGTCTTTCTACTAAGAATTCCTCATATTCAGTTTCCATAACAAAAGCGGATCTCAAAGCTGCTGCCATAGTCTGATGATCAAAAATTACAACTCTACTTCTAATATTACTTCTCAAACCTCTAACATTTTTATTTACCATTCTAAGCTCATCTGAACAAATATGGGGGGCATACTTTTCGAATTCAGTAAATATTGCTTCATAGTCAGCAACCGACATACTTCCTTGAGTCAGGTTTAAAAATTCTACTTCTTTCTTATCCTTCACATGCTGAGGGAGAAATTTTGCATGAAAGACATCAAGAAATTCATTCCAGCCAACCTCGATCTCTCTATCTCTGAAAGTTGTTCTAAGTGCAGACCTCCACCACTCGTCTGCACGATCCTTCAGCATAAATGTAGCTAATATTACCTTATCCTGCTCTGCACATCTAATGGCTGTGAAAATCTTTTGAACTTCTCTCACCCAATTTTCCACAATCTCCGGTTGACTCTCCCCCTTAAAAGAAAGATGACTCATTTTTGTGAACTTCTCCATCAAGGTAGCACCTGCTACCCTATGTGGCTGTTCTTGCATACGAGTTTGTAATTGGGCTTGCATCATTGCCTGAATTTAGTATCATCAGGTTAAATAAAGCAGGTTAAATAAATCATTGACTTAAGCCTGAATAACCGATTCTAAGCATAGATCATCAGGTTAAATAAATCATTGACTTAAGTCTGAATAATTACATTTCAAATAAAATCAAATCAAATAAATATAAATATGAAATAACATGCACTCAGTTTATCATGTGCCTACCTTTAGAATGGACTTTCGAATTGAATTTAGTATCTCACCCGAGCTCATGTTATAGTCATTGCATAGGAAAAGATAATTTTCCCGTCCCAAATACGTAAAGAATGGTGAAATAGTCTAGATAAACTCCAAATCATCCGTCCAATTTTTTTGTCAAATATTTATTTTATTCTGACGTTGTATTCTCTTCTCCATTTATTTAGAAGAGAATGAGAGTGGGAAGAGAGATGAGAGAGAAAGTGGAGAGAGAATAGAGAGAGAAAGTGGATAGTGTAGAGAGAGATAATAGAGAGAGAAAGCGGAGAGTGTAGAGAGAGAAAGTAGAGAGAAAATATAGAGAGAAAGTGGATAGAGAAAGTAGAGAGAGAAATGGGCTAAAAAAATAGAGAGAGAAAGTAGAGAGAATAGAGAGAGAAAGTAGATATAGAAAGCAGAGAGAGAATATAGCAAAAATGGATAGATAAAAATAGAGAGAGAAAGTAAAGAAAGTAAGGGAAAAAGGTGGAGAGAGAAGAGAGAGAAACTAGAGAGAAAATAGAGAGAAATTAAGTACAGTAGAGAGTAGAGAGATAAAGTAAATAAAGAAAATAAATAGAGTAGAGAGAGAAAGTAGAGAGTAGATGGAGAAAGTGAAGAAAGAAAGTAGAGAGAAAATAGAGAGAAGATAGAGAGAGAAAGTGGGGAGAGATAGTTTAGGGAGAGAGAGATGAAAAGAAGAAATAAATGCAAATAAAGAGAGAGATATGAGAGAGAGAGAGAGATGAGAGAGGGAGAGGGAGTTTGGAGAAGAGAGGTGGGAGAGAAGAGCCTTTGATGGGGGAGAGAGGAGTAAGGAGGGGGGTTGAGGACGAGGGGGAAGGGTGGTATTTATAAGGGGGAGGGAGGTGAGGAGATAAGAAGGTGGAGGGGGGTTTACGCGAGGGGGGGGGGTTATGTGGGGGAGGGTGGGTTTGAGGAGGGGAAGACACGTGGGTGGGGAAGATATTTTTGGATTTTATTTTATTTTTTTGTTTGTTTTAGATTTTTATATGAAAACCCCTAAAAAGTTAACAATAACATAATTTTTAAGAATTAGTGCACTCTATCTTATTTTTGACCTACCAAACGTCAAAATTTAAAAATATGTTCAACATGAAATTTGTAGATCTTTAGATTATATTTCCAACGGGTTTAATATTGACCCCATTCTGACATTCTTACGAAAAGTTACATATTAATAACATAAGATATCTATTTAATTTACTTAATAAAGTTGTTAAATTATATCGTTCAAGGTATTGAACTTTAATTAAGATAACGTAAAATTTATATGAACTCTAAATATAAAATATCTAATTATTTTTAAGTTTTAGACGGATTGGAATATCACATACTATACTCCCAACTTTTATGAATTGTCAAAAATACCCATGAATACATCTACATTTTTGTGGTTATTATATGGCCTTGGCATACGTACTATTTAAAGTGCTAAAATGATGAACTAACTCTTCAATTGGATTTAATGGGGGCTTTGATATGATCACACGGGTCTTTAAGATACTCTTAATTTTATACATTTACCGACGATTTTCATATCATATTTTGACGATACATTCCTTCAAAGTTTATAATATAGAAACCGAAGGTGTATAATTGTAATAACTTGCAAGCTTTTAAGGGTATGTTTGATAATTGTCAAAAGTCAATGTATAAAAACAAACATCTCAAATTATAGGAGCATGTGTACTAAAATGCCTATTATTTTAAGTTTTAAGTGAGTGAGAACTTGATTGACCTAGACGTGGCCCATTCATTGGACATCATTTCAATTATGAAGTGGAGAAGTCCAGTAGGGACCTATAAGACCCACAAGCCCATCAGGGCAACAGACTTGCCCTACTAAAAGGCCCAAGAAGAAGTTGCGTGCTCGTACATGACTAGGCGCCATGTCCAAGTAATTGTCCCGCTAACAAATTACACATCTAGACCCACACAACGATGGTTGCACGTAGAGAGAGATAAAGTCCCGCGATCAATGACACCTAAGAGGGAGGTGAATTGGGTGATTACAGTTTTTAGAAAACTTTTACATGATTTAAATAGATATGATGAAATAGCAACTTAGAAACTCAGATCTGTTATATTACAGATTAGATATTTCAAAATCTATCACATACAGTAGTTCTTCGGTACTAGACAGAGGTATGAATTCGAAGATTCTGCTCACGCAAGGTGTTATCGTCCTGACAAGACTAGCTGTGTCAATTCAAATCCACCTTTCGATATACCAAATATCTATTACAGAAAAGATCGATTATGCTAGATCTGAATGATCAAGCGCGGAAGAAGTAATATGCACGAACGATTACACAGAATGGGGGTAGAAGAAATGGACCAACCCACACAATAGACAAAGATTTGTAGGTGGTTCAGATGCAGCACTGGCAACCTACGTCCACCCCTCACGATCCGTGATGATTCACACACTATCTTGTAAGGACGCACTCGTACCGATACACGGCGACTCAACCTAACGGATACACTAAAGTCGAGAACACACGGGGAAAACACCCTCTACAGACACAAATTCTCACAGGAATAGCCCAGGATGACCTACACAAGGAGCTCGGATCACGAAGCATCACGCGGGCACCTCTCCCGCAGAGGCTAAAAGGGCTGGGCGGCCAAACCCTTGGCCGTCCAAAGGCTTGGGCGGCCACACCTGTTGTGATGACCCAATATCCGGATACCGGAAAGAACCCGATACCATTCGAATCCTGGCCCACCGCCCACAAGTCGAGAGGGTTTGAAAGGGCTAAAAGAAGTGTGGAGGTACAAATAAATAATAAATAAGACATGGCAATTCAAAAATTAACAGAAATAAATAAACAACTACAATAGAGTCCAGTCCAACAGAAAGTACAGTATAAAGCAGTAAAACATACCACATGCCAAGTGAACACTCGGCCCGGCGAGCTGGCAACTAAGAACCTCTGAACATCATCCTCGAACCTCGAGGAAGAACTGCCGCACCTGAAAAGTAGCGGTGAGCCTCCTGTCACTGGCTCAGTAGAGATCCCGCGGAACAACAACTGAGAACAACGGCGGCACGGAAAGCAGTAACTACAAGAACAATAGTAGCAACAGGAACAGTAACTAGGTGGCCGGTCAAAACTCGGCACTACAACTACTCCTACTGTACCGGTCAAGCATAAAGAGAAATACTGATCTCACAATCGAGAACCAGACCACTCTAACACCACTTACCGAGGTAAAACCCACGGCAACCCCGCCGTAGGGGCCTGTCTCCCATGACAAGGCCAACCTGGACACGCTGTCCCAGGTCAAGCCGCGACCACCTCGTCGCGACACAACAGTAGCAAGATGCAACCTCGGTAAAGCCACTGGCACCCTAGCCACTACCTAGAAAACACCAGATGGTCCAGAAAACCATGTCTCGCATACGGGAAACGGAATCCAGAAACAGGAGAGTCACGTCTCACGTGAAAGGAGTACCTGCCCACAAGAAGCAAGGCCGGATGCGTCCACTGACGACTTAGACCGCGCCTCAGGTGTCCCCCTCGACCCCTGGTGGAACGGGGACACCGTACTAGTAACCACATAATATGTAATGCCCTGAGTTTTTCGGATCTGGATCCGTGGGTTTCGGATCGTCTTTGCGCAAATTACAGATTTTGTCTGAGTGAGGTTCAGACTTTTATACCGGATTGTCGGACCCGTTGGTGGTGTGACAGTGAGTTTTCTTAGGTCCGTGGTGTTGTGAGGAGCACGCTGGTATTTTTCTGGATTTTACAGAGCGCCTGTGTGGGTCCCGAGTTGCGTTGTGGGTTTTACGCGTGTTTTTGTCAGTCGGACCTACGGAACGCCGTGCAGGGTGAACCGTTGCGTTCTCCGACTCCAGGATGGCACTAGTGCGTTGTGCGTTTTTCGAGGATCGTGGGACGTAATTTTCATAATTTTTGAAATTTTTGAAATTTTCTGGGTTTTTCCTATATAACCCTCCCACCCCTCTATCTCCTCTCATTTCTCACTCTCTCACTCTCTCTCTTCTCCCACACTCATCTCTCACTCTCTCCTCTCCAGCGGCCAATGGACGGGTGACGCGGGCGAGGAGGACGGCGAGGATGGGTCAAGGATCGAGGGACGGGGGCGCGGTGAAGCCGGTTCGCGAGCGTGAGGCATCGGCGGGGTTTTCGTGGGCGTTTCTTCGTGGATCGGCGTCCACTGCGCGTCGAATCTTCGGTGGAGGTAGGGAGATGGACCCCCAGCTTGTGTACTTCATTTTCCGCGAGTTTTGTAGGCCGTGGCGAGCCGAGCAGGTTTATTTTCTCATTTTGGGTAAAATACATATTTTTGGGGTGTGAGCCGGATCTCTCGTTTTACGGCGTTTTTGGCCGACCCAGGGGTTTAGATGCATGCCTAGGGGCTTAGGGAAGGTTTTCCCTTTTGTTTCCCCTTCACCTAGGGGTGAACGGGGCGTGGAATGGATTTCTTCGCGATTTCTGTCATTTTCGGGCGCGGGCTGAGAACGCGCTAGCCAAGGCGCATGTTCTTGAGGATCGCGCCGCCCCGATTGAGCGCATTCATCGGGGAAGATGAACAGTAAGGCGGTTCCTGTCGCGCTATAGGGTCATAGCGTGTTCTGTCCCTGTCACGCTATAGGGTCCTAGCGCGATCTGATCTTATCGCGCTATGGACCTATAACGCGTTCTGTTTGAACGCGCTATGCAAAGATAGCGCATTCTTGGAGGTGACCAGTCGAGCGGCCCAGGCCGGGTAGTCTATGGCTGATCATGCCTCCCTTGGCCGTGAGTATCTCGGGCACCCCATGAGTACCGTGGCCATGTTTTTGGGTGTCCGGAGGTGTCGCTTTACCTCGAATAGTGTCCCCGTGGGCTTAAGGGTATGGGTAACCCTCTTGTGCCCCGGTTGTGTTATGTAGACCTCCGGTCGACCAGGTTGTGACCCGACGGTCGACCTTCGGTCTCATGAGTGTCCCGGACATCCCGTGGGTTCCGTGACTGTGTTTCGGGGGTGTCGTGTTACCGCGACTAGTGTGCTCGTAGGTGTGTGTTCCGGGCTTTGTGTTACTCTCGATCGAGTCACCGTGTATCGGTGTGAGTGCGGCGGGGTTCCCCCGCATGTCGTGGGTTTATGCGGAAGATGGTTCCCGAGTGGGCCAAGTGTATGGCCTTAGACTGCGAGTCTAGTCATCCAGTCTGGGGCTGGAGGTTTCCCACTTTTTCCTGGGATGGGGAATCAGGGTGGCGGCTTGTGAGCTGTCTTAGGAATCGTACTTCTATGCTTTCCACGTGGGCCATGTGTGTGGCCTTGGACTCTGAGTCCAGCTGTCCAGCCTGGGCTGGAAGGCTTCTCAGTTCCCTTCCCGAGAGAAATAGTCTCCGTAGCTCGTGAGCTACCTCGGTATTCGTGCTACTTTGGTTTTAGACCTAGGGATTAGACTAGATTAACGGCATTGTGCTGTTGCGTACGACGGTTTTGACCCCGAGTCTCGTGACTCAAGGACCGTTAGATTTAGTGAGTCTAGAGGACTGTCTAGAGTCCAGTGGCTCGGCGCCACTTGGTTCTTCTCGACTTTCACGCAAGGTGCGTGCGTGTTTCTCGGAGTTTCTCCTTGGAGAGTGGTCACATCAGTGACTCCCCACTAGTCGTAGCCTTCCGACACGTAAGTGGTCCCACCAGGGAGTGGTGGCGAGGCTATCCCGAGAGACAATTTTTAGAATGGTTTCCGTAGGGCCCCACGTCTTGCAGGCAAAGTCCAGCTGAGGGGAAAACCAGTCAGAGGGCCAAACCAGGGAGGCGCGATCTGTGTGTGCACACGTGGTTGGGGGCGGTTGGACCCGCGCTGATGAGTGCGACCCCAACTAGTCACTTGTTTAGTGGTTACTTGTACGGTGTCCCCGTTCCACCAGAGGTCGAGGGGGACACCTGAGGCGCGGGCTAAGACATCACTGGACGCATCCGGCCTTACTTCTGGTGGGCAGGTACTCCTATCACGTGAGACGTGACTCTCCTGTTTCCGGGTTCTGTTTCCCGTTTGCGAGACGTGATTTTCTGGACTGTCTGGTGTTTCCGAGTTAGTGGTCAGGGTGCTAGTAACTTTACCGAGGTTGCGTCTTGTTGGTGCGGTGTCCGCGACCAGGTGGTCGGGGTTCCACCTTGGACAGTGTGTCCAAGTTGGCCGTGTCCTGGGAGACAGGCCTCTACGGCGGGGTTGCCGTGGGTTTTTACTTTAGTAAGTGGTACTAGTGTGGTTCGGTAGTCCCGACCGTGAGATCGGGGTGTGTTTTTCTGGAACAGTAGGAGTAGCTATAGTGCCGAGTTTTGACCGGCCACCAATTCGATGTTCCTGCTGTAGTTGTAGCTTTCCTTTCCACTACCGCCATTGTTTCCGGTTGGGGTTCTGCGAGACCGTTGCTGAGTCTCTATTTGGAGACTCATCCATGCTTTTCAGGTGTGGCGATTCTTCCTCGAGGTTCGAGGGTGCTGTTCGGAGGCTCTCAGTTGTCAGCTCGCCGGGCCGAGTGTTCACTTGACATGTGGTACGTTTTACTGCTTTAAACTGTACTTCCTGTTAGGCTGGACTTTGTTGTAGTAGTTATTTATTTATTTCCGTTAATTGTTGAATTGTCCTACTTTATTTCCTATTTCTATGTACCTCCACACTCCTTTTAGCCCTTCCGAGCCCTCCCGGCTCGTGGGCGGCGGGTCAAGATTCGAATGGTATCGAGCCTTCCCGGTATCCGGATCTTGGGTCGTCACAGAACAAGTGACTGGTTGGGGTCGCGCTCGTCAGCGCGGGTCCACTGCCCCCAACCACGTGTGCACACACAGACCGTGCGTCCCTGGTCTGGCCCTCTAACCGGTTTTCCCCTCAGCCGGACTATGGCTGGTAGACGTGGGGCCCGATGGAAACCAGTCTAAAATTGTCTCTCTCTGGGGTAGCCTCCCCACCACTCCCTGGTGGGACCACTCGCGTGTCGGAAGGCTATGACTAGTGGGGAGTCACTGGTGTGACCACTCTCCAAGGAGAAACTCCGAGAAACACGCACGCACCCTGCGCGAAAGTCTCGAGGAACCAAGTGGCGACGAGCCACTGGACTCTGGACGGCTCTCTAGACTCACTAAATCCAACGGTCCTTGAGTCACGAGACTCGGGGTCAATACCGTCGTACGTAATGGCACAAAGCCGTTAATCTAACCTAATCTCTATGTCTAAAACCACGGTAACATGAATATCGAGGTAGCTCACGAGCCGCCGAGACCATTCCCTCGGGAAGGGAACTGAGAATCCTTCCAGCCCCAGGCTAGACAACTGGACTCACAGTCCGAGGCCACACATATGGCCCACGCGGAAAACACAGAAGCATGATTCCCAAAGCAGCTCACAAGCCGCCACGCCGATTCCCCATCCCAGGGAAAAGTGGGAAACCTCCAGCCCCAGGCCGGATGACTGGACTCGCAGGAATCATCTTCCGGATAAACTCACGACATGCGGGGGAACCCCACCGCACTCACACCGATACACGGGGACTCAATCTAGCGTAACACAAGAGCCAGGAACACATGGGGTCACCCGGACCCACCACACCTATGGGCACACTAATCGAGGTAACATGATACCTCCAGACACCCCGGAAACACAGACACGGAACTCACGGGGTGTCCGGGACACTCACGAGGCCGATGGTCAACCACTGGGTCACAACCGAGTCGACAGGAGACCAACACAACGCGAACCCGACATCGCAAGCACGGGAATGGCCTGGCGGTCCTCTCTTGGGCCGCCACACGACTCTAGCGGCCCAACCTTAGGCCGCCACTGGTACTGTAGCGGTTCAACAATGAGCCGCCACACCATGGGTCGCGAAAGAACAAGCAGTCCTATATAGGGCCGCCACAGGGCATGTAGCGGGCGTACCTTCGGCCGCCAGACCCCAAAACCTCCAACGATCAAAAGCCAGCGGTTAAAATGCCTCGGAGGCCACGCCGGCCAATTGGGCTTAGCGGTCGGACTTTCAGCCGCCACCTGGGCTCTGGCGGCTCATTGTGAGCCCGCCAGGCCCAACCCACGCGCGGAAATATTGAAACGGTCTAACGGGGACCGCCAGAAGGATGCGGCAGTCACTGGAAGGACCGCCACACTTCCGGAAAATCGAGAACGGCGGGAAATGCCCCAAAACTCCGATCCACGCCCCAATCACTCCCGAGTGATGGAAAAATAAAGGGGAATTCATCCCCAAGCCCCTAGGCATGCATCTAAACCCCTCGATCGGCCAAAACGCTGTGAAATGAGAGATCCGGCTCACTCCCCAAAAATATGGATTTTTCTCAAAAAGTTTAAATAAATACGCTCGGCTCACCACGGCCTACAAAACTCGTGGGAAAGGAAATGCACGAGCTGGGGGTCCATCTCCCTACCTCCACCGAAGATTTCATACCCCGAGGTCGCCGATCCGCGAAGAAATGCCTTTTAAACTCTCGCCGGCTCGCGATCGCGCCACCGAGCTTCCACGCGCCTCCATCCCCCGATCCTCGACCCATCCTCGCCATCCTCCTCTCCCGCATCGCCCCGCTGCGCCCCCGCTCCACTCCGTCGGCCGTCGGAGAAGAGAGGGTGAGAAGGGAGAGCGTGAGAGAAGAGAGAGGGAGAGAGTGAGAAATGAGAGTGAGGGAGAGAGAGAAAAAGGAGGTTATATATATAGGAAAATCCAGAAATTACAAAAAATGTGAAAAATAGGAAAAAATCACCTCCCCGATCCTCGAAAGACGCACAACGCAGTGGTAACGTCCCGGTGTCGGACAACGTAATGGTTCACCCTGTACGGGGTTCCGAAGGTCCGACAGACGAAAACATGCGTAAAACCCAAAACGCGACCCGGGACCCACAAAGGCGCTCCGAAAATTAAATAAAAATACCGGCGTGCTCCTCACAACACCACGTACCCAAGAAAACTTACGGGCACACCACCAACGGGTCCGACAATCTGGTATAAAAGTCCGAAGCTCACTCAGACACAATCCGTAATCTGCGGAAAGATGATCTGAAACCCACGGATCCAGATCCGAAAAACCCGGGGCATTACACATGTGGCCGCCCAACACCTGGGCTCCCAATGGCCTCGGCGGCCATAGCTCGGGCCGCCCTGAGGGCTGGGTGACCATCGTCCTGATCGCTCAGACCTGGGCTTGCTGGGTGAGGGCGGCCAAGGTCATGGCCGCCCAACACCCCTGGGCGGCCAGACCAGTGGTCACCCAGGTCAGCCGCCCGGACCAGGGCATAGACGGCCACATGGGTGGCCGCCTCCTGCGTCTTCCGATAGCGGACCGAGCTCCGCCGTGAGCTCGATTCCACGCCCCATTCGCCTCCCAGCGAAGGGGAAAACAAGGGGAATTCATCCTTGGACATTCCCACAACCGAAAAACACAATTCAAACCATGATCGGGCCTCGAATCGGCCGAAAATCGCCGCTCACCCTAAACATGCGATTTTAGCCCCGGCGTAAAATAAACCCACTCTTGGCCTCACCTCGGCATATAAAACATGGGGAAAGGAAGTACGAGGGCTAAGGATCCATCCCTCTACCTCCACCGAATATTCCGCACGCCGAGGACGCCGATCCAAGCGAAAACGCCCACAAAACCCCCGCCGGTTCACAGACGCGCCCCCGAGCTTCCTCGCGCCACCACGCATCCATCCTCGCCCTATCCACGCCGCTCCTCGCCCCACAAACGTCGCCACCTCACCCTCGTCCGTCTCCGTCGGCCACCTCGAGAGAGGAGAGGAGAGAACGCGAGAGAGAGAAGAGTGAGGGAGATAGTGAGAGAAATGAGAGGAGAGAGAGGGGGGTATTTATATAGAAAAACCAGAAAATTCAGAAAATATCAAAAATAGGGAAAAATACTCCCCACGATCCTTACAAAACACACAATGCGATGGTAATGTCCGGGAGTCGGAGAACGCAATGGTTCGCCCTACACGGAGTTCCGAAGGCTCTACATGCAAAAACACGCATAAACTGCAAAACTCAATCCGAGACCCACAAAATGATCCGAAACCCACATACCCTAACTGTAACGACCCGAGAATCCGATTACCGGGAAGACCCGATAACCCGAGACTCGTACCGCCACCCACGAGCCCGAAGACTCGGAAGGGTTAAAAGGATGGTGTGGAGACTACACAAGTATCAGAAATAATTACAGAAATTAAACAGTTATAATGTTAAGCAGGAAATAAATTAACATTTTACATGGTTCACAATAAAATAACAACGACAACAACAGTAGTCCACGACTAGTACAGTGACAAGAAAGAAAAGTACAGCTACACGGGACATACCCCGGCTCTGACCTCTGGCACTACCTCTGGGCACCCGCACCACGCTGCGCTCCTGACGCGCTCCCCAAAGGTGGCGTCTCACCTGAAACACGGTGAAAACACGCAGGGAATGAGTCTCGGAACAAGACTCAGTAGGGGTCACTCGAACCCTACCTCGTAAAATGAGAAACCACTACTCTAGCGGTAGGAAAGTACCTCAGAAAGGAAAGCCCTGCACTCTACAGAACTAGACCCTACGGCACGCAAACTGACACACGTGCCACTGTACGAGAAGACCGAAACCAACGGTCGAACCGTAAAACCCGAAGGTTGGAAACACACGATTGACAGTCTGCCACTCCGTACTCGACAGGAGTACCACCCACTAGAAGCACAGCCGGTAGCGTCCCCTGACATCTGACACCGTGCCGCAAGTGAGCCGCCTGACGTGGTAGGTCCTACCCGAGGCGCAAACACCGTACAAGTAACTCACAACAAGTGACTAGCTGGGGTCACGCCCGTCGACGTGCGTCCACAGTCCCCAACCACGTGTGCACACACAGACCACGCGTCCTAGGTCTGGCCCTCTGACCGGTTTTCCCCTGGCACTGGACTCTGATGTGACGAGGGGCCCGACGGTAACCAGTCTAAAACCGTCCTCAGGGTAAGCCCGTACACCACTCCCTGGTACAACTAGCACACGCGTACTAGCAGACTACGACTAGTGGAGGGTCACAAAGGAGTAGACTCTCAAATCAACGGAAAACACTTCGCAACCGCAGGTACGAGGAACGCTCCTTGTACCAACACCGACGCATGGTGACACGAGCCGAAGTCACCACCTCCCGGGACCCCACGGCACCCCACGTGTAGCCCCCACATGATGCCCCACATCAGTCGGACTACGGGTCAGCACAGGGATCGAGACTAGCTCGTCCGGGACTCAAATCGGTGAAGAAGGGGAGTCGCGGTCACCGGAGGACCGCCTCCTGTAGTAGCGGTCGACCCAGGACCGCTATCACCTGGTCGCGGTCGGCCTGGAACCGCGACCACCCTGGTGCATGAAAACGTGAAAGCGGTCACGTGAAGACCGCCTTCACCTGGTAGCGGTCTCCTGGAGACCGCGACCAGACTCCAACGGTCAAAAACCCGTCTCGAAGATAGTGCCGGACCCACGGTGAAAGCGGTCACACCCCCGACCGCCACCAGCAGTCGCGGTCAGTCGCGAGACCGCGACCGCCTGCCGACAGCACAAGCCCCAACGCTCGAAACCTTGATGAAGGCGGTCCCCACCTGACCGCTACCTGATGAAGGCGGTTACTGGTGGACCGCTATCATCCCGGAAAACCGAGAACGGTCGGGAACGGCTAAAAACACCATTCCACGCCCCCATACCTCCACCGGAGAGGGGGAAATCAAAGGGGAAGACCCCTGGGGACCCCTAGCATGCATCTAAGCCATCAAAACGCGAATCCATGCATCGAATCCATAGATCGGGCGACTCTCCCCAAAACATGGAAAAACCCCAAGCATGCTCAAATAAGTCCCTCTCGGCCTCCCCTCGGCCTATAAATCACGGAAAAGATCGGCTAGAGGCTAAGGAACGTCACCCTACCTCAATGGAGCGAATGCTCCGCCGAATCACCCACGAATCACGAAGAACGCTTGAAGCTTCACGAACTCCCCACGCTTCCCACGCTTGCAGCACGCCCGCACGATCGTCTCGCCGTCGCCCACGCGTCCGCGCCGTCGCCTTGCGGCCGTCAACCGCCGGGGAGGGGTCCGCCGCGCCCGAATGGGAGAGAGGGAGAGAGGAGAGGGCGGCCACGGTTGGGGAAGGAAGGAGGAAGAAGAAGAAGAAAGAGAAAGGAGAAAAGAAAAAGAAAAAGAAATGGGTTATATAAGAAAATCTGATTTTTTGGAAAAATACCAAAAATTAGAAAAATACATCTCCGGAATCCTCGGAACGCACCGATCGCAACGGTACCACTCGTGCCCGGGTGAACCGCCCGGTTCGCCCGCAGCGAGCTTCCGAAGAAAAAGCCGAAACACACACCGAGAATCGGAAAACACGCGCGGAAAAGCCGCGGAACGCCTCCAGGCCTCCGAAAAAACTCCGGATCGCGCCGATCCGAACACGAAGGATGTCCGAAACGAAATTTCGGACACATCGGAGCCGGACGCTCCGAAAACCAGATCCGGGACCCACGAAGAAGGATCCGAAAGGTCCGGGATATTACAGCCCTCCCCCCTTAGGGAATTTCATCCTCGAAATTGAGAACAACCCAAGGGGAAAGAAGAGGAAGACTCACTCAAATAGGTACGGGAACTGCTGACGCATCTCGTCCTCACGTTCCCAAGAAGCCTCACCACCAGAGTGTCATTGCCACACGACCTTTACCAAGGGAATGACCTTGTTCCGCAGGCGCTGATCTCGCCTATCCTCCACGCGGATCGGAAACTCTGGGAGAGAAAGGTCTGGAGTCACCTCAGGCCAAACGGAAAACTCGAGCACATGAGAGTCATCGGGCATATACTTCCGCAACATCGAAACGTGGAACACGTCATGCACCGACGCCAACTCAGAGGGTAACTGCAATCGGTAAGCAACCTCACCGATGCGCTCCACAATCGCGAAAGGACCTATATAGCGGGGACTCAGCTTCCCACGCTGTCCAAAACGCATCACCCCCTTCATCGGAGAAACTCTCAGGAACACATGATCGCCCACGGCGAACTCGAGGGGCTGCCTCCTACGGTCAGCATAGCTCTTCTATCGACTCTGGGCCGCCAACATGTTCTGACGAACCAGGTGCACAACATCCACACATTACTGCACCAATTCCGGTCCCGTCAAAACACGCTCACCCACCTCAAACCAATCAAGTGGAGTCCGACAAGGACGCCCATACAATGCCTCATAAGGAGCCATGCCGATGCTCGAATGATAGCTGTTGTTATAGGCAAACTCCACCAACGGCAGGTGATGAATCCAACTCCCCTGCCACTCCAGGCAGTAGGATCTCAGCATGTCCTCCAAAGTCTGAATGGTCCTCTCAGATTGACCATCTGACTGTGGATGATACGCCGAGCTAAATGCCAACTCCGTGCCAAGAGCTCGCTGGAAACTCCTCCATAATCCAGAAGTGAAGCGCGGATCCCGATCCGACACTATCGAAATGGGAACCCCATGCAACGGCACGATCCGCTCCACATACAACCGAGCCAACCTGGACACGCTCCAGCTGACCTTGACCGGTAATAACCGCGTCACCTTCGTCAGCCGATCCACCAGCAACCAAATACTGTCCTACCCACTCGGGGTCCTCGGTAATCCCACCACAAAATCCGTGGTCACATGGTCCCACTTCCAAGCAGGAACATCCAAGGGCTGGAGAGTACCGCCTGGTCGCTGATGCTCTGCCTTCACCTGCTGACAGATCAGGCACCTGGCCACAAACTCTGCAACATCTCTCTTCATGCCAGGCCACCAAAACTGCCTCCGCAAGTTCCGATACATCTTCGTCGCACCCGGGTGCACAGTGTACCTGCTCCCATGAGCCTCGCGTAACACCGCACGACGAACCTGCTCCTCGACTGGGACGTACAGCCTGCCACGAAACCTCGCAGCGCCGTCCTCGGCAAGTTCCACATCAGCCATCGCAAGAATCCGGGGTAACTCAGGGTCCGCATGCTGAGCCTCTGTCACCTGACGACGGATAGCAGGAGTGACAGCCAGACTCGCAAGCACCGCCAACCCTGGCTCCTGGGGAATCTTGAGCCTGAAAGATACCTCGGGCACTTGTTCCCAGAGCCTCCACTTCCTCAACATCAAGGTACTGACCGCAACCTTCCGACTCAAGGCATCGGCAACGACATTCATCCTGCCCGGCTGATAAGACAGGGTGAAGTCATAATCCTTCATGAACTCCATCCAACGCCTTTGTCTGAGGTTCAGATCTCTCTGCGAGAACACATACCTCAAACTCTAATGGTCAGTGAACACCTCGAACTTCTCACCGTACAGATAATGCCTCCAGATCTTCAGCGCGAAGATCACCGCCGCCAACTCAAGGTCATGGGTAGGGTAGTTCTCCTTATGGGGCTTTAGTTGCCGAGATGCATAAGCCACCACTCTACCATGCTGCATCAGAACAGCACCCAACCCGACGCCGGAAGCATCTGTACACACCACGAAACCTCCCGATCCAGAAGGTAAAACCAACACCGGAGCCGAGGTGAGCAACCTCTTCAGTTCGCTGAAGCTCTGCTCACACTCCTCGGACCAAACGAAAGGCACATCCTTCCGCGTGAGCCTAGTCATCGGGGTCGCAATGCGGAAAAAATCTTGGATAAACCGACGATAATAACCCGCAAGCCCCAAGAAACTCCGGATCTCCGTCACTGACCTCGGCCTCGGCCATTACATCACAGCCTCAACCTTGGCGGGGTCCACGGAAATGCCATCACCAGAAATCACGTGCCCCAGAAAGTGCACCTCGCTGAGCCAAAACTCGCACTTGCTGAGCTTCGCATACAACTGGTGACCTCGCAACGTCTGCAGCACCACACCCAAATGGTACGCATGCTCCTCAGCAGACTGCGAATAAACAAGGATGTCATCCACGAAAATGACCACGAACTGGTCCAAATACGGATGAAACACCCTCTGCATCAAGTCCGTGAAGGCTGCAGGGGCATTGGTGAGCCCAAACGGCATCACCAGAAACTCATAATGCCCGTACCTCGTACTGAATGCAGTCTTCTCCACATCGGACTCGCGAATTCTCAGCTGATAGTAACCGGACCGCAAATCAATCCGCGAGAACACTCGCGCAGACTGCAGCTGGTCGAACAAGTCATCAATCCGCGGCAACGGATACTTGTTCTTAATGGTCACTTCATTCAGCTGCCGATAGTCAATGCACAACCGCAGACTACCGTTCTTCTTCTTTACGAACAACACGGGCGCACCCCAAGGGGAAAAACTAGGATGAATATACCCCTTGGCCAACAGTTCCTGCAACTGCGCCCTCAACTCCCTCAACTCAGCGGGGGCCATACGGTAGGGAGCCTTCGCCAAAGGTCCCGTACCAGGCACAACCTCGATCACGAAATCGATCTCCCGCTGGGGAGGTAATCCAGGCAACTCCTCGGAGAAAACGTCGGGAAACTCGCACACCACCGCAATGTCCTCGACATCCGGCTCCATCCGGTCAGACACAACCACAGACGCGAGAAAACCCTGACAACCAGAATCAAGCAACCGACGGGCTCGAATAGCAGAGATAAAGAATCGAGAAGAGGTGGAACGGATACCTTGGAAATAGAAGGTCCTCTTGCTCGGATGCTGGAAGTAGACCCTCTTCATTCCACAATCCACCACCGCTCCATGAGTCTCGAGCCAATCCATGCCTAGAATCACATCGTAATCCCGAAGCTGCAACGCATACAACCTGCCTGGCATACTCCGCCCATCGATCCACACCGGAACCTGGTCGAAGCAATACGGAGTGACCATAAAGTCACCCGAAGGCAACTCCACTGCCAAATCACAGGACAACTGGGTCACCGGCTCCTCGACGCTCGACGCGAAATCCTCCGAAATAAACGAATGAGACGCGCCAGAATCAAATAAAACCCGAGCCGCACAACCCAAAATCTGAACGGTACCTTCCACGAGCTGCGACGCCACTGCCTCTGCCCTGGTCAAGTGCGTGATCTGGCCCCGAGCCCTCTGCCTGCCTCCCACACTAGCTGACCTGGGTAGCGGCAGATACTGTCCCTGCTGCTGCTGTTGCTGCCTCTGCTGCTGGGGAACCTGCTGCTGCTGAGGAAACTGCTGCTGCGGCGGTCTCTGAGGACAGTCTCGCGCCATGTGCCATGGCTGGTCACACCGAAAACAGATAATCGGTGCCGTGCACTGCTTGCCGGGGTGGGTCCCACCACACCGTGGACAAGGTCCTCGCGATCCACCCACTGATCCCTGACGCTGCAAAGGAATCGGCTGCTGTACACTGCCCGATGAAGCCTGCCCTTGATCCTTGGACTTCTTCTTCCGAAAATTCTTCGAGAGGAACTTCTTGACCTTCGAGCCGAAGGACGCCGATCCTGTCACCGAAGCTGCCGATGCCGGTACTCCTAAACCACCCGACGCATGCTGGAAGAAACCCTGCTGCTGGGTAGCCGACTGCTGGCTGCGACCTGACAAGGACTGCCCCTGGCTGATCGGTCCTCGAGTCCTCTGCATATCCATCTCCAAAGAAATCGCAACATGAGACGCCGTCTCTAGATCAGTGGCCCCGTTCGCGATCAAATGGTGCCTCAACTCCAGCCTCAAGCCCTGCACAAACTGCGCGGTCCTTACCCTCTCATGCTCCATGATGTGAGGTGCGTACCGACCCAGCTCGACAAATCGGGCCCTGTACTGCAACACGGACATGTCACCCTGCACCAGCTCCAGAAACTCCCGCATCCGCTGCGTAGCAACGACGTCTGGACAGTACGTACGCTCGAAAGCACTGACGAAGTCATCCCACTCGATCTGCTCAAGTGGACGAAGCTGAAAAGACGTCTTCCACTCGGAAGACCACCACCTCCGAGCCGTACCCTGCAACTGGTTGTAGGCCAACACCACTCTGTCCTCGGCAGTACTCCTCGTGGAACTGAACACCCGCTCCATCTCATCGAGCCAATCACGAGCCGCATCAGGGTCTGCCTGGCCGCTAAAGTAAGGTGGATGGAACTGCATGAAGTCCCTCACCGCTCGGCCTGGCCCACCCCTGACAAACGAGCCCTCAGCAGCCTCTCCGCCAAACTGCTGAGACATGAGATGGTACATGCCACGGAAGAAATCCTCGGCCCCCGGAGCTCTCGCAGCATCCGCGGCCTCGGTAGCTCCCGGAACTCTGCTATGCTCCTCCTGGTCCCTCTGGACCCCCTGCTGGATCTCCTGACCTCCAGCCGACTGCCCCTGCTGAGAGCGAGAACTCCTTCTCGGCGCCATACTCGCTCCTGAAGCAAAAGACAGAAAACACAAAAACGACAAGGTCAAAATAAACACACGGTGCCCAATGCCAGCGTCACCTGTACATCATCGCTATGGACTAGTGGACCACTACAATTACCTATGATTCTCATGTAATTCCACAACCACGCTCTGATACCAGCTGTAACGACCCGAGAATCCGATTACCGGGAAGACCCGATAACCCGAGACTCGTACCGCCACCCACGAGCCCGAAGACTCGGAAGGGTTAAAAGGATGGTGTGGAGACTACACAAGTATCAGAAATAATTGCAGAAATTAAACAGTTATAATGTTAAGCAGGAAATAAATTAACATTTCACATGGTCCACAATAAAATAACAACGACAGCAACAGTAGTCCACGACTAGTACAGTGACAAGAAAGAAAAGTACAGCAACACGGGGCATACCCCGACTCTGACCTCTGGCACTACCTCTGGGCACCCGCACCACGCTGCGCTCCTGATGCGCTCCCCAAAGGTGGCGTCTCACCTGAAACACGGTGAAAACACGCAGGGAATGAGTCTCGGAACAAGACTCAGTAGGGGTCACTCGAACCCTACCTCGTAAAACGAGAAATCACTACTCTAGCGGTAGGAAAGTACCTCGGAAAGGAAAGCCCTACACTCTACAGAACTAGACCCTACGGCACGCAAACCGACACACGTGCCACGGTACGAGACCGAAACCAACGGTCGAACCGTAAAACCTGAAGGTCGGAAACACATGACTGACAGTCTGCCACTCCGTACTCGACAGGAGTACCACCCACTAGAAGCACAGCCGGTAGCGTCCCCTGACGTCTGACACCGCGCCGCAAGTGAGCCGCCTGACGTGGTAGGTCCTACCCGAGGCGCAAACACCGTACAAGTAACTCACAACAAGTGACTAGCTGGGGTCACGCCCGTCGACGTGCGTCCACAGTCCCCAACCACGTGTGCACACACAGACCACGCGTCCTAGGTCTGGCCCTCTGACCGATTTTCCCCTGGCACTGGACTCTGATGTGACGAGGGGCCCGACGGTAACCACTCTAAAACCGTCTTCAGGGTAAGCCCGTACACCACTCCCTGGTGCAACTAGCACACGCGTACTAGCAGGCTACGACTAGTGGAGGGTCACAAAGGAGTAGACTCTCAAATCAACGGAAAACACTTCGCAACCGCAGGTACGAGGAACGCTCCTTGTACCAACACCGACGCACGGTGACACAAGCCGAAGTCACCACCTCCCGGGACCCCACGGCACCCCACGTGTAGCCCCCACATGATGCCCCACATCAGTCGGACTACGGGTCAGCACAGGGATTTTGACTAGCTCGTCCGGAACTCAAATCGGTGAAGAAGGGGAGTCGCGATCACCGGAGGACCGCCTCCTGTGGTAGCGGTCGACCCAGGACCGCTATCACCTGGTCGCGGTCGGCCTGGAACCGCGACCACCCTGGTGCATGAAAACGTGAAAGCGGTCGCGTGAAGACCGCCTTCACCTGGTAGCGGTCTCCTGGAGACCGCGACCAGACTCTAACGGTCAAAAACCCGTCTCGAAGACCGTGCCGGACCCACGGTGAAAGTGGTCACCCCCCCGACCGCCACCAGCAGTCGCGGTCAGTCGCGAGACCGCGACCGCCTACCGACAGCACAAGCCCCAACGCTCGAAACCTTGATGAAGGCGGTCCCCACCTGACCGCTACCTGATGAAGGCGGTTACTGGTGGACCGCTATCATCCCGGAAAATCGAGAACGGCCGGGAACGGCTAAAAACACCATTCCACGCCCCCATACCTCCATCGGAGAGGGGGAAATCAAAGGGGAAGACCCTTGGGGACCCCTAGCATGCATCTAAGCTATCAAAACGCGAATCCATGCATCGAATCCATAGATCGGGCGACTCTCCCCAAAACATGGAAAAACCCCAAGCATGCTCAAATAAGCCCCTCTCGGCCTCCCCTCGGCCTATAAATCACGGAAAAGATCGGCTAGAGGCTAAGGAACGTCACCCTACCTCAATGGAGCGAATGCTCCGCCGAATCACCCACGAATCACAAAGAACGCTTGAAGCTTCACGAACTCCCCACGCTTCCCACGCTTGCCGCACGCCCGCACAATCGTCTCGCTGTCGCCCACGCGTCCGCGCCGTCGCCCTGCCGCAGTCAACCGCCGGGGAGGGGTCCGCCGTGCCCGAATGGGAGAGAGGGAGAGAGGAGAGGGCGGCCACGGTTGGGGAAGGAAGGAGGAAGAAGAAGAAGAAAGAGAAAGGAGAAAAGAAAAAGAAAAAGAAATGGGTTATATAAGAAAATCCGATTTTCCGAAAAAATATCAAAAATTAGAAAAATACATCTCCGGAATCCTCGGAACGCACCGATCGCAGCGGTACCACTCATGCCCGGGTGAACCGCCCGGTTCGCCCGCAGCGAGCTTCCGAAGAAAAAGCCGAAACACACACCGGGAATCGGAAAACACGCGCAGAAAAGCCGCGGAACGCCTCCGGGCCTCCGAAACAACTCCGGATCGCGCCGATCCGAACACGGAGGATGTCCGAAACGAAATTTCGGACACATCGGAGCTGGACGCTCCGAAAATCAGATCCGGGACCCACGAAGAAGGATCCGAAAGGTCCGGGATATTACACTGACCCAATAAATGATCCGAAAAACCAGAGGCATTATTGGATTGAATGTGAGTCAAAGGTGCTTGTGGATGTTGTTAACAAAAATTTCAGATGCCCGTGGATCATTATGGGTCTGGTGAGGGAGATTTGGAAAAGACTGCCTTCTCATACCATCCTCTCTCATGTATACAGGGAGGCCAATTGTGCTACTGATCATCTTGCTAATTTTGGTTGCTCTTCCAATTGTAATTCTTTTTTCTTCTGTAGGAACTCCCTTCCATCTGATGTAAAAGGGGATGTTTGCCTTGATAAACTGGGGATGCCCAGTCTCCGATTGTAAGGCTTTTCATTTTATTATTATATATTTCCACCTAGGGGCTGGGTGGTGGAGTGAGAACATTCTTATCCCCTGGATAAGGGTGCGCTCTCCCACCTTCTCCTAGGCATGGGATTTAATAATAAAAAAGTTGTATCCTATTTGAAACTCTTCCAACTAATTGTCCTGCCATTCAGGGTGAAGACAAGCCCTAAAATCGATTTGTTGTCATCTACATCTCACTGAAAACTCGAGTCAGTGTAATCTCAAAGCTTCAAGTCATCTCCTCTATATATAATGAACATAGCCTCTGATCATCATTTATCAGGACTTTTCTTTCACAACATTCCAATAATTCTCACCTAGATTTACATGATATTTGCGCGTAACACTTAGAGCACACGCTATATCAGACTTTATACATGGCATAGCATGCATGATGGATCCTATGACAGCTACATAAGGAACCCTATTAATGTGCTCTCTCTCCTCAGGAGTAGTAGGGGACATGTTTAGAAAGAGGTAACTTCCATGTCTCATCGGTACGAGACCCTCTTAAAATTTTTCATACTAAACCTTTCGACAATGGTGTATGTGTACATAGACTAGGTTAAGCCAAACATCCTTGTGAATTCATCTCTATAGATCCTGATCCCCAATACATAGGATACTTCTCCCAAGTCTTGCGTGGAGAAATGTATAAATATAAAAAATCTACAAAATTTAAAATTATATAAGTACCCCCTTCATCTTTAACCCCGATGTATATGACCCTCTAAGCCCAGTGTCAGTCTGGTTAGGCCCATTAAGTTTAAGAACTTCTTTTAAACTTTTCCGCATTAACGTTTAACAAGAAATTAATTATTTACCCATATCATGACTTAAATAATTAATTCCTCATCTCATGATGGATAATCATATCACAAATATTTATTATTGAGTTTCAGGCCATAGCAAGCACTAAGCAACACTCTGTGACTCTAGAAGACAAGGAGTTTATAACTTACTCAGGGACATTTCCATCCACAATTACTACAAAATTATATCCCTTCATTCATGCAATACCCCCGGCTATAAATAAGGGTATATATTGTGATACTATCAAACCCTTCTTGTTTATGACTTGATGAATGTAAGGATATGGGCCAACATCAGACGAACACAGCGGAAACAAGAAAGTAACAGTTTTATCATCGCCAATGTTGATCGCTCAACCATGATTCCCATTGACTATATATGAGAAGGGATTCGACAAAACCTCTGCGATACATGGATCGTAGCAAAGAAAAAAGTAAACTCTCATAGCAGTAATAAACGGTGCAAGTGCTCGGTCTCTAGCGGTATTCACACGGACACAAACAATGGAGTTCTCTCCACATAGTGCTCCTCAAACGATCTCATTAGTGGTACTCCAGCAGGATCTCAACACTTGGGAGGGCGAAGAAGAGAGAGGAGGGGGTGTTGTTATGGGAGGAGAGAGAGAATGGGACAACCCTAATTAGAGAAACTCTGGATGCTTGGCTCATGACTACCTCAATGCAACTATTTGTGACAAGGTTTGTCGGGCCGACCGTACTGATATTTTGCTGGCATGGTACAGTACGACATCGTACCGCATTGTACCGCTGTGTGCTAAGAATGAAGGCTTATTTAATAAATGTATGTTATAGTAAAATATACTAATAAATTATGTGTAGCTTAGTGTAAGTGTGTTAACTACATGTGAGGTGAAAGGTTCAAATCTCACAAGTGTTATGAGTTTTTGGCTTCTTTTTTGAAAAAAACAAGGAAAATGGTGCGCCTCTACACATTTCAAACTTGGGTCCAAACCTTTCAAAGGAACACTCCAAACCAAATTATCTATGAAGACATATTTGTTATAAAATAATATATATAATTTTTAAAAGAAGATAAGTAGTGTACTTCGCAAAGTTTTACAAAACTCTCATAAGTATATAAATACATAAATACTCTCGTCGTATATAATACTAATGTGTGTAACCCTTTAGGCTCAGTGTTAGTCTGGTTTTAGACCCATTAAGTTTAAGAACTCATTCTTAATTTATCTATATTAACATTTAACATGTAATTAATTATTTAATCATATCATAATTAAACAATTAATTCACCATCTCATGATGGATAATCATCTCATGATTATTCTTTCATTGGACTTTTAAGTCACAGTAAGTACTAAGTAACACTCTGCGATCATATAAGATAAAGAGAGTCTATAAATCACTCTGGGCCTTTTCATCTATAGTTACCATACAGTTATAGTCCCATAGATTTTCATATACAATGTTGAGACTTATGGCGTGGATAGCAAAAGAGGTCGTGTAACATGCCAACAATGACAGTCTGACGGTCATTTGGAGCTATAAAAAGTTTAAATTTGAAGATATCTTATATAAGTATATATTGAAAATTGAAAATATCTATGAAAGAAGACTTAAGCAAGAATTGCAGAGCAATGTATTTGTCTTGATTCGCTATCAATACAATGTGTGGAACCCTAAGTGAAGGCACTCTAAAAGCATTGGGACCTACGCTTATTTCAGCACGAGGGAAGTCAATCTAATGATGATTTGGAATGTATGAAGTGCGCTGTTCATAATTGTCGATGTAGCTACTACTTGCATCGGAAGTTAATGAATATGCAATACCAATCTTACAAGATCTTGTGAAAAAATCATGATTTACATAGGAATCATGAAAATAGAACTCGTGTGGTTGATGAAAGAAATATGGCAACGCGAGTCCTTGGCACGAGGGTAGGTGGGAGCTCCCACCTACCCCTCGGAACTTTCACCGCCCTCGGGCGGTGGCTACCGTCGCCGGAGGTTTTCTTCAGCAGCTTCTCCATCGGCGGTTCGCCCCGGCGGCTCGTCAGGCGGGGGAGTTCCCACCGGGATCTCCCCCCCCCAGGTACCTTCGTGTCACCGATCCCCTCCCCCCCGTCTCCGCCGCCATCTCCTCGCAAACCCCTCCCGCCCCCCCCTCTCCTGCCGTTCCCCTCTCCCCTCAGCCTTCCCCCATCCTCCTCGCCCGTCGTCCTCTCCCCCCCTCCGCCTTCCCCCCGCCCCCCTCTCCCGCTTCCCTGTGTGTTCCCCTCTCACCCCCCGCCTTTGCCCCCTCCTTCTCCCTCCCCCTCTCGCCATCTCGGCTTCTCCCCTTGCTCCTGCTTCCCCCCTCACCCCCCTCCATTCTCTGCCTGTGAACCCCTCCACATTCCCCCACCCCTCCCCCCCTCCTCCGCCTAATAACTCCCCTCCCCCTGCCCTCCCGGCTCCCGCGTTCCCCGCCCCTCTCCCCCCATCTCTCCCGACCATCGCCCTCCCCCTCCGAGCTCTCCGTAACCCCTCTCGTCCAACACCCTCCTCCGCCACCCTTCCCCCCCATCATTTCCAACAACCTTCATGCATCCTCTGCCTTTTGAAAGCCGATCGTCTCCCCCCCCCCCTCTCCGCCATCCCCGATTTGGATCTACTTCGTCGATTGGGAGGTTTCTCCGGCTCCAGCCGAAGACCGTGCCAGGCATCTGTGAAGCATGTATGGGTCTTAGTACCCAGTCTCAAAGGAGCTCGGAGTCTCTGTGCGTATCCCCCTTGCATCCACTCGGATGCTTGCTATCCGAGCATCCTCTTCTCACCGCCATTCGCAAGAGTGGTCCGACAGTCAAGCGTCTCTCGAAGACGGGAATTGTCACCTTCAGCAGTGGCCGACACATCCTCAGAGCATCCAGGAACCCTCCCCCTCGGTGGAAGTTTAATGATCTCTACAGTGTCTATTTTCATGTCTTGTGTGTATGTTGCACTGTTCACATCATGGGCCAAGTATGACTTTCTTGTACGGGTCGACGACTCTGTTCCCTTGTACTGACTATTTTTAAGTATGAATGAAATATCGACTGTGTGTTGTTACAAAAAAAAAACGAAAGAAATATGACTACAACTGCTTATTCTACCCAAAGCAATGCTGTGGAGCATGTTTCACAAATTATAGTTCGCCGAAACTTATTAAAAGTAAAGGTCATCCAAAACAACTATATATTGATCTCCCTAAAAGCTTCTCAAGACCGAACAAAAATGAGAACACATAGCCTTTGTGGGGAAAAAAAAGGGACATTACATGACCACTCAGAGAGGGAAGAAAAATAGTACTTAACATGCTCCATTAGAAAGTTTAATAACTTGTTACTAATTTATTTATGTGGATTCTCGTAGATCTGTACAAGACTAGAATGAGAACTATATAATTTGGAGTAGAGGAACTTTTCATTTTTCCTATGGGTTTGGCCCACAATGCCATTTATTAATCTCTTTCCATTCTATGTATTAAATTGGAGAATAATTTTATTGCTATATTTCTGCAGGTGAATTGAAAAAAAGTGAAAAATTAGCTTGCAATGGAGTTTTGTTAGTTTTAGTCAGACCAAGAGATATAACCGTGCTCACTATGTTTTGGTATAAAATATATGCAATGGCATGTGCTGTAAAATCATGCATTGAATCTCGTAAAGAACAACATGAGATAGAGAGAGAGAGAGAGAGCGCATGAGAGTGGAGTAAACAAGCCTAGGAGTGTGAGTCGGGTTCCTGGAGATGCTCGTCTCGTCCAGCGAGTGCTCGCTGGGCGCAAGATGTGCTCGGAGGCTTCCTTCTTCCTGTCTCTCTCCTTTTCTTCTGCGTAGGTTTGGGTATATCCCTGTGTATAGGTGTCTCCATCTATGACTCTCTCCTCCTCTCTTCTGTGTGTCCCCCCTCTGTCGTCTGTCCGGAGGCCTATTTATATAGGTCCCCCTGGGGATGGAGATCCGTTTCTTAACGGGGAAGGACGTAAGTCGTGGGATAACACCTCCTTGATCATGGGCGGAGTTTCCCGTTATACGCATACTTAATCGTAAAGTGCGTCCTCAGGACGAGGATCCTGACGTAGTGGATGTGACCTCGCCCTTGCCGGAGAATAGACCTACAATGGTGGGAGTAACGTTTGGTCGTCGGAGAGTCGTCCGGCGCCCGGGACGCTCGCATCGATGTCTCCTGTGGGCTGGTGAATTCTTGATATGCCTTTATTGGACCGTCAGATTATGGGCCATAGGCTACCGATCGACCTGTTTCGATCCTAACCGGATCGGGTTGAAATGGGCCCAATACTGGTGGGCCGCGATGGATCTGACGGATTTTTCCCTCCTTATTACTATAAACGGGATGTTATGTCTGCATGTATAAGAATGGAAGATACTAATATGATTACACATTGTTCCATGTAGATAGTTACTTGAGTTGGGTCTGAATTCTTTAAAACTATATGTAAATTTTGGTAAATGACAAGAAAGCATTGCATCAATTATAGGATTGGTCCAATATGATTTTACTTCAAAATTTGTGCGAGTCATTTTGAATTTTTACATTGATTATCAAAAAATACAATCTATTGGGATCGAATTCTTGTGTATTGTTAGGATCAAATCACCGAGTACTAACATCGTTTGAGTGTCAAAGACCTACACATTTGAACATGCTGGCTCTTAGACCATTCTTAAATAAAAAAATGAAAAAAACACTATGCTCATTGCAATTTAAAAAAGTTATCTCTTGAGTAGAGGTATTTACTTATTCCGGCTTGGCCTCGTGGGTCACCTAAAATGTCGATAGAGAACAACCATATCTCGTATGTTCATAATCTGCCAATTTTCAAATTAAGATTTTATTGAAAACAAAACTGTTATGCATTGGTTATTGCATATACGTTGAAAGATGCAACAAGGGAACGTGGCTTCCATCGTCTAGATTTGGGGAACTTCTATACTGAAAGGGTGTTTGGGAATAATTTTTTTTAAAATTATTTTTATCTAAAAATTTATGTTATGTCAATTTTTGACTTAAATTTTAAAATTGATGAAAATTAACACTTCCTATTTGACAGTAGTATCATAATTTTTAAAATTTATATAAATATGTTTGACATATAATTTTTTATAATTAAAATAATACACACATCCACATAGATATACATTAAAAAAAACATGGAGAATCTTTTGGGAGTTGGAAAGTAAAATAGGATAAACACTGAGTTAAAGAAGATTGAATAGAGAAGATTAGGAAAATATAAAAATTAATTAATTTTATTACACAAATCGGATAAAAATCGAAACTCAAATCAGCTTATCTGCATATCATCCAAAAATACTTTCATCTAATATTTCAAACAGAAATATTTGAATCATGCAAATGTCTATTATTGTCAAAAACATAGCAGGGACACGCAAGGGGAGGGAGACGCCGGCCAGGGGAGGGGGGACGTGCAGAAGAGGGAGAGGTCATGGCTGCAGGGGGAGGGATGGCGGCAGGGAGACGCTGGCCAGGGGAGGGGGGACGCGTTGGGGAGAGGTCACGACGGTAGGCGGAGGGATGGCGGCAGGGAGACGCCGGCCAAGGGGAGGGGGGACGCGCAGGCTCGGGGAGGTCACGGCCGCAGGAGGGGAGGGAGACGCCGGTCAGGGAGGACGAGGGAGAACGGCATGTCTTCATCCAGAAGTTCCTCTTGAGGGAGACGTGGGACGAGAGAGTTTGCGATTTCAAAAAAAAATAGTGAAGAGTTATTTTTATTTAGAAATAGATTATAACGGGTGAGATTCTTTTTTAAAATTTAGAAAAGAAAAACCAAACGAGATTATAAGTCTATTACTATCATTTTTAAATTTAAAAAGAAGAGAGAGAAAAAATAGCAACCAATCACCCTATGACTATTTGATAACATATAAGTTCTCTGTTATCTAATAATGGATTAGATATATCTATATGCACACCCTATTAAAACTGGATTTGCATAAAAATTTATCCCACTTTTGCATTTGATTGTGTATCCTAATCTCCTAGATATGCGAGTTTGATGCTGCCCAAAATCTTGTAGTCACATTTCATTAGCACTCTATTGCATTAGTTAAAGTTAATCGTGGTTAGTGATTAACTAAGGGGGGAAGCAAGGGGAAGAGGCGTAGGATTGGGGGGGTGATGGGCCTTGCTATTAGGGGCGGGCAGAGAAAGAGAGATTTTTTTAAAATCAAAAAATAAAACAATAAAGAGAGAGATGGAGTATCTCTAGAATATATGACAAAAGTTTACTGCATGAACATAAATGACATTTAATAATATAATGATCAAACTAAAAAATATATATACACAATTAGTATTCATGATTATATAATTATGTATATAAAAATAACAATAATATAATTAAATAAATTGATTTTAAAATTTTATATTATTTCATTATTTTCACTTTTCATAATTTACATATATGCTCTTTTAAAGTTTAAAATTTTAAATATATTTAAAAAATAATAAATAACATTAAATAAATAACAATAATAATATAATTTTATTCATATATAAATATTATTTATTTTTTATTTAAAAGACGAATCAAGTCAGATCAATTCATCTAATGATTCCTTTAAATTTTTAACATTAAATCTCACGAATCTTAATCAAATCGCTTTATAGATTGATTGGTGGTCGGTCTGACCGACTGATCCGATCTCATTCTGATAACATTGGATCCGGTCGAACATCTGGCCGGACATGTGACGGAGAAGAGTTGAGCTTTGTTGGAAGAGCTTGCCCAAACGAAGCGCGCTGGGTGTAGAGCCTCTGGAGACGGCGCGGCGGCCATCTCGTTCCCCTGCATCGGAAGTGGGTGGGTTCCGCTCGCGGTTCCCTTCCGGGCGGTGGGTAGCCCTTATTTCTTCTCCACCCACACAACCCTAATCCGTCGTTCCGCCTTCTTTCCAGGAGCGCCGCGTGCGAGTGAGATCAGCGAGGGAGCTCCTTTTCAGCCCTGTTCTGGGCTATAGGCATCGTCCTCTTTCGAAAGGTTTGTTCTTTTTGACTTGTGCTTTGCTCCTTTGGCCGGCCCATCGTCTGTAGTTTCTGTTACTGTCATGTTTTTTTGTTAATTTGTAGCTTGTTCGGCAATTGGGGGGGGGGCTGGGGTTCATTTGTTTCCAGTGATGCTAAGTTCGCAAATTTGGGTGGTGTGTGACGAACAGGGAGGTGGGTCAGGGGTTTACAAAGGGGCAGTTGCCTTGCCCGAACGAAGTGAAGTCTGCGCATGCATCTTTCAGAAGATTGCTTTTTTCTTGCCTTTGCATTTCAACTAACAACTAATTGTTGCTATCTGTTGTTGTTTTTGCTCGCTTTACGAAAGCCTCATCTTCCTTTATTGCTGGGAGCTGGGAGGGATTGTGTTTGATTTGTGGCCATGGAATGTATATGTTTGCCCGCATTCTGGATTGGGATTATTAATTCTGGGCACATGGTAGTCAAGGCGACTGAGGCAAGAATGGTGGTGGCTTATTGCCTTATCAAGATGATATGGCTGCGAAAAAGTCAGTTTAATAAAATATGACTCTCAATAACATGTAGTGCTCTAATGGACTGTCCTCAAATGCCTCCGCTTGGGATTATATTTGAGTTCATTAACCCAAAAATCCGATATGATTAATTATTGTCTTGCTGCTTTGCTAGCTGCTTTTTTGTTATTTGAAATTCTGTAAAGTTTTATCTTTGATCATACAGTACAAAGATTAGTCAAAGGGACTGAATTATAGAACATTTGGATTTTCTTTTTAATGTGCAAGAGGGGATATTTCTAATGCCTTCATTATAGTTTCATGCGATGCTTTTTCTTGAAAGTGGTTGGTACCATTGATTTTGTAAATAAAAAAAGAGGGATTTACAAGTATGGTAAGTGAAATCACAGAATAGCCTTACATCATCTATACAAAATATCACACCAAGGAAGGGTGGGTATCTCTATCCCCCCCCAAACATGCAAAAAGTGAGGAGGATCCTGTGTCTACATTACACAAAAGCTTAGCCCATTCTTTGACCTTATCCCTAATAAAGTCCCCTATTCTCTCCGGAGTGTTGGCTTCTGCAAGTTGAAATGTAAATTAACACATCACTTGTTGTGTCATTTTCTTTGGTCCTAATGTCAACATGTTAGTCAGAAAACTTCACGTACCTGAGAAGGATTGGAATAGAAATGAGGATAAAAGGGCCAAAATGATAGAAGTAAATGAAGTGTTGCCATTTGCTTGAATGGTACTCATGTGATCATCATCTGATTGTTGGCACCTAGAGCTCGGAGCAGGAGGACGATCATAGTGGGATTGAGATGAGAGAGCAAGGGATATTTTTGGTCGACAATTCAATTTTTCTTTGGAAGCAGGAGTGGAAATGGGGAGCAACAGCACTTTCGGGAGAGGGATCAATGGCAAAATGGGCAAGTCCTACTTCTAAGGCTTGATGATAGTCAGGCCAATGAAGGATTCCATCTCGCTGTGTCTTATTGTCACATATGGACTCTATACTTTTGGCAAATGATAAGGATTTGTCCTGACATTGTGGAATCATCTCAAACACACCTTAGCATAAACAAGAATGGCAGCAGCACACGTTGGCTTTGGCCCTAAAACTGAAGGACGCATGCGAAAAGAAAAAAAACCCGACAATCAATGACGGCATTTGCACATATTGGCACTGGCATTAGTTCCAGAAGTAGGCACATGGTTTAAGACCAGCATTAGCAAGAAACATGCGCACACATCGGAAAAAATACTGCAGTTAAAAGTGGGAAGAGAAGAAGAAGATGGAAGAAAGAATTATAATAGTATTATATAATGCAGGTTAACAGAAAGTAATTGCCCATCTTTCCTTCACGTTCTATCCTCCTCTTCTTCTTATAATTTGTAAACCTCAAAACCACAGAGCCTATTGCCACACATACACAAAAGAAAAAACACAGCCTAAAAAGGCAAATGGATGGATTCACTTGGTGCTTTCATACTCTTTAACACAATAATGCAGACCACTAGAGACGGCGTGGCGGCCATCTCGTTCCCCTGCATCGGAAGTGGGTGGGTTCCACTCGCGCTTCCCTTCCGGGCGGTGGGTAGCCCTTATTTCTTCTCCACCCATACAACCCTAATCCGTCGTTCCGCCTTCCTTCCAGGAGCGCCGCGCGCGAGTGAGATAAGCGAGGGAGCTTTTTTCCAGCCCTGTTCTGGGCTATAGGCGTCGTCCTCTTTTGAAAGGTTCGTTCGTTTTCACTTGTGCTTTGCTCCTTTGGCCGGCCCATTGTCTGTAGTTTCTGTTATTGTCATGTTTTCTTGTTAATTTGTAGCTTGTTCGGCAATTGGGGGGGGGGGGCGCTGGGGTTTATTAGTTTCCAGGGATGCTAAGTACGCAAATTTGGGTGGTGTGTGACGAACAGGGAGGTGGGTCAGGGGTTTACAAAGGGGCAATTGCCTTGCCCGAACGGAGTGAAGTCTACGCATGCATATTTCAGAAGATTGCCTTTTCCTGCCTTTGCATTTCAACTAACAACTGATTGTTGCTATCTTTTGTTGTTTTTTGCTCGCTTTACGAAAGCCTCATCTTCCTTTATTGGTGGGAGCTGGGAGGGATAGTGTTTGATTTGTGGCCATGGAAGATGTATATGTTTCCCCGCATTCTGGATTGGGATTATTAATTCTGGGCACATGGTAGTCAAGGCGACTGAGGCGAGAATGGTGGTGGCTTATTCCCTTATCAAGATGATATGTCAGCGAAAAAGTCAGTTTAATAAAATATGATTTTCAATAACATGTAGTGCTCTAATGGACTGTCCTCAAATGCCTCCGCTTGGGATTATATTTGAGTTCATTAACCCAAAAAATTGATATGATTAATTCTTGTCTTGCTGCTTTTTTGTTATTTGAAATTCTGTAAAGTTTTATCTTTGATCATACAGTACAAAGATTAGTCAAAGGGACTGAATTATAGAACATTTGGATTTTCTTTTTAATGTGCAAGAGGGGATATTTCTAATGCCTTCATTATAGTTTCATGCAATGTTTTTTCTTGAAAGTGGTTGGTACCGTTGATTTTATAAATAAGAAAAGAGGGATTTACAAGTATGGTAAGTGAAATCACAGAATAGCCTTACATCACCTATACAAAATATCACACCAAGGCAGTGTGGGTATCTCTATCCCCCTCAAACATGCAAAAAGTGAGGAGGATCCTGTGTCGACATTACACAAAAGCTTAGCCCATTCTTTGACCTTATCCCTAATAAAGTCCCCTATTCTCTCCGGAGTGTTGGCTTCTGCAAGTTGAAATGTAAATTAACACATCACTTGTTGTGTCATTTTTTTTGGTCCTAATGTCAACATGTTAGTCAGAAAACTTCACGTACCTGAGAAGGATTGGTATAAAAATGAGGATAAAAGGGCCAAAGGGATAGAAGTAAATGAAGTGTTGCTATTTGCTTGAATGGTACTCATGTGATCATCATCTGATTGTTGGCACTTAGAGCTCGGGGCAGGAGGACGATCATAGTGGGACTGAGATGAGAGACCAAGGGATATTTTTGGTCGACAATTCAATTTTTCTTTGGAAGAAGGAGTGGAAATGGGGAGCAGCAGCACTTTCGGGAGAGGGATCAATGGCAAAATGGGCAAGTCCTACTTCTAAGGTTTGATGATAGTCAGGCCAATGAAGGATTCCATCTCACCGTGTCTTATTGTCACATATGGACTCTATACTTTTGGCAAATGATAAGGATTTGTCCTGACATTGTGGAATCATCTCAAACATATCTTAGCATAAACAAGAATGGCAGCAGCACACGTTGGCTTTGGCCCTAAAACTGAAGGACGCATGCGAAAAGAAAAAAGACCCGACAATCAATGACGGCATTTGCACATATTGGCACTGGCATTAGTTCCAGAAGTAGGCACATGGTTTAAGACCAGCACTAGCAAGAAACATGCGCACACATCAGAAAAAATACTGCAGTTAAAAGTGGGAAGAGAAGAAGAAGATGGAAGAAAGAATTATAATAGTATTATCATCATCATCATCATCATCAGAGCCTTATCCCAATTAATTGGGGTCGGCTACATGAATCCTGTTCCGCCAAAGATTTCTATCAAGTGCAATATTCATATTTAAACTCAAGGAACTAATATCCTTCCTAATAACATCGCACCATCTCATTTTAGGTCTTCCTCGAGCTCTTTTACTAGCATCCACTAAGATTTGGTCACATCTTTTAACCGGCGCTGAGTTAGGGCGACGAAACACATGTCCAAATCACCTGAGTCTATTTTCTCTCATTTTGCTATCAATTGGAGCTATCCCTAAGTCCTTACGGATGCGCTCATTCCTAATCTTGTCTTTCTTAGTCTTGCCACACATCCATCTCAACATCCTCATCTCTGCTACACACATTTTGTGGATGTGTTCCTTTCGTACTGCCCAACACTCGGTACCATATAACAAAGCAGGTCTCACAGCCGTTCTATAAAACCTCCCTTTGAGTTTCACAGGCATACGGCGATCACAAAGGACACCTGATGCACTTCTCCATCTTAACCAGCCTGCCTTAATCCTATGCGTAACGTCATCATAAATCTCCCCATTCTCTTGTATGATAGACCCTAAATATCGAAAGCTACTACTCTTCGGAATGTTATGTCCATCAATTAGAACCATGTCTTCCTGAACCACTCTCCCATTATTAAAATTACAGTGCATAAACTCTGACTTACTCCTACTAATTTTAAAACCTTTAGACTCCAAGGCAAGTCTCCAACGCTCTAACTTAGCATTTAGAGCATCAATACTCTCATCAATTAAAACAATATCGTCTGCAAATAGCATACACCAAGGGATATCCTCATGCAATTGTTTAGTTACTTCATCCATAATTAAGGCAAAGAGATACGGACTTAGTGCAGAACCTTGATGCAAACCTATAGAAACGGAAAATTCACTAGTCTCCCCAGCAATAGTTCGAACACTAGTAATCGCACTGCCGTACATATCTTTAATCAAATCAACATATCCTTGGGAGATTCCTTTCTTTCTTAATGTCCACCAAATCAATTCTCTCGGTACTCGATCGTACGCCTTCTCTAAATCAAGAAAAACTATATACAAATCTTTTCTCATCTCTCTATACTTCTCCATTAGCTGCCGTAGTAAGAAAATAGCTTCTGTAGTAGATCTATTTGGCATAAAACCAAACTGATTTTCCGATACAGTAGTCATACATCGGAGGCGTTTTTCAATTACTCTTTCCCAAAGTTTCATAGTATGACTCATAAGCTTAATTCCACGATAATTATTACAACTTTGAATATCTTCTTTGTTTTTATAGAAAGGAACTACAACACTTTTTCTCCAAACTTCTGGCATTCTCCGTTCCTTTAAAATTTTATTAAAAAATTTAGTTAGCCACTGAATACCAATATCTCCTAGGCCTCAAAATTTAGTATTATATAATGCAGGATAACGGAAAGTAATTGCCCATCTTTCCTTCACGTTCTATCCTCCTCTTCTTCTTATAATTTGTAAACCTCAAAACCACAGAGCCTCTTGCCACACATACACAAAAGAAAAAACACAGCCTAAAAAGGCAAATGGATGGATTCACTTGGTGCTTTCATACTCTTTAACACAATAATGCAGACCACTAGATTATCCATCTAAAGTGAAATAATAAGTCGAAACCACTAAAAAATGTTTGCTTTTAATCTCAAGGATTCTGGGGTACTAAGGACGGACCAAAGCATAACAAACCATGCCCAAGCAAGTGCCTTTTATGCACACCTCTGTTACCCTAGCCTCATCGGTGCCTTAAGGCACTGGAAATTTGTAGGCGATGCTTTTAAAAACAATGCTGCAAACTTTTGGAGGGCCAGATTAGTTGGAATAATGCATTATATTCATGTCAGGTTTCTTCCTTTAGGATGGCAATGGTGAAGGCAAAAGCCTTGTAGTGTTCCATGTCTACTTCTTTGCGTTTGTTAATCGCCATTTTGACAGCATAGTATATTTGGTGTTTTCTGTTCTGTTCTGGTTTTGTTTTTATTTAATTCTCTTTTGCTTGAACACCTTTTCACATAAATCCTCTTTCTTTTTGCTAATTTCCCATGTTCTAGTGATTGTTTATTTTGTTCTATCAGTCATTTGTTTGCATCAAATCATTTGATATCTCAAGTGCCAAAGCATGTTCTTGAATTTGAATTAGTAACCTTTCAATTTCTAATTCTTATGCAGTTTATAAAGCATTCACAGAATGTCTTGGTGTACTATTGAATCTGACCCTGGTAAGTGCTTTTCTTTTTACTTTTCTGAGTAACAGTAAAAATCCACTGATGCATTTCTTATATATATCATCATCATCATCATCATAGCCTTATCCCAATTATTTGGGGTCAGCTACATGAATCCTATTCCGTCAAAGATTTCTATCGAGTGTTATATTCATATTTAAACCCAAGAAACTAATGTCCTTCCTAATAACATCGCACCATCTCATTTTAGGCTTTCCCCGAGCTCTTTTACTAGCATACGCTAAGATTCGGTCACATCTTTTAACCGGTGCTGAGTTAGGGCGACGAAGCACATGTCCAAACCACCTGAATCTATTTTATCTCATTTTACTATCAATTGAGACTATCCCCAAGTTCTTACGGATACGCTCATTCCTAATCTTGTCTTTCTTAGTCTTGCTACACATCCATCTCAGTATCCTCATCTCTGCTACACACATTTTGTGAATGTGTTCCTTTCGTACTGTCCAATACTCGGTACCAAAAATAAAATGTCAGCTGCATTAGTAGGGATTTGTCTACCCCTGCCAAAATCAGGCACCCGCGGTCCCCGCTGCAATGCCGCCCGCGCAGCCTCTCCCCTCCTTCCTCACCCGGCGGAGCTGCCAAAGCGCCCGCACTGGCCCCTCTTCTATATGAGAAGTGAAATTACCTTTTAATATGTTGAGAAATGAAAGGTCTTATCATTGTCTTATGGCATTTTTCGTTTCTTGGAAAATAGTAGTAGATGATTTTGTGTTTAACAACTTAACTTTCCTGCATATGACATGTTCTGGCTATCTTGACTTTGAAATTTATTTGGGCTGTAACTAAGCAAATAGCATTCAAGTCTACATTGATTTGCTAGAAAAGTGATGAAATTTGGGCTGCCACTAATTATTGGCTTGGGGGGGGATTTAAAGTTTTTGAATGTTGAGACTTACTGCATCTGGTGCCTAGCAAACCCCAAGGGCAAGGGCAGATATGGCCCGCCTTTCACCATGTTAGTGCCAGGTTCATTTGGACACAGCTTTTGTTTTCTGAGGAAGGTGCTGTGACCAACCAACTCATCCTGTGCAGGCTTGTGCATGTCAAACTTTCAATGTACATTGTGAAATTTTGGGTCTTGTCATTCAACAATGGATAAAATTGATGTCTGTGTCCTACTAACTTGGGCTTTGTTTTTGTTGGTTGTCTTTTTTTTTGTTTTTTTGGTTGGCGGTTGTTGACCCCATAAAATATTCAGATATTCTATTTTCCCAAAGTACGAAGGATGTGAAATATATATGTACATCTATATATGTGTGTATGGAAGAAGTGACAAGTGTCAACACCCACATGCTTTCACAAGAAAAAAAAGCCAAGATGGAGATCCTCTGTACAAGCCAAAAAATAAGCTAGCTCTACATGTTGAAGTGGGATTTGTTTAAGAGGTACGGAGGCTTTTTTTTATAGGAGAAAGGGACACCGGAGGCCTCAACCGCTCTCTGCCCTGCCAAGCAGGCCGGAGGGAGGCCCTCCGCCCTGCCAACAGGCCGGAGGGAACTCCTTTGCCCTGCCAGCAGGCCGGAGGGGCCATCCTCCCTGCCAGCAGGCCGGAGGGAGCTCCTCCGCCCTGCCAAGCAGGCCGGAGGGAACTCCTCCGCCCTGCCAGCAGGCCGGAGGGAGGCCCTCCGCCCTGCTGCAGGCCGGAGGAGGTCCTCCTCCGCCCATGGCCCTTTCGGTTACTAAAAAAAAAAAGAGAAAAAGAAGTAAACACGGCAGTTACAGAATAAGAAAAGGCAGGGAGGAGGAAAACCAAGAGACTACCTTTTCGGATTCCACCGGAGGAGGCTCCTCCGCCCTTCCTCCAAGCTACTATAAGAAGAGCACAGCACAGAGAAGAAGAGAGAGCAATTCCCTTGAGGATGAAAAAGCAGCGGCAGTGCAGAGGTTGTTTCCGTGAGAACAGCAGTGCACTTTTTCTTTTGGAAAGTTGTCTTCTTTAGAGGTGAAGGGGTGTGGTCACCACAAAAAAGGCCCCCCTGGGGTGTTCCGGTCACCCCCTAATGCAATGTGTTATTGACTGTCACATGGCACAGAGATCTCCTTACGTATGAAATGCAAGGAAACATGCATGACATATGCAAGGAAACATGCAGGACATGAACTACAAATACATTCAAGAAAAAAATGCAACTGATGCTACAATGAAGCAAGGACACACAACAACGCAAGAATAACAGCAGCGGGCAGTGCATAGGAAGACAGCCGAGGCAGTAGGATGGGCAGTAGCAGATCCCGCAAAGGGAGTGTAAAGGGATATGGTCACCACAAAAAAGGCCCCCCTGGGGTGTTCTGGTCACCTTCCTTGAGAATGGTGTGCCTAAGAGATCTCTTACCCCTTACAAGTCATGAAGGGGTTAATTCTATGGGCTTCTGCATAGAGATCAAATGGGCTGTGGGTTTCTGCATAGAAATCAAATGGGCCTATAGATGGAAATCTGGGCTCACTTACAATTCGAATGGGCCTACAATCCAAATGGGCTTGCAAATGGACATCGAATTGAATAGAAGTCTTGCAAGTTCAAAGTTCTGTTCAACGAATCTTGCAAGTTCAAAGTTATGTTCAATGTTCAAATTGAATAGAAATCTTGCAAGTTCAAGGTTCTGAAAATGTTCAAGGCTTACAGATGAAAATCAAATGGGCTTCTTTCAATTGAAATGGGCTGATCAAATTGGGCTTATTGCATTTGAAATCATTCAAAGCACAAATGAAGAGAGACGATGGCCTATGCAAATTCTCAGATGGCCTTATGCAAATATTCAGATAGCCTTATGCTTATGGTCATTTTTGGAATGACCTTATGCTCATTGTAATTGAAATCATCCCAAGCCTTTGAAATCATCCACAGGTGGAACGAAGATGGTTACAAACTAAAATTGCAAGTCTTACAAATGTTCAAGGTTCGATGGTCAGAAAATTACAGAAGTATCTTCTGATTGTGGAAAATTATAGAAATACCCCCAGTGGGTAGAAAATTATAGAAATACCCCTAGTGGGTGCAAAATTACAGAAATACCCCCGGTGGTCACAAAATTATAGAAATACCCCCGATGGTTAGAAAATTGCATAAACACCCCGATGGCGGGAAAATTACAGAAATACTCTCAGTGGGTGGAAAATTACAGAAATATCCCTGGTGGGCAGAAAATTACAGAAATGTCCCCGATAGCAGGAAAATTGCATAAATACCCCGATGGCGGGGAAATTACTGAAATGCTCCCGATGGCGGAAAAATTGCAGAAATACCCCCGATGACGAGAAAATTATAGAAACACCCCTGATTGTGGGGAAAATGTAGAAATACCCCGGTGGAGTCTCAAAATTACCAAAATATCCTCATTCTGATTTACGCCGTTTGCATGACTCGGTGGAGCGGGACCTCGCCCCTTCATTGAAGTGGTGTGCGCTCTCCTGAGTTCGGCTTATGGCTAACCATCCACATCTATGGATCCTTTTCATATCATGTCTGAAAACTTGGAGGCAATTGATATTGCAAAGAAACCATAAGAAGTCGTGAAAATCAAAACAAGGAATACCCACGGGGTTATTTCCGAGAAGTCACCCAACAAGTCAGAATGACAAGAATGCTCAAGAAGTCGAGAAGCGACGGGGCTATCTCCAAGAAAGTAAGAAATTACAAGAATATCCCAATGTTGGGAAAATTAAAGAAATACCCTGACGGAGGATATATCCCATCTCAGGAGGAAATGCCTTTTATAAACATCAAGCCAACTTAAAGGTCCGATCACGATCAAAAGAGTGGTCATGACCATGAAGCAACTCCGAGGGATCAACGATGATCATCTTGACGATCTAACGGCCCTCGTGATGGAATTCAAGTTCAACCGTCCGATCAGGGGATAAAAGTCAATTCAACGACCCGATCAGGACGAAAGCAAGTTCAAAGATCCAAATGCAGACGGAAGCAAATTCAAAGGCTCTAGTTGCGACCGAATGTTATCCTGAAGACCCGATTACACAATTGGGATCACATGTAAAGATCTTGAAGAATCGATTGTAATTCCAATTATATATGTTCAAGAAATGAAGTCTCCAGATTCCTTTGCAAGAGTGTGAATTCGTAATGGGCGATCGTCAAGATCATTTATGTCACAATGCATAGAGGCAAAAGGCGTTCTTCGACAGTTAATCAAAGGTGTTCGGACTGGTACCGATGTAAATTAACACCGACTCCGGTTGGTGGGGAAAAGTCCTGTACACGAACCCTAAATCGTCTGGTAAACCCAACAGCGCGGAATTAACAAATATGCCCAAATATACGACGGCATATCCATCCGGCGAAATCGGATGTTCCGAAACATTCCGCGTGTAAACAGCGGTGTACCATAACTATCATAATCATCTAAGACTAGTTTTAGTCTTTCTTTGTAGTGATGTGGTTCAATGTGTGTCATTTGTCTTGGTCAATTCCCCCTGGTAGTGTGCTTTTGGTGCTTCTCTTTTGTCAGTTTTATAGGATGCTTGGTGACATTTTTTCGATGCTTTCTCTTCTAAAATATGTTTTGAGAGAGAAAACAGGGCCTGGCCCTGTTTGGAACTTCCTTCACTATTTCTAGGGAGAAATTTCTGTCTTTGTAAATCTTTCTTAAGAAAGAAAAAAAAAAGTCTTTCCTTGTCTTCCCCCCCTCCACCTTGAAAATGCTTCTTGTGTGTGCAACCCATTCCCCCCCCTGCAGAATGCGCTTCGTCTTCTGCTTTATTTGTCTTCCTCTTCACTGTCCACCTCCATCTGTTCCTTCTCCAGCATACAACCGGTTCTTCCTCTCCCTATCGTAGCATGGCACAGATGCCTCTTTTTCATGCCAGTGATGCCACTTCCTCCCCCGACTTCTTCTCACATATTCTTCCTCTCTTGTCCTAGAGGGTAGTGAGGGGGTGATGGCGGGGTGGCAGGGCTACTGGCCATTGGTGGGTTTGCCGTATCTGGTGGGGAGTTGGGTTGCAGCAGCAAGAGTAGCAGCCAGCTGGAGGTGCCTTTTGTATTTGATCTTAACAGTGAAATTTAACTAATGGACATGGTAAAGGAAGTTTGACATCTCTGGTTTGTGGACGTAGCCCTACTTGTTCTTCTCCTAGGTGGCATGAACTTAATCTTTCTTAATCAGTGAATTTAGCCATTGTTAGTGATGTTAGAATAAGGGTCTCAACACAGATGAGAGATGAGAGTTTTGACATCTTGTTTTATGTAGTTCGGATGGGAGCAAGAACATGAACTGTGAGGTGAGTATGAAACAGTTGCAAGGCAGAGAAAGGGAGCACAACGGATATTATATAGCCTTTCCCTTTGACACTGAAAAACATAACCATGGTAGACATATTCCACTCCGGTGCATAATTATTGAGATAAATATTTGTCCACAAGTGTATACAGATTTTAAAATTTAAATCCCACCAGACAGGTTATCAGCTAGTTATATTGTTTTTAAAATTTGAGTCAAAAAATTAGATGAAACGAATTTTGAGAGCAAAAAAACAACAAATGAAAAAGTGCTCCCAACCACCCTATTAGCATTGTTGGTGGTAGTATTTTTTTTTTGAGTGTAAAGGTTCCGTCGATGTGGCCTAGATGATTCAAGAGCCAATGTACAAAGTTCTAAATCCTTTGGAGGATATTCGGATGGAGGTCACCTTGATTCACGGTTTTTGCTCAACTCAACAACGACTTATCCCTTGCTTCTTAGGTCGTTCAATTTATAGGCGAGGGTGGACCGCTTGTTTCTTTCGAAATATTACTTCACTGGATGGTATAGAAGCCAATGAACAAACACAATTGGCTTTTGGTGCGGTTACTTGATCCTCTCATCTATAGCAAGATCTCTATTTACGATGAAAGGTATTCTACTCTCTGACTCCCTGGATCTTAGGATTTGGGCTGATCAGGTGATTCTCACTAGGCTTCCGAACCATTCTAAGAAATCTCATGTTGCATCTCTATAGGATGTCTTACCTTTATTTATTTGTATGAAATTGGTAGTATGTCCTATATTTTTCTGCAAAGAAAAAGTGTTAGGATGCACGGACAATTTTGAAAGATCTAAAGGTACAACAATCTACTTTCTTTCTCTATCCTCACAATTCTATAAACTATGTGAACTATTAGTGGCTATGTAGTCAGAGGCGAGAGGCACTTGACACGATCAAGGGGTCGCCTTAGCCCCAAATACCTAGGCAATGCCCTAGGTATTTGAGGCAATTTTTTAAATATATTAAATAAAACAGATGTATAATATATATCCTTAAATTTGTCAACAACACATATAAAATCAATCAGATCAGTAAATTCATCCATTTAGATGTGAGAAGCAAATTAATAAACCATCAAATTCAGATAGACCTGGCCTTGTATTGCAGATTGGCCAGCGCTATTAGGTCGGGGGGGGGGGGGAGCTTCCCCTTGTTGGGGGGTTGAAACGGGGCAGAGTCCCCCTGGCCAAAATTTCTTATAAGAATGTACCGGGCAGCCCAAATGGGCTTGTCCCGAAGGGCCTTGCAGCTACAGCCAGCTCGCCTAGGTGAGATGGGCCAAAGCGAGGTGAGTTATGGGTGCCTCGCCTCGCCTCATCGCTACCTGAAGCACCTTTGATAGCATAGATTAGTGGAGGGAAGGTTGGGTTATATTTATAATGAATTTATGCCATGGGTTGATCTGTCTACTGAATATCAACACATTTTTGCATGAGTTGAGGAGTTATTGGTAAGGCTTGGCCTTATGATGTGTCTATTTACTGGATGCAAGTATTCTTATTTTATGAGAATCAACACTCAACACTATGTGCAGGAAAGTAAAGGTTCTTCTATTCTTGGAAAGAATTTTAGTCAGGATAGAATTTTCATTTTTTAAATGTTAGATTATGTTGATAGGCCCATGGGAGGTTCATTTCTTAAGTGGTAGGGGAGGAAAGCACAGTGACATTAGATGGTGTAGACTGGAGTATTGCCAATCCGATCACAATTGTGCTCTTCCTATTGATTGCAATTGCAAAATTCTCTAACCATGTTTTTTGGCTTGTAGTTTTCTTTTTTATTTCCTTGTCACAAAAGGTTTTGTTGTTTACGTGGCATATGTAGAACTTGAGAAAGCTTATGATGGGGTAGTTTTGTGTTCTTCTGGAAGGTGATTGAATTCCATCAATTCTCAGACCAATGGGTACACTGGAAAAAATGTATAACCTAGTAACCTCTGCAATCTCCTAGTCATCGATAAATGGGAAATTTTAAGGCCATTTTCAGAAGTTTAAAGGGATTGTTGTCTCCTTATCTCTCTCTTGGTAGCAAATTTGCTGAACCGATTTTCTAAACTTGATCTGCTGATGTGAATGATGGGGGTGTTAAAGGGAGTCTATACCAAATTTTAACTCTGCAGGCTGTGCATCATGCTTTATAAATGATGGCAGGGAATTATAGGGAATGTGAGAATGCTTGCTGTTTTAGGAAAACTAATGAGATTCTTTCTGGGTTCAAAATTAACTTAAGCAAAAGGCAAATCATGGAAAGAAAGGTTGGCTTGGGGTTTTTGAAAAAAAACTTTATTTCTTGGTAAATGAATTTGTTTTTCTTAGTCTAAAAGAGTATTAAGAAAAAATAACTTTCCTATTGTTACATTTTGTTAAAAAAAGAGAATCCATGATTAGGGATTTGCGGGAAATCTTTATTTACTTTTACACATACCCAGATTTGTTTTAGTGCCTAGGCACTCTTTCTCTGAAATGTTTGTGATAGTTAACTTGCTTAATAGTTAATTAAATACCATTCGTTCTGCTCAGCTGCTTGCACACCTTTGCCTATTGTGCTCACACACCCTCAACCCCCCTTCTCCTCCCTAACCAACTGTTTTCCTAAATCTTCAATGTTGGCAAAATGACTTTTCCAGAAAACTGTGCTTTCTGTTTACTTTTCAGAACCCCTAACCAAATGTGTCAGATGAATAAACTTGGAGATGCTGAAATTTTGCATTGTCTAGTGAGCTGTCTCAGGTATTTGGCTGTTCCTCTGGATTATAAAGTGGGTTAGGTGCTATAGAAATTGAGCAGAGGGGGTAATTTTCTGAGAAAAGTAATATCCCAAAAGTTAGGATTTTTGCTAAACTGACAGTTATGGGTCCCCCATTCCGGGGTCAACAAAATAGGGTGAAACTTGCCTTACAATATCTTTGCATGAATCTGAAGGAGATATTTTATGAATATCTTCAATTACAAGAGGAGCAGAAGTGAGATCATGAAGTTCGAGAAGAGACAAATCCTTGCAAACCTTGGAGAGCGTTCTTCATGCTCGTGGAGTTATTGTTCGTACCGTCCAACATCCCAAATTAGAGATGGGGGTATTCATAGGCTGGGAAACGTGAGAGCATGGAAGGAAGGCTCCTGGTAGGGGTAAGTTTGAGTTCCATACACTGGAGGGTGGGTAGTTGGGCCTGCTGGGCTTTCTGACCTCCACTGGGTGGGAAATCCAACCTGGTCAGAGTTTTGGAAGCTTGTTTGGGGCTTCCCGCCTCCACCGGGTGTGTTTCCCAACTTGGTTGCAAGGGCTTCCTGAACTCTGACTTTCCTCATGGGGCTTCTTACCTCCAATTGCGGGTTTCCCAATGCAGTGGGTGATGAGAAGCCCCCATGGGTTTTGCTTCCTGCTGGGGTTAGGTGAGCCCTGTGCATATCCTTAATCCCCATTAGGTGGGAACCCAACTTGCTGGTGGTTGGGAGACTACTACCATTTCTGAAACATTGACACTGAAGAACAATAATGAGTCCTCAGAGGGATTGGTAAGAAGATTAATGAGACCTCAGAGATTGGTAAATTTCTAGAGCAACTTACCATCTTGGAGGGAAGAGAAACCATCATGGAGCCCTAGATACAGAGATATGTTAGATAAATCTTGAGAGAATTCAATTCATTGGATCTGGACATCTGGGACCTGGTCTACATATGAGCAGGGTTCTCTAATACCTATAACTAAACCTCCAGAAAACTCTACCTTGATAACAGGCCTTGGAGGGTACCATGGACATGACAAAAACAGGATAAGCCCTTCTCCAACGACATATAAGCTGCCTGATGCCTGCCCACCCCATTCATTTACCAAATTCCTAATGAGTAGGTATGCCAATGGTAACTGATGACCCATTATCCGACCATTTTGTTAGCTTTAACAAACAGCAAATAAACAGTATTTTTCCTTCCGTTAAGCTACCCGATATGGGTACAAATAAATCCAGTTTCATATCGGATACAGAAACAGATAGACCTCTTTCTGAACCTGTATCTGTTAATGACTGTTAAGGATATCATGTTTATGTATATATTTATTATCCTACCCCTTGGATTTGAATCAAGGGCTTATATGATGTCTATCTCATATGCTTCTATTTTCATTTTATGTTTTTCCATGATGACATGGAGAATTAAACCTGAGTGTGTTTTTGTTTATTGTAAAGATTGTTATTTTTCTTAGTTTATATTTGACTTAACCAAGGAAGGACGAATTGCTGGTCTGGATCGGTGGCCCAAAATCCTATCCGGTTTGGGCGATCCGAGTCCAATCCGCAGCCGATCCAGGCCAACCCTGTTTTCTTAGAGGTTAATATGAGTTTACGTGCTTTTACAAGGGCTTTTATACCAAAGTCTAACATACTTTACCTTGGTCGAGAGTCTCGAGGGTTCTTCTGTCCACCACCCCCCCCGACGCCCCACTCCATCGCAGGCGGAGGCTCCACCGTGACCAGGAAATGGACGGAGGAAGAGGAGGCGGCGGCACCGGCGGCCGGTGGCAGCAGGGACGGTGATAGCAGCAGGTAAGTATTTTCCTTTGTTTGGTTTTCCGCTTCTTCTGTTCTTTGTCTCCTTCTTCTTCTTCTTCGGTTCTTCTTCTCCATTTTTTTTTAATTTTCCTGGTGGCTAGGTGGGATTGGCCTAGGGATCGCGCCTGATCGGCCGGTCCCAACCTGATCCACCTGATCCGGCTGATCCTGGTTAAAACTCGGGCCAGGTGGATCTCATCGGGCTACGGTCGGTTGGGGTTGAATCTGATCGGATTGGTTGTTCCTGGCTGATCCAATCTGATTCTTCCTTACATGGACTTAATGAAGTTAATTTGTATGTCAAAATATCAGCTTTTCATGTACTCTTTTGACTGTTAACCATCCACTAACCGTCTGTTAATTGCTTTTATCTGGATGGTAGAAAGCAGTTTCGGACATAGTACCTCCAGAATTCTTGGCAAACAGCAAATGGACAGTCCCTCCCCTTAGCAGACATGGGAATGGATAGTCTACCATCCACATTGTATCCGACCCATTGAGGCCCCACCAGTCAAAATATGCCTCAGATGGTCAGATGGAACCATTGTAGGTCTGGCTGCACTGGCAATCCACCATCTCCGGACCCCTTCCTGAGCTTCAAAGGAATCAGGTGCTGCCTTGGCAGCCTAGATCTGCCACTGACCTTTAGGGCCATTTCTCTTGCTGCTATGACAATGTCTTTGACATTGAGTAGAATTGCAAACTATTTGATGGGGTCAGACTGCTGCTTCTTCTGATCGGGAATCACAAGTCCTATGATTTCTGCGGCCTTGCTTCCCTGTTCCAATTCTTGTATCCCTGTATGGAAGTTTCAGTGGTGAAGCAAACTATATTTCATTCACCTCTTTCATATAATTTTTTACTGCTAAATGCTATTTCTTATGACTGGCACCAGATGATGAAACCTAGGGAAGATACTGGATTCTCCATTTCATGGTGCATCTCCATAACATCTGCAAATGACTTTCTGACTCCTCCCCATGATCTTCGTCTTTGATCAGACATCACGTGCTCATAGTCAGCTGGTCTCCATTACTGTAGAGCAAGGATCCAGGATGGTTACCTGAGCAACAATATGCTCATTAGAATTCCCAAACTGCCCTTTATCTACCTTCTAATTTCCGCTTGATCAGGTTACTGAGCTTGTGATGTTTTTTTTGATTGGTAAGTCTTTTTTTCTATAGGGGAGGGGAAAGGCGGGGATCGAACCCCTGCCTTCCTGCGCCAGTGGCGCAGGTGGGGTGTCCACTGCGCCACTGGCGCGGGACAGCTTCTGATGGTTACTTGGAAGGGACTGCATCAATCCCACTGCAGTGGAGCGGCAGATGGCTTCCGATGTTGTTTCGTGTTGTGACCCCATCATTGTTATCTTAAACTTGAGCCCTGTGCTCTGCTGGAAATCTAATCATTCAAATTACTTTTTGATTGAGAGGGAAATCATATCTATCACAATGCAATTCAACCATCTATAAGGTATGTCTGCTTTGGCCCAAACTTGCACATCTTTGTCACAACAGGTGCCTTACAGAGTATGAATCCAAGCCCTACATATGTAGTAAAATAAGTTCTTCTCACTTTCCTATTCATCCTTGCCCCAGCCTCCGGGCACCATAGTGGATGCACGCTGGCATGCTTTACCCCTATGTTCAGATAGCCCTCTCCTACTGTCTGGCTGGTGAATGGACCATAGGGCCACCAATTTCATCCTGCTTCATCTATGGACTAGCCCACATCTCACTGCAAGGGGTCTGCTATGATACTATACTCTCATGACCCGATTCAACCCTTGTGACGTGTTATCTGCTTGGGACTAATGTTCTATAGTTTTGTCCCTTGAATGCACGTCCAAGTTGCTCGACAATGACGCCAGTTTTGGGCCTGTTGGGCTCTAGATATGACCATGTTATTTGATGATAAGGTTTGAAGCTCTAAGGGAGCTATGTAGCCTAGTTTTCAGATGGTCTCATGGATTTTTGAGAAGTTCTAAGCCTTAGGTTGTGCTTGTTTTCTTTTCTTAGAGTACTTATGTCTTAAGTTCTTAGAGAGAACAAAATAAGAGTATTTGATAAATTTCATTAATCAAGTACTAAGTAGGAAAAAATGACCCATTGTCCTCTTAAGCACAAGCCACGAGAGGAAGCTTAATGCTTAAGGGGGCAAGTGAAATTGGGAAAAAATCAAATGGTGGCATATGTACCCCAAACTAATAATTCATAGTTGTTCGTATACTAGTATATTGATTTTATGAACATAGTATATAGTTTGAGTAAAATAAATTATATATTTTTTGTGTGGTTATAGAAGTACATATATATTGATATTTGCTAAATATTATTATCAAATTAGTGTAAAACTAAAAATATGTCAATTAACTTAGGTGTCATTTTTTCGGGCGGTGTACAAAGGGCACAAACATAGTCAACGCGAGCTGATGAGTCGCACTTACTAGGAATTTCTCGTTGAAGATCAATAATTGCAATGATCTATCCCCATCATGATGAAATTTTAAAGATTACTTAGGCCTGTCGGCCATGGTTTAAATAGACTTGTGGAATACATCAGTGTAGCGTATGTGCGACCCAAAAACCTCTAGAGAGAGAAGCTCTAGAAATTGGGGCATGTTGCAGCCCTCGGCCTTCGCGTCAAGGGTGAACTGGGTCCCTTGGGGGAGTGGTGCTGGTGGTCCATGAGAGACCTACAATGTCTCGACGAGCAGGGTGGATAGGGGATGGAAGCAGGCAGGAGGGAGAGGCTCGGGTAAGGCCTTGTCTGCTTCCGCTACCAGAGATATGGTCACCTGTAGAGGTCTTGCAGGACGTCATAGGGAGGTATGGGGCCGGCTCCCGCTTGGGGTGCCAGAACCTTTGTAGATGCCATGACGGGCCAAGCTCCACCAGTCTAGAGGGGTAGATTGGAGTGCCTTGACGTCAGAGATATCCCTCGTAAGTTCTTCAACAATAGAAGGGAATGGCTCCGTTGATGTGTATGGATGTCTCCGGTACAAGGTGGAATGGATCTAGAGACAGTTAGAAGGTTGTTGAATGAGTGATGGGGTGGGAGGGGGCTTTGGGTGGTTCGCCAAATCCATTTGGGAGGCCTTCTAGCGATAGGTCCTATGAAGAGGCAACATATGCAGTGGTGGTGGTGGGGGTCCTGGTCGTCGGCAACGCCATCCTTCGTGCTCGACGTTGGGAGCTAATGGGAGGGACTTATCCCAGTCTCGAGAAAGTAGGCATCTGGGTCAAGTCTGTAAGTGTCTCTCTCATCCTTAGTGATGAGGACGAGATTGCTCTTCTTATTAGGCATGCCAGGCAGGTGGAACAAGGGAGCATCCGCTTCGTACCTGAAGGGACGGTGTCTATGTTGGAAGCCACCATTTGGATGGCCACCACGGCGGCGGTGCCACTAATCCTCTCCTTCTTTATGGAGAGGAGACCTTCCTTGTACGAGTGGTTCGGCAAGTGCTACAGGGGCGGCAGTTGATGTTTCAAGAAACCCTAGGGCGACCTTTCACCTGTCTGGAGGTAGGGCACAACCTCAATTCAAATTTGAATTGGGGTGCCACCATGGCTGGGTCAGTTGGGTTGGAAGTTGGGCTTGGCGCGCGATGGGCCTCTATATGGGTCGACTGAAGGTGAGCCGAGCTGTAGTGCAATTGCCCGTATAGGAGTTGGATCGGGTATCTACCACAAACTGGATCTAGGTCACGGGTCAATGGAGCCCTATGTAATGGGCTTCAGTTGTAGGCCTACAACTGAGCGCGGTTGCATTGGAACAGGGTGGGGCTTTGCCAACAGACTGCTTGTTACTCCATAAGGATACTCGGATCCATCCCTTTATGCCCATGACTTACTCGAATCCGGAAGTCATGGGCATAATGGGCCCCATGGCCTGTTAAGGGTTGCCTTCCCCACCCGATATGCACAGGTGCTCCTACAAGCAGGTGTCTGGTGGGTGATGTCTTCTCCGACCATTGGCTGCCACCGACGATCGTACTTCAATCGGCCAACCCTTTCTGACAAGTCCACCAGTAACAAGGGTCGGCTTCAGCGATAGCGCAACCAACCTAGCAGGACCGCGAACAGTCGGGCCCATTACGACAGAGCTTAAACACCCTCAGGTTGCACCGGGGATCAGCCAGCCGGGTAGCCAGTCGGGTTGGCTGATGGAGCAGCACATGAGGGAATCTGAAGGTGCGACACCTTTGAATGAGGAGTCCGGAGCCAGGAATAGCCCGCCACAGCCAGAAATGGCAAAGTAGGCCCACCTGTGCCGGACTGTTCCCCTGGGTACGGTATTGGACCTGTCGGAGCATCCGAATTAGTAGCTGAGCAACACTCTGTGCTTCAGGGAACTCCAAGAGGATCGGGTTTGTTGGGAAGCAGTGGCGGAGGACCTACCATCTGTAGGAGAGGGTGTTATCTTGGAGAGACTCGGGGAGGTCAGGATGTCGGAGGATGGTTAGTTTGATGGGTAGGGGTGGACAAAAGAGTGCGGTTTGGGGAAGGAGGTGGTGAAGAAGCTAGTCTTGGTGGCGGAGAGGTTGACAGAGGCACAGGTTAAGGAGCTAACGGATAAGGTGGGCATTTCGTATGTGGGTTTGGAAAATGACCTGAAAGGAGTGTTCACCAAAGTCCTGAAGAGGTGGCTGATGAGTATTGCTAGGGAAGTTAGGGGGGAAATCGTAGAGCAAGGGGGCAATGTTGAGGGAGGAAGGAGAGGAGGGGGGGGGGAGAGCTAGAGGAAGGAGGTCAGTGTATATCCCTGTCTTCATGAGGATTGTCTTGTGGAACGTGGGGGATATTTGTGGGCACGAGAAGAGGAGGATGGTGAAGGACCTAGTTAGAAGATGTAAGATTGACATCCTCTGTTTACAAGAATCCAAATGTGAGGGGGATGGGGATTCTATTATGAGAGAGATTGGGGAGTTAGACTGTCCAAGGGTGTGGCCTCCCCGACAGAGTGGAGGTCTGGTGGCGTCATGGTTTTATAGATTTAGTTTGAGGTGGAAGAGATGGAGCAGGATAGAAAGATTAGTTGAGGGGATATTTCCCTCCATTTTCACAATGTGAGGGATAGTTTTTCTTGGGATTTCTATGGGGTATATGACCCCCAACATAGAGAAGAGAAGATGCTTCTTGGGGATGAATTGCTGCAATGCCATCAGAACTCAGGGAGGCCTTCGTGTGCGTGTGTGTGGTGGCTTCAATGTAGTAGTTGCACCATGGAAAAGGATAGGTGATCACCCTCTTTCAGGAGACACAGAGGATTTCATTGAGTTTATACAAGAGGTTGCACTGATCGATATTGGAATGTCAAATGCTCAATTTATTTGGCCGCATATGAGGGCGGACCTCACTTGTTTAAGGCTTGACATGTTTCTTGTTTCAGTGGACTGGGAGGACCACTATCTCCATGTGCATGCATCATCTCTAGTTAGGCTAATATCGGACCATAAACCGATTTTATTGAAGTCTAGCTACTGGCGTGCGGGGAGGCAGAACTTCGGACTAGAGAGGTATTGGTGCAGAGAGGCTGATTTTATGGACACAGTCAGACGGGCATGGAGTGTTTAGAGATATCAAGGGTCAACAATGGCTAGAGTAGTGGGTAAACTGAAGAATGTGGCGCAAGTGTTGAAGGAGTCGGGTGCTAGCAAGATCCTACTAGGCAGAGCTGCAAACGATAGAATTCTTCAACAAATAGAGGGACTGGGTAGGTTTGAGAAGGCAGGGCTGTTGGATGAAGAAGACAGAAGGCTCAAGGGCACACTCAAAACATAATTTGATGAGATTCTTATAAGGAAGAAAATTTATTGGAAACAGAGATCAAGAGGGCAAATGACTCAAGGAAGGGGACCATAATACATTCTATTTTCAGCGAGTGGCATTTGCAAGGAGAGTCTTATTTCTTGCATCATAGTGGGGGAGTAGATCTTTACTAAGTATGAGGACATCAGGGTAGAGGCGAGGTACTTCTACTCCAAGCTCTTTACTAAAGAGGACTCGTCTAGACTAGTGATAGGTGATGGACTCCTACCTTCTCTCTCCACAGCGAAAAGGGAAGCTCTCCTCTATGCCTTTACATAGGACGAGGTCCAAAAGGCGGTCTTTTCTCTTGTAGGTGACAAAGCTCCAAGTCTGGATGGCTTCTCTCTAACTTTCTTCTAGAAATGTTAGGGCATCATCAACAATGACTTTATGCATGCAATACGAGAATTTCAAGAGGGCATGGCACACTTGAGGGGCATTAATAGTACTTTTCTGGCTCTTATCTCCAAGAAACAAGGTGCCTAATGTTTCTTGGATTTTAGACCCATCAACCTTCTGAATGGTACATACAAGATAATTACCAAGCTGTTGGCTATGAGACTAATACCATGATTGGTAGGTTGACCAATGGATTCCAAGGGGCCTTTATCAGGGGACGATATATATATGAAACTTCATGGTGGCACATGATTGCTATATGCCATGAAGACTCAGAAGAAGAAAGGGTTGGTCCTGAAGTTGGATTTTAAGAAAACATATGATTGTGTCAATTGACATTGCTTGTTTGATGTGTTTGTGAAGATGAGATTTAATGACAGATGGATTGGATGGATTCGTGCTTGTGTTGCATCGGCCTCTTTTGCAGTATTAGTCAATGGCCAGCCCTCATCTTCCTTTCATAGTGGCAGAGGCCTCCACTAGGGAGATCCCATGTCCCCTCTTCTCCCTGTCTTGGTAGCACATATTTTGAGCAAGATGTGGCTGAGGGCGGAAGTCTTAGAGCTGATAAGAGGATTCCGGGCTAGTTCAGGTGGTGCTTGCATTACCCATTTGCAATATGTGGGTGACGCCATCTTATTCCTATTTGAGAATGAGAATCAACTGTTTGTTGCCATGTTGATGTTGGCATTGCTGGAGGAAGTTAGTGGTCTCAAGGTGAACTTCAACAAGAGTCATCAAGTAGGAGTGAATATGGCAGATAGAGCCTTGTTGGTCACATATATATATATTTTTTGTATTCTCACATAGTGAGAGATGGGTATAGACTTCTCGACCTTTTCGGAAAAAAAAGGGAAATCTACGCCGGCGCACGTATGAAGCTGTTTAAGTAGCCCGTGCGTAGTTCATTCCGTGGGTTTGGTTTAATTAGACAATGTAGGTTCGGGTGCGGGACCTTTCCCCACTCACCGCAGTCAGTGTTGATTTACATCGGCATAGAGTTTGAGCACCGTTGATTAACTGTCAAAGAAAGCTCTAGAATCTCTCACATAAGTCCTGATGTCTAAGACACACTCGCTTGCATGGCTCACAATCCACCCCCTATACATCGATAACAACAACTACTGAAGGAACTAGGGTCTCAACAAAGGCTGTGTTTAATTTGGCAAAATCTTATGATTTGAAGGCATGAGTACGATTTATAGGAGGCCAGAGATATATTAGGGCGTCTTGGTGGTTTCTGGATCCCAGGGGTGTTTTGGTTAATTTGTGGGTTCTAGGGGTATTTCGGTAATTTGAGATTAGGCTAGGGACATTGCACAAGTTTTGGGCTGGGTGAGTGACTGGACACTCTTACTTCTAGGGGCACTCAGGCAATTTTTCAGGGGTATTTTAGTAATTTTCTCTCTAGACGCCAGGCGGCAAGGTTTCAGCGACATTTGGGTAGACTCACAGTCAGGTAACACCACGAGTGTGAGAACACGCTCAGGGTTTGAAAAGAAAAGAATACACATACAATCATCCCTGACAAAGCAGGGGCGTGTACATAATTTTACCGCCAACCATGGTTTGTATGCAATCACACAAATACACATGAACTGACATTTTGATAATTTGTGTGAATACAAAGAGTTGTCGGCCTATCGTCAGCTGTACAAACGTGGTCTCTGCACTGACGCGGAACATAGGGGCATAGCCACCATTACAAAAAGTTGTAGGATATAACTACAATTTATAGGACTTGGATATTTTTTGCCACCAGGGGAATGACATTTTTGTAATTTATGATTAATCCATAAAATTACAGATATTTGTCGTCCGAGGGGTGTAGAAAATTACACAACAGACAGCTCCGAGGACATAAATGCAAGGTCTAGAGTATTTTTATAAAATATACCGTTACTAGCCTTCACAAACAAACAAGCGCCTCGTCCGTGTCGTGAGTCGTCTGTCTTTTCTCCTTGTCTCTATATATGTATGTCTCCTTGAACTGAAGGGGTATTTATAGGAGTTGGGAGAGCCCATCTTGACAAAAAAGGGAGTTTTTGGACCCTACCTTGACAAAAAAAATACAATTTGTTGACTTCAGGTTGTCAAGGTGGGTCCTCCACCTCTTTTTTTCTTCTTCTTTTTTTTTGGGCGGAGGAAGAAACAGACCCCGGCAGGGTCGAAGGAGGCTGGTGGGTTCCACTGGACCCCACACAGACCCCACCCGGGTCAAATGACCCTGCGGGACTCATTTGACCCCGGTTGGGGGGGGGGTCTGTTTGACCCTGCTAGGTCCCAGTAGGGTCAAAGGAGCCCCGCGCGGGTCTTTTGGCACTGGTGGGTCTCCTCCGGGTCTTGAAAAAAAGGGCACCCCCTTTAAAACCATGCGTCACCCCCTTTTTTGTCTCCTTTGCTCGCGGCGGGACGCGAGGAGAGGAAAACGAGGTTGTTTCGACGTTTGTTTGTGTTTGTTTTGTGCCGTCGACGACGAGGAAGGAGCTTGCATCCGTCTAGACCACATGATACACGGCGCTTGGTCTCTTCTACGAGTGCACGTAAGAATTTTCTCCATCCTTCTTTGCTACGACACAGTTTGTCATTCGACATGATTGGGCTTTGGGACCCGACGTGTGGAGATACTCCACAAAATGATGGTGCTGGTTTCAAGCCGTAGTTTAACTACCAATTAACATGAGGGAAGTTGTCTCGAACTATTCGAGAAAATTAGGGGTGCAACAAGCTCTCAGGAGAGCAACTTTCATTCTAGGGTGTCTGATAGGTCAGTTTCCTTTGTCCTATCTAAGCCTGTCACTATCTCTAGGGGTGCTACATTGTAGTGGTTGGCAAATTGTGGTGCAAAAACATGAATCTTGATTGGCATGATGGAAGGCAAAACTCCTCTCATATGAGGGGAGATTGATATTGTGCAAATCAGTGCTGTATTGTCTACCGATATACTATTTGTCCATCTTTTGCATCCCGAAGATGGTAGCCAAGAAATTAGAGGCAATCCAAATAAGATTCTTCTGGCATGGTAGTAGGCATAGGTATAGGGGTTGGCATGATGTTTCAGGGGGCAAAGTGTGTAAGAGCAAGGGAGGATTGGGTATCAAAATATCAGAGATTTCAACTTGACTCTCTTGTGCAGGTGGCTGTGGAAACTAGGGGCTGATGAAAGTGGTCTTTAGCTACAAGTCATCGAGCACATGTACTATGGCAGATCCAGGGAATGGGACTTAACCTCAACAACTCAGACTTATATTTCTCTCGTCTGGAAAGGAATCTTGTAATGCAAAGATATTATCTGCACTAGCGTCTAGGTCTGATTGGGAAGTGGGCTGAAGTGCCGATTTTGGAAGGATAGATGGTGTGGTGACTTGTCCCCAGAGGAAACTTTCTCTCGGCTCTTTGCGGTTGCAGTTGTGCCTTTAGCATTGGTCTCCCCAAGTTTTGATTCAGAACTCTTTAAGGGAAGGTGGACTCCCTCATTTAGGAGGAATTTTAGGTCAGAGGAGATAGATCAACTACATGAGCTCCTCCTTCTCCTACCCCACTACACTCTTTAGCTTGGAAGAGTAGATCATTGGTGTTGGAGGTGGGAGAAAGGGGGTTTTCTCAGTCAGTTCAGCATATTCTCTTATCTCTAACGGAGGAGTGCGCCATCGCTTTGCTACACCGCTTTGCTATGTAGGTTTGGACACCCAAGAGTCCCTTGAAAGCGAAACTTTTGATTTGGAGCATCTCACATGGACGGTTGGCAACTTGTGATAGATTTGCGCCCTTCTTGCAGGATATACCCACCTGCTGCTATTTGTGTGGGGATGAGGAGACCTTGAATCACCTCACAGGCTGCCCTTATTCTCAAGAGTTATGGACTCAGCTCGCTAGCAGGATTTAGTGCGCCATCGGCTCCCCGAACAGTGTGGTGGACGTGATTAGACATTGGCATAGGAAGTGGGATCTTAAGGGGATAGAGTTATCTGGTGACTCATTCTCCACGTCACCCTTTGGGTTTATGCGGAGAAAGGAACAATATGATCTTCAGAAGAGAAGCAAGAACTTCAGATAGGGTTGTTTCTTTCAGTTGTGAGAAAGTGAGAGAGTGGGCTGAGCACCTATGTAAAGTTGATTCACACAACTCCTCTCTTTTTGTTTTGTCAGGGGGATAGGGTGGATCACACCGCCTTGGTGTGTATTTTGTCTGTATAGGGAACTTTTGGGAGCTAACTCATTATACTTGTAAATCCCTTCTCTGACAGTTTAATACAATGGTGGTATCACCTACTTTCAAAAAAGAAAGGTGTCATTTTTAATCTGTATATATCTCAAATTTTCTTATTTTTTATAGTAAGAATTATAGCGAAGTTTGTTTTATATAATATATTTATATCATACTATAGCATATATTTTATAATACACATAATTAAATATTATTGATTATGTATTGAATTTTTAAATAAAGTAAATATTTTTATTTTCTCAAATGGTAAACTGATGACATCATTTGTTCAAACATTATTTTTGTAGTTATCAAACAGTCTGTTTCATTCAGCATTTAGGACTTTTAACTACCTATTCAGGTTCAAGATGTGAATATCAGATTTCATACTTAAGTTTTCAGTCTTATCAAACACATGCTTGCACAATTTTATGACATGGCCGAAGCAGGATTTTTCTTAATGGTTTAAGAAGCAATCCTTATACAACTAAATCATAATAATCTGAAAAGCCATGTGTATTGGCCTTGAGAATTGCATACCACTGCAGCAGTCAAGCACCAACGCGTGATTCCAGGCTTCCAGCAGGTGTTATTGTGCCCTTGTGTTTTCTGTTAATGGCAAATTCATAGCATCTCAGCCACTCGTCCCAAGATTAGGTGGTGATTAAATTTCATATTAATACATGAAGGGTGTACAAAGTCCATCACATAACTTTAAATTATCATGCATTCATAAACTAAAACTTCAGTTGATGCTACTTGATTTTCTTCCCAAAGTTCACTCGCTCTTTGGAGCTTAGCATCACAAACTCCAATGTCAGCTTTATGTGCACAAATTAGTGAATTAGATCTCTTTGAAACTTAATCTTTTCTTGAAGTTGCTTTACAAATACCCAATGATTAAGAATTGATACTCACCCCCCAAACCCCCCCCCCCCCAAAAAAAAAATGTGAATTATATCACCGAGTTTATTAAAATAAATGGAGGTAGTACAATTGTTGAGGAAGAGGAGAGGGTTCATCCACCTCCTGCAAAGAGACTACACTACAAGAAAAAAGAAATTACAACTGTGTCAGGATGCTCGTCATGAACTATAATCTCTCTTCTCTCAACAAACAACTAAACTATGTAATTTTGACTCACATAGACACTACACGCCTTGTACTTCTTGAGGAATTTGAGTTATTATCAAACATCATTGTCTTTGCCTACTTGCTTTCAAAAGATTCTCTTGATTGTAGTATAGTCACAAGACCTAAGCCTGAATGTAATATCTTTTGCTGTGTTGAACGGGCTCATTCAATCTGTATGAAGATAAATTTATTTAATGTAGTATCTTTTGCTGTGATAAACTTGTATCAAGATATATTGTTTTGATTTCTAAAATTTTACAGATTTTTTTTTCATTCAGCTTGTGTAAAGATAGATTTGTTTTGTTTTCTAAAATTTGATAGATTTTTTAATTTCTATAATATTTTGAAAAATAAAAACTCAGAAAAAATGCACAAACTTGTTTATATAGCGAGAAAAATTTCAGAGATCCCATGAGGACTTCATGGATTAGACTTTAAATAATATATGAAGTTTGGATCTAGCTTTACATACTTTATGTACGATCAACAGGAAACATCAAATGATCATTTTCATATGCCATATTTTGCAGACTTGATCAATCCCCTCCCCCTCCTCCCCCACCCCACCTAATAGAGGGGGAAAAAGAGGAGTCATCACCATCATTATCAAAACCTTATTTTTTGTGGGGTCAGCTACATGATTCCTTTCCTGACTCTTACCAATTTACTCTATCCAATTGCGTGTTCATGACTATCCTAGAAAGGCCATGTCCTTTCTTAACCATCCTATTTAGGCCTTCACCGAGTTCTTTTACTATCCTCCGCTTGAATTTGATTGCATTTTCCAAGTTCTAATTGGTGTTGATCTTGGGTGCAGTGAACATATCCTGAATCATCTAAAGCATATTTTGTTCTGCTAAGCTTTGATTGGAGCCAACTTCCTGATCGCCACATATATGTTCATTCTTCCCCTTTTTAGTCTTCCCAGTCATCCATCTCATCATCCCTATCTTTGCCTTAACATTTGCTGTTGATTGTTTTCCTTGGTTACCCAACACTAAGCTTCATACATCATAACTGGTTTTACAGCAGTTCTATAAACTTCTGTTTAAGCTTTAAGAGTGTTTGACAATCAGAAAGGATTCAAGACACTTCCTAACTTCAGTCAACCTGCTTTAACACCTCCTCTTGGATCTCCTCATTCTTTTGGTTAATAGAACCTTAGTCTGGTTGTACTATGTATCAAAATTACTACTTCTAGCATAGTTGTCGAGGTGACAAAGGCATCCACAGATTGTCTGAGTGCCTAAGCAGCACCTAGGCATCAAGTATTATAAAGAGAGAGGTGGGGTTCAGGTTACACAGACATGGCTTACACGTATTATAGTTTACGCATACAAAGATTATGATGGGTAACAATGAAGGTGTACCACTTGGCTCAAGATAAGTGGGTTACAGTAAAGATTGGTACATACAGCAAGGAACTTTTTACTGGCAGGTTCTTTGACAGGGTCTCAAGGAGGATGAAGAAATTGAGTGTTTGGCCGTGTTCCAACTTTTACAGACAGTAAGTATAGATTGCAATTAGACAGATGTGGTTGCTTGGGGAAAACATAATGCTGCATTTCTGTTAAAGTCTTGTATAACTGGCAGTGGAACCACTTGACAGCCTACAGTAAACCTGGGGCTGTATGGAAGGTCAAAACACCTTTAAAAATGAAGGCATTCATGTGGTTGCTGTTTGAGAAGACTTGTCACTAAATTATACAGGTAAAAATGGAAGTGGGACTGTGAGACAATATGCTCATCGTGTAACATTGCAGATGCTGATAATGAACATCTCATGTTTTCTTGTCCAGTTGTCCTGTCATCGGAGATGTTTGGAAGGTATCTGGATAGCTGGTACCTCTTACTTTCCATTTCACTGCAGTTTATACCATAGTTATCATGGGAAACGAAAGTGGGAAATGAAACGTGAAACGAGGCTAAAAAATTTAGTGAGAAACGAGAAACGATATACGTATGGGAAACAAGGGGGATTTTAATCATTTTAGGAAGGTTTAGCTCTTTAAGTGTATCTCCTCTGAAGACGTACGAATTTGGGATGTCTCCTTTGAGGTATTGTCTCCGCTACGTCCAGGGGCGACTAGGGTTTTGCCCTTTTTTTCTGGTAAAAGGGCCCTCAAAGGAGAAGACTTGGGCCTTGCTTATAAGCACATGTCCATCTTTGTAGTTTTCAATATGGGATCTTTTGAGTCCCCTTTTTAAGCCTCTACACTAGCCGGTGGGCTTTGTGTTTATTGGGCCGGTGTTCCCACAGACGGCGCCAATGACCTCTGTTCCTCATCACTCTCTATCTTCTAAAGTGCTGACTTAAGCATCGGAGGGTTGTCCCCTGGGGTAGCGCCCGGGGCTCCTTCTGACGCCGTTTTCCTGGTGATTGCAGGCTTTCACGGGTGGCCGGACGATCCTTCCCCAACAAAAAAATTTAAAAGTGTGGTACGAGGTCTAGGAACCATAATTCTACCTCTACATCCTCTATTTCTAAAATGATTAAAATACCCTTAAGTTACTAATATACCTTCCTAAACGATTAAAATGACCATAAAAATACACATGGGAAATAAGGGGATGTTTCTCATGCATTTCCCAAACGCATCGAATTCGTTTCATGAATGCGTTTCCCAGGAAATGTGTTTCTCACTTCTCTGAGCGTTTCCTGCAACTATGATTTAAAAAAATGTGGGAATGCCCTAAAGATTTCAATAGTTCACATCGCACAACCACAAGAGCACATATCCTTAGCCTTTTGCCTTGTGCTGTTTGCTGGAATGAAGGGAGTGCCACGACTGTGTCTCATGGGGAAGTTCTATTTATGTTTGAGAATATTTGCTTTAGGGCCATCTCTTTTCTTTATAACTGGTGTAGGAATATTTCACACATTTCCTTTGATAATTGGAGAAGGGAGCTGAACCTGCTGTACCGGAGTTGTTTAATTTATGTTAGATTTTGGTGAGGTAGAGGAATCTTTCCTCTCTTCCATAATGATTGTACTACTTCTGTTTATCTAATAAAAATGGTGGTACAATCCGCTTTTTTCAGAAAAAAGAAACAACAGATACATGGCAATCGTTAAAATCATGCTAACGGTAGAATGGAATAAAACAATAATGCAATCAAATTAATTAACAAACTGGAGTTAGTAAGAGAAGGATGACAATAAAATTTCAAAGAATGGACTAATCTTCCGTTCGGTTACAGTATTATAGACATGAAATTCAGGGAGAAAACCAGGGGGGTTGGAAGAATCGTAGTGTGACAGATGAAGGGAGAGGTGAGATTCCCATTTTGCATACAAACACACAGAGTTAGACAGATGAATGCCTTTTTGTTTTTTTTTTGTTGGGGGGGGGGAGGGGTTGCATTACACCAGACACAGAGGGAGACAGATGAGGAAGGAGGTTCGGTTTGCAGTACACAGGGAGGGGGGGGGAGACAGACTGGTGGAAGAGTGGGGAACTAGGGATATCTACTGGAGTCAGTCATCTGCAAATAAGTTTTTCATCTTTCTTAAATAAGTGAAGCATCCAGCCTTCAGTAGGCATTTGGCATGTGACTCCACCTACGTGGAGGAAGCATATTCAGCATTTCCAGAGACTGAATGGGGAATCAGTGGGCGGTTGTGGGTCTGGGTTTTACCAGGTCCAGTGGGCAAGGGTTCCTCATCATCGCAGGAGGAAGTTGATGGTGATTATATTGTTGTTTTGAGGTCCCTTGATGGTGCTTTTTCAAACACAGCTTTTCTTCTCTGTAATTCTCTTGTCAGTGGCCGCATGCTGAGGTTGGTGGTGGGTTTTTCCCCAGTCATAAAAAAAAGAAAAACTCTTTGTGTACATAAATCTGTTAGCAACAAAGTTTTGAGTGCATTGAAAGCATCTAATCTTCTAGTCATTTCTTCACCATCTGCCCCAAATTTTAAAAGAACCCTTCTCTGTAGTTCTCCAATTTGTTTCCATCCTGGACCATTTCATGGAAGTTAGATTGGCTTTTTGATTCTGTTTCATCATGGAATATTCCCAAGAGAAACACTTTTGGAAGTGTGCATTTATTGTGATTTATTTCACCTGTTGGATAATGATGACTTTTCCCCCATTTTACATGCCCCACTGTTCACGTACTTCCTGCTTTTGACTTTTGTTCAAATTATCATCGTGAAGTTTCAACCTGACAGAAATTTTGAATTTTATTCCAGGTGTTTTTACCGAGCTCATACAGCAGATGCAAGTAAAAGGTGTACAGGTAAATTTATACAAAATCCATATATCAAATATATTTTCTCTTCATCATTGGAACACAGCTCATGTTCTGTTTTCCACTATGTTACTGATGTGGGATTGTTTTTTCAATGTTCTCAAAAGATAAAAGAAAGGACAGTATATGGCTGTTGAACCCTAAAAAAATCCCAGGCCGGCTTGGATGAAGAAGCCAGCCCGGGGGAGGTTTCCCTGAGCAACCAGAACCTCCCCTCGTTTAGCCAGCAGAGCGCGGGGCCCACATGGCCCCTGCCCCTCCTGATTCTAGTTAACCGGGAGGGGTGAGAAGGGGGTCGCGTGTCACCACCACCTCCCCTGGTTAACTGGGAGAGGTGAGAGAGCCGTGTGGGTCTCGCCCCCCTTATCCGGGAGAGATGAGGGGCTGCCACCCGGACTCCATACCTTCCCCGGTTAAGCCGGGTGAAGATAAAGGGATCCGTGACCCCCATACACCTCCCCCGGTTAGGCCGGGTGAAGATAAGGGATCCGCAGCCCCCATACACCTCCCCCGGTTAAGCCGGCTGAAAATAAGGGATCCATGATCCCTAACATGGTGGCTCATTCTCTATGCTACATTTTGGGCCCTTTGGGGAGAAATGAACAGCAGAATTTTTAGGAATGAAACAAGAATTGAGGAGAGGCTTGTTTTCTTTGTTTGTGAGAGAGTGAGGGAATGGGCTGAACATTTATGTAAGGTGGAGTCACAATACTCCTCTCTTTTGTTTTTATTGGGAGGTTAGGGACATAAACACCTTCTTGGTGCGATCTTTTATATAGGGATCTTTTGAGAGCAAATTGTTTATACTTGTACATCCCGCCCTTTTTACAATTAATACAATTGCGGTACTACCCACTTTCAAAAATACACTTTCCCTATTTAAGCTGGGTGAAGATAAGGGATTCGTGACCCCCCTAGTGGAGTTAACTGGACCCTCTCTCTCTCTCTCTCTCTACCTTCATGATTAATTGGGGGAACTCAAAAATCCTTTTGGTTAACTGGGGGAACTTGCATATTTTCACCTCCCCTGGATAAACCCTCAAACCCCTATAAAAGGGGCAAGGGATGAGAAGAAAAAGAGGAGTTCACAGAAGGAGGACGACAGAGAGTTGAAGGTAATTCTTCTCAGAAAAGAAGTTCAAGGTGCCTTGTGCTTGTGTGCTCTTTAAAAAGAGAAGAGAAAAGAATATGTTGCATATATGCCCCTCATGTATTTTTCTTAAGTCTTAATGGACACTTAAGGAAATTAACTCTATCTGATGGTCCAATTATGATCATGTGGTGATCTGACGGTTGATTGTGGTTATATTTCAATCTGACGGTCTGATTGTGATCATATGGCAATTCGACGGCTAATAAATTCACAATTTTGAGTACTACTGTACCTAAGGGGCCTAACGAATTCCTAATTGGAATTAATTCCATATTTGAATTCTGTATGTAATTGGACCTGTAGTTAAAAGCGAGAGACGGTCGAGGCGACCAAGGGGTCGCCTTATGCCTCAGACATCTAGGTGATGGCCTAGGCGTTTGAGGTGATATATTATTAAAATAATACATATAATTCAGAAATATAAATAGTTGCCCAACTATCACAAAATGCATACATAAAATCAATAAACTTCTTAAATTCATTCATTCCTAAAATCAAACAAATTTAAATAAAATTTACAACAAATCTAAATAAATTTTAACAAAAAATCAAATGGGCCGGGATGTGCGGGGCGGGGGTGGGCCAGGCCCATGAGGCGGATTGAGGCGAAGGCGAGGCGACTTGTGGCTGCCTCCATCGCCTCGATTGCCTTTGATAACACGGGACGGTCCGATCGTGATCTTATGGCGATCTGATGGTCGGTCATGATTGTACTTCAGTTCGACGGTTAGATGGTGATCATATGGCGATCCGATGGCCGATTGTGGTAATACTTAAATCCGACGGCGGGATCACGATCATATGGCGATCCGACGGCCGATCGTGGTTATACTTCAATCCAATGGTCTAATGATCGTATGCAAATCCAACGGTTTGATCGTGACCGTATACAAGTTCAATAGTCCGATCATGACTGTATACACATCCAACGATTTGATCATGACCGTATACAAAACGGTCCTATCGTGATCGTATACAAATCTAACAGTCAGATCATGACTGTATACAAACCCAACTGTTAGATTGTGACCTTATACAAATCCTATGGTCCAATCATGCAAATTGGAACAAGGATTATAGAATAAAAGGTCTGATTACATAATTGAAACTAAATGTATGAGACTTAATTGACCGATTGCCATTCATACTATGCATTCAAGGACTAAAGTCCTTAGCTCTCCGCAAGATTATATATCTAATGGGAGATCGTCGTGATCATAACCATTAGACAAGACACCCCAATATCACAACGAACATTGATAGGGGCTAGAGTTTTTCTTTGACATTTAATCGAAGGTGTTTGGACTTTTAGCCGCTGTAAATCAACACCAGCTGCAGTTGGTGGGAAAAGTCCATCACACGAATCTATATCATCTGATATACCCAATGTTGCGAAATTAATAATGCACATGCCCAAAAGCAAATGAGGGAATACTTTACTCCTACTTATAAGCTCTCAACCTACATTGAATGGCCTGATATCCCTGTAGATCATTATGAGATTGAGCCTAGTGTCACTCAGATGCTCCCATCTTTTTATAGGAATACTAATGAAGATCTTTATAGACATCTAGATGATTTTCTAGAAATTTGCTCCATGGTTAAAATTCAAAACTTTAGTGATGTTGCCCTTAGATTGACCTTGTTTCCACTCTCCTTAAATGACAAAGTAAAATGTTGGTTAAGAACTTTTACAAAATTATTAGGACTTGAGAATAAATGCAACAAGAATTTTTGAATAGGTTCTACCCCATAGTCTGGTGTAACACAATGAGGAGGGAAATTACGGCCTTCACTCATGTACCGGGGGAGCAAATCTATGAATCATGGGAAAGATTGAAGGAATTGTTTGGACTTTTAGCCGATGTAAATCAACACCAACTGCAATTGGTGGGAAAGGTCCATCACACGAATTTATATCGTCTGATATACCCAATGTTGCGAAATTAATAATGCACTTGCCCAAAAGGTATCCTTAAATTTTACTTCTCATTAGCGTGTCACATTTTTTGCGTCAACAATGACTCACCTGTATGCAATCTTTCTAGGATATACATGCTTCAGTCTCCTCTCACACAGACAGAAAAAAAAGAGGGATCCATGTAGGTACTGTATCTAGAGTTTCACACTTAAGGGTCCACCAGTTGATCCCTTCCCATATTACTTGCACATATAATTTTGCAAGGTGGATATGTTTTGGATTGTAATTGCCTATGCGCATTTTTATTTGTGGTGATGCCCCCCCCACCCCCCCCCCCAAAAAAAAAAAATGGGTTTTTTGCATGGTAACCATTGTTAAATTTGAATTTGCATGAAAACCACTCTTATAAATGTATTATCATACATATCATTATATTAGTTTTAATGATGCTCATTTATCACCCGAGTTAACTTCCGTCGACGCATACTCGAATATTCGACGGAGATTCTTTTATTCTCGTTAAAGTGCTGTTAAATGACCTAAATGCCCATCATTCTAACCGGCAGCCATCTTTTAGGGTTCATGAGAGGGGGGGTTCCTCTCATCCACGACCCCCACACAGGCGTGCTCACTGGTTTCCTCTCATCCCTGGCGCGGTTGTAGGTGAAGCGAGTTTCCCCTCCCCCACACAAGCGAGGTTGCAGGTGAAGCGGGTTTCCCCTCATCCCCTCCCCCACACAGTCGCGGTTGCCGCTGAAGGTCGGCCGTGATAAACGTTGAAGCAGCTAGTGAGTCGGTTCTTCATCACAGCCCAGCACGATCTTCATTTCCGGCAGGCAAGGTGGTTGGATCTGCACTAGCTTCACTGATGCTCTGCAGTCATTATCTTTTGATCCCAAGTTACTTTTCCTTGCACCAGATCTGCCCTAAACGCGAACATGAGCCATAGTTCATCTATTGGCACTTCATTCCGGCCACCCCATGTACAAGTTGAACCTCCCATATGTTTCTGCCACCGGCCATGTCGGACCTTCAACTCTAGTCGGGAAAGAAGTAAAGGGCGGCGATTTTATGGATGCTCTAGATGGGGGGTAACATAAACACCAATTTCGTATTTATTTTCTTAATTTTAGGGTGCTATTTTGATTCAATTTTTATAACTAATCACTAAATATCTGATTTTTGTATAGGCTGCAAATGCTTGCGATTATTTCAACTGGGTTGATGATTTTCACCATTCCACCGTGGATGTGAAGTATCAAGTTCAAGCTCTGCAAGAACTTATTGAAAAGCAAAATGAAGTTTTACCGAAGAAGATAGAATCCATAAGAGATTTACTCAAGAGATGTATCATTATAGTAGTCTTCATATTATTGATGTATCTTGTAACGAGGGTTTAAATATTTGGTACTGAGGCATCGATCCTCTTGGTTAATGACATGTATTTGTCCCTTCCAAATGTATTACCTGTTGGTTAATGATAGATGTTTTTCAGTGGCTTTTACCTAATTATTGGATACCCAAATGCAATGAACTGTGTACAGGCTAGTTGGGTTACTAAGAATGGATAGAAGAAACAAAAATAAGAAGAAGATATGAAGAATTGATAAAAATCAATAGGAAGTTATGAGGGGGACTGCTCTAAGTAATCTGTTGCTGGAGAGTTAATCACTGCATTATGACAAGATATGGACTCCCACTAGGCCTCACCAACCTGAAAATTGGGGTCCCCAGCAGAAATCCTACTAAAGCAAGAGTTATGTATATTGTTCCAAGGCCATATCCAAATGCCCAACTTACATTAACTTGTATCCAGACTATGAGAGTGCTTGCAACAAGATTCCCTCCAACGGTGTATAAATAGAATGAACTAAAGAATGATGATTTTCTTTTTTTATCAAGGGGAAGCAAAGATGAATGTATGCCCCCACTGCCAAAAGCAACAAGATATAGCCCACAAAACAAGACCATGGTTTGAGCAGTTGTAGATGATAGACACAAGTTTTCTGGACATGGCAGAGGCCTCAAAGATGGAAGGAATGCTGAGAGGGTGAGTGCAATCATCCCCTGCCAGAGGAGGGAGGGAGAATGAAAAATGATCATACAACAGAACATAATTGGGGGAAAGCAGACAGATGGACTGCAAATGAAGAAATCATACAGCTATAAATGCCAATGTAGAAATCAGTGAAGTCTGTACACTCTTCATGCATGTGCATAGTTCATACATTGTGCAGTGCAGCTGAAGTCTGTACATTGTGAAGTCCATGCACTGCACGTCCTTTCACAGCTGAAGTTTGTACATTATAAAGTCTATACATTTTGAAGTCTGTACATTGTGAAATCCGTTCGCTGCTGAAGTCTGTACATTCAATGTTTGAGCTTTGTGAAGTCTGTACATTGTGAAGTCTATACATTATGCAGTGCAGCTGAAGTCTGTACATTGTGCAGTGCAGATGAAGTCTGTAACATTGGCAGCTATAACATAAACTGAAGTCTGTATATTGGCAGCTATAACATAAGCTGAAGTCTGTACATTGGCAGCTATAACATAAGCTGAAGTCTGTACATTGGCAGCTATAACATTAACTGTCTGAAGAACATCCTGCACGATCCAGAAGAAGAGAAAGAGAAAGAGAAAGAAAGAGAGGCAGAGTGCAAGAGTGCAAGATAGAGGAACATAAACTTTAAAAGTCATTACATCAAAATACATTTGTGATAACACTCCTTTGAGCTCATTTCGGATAGAATTCATTACATCAAAATACATTTGTGATAACATTCCTTTGAGCTCATTTCGGATAGAATTCATTACATCAAAATACACATTGTCCTTAGAATTCATTACATCAAAATACACATTATCTTTGATGGTGATTTAATCAACATCTTCTAAACCCTGGACTAGGCAGAAGTGTTTCCCTGTGTGTCCGTAACTGGAACATTCAAACTGACAGAAGACGGTTGGGATCCCACAGCAGAAGATGACACAGTAGGCAACCCGGCCACAGAAGAGGAACCTTGGGCAAAAACAGTCATGCTTGGCACAGTTACATTGGCATTGCACCTGTCACAATGCAACCTTCAAATTAGATTGGCATTGCACCTGACTGTGCTATTTAGTATAACATTTGGTGGGCAAAATAATTCTCAATGGCGTATATCATTTACCTGGCACTAGGAGGTTTACTGGATCGAGAAGCAGTAGATGAAGAGCTACCATCCTTCCTTAGACGACCGGGGGGCCTGTGGTCAATGTCAATATTTAAGGCAAACATAAAGTAATTTAGAAGGAAATAAAGTAAATAAGCATGTGCTAAGCATTACAATTACCTGTGCCTGGTCACCGCTGCTTGAGTACTCTGAGGGCCAATGTTAGAGGAAGTGCCTACATTTGTGGGCCTGTCCATTTTTAATTTAGTATAACATTTGGTGGGCAAAATAATTCTCAATGGAGTATATCATTTACCTGGCACTAGGAGGTTGACTGGATTGAGAAGAGCTACCATCATTCCTTGGACGGCCGGGGGGCCTGTGGTCAATGTCAATATGAAAGTAAGGAAAGTTGAACATTCAGGAATTATAGGAATAGCAAGTTTAAATGTAGTAGGGATTATAGTTTGAATACCTAGCAGGTAGTGGTTGATTGGATTGAAGAGGGGTTGCATTGAATGGGTTCTTGCATTTCTTGGCATGGTGACCAAACTCACCACACCTCTTGCATTTGTGGTGTCTTTGTGTCCTTTTCACTTGAGCTTCGTCTGTATCTCTGATTCTTTTTTTCCTTGGTCTTCCAGGTGGTCTTCTTGCTTTCGGAGGTAATATTGGATGTTCCAGTGTGAGTCTTGGCCACATGCTTCTATCCGGCTTGGCCACATGCTTCTATCCGGAATGGGAGCAATATGAAGGGAATAAGCTGCTCTATACTTGTCAGTCCTATAGCATGGATCTACAATTTCATCCCAATTCACTCCCCTGCACGTGGTAAGGAAACAAGCCACATGCACACATGGTAGACCAGTCAATTGCCACCTTCGACAAGAACATATTCTGTCTTTAATGTTCACTACTGCCCTTTCATTTGGACTGCTCACCTCACCAAAGAAAGGTGTGGACTTCTGGACTGCAAACCCCCCTAAACCTCTGCTTATTTCCACAATATGAGTCCTGGCTTTTGGCACTAGTGAATCCTTCCATTTTCCTGATTTCCTCCTCTTAGCCTCCATTGTCTTCATTATTTGTTGCCGGATGGAGTCAATGCAATCCAAAATCACCTTATATCTAGCCTGCCCAATGAATGCATTAAAAGACTCGAAAGATTATTAGTGACATAATGACACTTACCCTGCCTTCCAAACATACATCTGCTCCATTTCTCCCCCTTAGTAGTAGCTGAGTTTAGGTAGTTATATGCATCAACACTTGCTTCCTTTATTTGTCGCATGTACTCCTCAAAACCTTGCTGTGTAAAGCATCTAGCTGCATTCCAGACTAACCCTTCTAGAAACTTTCCTGGAAATTTCTTTTTGAAATTTTTGTTTAAATGTCTTACACATGTTCTGTGCTCACAATTTGGATAATGCAACTTCATAGCCTCTTCAAGACCTTTTTGTCTGTCTGAAATTATAACAAGGCCATGACTATCATCTCCAATGGATTCTCTTAAGTTATTCAGAAACCAGCTCCAACTAGACTCACTCTCAGACTCTACAATAGCAAAAGCAATTAGGAAGAGACCATCATTCCCATCTAAAGCAGTTGCATTCAAAATAGCTCCAAGATATATGTTCTTAATATGGCACCCATCTAACCCAATTAACGGTCTACAACCATTGACAAATCCAAATGTGCAAGTCTTGAAGGCAACAAAAAACCTGAGAAATCTATGTTCATCATCAGTGACAAACTTAACTCTACTTCCGGGGTTCTTAGTAAGAAGCTCCTCTGCTAAATCTTGGACCCGACCATACAGTTCTTCCCATGAACCATGAATCTGTCTCAATGCCAGCTCCTTTCCTCTCCAAAGCCTATGGTATGGCAGGTTAATATGATACTTGTCCTTGAGTCTTCTGTGCAGCTCTCCAGGGGCAATGTCCCCTTCAACCCTTAACCATGCCTTCACCTTGGCTGCCACCCATTTTTGTGTGGCCATCTTGTTCCCGGCCATGTTATTCCCAGGACATGTATGCTCCCCCCTTATTGTTTTGATTTCAAAAGTTACCCCATCGGGCAACCTAGATGCATGCAATCTCCATTGGCACTTGCTATGGGCACATTCTAGTATAAGCCTTGTTAGATCACTCCTGTAAGTCCTCAAATAGCATTCAGTCTTCACACAATATTGCTGAATTGCTAACTTAAGTGCTTCTCTATTCTGAAATCTAGCACCCACCTCTATGTTAGGGCACTCATCATTAGTTTCTAATATCTCAATGCCATATTTCATGTCTTCATGTACATAGAAAGAATCATCATCCCCATCACTTGATGGGAGACTATGGTAGCTATTTTCAGATTCTACTTCAAAATCAGAGTCTGAATTATCATTCCCATCATCATTTTGTATGTTGCTTTCATCCTGGCTCTCAGCCTCTTCTTGCCTACATGTTTGTTGATTGGGGACACTAGTTCCCTGCACCACATCACCCATGTCACTGTGTTCTGTAGCCTTTTCAACAGTTATAGACTGTACAACTTGTGTGTTTACTGTATACCCACCTGACAGGTACTCTCTGATATCATAGGGAGAATCATCAACATCTAAGTCTACAAAGTCAGCTTGTGATTCAACCTCAGGTTGCTTCTCCTTTTTTTTTCTTCTAGCAGGTAGCTTCCTTGCATTCTTTCCAGGGTCACCTCCTGACTGTGTATGAATGGACAGAGACTCTATTGTGATGACAATCTCTATAGTCCCTTTCGGCTCACAATGATCAAACATCATAAGAACATCTGCATCATTCACAATGGTCTTGTACTTCTTAGGTCTACATTTGGGGACCCTCCACATGATATTCACTATATCATCTTTCTCCCACTTTATCAATGTGCAGATAAGTTGTAACAAGTCATTCAGATTAGCATAATCCCTATATATCGTAAAAGTTTTTTGCTTCATCAGACGGTGACATAGACTAGAAGGATCATTCTTATCAGTCTTCCAATATCCCCCATACTTGACGAGCAAAGTGTAGAGGTCTGCCTCTTCATCCATCCTAATATTACAGAAGAGAAATGTAATACGACAAAAAATACACATGCACTCACAAATTTTCCTAATAAACAAGAAGACATTTAAAAGCTCCGGTGTCCAAGATTATGCAAACATATACAAAAAGACAAGTTAATAGTGAGCCCTATTACCTTGCACATTTAAAAATAGGCATCTGACAATGCAACCAACATTTATTTTCATCACCCCATACTGTGCCCCACATGTGTAGAATCATGAGCTGTATAAATAAGACATTAGAAAACTAACCTGGCCCACAATGTTCACCTTTATGTATGTCTGCAAAGGGTCCTCTGGATTTCACCCTCCCTCCAGAAATGCACAACCTTCCCTCCAGAACTGAACCCACAAAAAATCCTGTTTGTTTAGTGCTCTACGGCATTATAAAAAGGGTTTCGTCTTTTACCTGGCAGATAGGAGAGGTGTAGGGGGATTGGGATTGAGAATGGGGATCACGAAGTTTTACCTGGAAGGAACTCTTAAATGCACAACCTTCGCCTCCTGTTGCCTTTTAAACGTTGAGAAGAACGTTGAAGGTGGATTGGGATGGCAGTGTGCTTCGCCTCCTCTTCCCCGAGCCAGACGGCAGTGTCCTTCGCCTCCTTCGCCTCCTCTTCCCCGAACCGGACGACGCTCCAAGCTGGACGGCAGTGTCCTTCCTGGTAAAACCTAGGGTTTTCAGGTGGATTGGGATCGGGGACGGGAGAGCGTTGAAGGTGGGATGGAGGGACAAAGATTCACGAATCGAACCATTCTTCTCATGTGCTGGGGTTTTCAGGTGATGCAGAGAAGGGGACGGAAGCGGATTGAAGGTGGGAGGGAGGGAGAAGAACAGCGCAGAGTGCCACGGTTTGGTAATTAACCAGGGGTAGTATGGTCAATTACTAAGCCAAGTTAATATTAACCGTAGTTAAACCCACGGCTGATGACGCGCGGTTACTCGGGTGATAAATGAGCATCATTAAAACTAATATAATGATATGTATGATAATACATTTATAAGAGTGGTTTTTATGCAAATTCAAATTTAACAATGGTTACCATGCAAAAAACCCAAAAAAAATTGCATTTTCAAGTACCGACCCCTAACACTAATGTTTATTTTAAAGCCTTCACATTCTTCACATATTTCAAGATAAGGCCATGCTGTTAAGTTTGCAATGGTGGGTTTTCTATGACTTTTTTTGTGAACAGGTGTTTACTGTGACTAAGATAGAAGGGTTATGGAGTACTAGGGGTTCTCTATTTTTTGCTGAGAGTTGTTGCTTGGGAATTCGAATGGTAGGTTCCATCTTAAGTTTTGCTGAGTATCAATGAATAGCAAAAACTCTGCACCCTTTCCCAACCTCTAAAGCTGTTTCAGACAAGACCAGTTCTGGCTGCGAATAGGAAAATGAAAGGAAAAGCAAGGTGAGAGGAAGGAAAATAAGTGAAATGGGTATCACTCTGTGGATTTGAGCCCTGGTCCTGGGGAGCAGAGGCCATCTCACTTGTCTGGCTTAACCAGATGGTTAGATTCTGTTCAGTGACTAGGCTAGTTGGCTGTCTGTCGGCTTTCACCTATCCATGCCAGATACTGGCCCAGTATTATGAAGAATATCTGAGTTGCATACTCAAGGCTCTTCAAAATGATCTGAACTTTCGAATGAAAACTTTCCCAAGTAACTAAGTTGGTCTGAGTTGCAACTATAGTTGGGACCATCTGACTCAAACTTTCAACTTTTTAGGTCTCTGTGATAGCGAGCCAGCCAGCCTACATTGATTTTAAAAAATATGGCTCCGGTTTAATCTGATGTGATCACATGATTCAGTTTTGAGCTTAGAATGTGTGATATGTTATTGTTGGCGATATACCATTCTCCCCTCAAAAATGAAAGAGATTTTGTAGTGTCGATGGTGGGCATCATAGAAGATAGTTTTGTGAAGGCACTAACTTTGAAATGGTATCTTTCTATTAGGTGAAGATTACATACGCATAGGAACATATGGAAGTGGGTAGAAATTCTTGTTAATTGCATTCCCATGCCCTCATTTGGAGAATCTCCCTAGGGAGACTTCCTACTTGTGATAGATTGAGGATATTTGTTGACGACATCAACCTTTGGCGGTGCTTATGTGGAGAGGCAGAGGAAGACATAGACGATCTTGTTGTCCAGTGCTCATTTGTAAGGGATATGTTGGAGCTTTTTCTCTCCCAAAAGCTTCATTTTCGGTGGCAACTTCCCCCTTCCAGTGATTCATCTTTTCCTGAACTGGAAGCTTGGGGACTCAAAGGTACCGGAGACCCAAATTTTCATTGTTCATTGCTATTTGATTCTTGCTAGTCTCAGCCAGATTGCCTGTGTGTAAGGTATTTGTGATCATCAAGTGCCATCCCATTGGGCTTATGTCTCATGGTATTTGGAGTTGACTCAAGGTTCATAACATTTGCGTACTTTCTCTCATAGAGATATTTCAAAGATTCAGGACTACTAGACAGGGTTGTGCAAGCGGATTTGCAGCTGGGATTACTGATCATCGAGGGAACATATCATCAAGATTTTTATCTTGCTCTTTGCCAACAGATTTGACTTAGAAAAGTCGAAGATGATATCAAGTTTTAATATGCCATGAGAAGCCTGGTCCTTTTGTGTGTTAAGCTGTCTGTATTTGACTGCAAAACTTGCATGGCAAAAGTACCATCTGCCAGTATTCAAAGCCTAAATAATTTCATTTCTTGACAGTAGTCGGAAGTTAAGCGTCCTTTAAAGTGATTTAGAAGTTTTTGGCATTAAAAATTCTTTATACTTTTCTTTTCAATTTTTGTTGGATGTACCCCAAGTGGTTGTGGATGGCGGTGTAAACACCAAGTGCTGTGGCCTTTTGAGTGTTTCAGGTGTGATTTGTTTCTCTTCTTGCAAAATATGTTCACTCGGTTCCAATGGATTTGGTGAATGCTTTGTCATCCTTGATGCTTCACATTTTTATATGGCTGATGAGGTTTCTGTGAATGTTTCTCCATGTAGGCTATTAATTTTTTTCATGGGGTAGGACAATGTGTAGTCTTTTCTTTTCTCCTTTCCGGGAATTCTTTTTATCCTAGAGTTACACATCATTCCGTTTTTTTTATATCTTGTATACTGATGTGCACACTTGTCTTTTGTTTCTGTAGGTTGAGGAGCTGTATTCACTGGACTTGGATTCCCTAAATAATCTCCGGTATGGTAGCTATTTAATCTTTATATTGCTGCCATCATGTGGTTTTCCTTCCAGTGATGTTTTTCTGCGTTTACAGTGCTGACTGATTGATGATAAAATGTGAATATCTTTGTGCATTCACACTACTGATCTGTAAATAAGCTTTGGTGTGTTATTGGAGTCATATTTCTATGTTTTCTGCTTGCGTTATTTTGCTGTTCATGCCACAATGATTAGTGTTTTATGCCACATATTTGCAGACCAGTATATGGGTTGATATTCCTTTTCAAATGGAGACCTGGGGAGAAGGACGATCGTGTTGTCATTAAGGATCCTGTTCCGAATTTATTTTTTGCAAGCCAGGTTTGCACTATGGTTAAAACACTTGTTGATTGCATTAACTAGCCATTCTGGTTCGTTTCTTACCCCTTTTAGCTTAGTGTTACCAATCATCTTCTCACAGGTTATTAATAATGCTTGTGCTACTCAAGCAATTTTGTCTATCCTGATGAACTGTCCCGAAGTTGACATTGGCCCAGAGTTGTCAATGTTAAGAGAGTTCACTAAGAATTTTCCTCCGGAACTTAAAGGCTTGGCAATCAACAACAGCGAAGCAATCCGAGCTGCGCACAACAGCTTTGCGAGACCAGAGCCCTTCGTGCCGGATGAGCAGAAAGTGGCAGGCAAAGATGACGACGTCTACCATTTCATTAGCTACTTACCTGTAGATGGGGTTTTGTATGAACTGGATGGTCTCAAGGAGGGCCCCATCAGCCTTGGTCAGTGCCCCGGTGGGCAAGGGGACCTGGATTGGTTGCGCATGGTGCAGCCTGTAATTCAGGAACGCATTGACCGCTACTCTCAGAGTGAGATAAGGTTTAATCTCATGGCAATCATAAAGAACCGGAAGGAGATATATACGGCTGAACTCAAGGAGCTCCAGAGGAAGAGGGAAGTTCTTCTGGACCAGCTTAGTAAGGCCCAGGCTGAGAGGGCAGGGGATTATATCAGTGCAGGCAGCAAGTCTAATCCCACAGTTGAGGCCCTAAACAAATCGCTGGCAGAAGTAACCTCAGGAATTGAGAGTGCAACTGAGAAGATATTGATGGAGGAGGAGAAGTTCAAGAAGTGGAAGACGGAAAATATACGCAGGAAACACAATTACATACCATTCCTATTCAACTTCCTCAAGATTCTAGCAGAGAAGAAACAGCTAAAGCCACTGATTGAGAAGGCAAAGCAGAAACATGCAGCGACAAGCAAGTAAATGAGGGTGCAAGTTCTTCGTTATTAGTACTGCGACGCTGTAATAACGGTCTGTCTCACCACCTTAACACGGGTTTTGGAAGTTTGTATTATCGAATTCCCCCATCATTCTCTTTTATCAGAGAGATTTAGTTTTTGTATCAGTTAAATAGAATGCGAATTAATCTTATACTAGATCAAATTGGAGCCTTATAATGCCTGGTGCTGTGTTTTTTTATGTGTGCATTCGTTGTTACCCCCTAGTTATATCAAGCGCATTTATATGCACTGTATATGTGTGTATAACTTTTCGAAGGTCGATGGTATCAGTCCATGTACAACGGCGAAGGTACGGGAATATGGCACCCTCCCTTCTCCCAGCCAGAATGAGGAAGAATGGATGTGCAACCTCATCCAAGCCCAAGGTAGCGGGCATGATATTAGTGGATGATATACCTTCGATACCGGCCTTAGATTGGTCTTACACATTGTAATCATAGCGGGTCTCAATGTCGTGAGTTCTTTTTCTCGCGCTTCATCGTCGTGGTGTCCGTTTCTTGAGGTCACGGATCTCCAGATTGGAAGATGTACACTTGACGGTTGCCTGGTTAAACTTCAAGATTGACGAAGAGGAGCTTAGAGGTGGAGTTATTGGAAACATTGGATCGACGAAGAGGATGCTAGGGGCGGAGTTATTGGAATCCTGCTTGAGCATTACCAATCTGGGTGGTGACTGCCTTCCATTGTTGGTAGCTTGGGATTTTTGGGCAAGAGCCAAGTCAATCGTCCCACACTGTATAGTTGGGGGCGTGAGAGTATCTTAGTGGGCTTCTTAGCAGGCTTGTCTGAAGTAGTTATCGTCCTGAGAGTACCGTACTGACTCCTGCATAAATAAGTTTCCACCGGGGTGGAGATTTTTCAGGAGAATCTTCCGATATTCAAGTCAGTGCATATGTATAATGGTGCTAGAAGGGTTATCTGGAGAGGGGAAAGGCCGGGGTCTGTCATAGCAGCTTAAGTGGCTAGAGGAAGAGTGAGGGATTGCTATTGGAGTGGCTTTTCCCTGTGGTGGCTGTAGATGTTTATATCTACCCGCCCCAAGCTAAATAAATATATGCATAAGTATGAACATGGAAATATAAGCAAAGGAAAAGGGCGATGAAGATGAAGGAACTAACCGTGATCGCCATCAAGTTTAACAGCGCTAAAAGAACCGAGAAAAGATGGTAATGGCGCTGCGTACCTTAGAAAAGGATGAAGATGTGGCCCAAAGAGGAGACCTCTAAAGCATGATCGCACGTGGAAGAAGGGTGTGGGAAACGATGTGGAATCTGACCTCCTCGCCTTCCAGTCGGCTAGAAGAAGAGGGCCTCACGTTCTCTTGCTTTCCTACAAAATAAAACTCAAACACAAGGACAAAAATCCATTAGAACTATATAAGTGTAGTACCAATCCCGGATTGCATAAAATAATGTTAGAAAAGGGGGAAGAACGCACCGGGAGTAGGTTTTTAACCCCTGTAAACGGATGCAAAAGATAGGTATGTATGTTGTGAATGCATATGAGTTAAAAGATTGAATTAACACGCAACATAACTGCGAGAAGAAGCGATGTAAAATGGGAAAAAGTGCATGTAGTGCAGAAATGCAGAAACTATGATGATTTGCGAAAATGGAGGACAAAGAACTAAGAAAAGAAGCGCGAATAAAGAGCCCAAAGTGATGAAAATTGAAACCAATACTTCCCTCAACAGGTTGGGGTCAAAGAAACGAGATGGCGATGCGGCATGACTTCATCCCGAACCGAAGAAGAGCCCCTTCTCGCACATTGCGAACTGGGTGCTTTATATAGAGAGCAGAAAACCCTAGGGTTAGAATTTTGAGATAAATACCCAATTTCAGAGATTTAGATCGATAAATCTCGAGATAATATCAAGGACAATAGCCTAGGATGGATAATAATCGAGTTGGAGAGCCATCCTCCTCGAAAACGGATCAAACAAGGACTCCAAAGAGTCCTCGGGCGAAGAAATCGGAGCCCACAGGGTGTAGGACTCTGTAACGTGAATGCGGTTGGTCGATAAACCGTGGCTTGATGAACACGGTTACTCTAGAACCGCGGCTTTGAAGGGGTCAACTGGGGTCGACGCAGGAGGCCCACGAGGTCGACGCAGCCCTGGGAGAGAAGATTTGAGAACGCAGTTTGTTGGAAACCGCGGCTACATGGGCGCGGTTTCAATAAAATCGCGGCCATAGCATTATTTAAATATAATAATAATAATAAAATTAATAAAAATAAATGGGTGAACACGGTCTCCCGGAGACCAGGTTCTCATGAAAGCGGTCTCCTAGAAGACCGCGTTCAGGGAGAATACAAAGCTGCGCCGGATGTCCGTTTGGCCCTCTGAATCGCCCGAAACGAACTCGAAAGTGGGGGAATTGAAGTTAAAAGCCTCCAAAGTTCAATGGGCTCGAAAAATGGTCAAGAAACGGGCTCGAAATACGGTCAAAGAAGACTTTAAAATAATGGATAATTCAGAGCATTATGAAGAGTGAATAAGAGAATGAACTCAACTTGTAGGCTGAAACGGGTGTCAATAGATGCCCCTTCTTGATGTCGGCTTTGCAAGGGAGTGAGTGAAAGCGGCGCGGAGGCGAAATAGAAAGGAGATGGAGCAAAAGCGACATGAAATGTAGATGAAGCAAAGATGAAGCGGAGAGAACTGAAAAGCGGGCATCAAGGCAAAAGACACATGTCATAACCAAACAAGCGACAGTAATTCTCCCGAAAACGCCGAACTAATCACAAGGAATGGATGACGCGGATGAAATATGTCTGGAGAACTAACTAAGGGAGAGAAAAAGAAACACTACCAACCTCATCAGGGACACAATCCGCGACCAATGAGGGGATCAGAAGAACACAACTGAAAAGCTGGAAAAGGAGAATTGAAACTGAGATAAAATCCAAACAGGAATCACGTTGGCCAACCGGACCAAGTGGCCAGATCAGAGAAGACGTTCAAATTCAGAGTGGAATGAAAAATCTCTTATTCAAGAGAATTGAAGTACAAATAGCCATTATTGAGGAGAAACCCTGAAAGATTTCGAGACGTGAATGCTCAAAATGACATGATGCGTGCTGGGTTAAAATAAAGAAACCATCAAAATAAATGCAAAGAAAGAATAAAATAGAAAGTACTCAAGGATACTATTGCTAGACCGAGCAAGACGGGGTCAAGAGTCTTCTTGCAACCACGGCGTCCGAGACAGAGTCCATCGTCCCCCACCCGACTCAAACTAACAGCTTATCCAACGAATAACCGTATGCTCCTAGATCATCTTCGTTTTTGTTAAAGGGGAACATTAGATCCCAGAACACACGGACAACCAGCCGGTCCTTGAGAGGCTATAATAACGTAGAATACCATATAGTAATGCAACAAAGAGAATGGATAGAGAGCCATACCTGACTTACCTGTCAAGCGAAACAGTATTTTTGAATTTTTGACTTTTCCAGATTTTTATGAATTTTCAAATAAGACAATCATAACAAAAATGAGCAAGCACGGGGATGAACATAACATGACATAATCACCAAATGAACGAAAGATAACACAACATAATATAACGAAGGATAAAATTACATGAACAACATATGCAAGACATCGCATGAACAAACAACATGTATGCGTGGGAATGAGGAACATGGTGGGGCAAGACAACACGCGGTGGGACAAAGACACGTGGGATGACAACACCACAACACGGTGGAACAGCACACGCGGTGGGACAAGGACATGGTGGGACAAAGACACGTGGGATGAAAACCACGAGGGACAAAAGACACATGTGGGATGACACGGAGGACAAAAGACAACATGGGATAACAACAACGTAATAAATACACTCTTCAACTAAAGCCCAAGATCAAACTAAAGTAGAAACGCCAGGTTCATAATCATGAGACAATGGCCTCTCATGGAGGCATGATGAGATGAAGCGAGATAAGCAAAAGCTGAGAAGGACATGAGCTTCAGAACAGATCGAGAGATAAGATTGAAGAAATGAGGAATAGAAATATGTGGATAGGAGACAGAATGAAAGATAAAGAGCCATGAACCTTGAACACTTGCGACCCACATACTTAACAAACAGATCATATCTGTCCTCAAAACAAACAGACAGAAACAACGAAAAATGTGAACAAAGTAACAAAAGGCATATTTTTGGATTTTTTTTTGCAATTTTTGGATTTTTTTGGATTTTAAAAATATCTGATTTTCTTTTATTTTTGTACCTTTTTATTTTTTTTAGATTTTTGACATATCTAATTTTTTTAGATTTTGACAATATGTGATTTTTTTAGATTTTGACAAAGAAATCTACAGCACCCAAAGATGGGCTCAAATCACTGGTTAAGGGTCGTCGTCCCTCCCCCTTCTCATTAAAGACTTCCCTTGAGCAGGGCGTGCATATGAGGGTGGCTCGCCACAACCAACCGCCTCTAAAGAACGGTGCCCCTACTACGGCCATACCCGGGATACAACCCAGCCTAAGAGGGAAAAATGGAAGAAAATTGGAGATAAGTTTTATGTAAGATGGGAGACATGAGGACTTGAATTCCTTCCAAGACACTACCCTTCAAAGATAAAGTCTGTTGTGCCGGGACTTTGTGTCTTTGATTTTTGAACCAATTCTTATCAGGCACGCATGCGACTGGGCTCATGACATATCGCAGGGAATTGTACTGCCACTCTTGCCATGCCTTTGATTCTATAATTTTGAATTATTTTTCATTTATTTTGGATCATAGCCCTTATTGGCCAGATATTGCATGAACGCTCATTTGAGGGTCAAGACTGCCCCTATTTGAGACCTCTCTGGTATTAGGGAGCGCCTAGGTTGGTCATCTCATCCATCAATCTCTTGCCCATGCATTCGACCTAGCAGAGAAGAGAAAAGACCTTTGTGCATGTCCAAAGTATGGCCAAAGCAGCAACGGTGTGCCTAAGAGAATCAACTATAGCTTGCCGTGAAGTGTGTGAAAAACCCATGCTCAAAGGTTACCCTCAACGATCGGGAAAAGAACTAGACTCCCAGCACGGAGCTATCACCAGCCTAAGAGTGCTGCAGAAGTGAACTCATTTTGACACTTAACTTAGCAAATTTTCTAAAGCCACTCAACCGTGTTGGGGATATAAGCATTATCATAACAATGCGCAGAAATGATAAAAATAACGATAATAGCACGTCCATGCATAAAAGAAAGATACCTTGCAAATCCATAGCGTGAAAACCAGCGTCCTAAAGCAATTTTAACCATCGAGTTTTGCGTAGCGTGAGCTTGGTTTTCCTGACTTGACAGGATAAAAATGGAAAGGATAACAAAGGATCAAAGATTTCTCTACACGGAGGAGCGGCGGACACCAAACTGGACGAAGAAGGATCAAAAGGAAGAGAGACGAGGGCTAGAGCTCCCTCGCTAAGGTACAGAGACCCTGATAACAAGGAACCAACTACAGAATCAACCGAGATTAACTGAGATCAAGGCGGACTAAAGCCTCAAAAATAGCATGAAAAAGCTAGGGCAATGACCCCGAAAGGGTGAGACAAAAAGAATAGAAAGACATTGAGGAGATTGCTGCGACGGTGAAAAAGAAGAAGAGGGATCATCCGACGTGGTCGGAGAAGGAGAATGATAGACATCCGACAAGGTCGGAGATGGAGAATAATGGTCATCTGACGGGGTCCGAGAGGAATCAAGAATAGAGCCCGAAAATTTTGGAGGAGTAGAATTGGATGATGTCCCGAAATCGGGATGGAAGAAAGGCCTAGGCTGAGGCCTAGAATTGTAAAAATAAGGAAAATCCGGAGGATCCGGATGAGAAGAGGAATGGGGGTTCATGGACCCTGAAAGAGAGGGAAAAATTATAGAAATAGGATTAGGAGAGGGAAGATACACCACCCAAGGGTGGGAGCTAAGCAAAAGAAATGATGAATGGAAAGGAGGGGAAGAAGCAGTGATCCCTTGAGTGCACAACCGACGGCCCTTGAATTTTCGCCGCCATCTTTTCTTGGCCGAAACTTCTTTGTAATGGACCCCCCTGGTGCGGATTTGAACCTTTGGGCTTTTTGGCTTGCAATGTCTTCTTAAATAGCGAGGCCATCTGGCAGAAGACCTAACCCGGTTATGAACATGCAGCTTCGTCGGGACGGTTGCCCCTAGATACCCGGTGCTAACAATAGGCAGATATTCTTGGACAACTAACTCCTCATAATGATGAATATCAGAAAACCATGGAATCCGGTTACTCGGCACAAGGAGTCTGAGGTTCGGCAATTCCACTCGATAACCGGGCGTGAAGCACAACTCCCTTGACAGAAGAACATGATGAAATTGAGGGAGAGTAATACACGGCGTTGACATGGCCGGCTTGATAAACTGAGGGAGATGGCATAAGAAGTGCAGAATGTTCTTCGACAATGCAGAAGATACGGCCAATTACCCCTTGAACATGGAATGCATCAGACCCTTGGCAGCCGTACGTGTCAGCACGATCCGGGTAGAGAACCCCTTTGGACCAGCAATCTGAATGGCAATGAAGCGAGAGTTGATAAGAGCATCAATGGTAAACTTCTCGGCGAGCAATGAGATTGCCACCTGCCTCGCTTGAGAAGAAACTGGCACTAGCGTAAGAGAGCTTTTCTTGGCAGCCATCATCGGAGGTATAGGCTCGTCATTCTCAAAATAGCCAGTAACCAGGACCCAAATAGGCATGCGACAGATAAAATCTTAAATCTTGAAATGTAACATCGACACCGAATCGTCCTGACTTGGCTCATTGTTTCCCGGGGCACCGGACCTAAGGGGCACCAAAGGTAATGCACACCCGCTCCGTGGGGTGGAAGTGGATGGAGAAGAAATGGAGGTAAAATAAATAAGCTTAGATGGCGTGGAGGTTTCCATGGGTATGGTGATGTCAAGTGAAGGAGTAGAGGCAATGATAGGCTCGGGCGTAGGCAAAGGAGAAGGTAAAGGGCTTGCAGGTTCTGGCAGTGGCGGTGAAGGCGGAATGGCAATGATAGGCTCAGGTGCGGGTGAAGGTGAAGGCGGTGAAAATGGCGGAGATGATGGGGGTAGTGGAGGTGGTATTGGTGATGGAGAAGATGAAGAGGAGGAGCGTGGCGCCCACTGCCGACGTATCGACATGACGATTCGTGCGGCGTCGGGAGTAGAAGTGGGGGTGGTAATGGGAGTAGATTAAATGGAGGCACTAGCCTGAGCAGAGACTTGGGTTTGTGGAGATGGAGCCATAAATGGAGGCACTTGACTTCATTCTGCACCATCGAATCTAACTCATCTCGCATGACAACTTCCTATTCTTTCCTAGACGACGATGCAAAAGCCTCTTAGATAGACTTGGTGTAACACCCCAGATTTTTTTCGGATATTTTTCGGATCATTTTTGTTGGTCCTGGAGTGTGTTTTGTGCTTTACGTGTATTTTTCTCTGATGAGCCTTCGGAACTCTGTGCAGGGTGAACCGTTGCATTCTCCGACTCCAAGACGTGACCAGTGCGTTGTGCTCTTCCCAAGGATCGCAAAGGTAATTTTTAGTATTTTTCTGAATTTCTGAAATTTTTAGATTTATGTATATATATTAACCTCCTTTTTCTCTCGCTCCCCATCTCTCATTTTCTCTCCCTCACCCTCTCTCTTCTCTCACGCTCTCTCCTCTCCCCCTCTCACTTCGGGCGGCCGACGGAGGCGGCGAGGGCGGGGCGGCGTGGCTCTTGGGGCGTGGAGCGACGGGCACGGGACGGGGATCACGATGGTGGAGGCGGTTCGTGGGATCACGAGCCGGCGAGGGTTTAGCGGTGTCTTCTTCGTGGATCGGCGTCCACGTCACATCAAATCTTCGGTGGAGGTTGGGAGATGGACCCTCAGCTCGTGTACTTCATTTCCCGCAAGTTTTGTAGGCCGTGGTGAGCCGAGCGGACTTATTTGGGCGTTTTGGGGAAAAACCATGATTTTGGGGTGTGAGCCGGATCTTCTGTTTTACGGCATTTTTGGCCGATCCAAGGCTTTAGATGCACGCTAGGAGGCTTGGAGATGTATTCCCTTTTGTTTCCCCATCACCCGGGGGTGATTGGGGCGTGCATTGGGTTTTTGGGGCGTTTCTCGCCGTTTTCGGGTTCTTGGCGGTCGTTCCAGAGACCGCTAAGGGCTCCAAGCGGACCAAGGGTAGACCGCTAGGGGTCTCCCTGTGTCGGTTCATGGCTGGCGATCACGCGATAGACTGCCAGGGTCCTTGGCGGTCCAGGGTTAGACCGCTAGGACCGCTTGAGTCTCGTGTATTCCGGGGGTTTAGCTGTCCAGAGGTAGCTCGCTAGACAGTGCCTCGCGGTCCAAGGGTGGACCGCTAGGGGTCCGTGGTTTCAGTGTGTAGCGGTCCAGTGTTAAACCGCTAGCCGTTCCTTGGCGGTCCAAGTGTAGACCGCTGGCCTCGTGGCGGTCTAAGGTTAGATCGCTAGGCGTTTTCCATTCTCGCAATGTCGGTTTCGCATTGTGGGTGTTGGTCGCCGGTCGACCCGGTTGTGACCCAGCGGTTGACCTTCGGCCTCGTGGATGTTCCAGACACCCCGTGGATTCTGTGTCCGTGTTTCTGTGTGTCTGGAGGTACCTGTTGATTTGTTTTTTTAATTAGATTCCTATCCCGCCCCCTTTAAATACATATATGCATAAACATGTGAATCAAAGACAATGGGGATGAAAGGATGAGAAATACTAACCGTGATCGCCACCAAGGATTAACAACGCCAAAGGATGAAGACGTGTAAAGAACGGCGTCGTGTACCTTGGAACTTAAAGACTTGATCGCGCTTGAAACAGGGTGCGAGGAACTTGTGAATTCAAACCTCCTCTCCTTCCAGCCGGCTAGAGGAAGAGGGCCTCACGTTGTATTCATGCTCTCCTGCGAAACAAAGATGAAACACAAGGGTAAAAACCCATTAGAACATGAAGTGTAGAAATCTGCCCAAAGTGATAAAATAGCATGAATAAAAGGGGGAGAACGCACCGGGGGAGGGTTTTTAACCCCTGTGGAAGGGTAGAAATAATAGGTGGGTGTGTTGTGCATGCATGAGATTTGAAATCACGAGATTTGATTGAGAGAATAGAGAGAAAACGATGATGCAAAACGGAGAAAAACGCATGTGTAGCAGAAAGTGTAGAAAACAGTGATGATTTGTGATTTTGATGAGACTAGAACTAAGAGTGTAGACCATGGAATCAAGCCCAGAAGGATAGAATAGAAAGCCAATACTTCTCTCTTCAAGTTAGGGTCGAAGGATTGAGTTGGAGTTGCAGCATGGCTTCGCCCCACGTCCGGAAAGAGCCCCCCTTCGCAACTGCAAACTGGGCAGTTTTTATAGAGTTTTACAAGAAAACCTCATCTTCTTATCACGATTCCCGGAGATAGAGTCCAAGATAAATCAAGTTCTTTGGATCAAACTCGAGATAATACTAAGGACAAGAGATAGGAACAAACGAGGATCAATTCGGAGGAGGATTCTAGAAGATATGGCTCTTGGAAGGTAGCCCCGGAGCTTAATCTGTAGAGTTTTAGTTGAACTAGGATACTTAAATCCTGATCTTGCGACCCAAATCCCGAGAGATATTGCCAATGAAAATTTGATTCCTATGAACCAAATTCAAGATAATACCAAGGGCTAGAAGTAGGAAAAAACGGGGATCAATTTGGATAAGAATTCAAGAAGTTATGGACTCTTCAAGAGGGCCACGACGCACAAAAACGGAGCAGAGTCCAGCACGAATTGGACTCTCTGGTGCATGTAACGGTCTATCGTAGGACCGTCAGAGTTATGTAACGGACTAGGGTAGGTCCGTCACACTATGGAGGTCAAACGGGATGTTTTCGGACAAGTTTCGGTGTAACGGTCTACTGTAGGACCGTCACAGTGAAGTAACGCATCTACAGTAGATCTTCACATTGAAGTAACGCATCTACAGTAGACCTTCATATTGATGAAGGCAGATTCCGGGCAGACTACGCGTAACTTTAGAAATTGAAGCGTATCTCTCAAACGGGGCAGAACTAGACAAAGTGGTAAACATAGAAGTTGTAGATAACTGAGAGAGGAACAACTTTCATGAAGAAAGAAATTTGAGAAAATGATTGACAGATGGAGAAAATGGGGCTGGAAGAGAGAGGAAAATTCTGGAATGTAGGTGAACAGCACAGCCTGCTGGAAAAACGTGAATAACTCACAATCGGGGCAGAACCGGCCAACGGTGTAGAAGAAGAAATTGTAGATCTTTCAAAGAGGAACAACTTTGATGAATACAACTCTTTGAAAAGAGGACAAGAATAGGGTGAAAAAGAATCACTTTTAGGACTGCACAGTGAGAGAGAGCCGATTACTTGAGGGGAGCTGGCCTAAATGGGCCGAAAGTCGCCTTGGAAGCCGGAATTTGACAAGATAAGCTCCGGGGCTATAAGAAATCATGATCTCCAAGACTCAAAGGATATGAAATGGTAAAAATGGGCTTGAAATCCATCCGAGAAAGCTCCAAAATAATGGCTAATTCGGGACATCAAAAATGGTGAATAAGAGAAATGACACAACTTGTGGGCTAAAATGGGTGTCAACAGATGCCCCTCCTTGATGTCCGCTTTGCAAGGGAACGAGCGAAAGTGGCACGGAGACGAAATGGAAGGGGAGATGGAGCGAAAGTGACAGTAACGTGAAATGGAGATGAAGCGGAGATGAAGCGGAGAGAACTGATAAGCGGGCATCAAGGCAAAAAGACACCCGTCACAACCAACAAGCGATAGGAATTCTCCCGAAAACGCCGAACTAACCACCTGGAATGGATAACAGGGGATGAGACATGTCTGGAGAACTAAACTAAGAAAGGAAATACGACCAGCCTCATCGGGGACACAATCCACGGACAATGAGTGGGTCGGAAGGAAACACAGCATAAGAGCTGGAAAAGGAGAGATAAGACTGAGATAAAATCCAGACAGGAATCACGCTGGCCAAACAGACCAAGCGGCAAGATCAGAGAAATCGTTTGAATTCAGAGTGGAATGAAGGATCTCTTACTCAAGAGAACTGAAGTGCAATTAACCATTGCTGAGGAGAAATCCTTGAACGGATCACGAGACGTGAATGCTCAAAATGACATGATGCATGCTGGGCTGAAATAAAGAAATCATTAAAACGAATGCAAAGAAAGATAAAATAGAAAGTACTCAAGGATAATATTGCTAGACTGAGGCAGGACGGGGTCAAGAGTCTTCTTGCAACCACGGCGTGCGAGAAAGAGTCTATCATCCCCCACTCGACTCAACCGAGCGGCCTATCCAACGATTAACCGTATGCTCCTAGATCATCATCGTTTTTGTTAAAGGGGAACATCAGATCCCAGAACACACGGGCAACCAGCCGGTCCTTGAGAGGTTATAATAACGTAGATACCATATAGTAATGCAACAATGAGCAGGGATAGAAGCCATACCTGACTTACCTGCCAAGCGACATGGCATCTTTTTGAGAATTTTTGATTTCTGCTTTTTATGGATTTTCATCATAAGACAACAACCACATGACATGATATGATGTGAACATGAACGAATATAAACAAGCATGACATGAACACAACATAATAAGAGAAATATGAACGAAACATGTCACAACATAACATAACGAAGATGGATGAAACATAACAAACAAACAAATGGCAAGCATGCATGCGACTAAAGGCACGGTGGGACAAGAAAACATGCACACGGTGGAATAGCACACGCGGTGGTATAAGGACATGGTGGGACAAAGACACGTGGATGACAATACCACGGAGGACAAAGACACATGTGATGAATGACACGGCGGGATAGGGACACGTGTGACGAATGACACGACGGGACAAAAGACATGGAGGACCATAGACATGATAAAGATAACAAACATATTCTTCAATCAAAGCCCAAGATCAGATGAAGCGGAACCGCCAGGTTCAAGATCATGAGATATTGCCCACTCATGGAGACATGATTAAGTAGATAAGCGAAAGCTGGGAAGGCCATGAGCTTCAGAAGAGATATTGAAGAGATGAGAACAGATCGAAGAATGTGAGCAGGAGACAGAGCGAATGATAGAGCAAGGAAAGCTTGAACCTGCAACCTGCAGCCTGCACACTTAGCAAACAGATTACGTATCTGTCCTCAAGATAAAAATAAAAGGAATAGAAGAGAAGTATTTTTAGATTTTTGTATTTCTGATTTTTTTTTGCCATATTCAAATTTTTGTTATTTTTTGACATATTCAATTTTTTTTTGGAATTTTGACAATATTTCTTATTTTTTCTTTTCAGAATTTTGACATATTTGATTTTTTTGGATTTTGAACTATATTTCATTTTTTTTTCTTTTCAGAATTTTGACATATTTGATTTTTTTTGGATTTTGAATTATATTTTATTTTTTTAGATTTTGACATAGCAATCTGCAGCACCCAAAGACGGGCTCGAACTACTGGCCAGGGATCGCCGTCCCTCCCCTCTCATTAAAGGCTTCCCTTAAGCAGGGCGTGCATGTGAGGGTGGCTTACCATAACCAACCGCCTCTAAAGAACGGTGCCCCTACTAAGGCCATACCCGGGATACAACCCAGCCTAAGAGGGAGATAGAAGAAAATTGGAGACAAGCTTTATGCAGGATGGGAGATATCAGGATTTGAATTCCTTCCAGGGCACCACCCCTCAAAGAGATAGTCTGTTGCGCTGGGGCTTTGTGTCTTTGATTTTGAGACCCATATTTATCAGGCACGCATGCGACCAGGCTCATGACGTCCCGCGGGGCTTCGCCACTCTTGCCATGCCTTTGATTTTCATAATTTTGCATATTCATTCTTATTTTTGGTAGCCCTTATTGGCTAGATATTGCATGAAAGCTCACTTTCGAGGGTCCAGACTGCCCCTATTTGAGACCTCTCTCGTATTAGGGAGCGCCTAGGTTGGTCATCTTATCCATCAATCTCTTGCCCCTACACTTGGCCGAGCAGAGAAAAGAAAAAGACCTTTGTGCATACCCAAAGTATGGCCAAAGCAGCAACGGTGTGCCTCAGAGAGATCGGCTATGGCTTGCCGTGTGGTGTGTGAAAAACCCATGCTTAAAGGTCACCCTCAACGATCGGGGAAAGAACTGGACTCCCAGCGCGGAGCTATCACCAGCCTAAGGATGCTGCAGAAGCGAACTCATTCTAAATGAACTAAGCAAATTTCTAAAAGCCACTTAACCATGTCGAGGAACCAACGTTATAAGCATGTGCAGGAGTAATAAGAGTAATAGCAATGATAATATATTCTTGCACAAAATGATGATACCTTGCAAATCCATAGAGTGGAAGTAGCGTCCTGACGCGATCTTGATCATCGAGCTTCGCGCAACATGAGCTTCATATTCCTTGCTTGACAGGATGAAAGGGAGAGGATAGCAAAGGGATTGAAAGATTCCTTGACATGGAGGAGCAATAGGCGCCAAACTAGACGAAGAAGGATAAAAAGGAAGAGAGACGAGGGCTAGAACTCCCTCGTTAAGGTGCCGAGACCGTGATAACAAGGGACCAGATACAGAAGAAACCAAATTAGCTTAGATCAAGGTGGACTAAAGCCTCGAAAACAGCAAGAGAAAGGGTGAAGACCCCGAAAGGGTGAAGAGGAAAGAGTAGAAAGATGATAAGAAGAATCATCCGACGTGGTCGGAGAAGAGGGACGAGAATCATCCGACAGTGCCAGAGAAGGAGAATGGGAGACACCCGCCAAGGTCGGGGAATAAGAAGAACCCGGAGATACCGGAGGGGAAGAATCAGAGGCAACACCTGGAAGTCTCGGGGAAGAATAATCAGGTGATGTCCCGAGATTAGGATGGAATGATGACATAGGCCAGGGCCTAGAATCGTGAGAGGAGGGAAAATCTGGAGGATCCGGGGAAAAAAGAGAGGAATGGGGACGCATGGACCTATGGAAGGAGGAGAAAATGATGGAGATAGGATCAGATGGAGGAAGATACACCACCCAAGGGTGGGAACTGAGTAGAAGGAAGGATGAATGAAAAAAAAGGAGGAAGAGGTGGACCCCTGAATGCACAACCGATAGCCATTGAGTTTACGTCGCCGCCTCTTCTTGGCAGAAATTTCTTGAAAATGGACCCACCTGGTGCGGGCTTGGACCTTCGGGCTTCTTAATCTGTAATACCTTCTCAAATAACGGGCCCACCTAGCAGATGACCTGGCCCGACTGTGAACATGCAACTTCATCGGTGCGGTTGCCCCTAGACACCCGGTGCTAGCAATATGCGAACATTCTTGAGCGAGTAACCCTTCAGAGTGATGAATATCACAAACCCACGGGGTTTTGTCTCTCGGCACTAGAAGCATGAGATTCGGTAACTCCACTCGGAACTCAGTCTTGAAGCACAACTCCCTTGATAGAAGAGACGGGTGAAGCTGAGGGAGAGTAATACACGGCGTTGACATGGCCGGTTTGCTAATAAACCGAGGAAGATTACATAACAGGTGCAGAATATCCTTGGAAAGTGTAGAAGATACGGCCAATTGCCCCTTGAACATAGAACCCATAATCTGCTTGGTGGCCATATGTGTTAGCACAACGCGGGTAGAGAACCCTTCTTGGCCTGTCATCTGAACAGCAATAGAGCGAGGAGAAATAATAGCATCAACGGTGAACTCTCCGGTGAGCAAGGAGATTGCCACCGGCCTCGCTTGTGAAGAAACTGGCATCAACTCAAGGGAACTCTTCTTAGCAACTCTCATCTTTGAAAGTAGAGGCGGATCATCCCCAAAATAACCAGGGACGAGGACACGAACCGGCATCCGACAGATAAAATCTTGAATCTTGAAATGCACGGCCGGCACTGAATCATCCTGACTTGACTTATTGTCTCCCTGGGGATTAGACCCGAGGGGCACCAAAGGAAGCGCACACCCGCTCCGTGGGGTGGTAGTGGTTGGAGAAGTAAAGGGAATATGTTTCGGTGGAACATGTGAAGGTTTGGAAGGCATGGAGGCTCCAACGGGAGTGGTGATGGAAAGTGAAGGCGCAGGCGATGTGGCGATGATAGGCTCGGGTGGCGATAAAGGCGACGGTGAAGGCGTGGCTGAGGGTAGAGATAAAGGAGAAGGTTTGGCTTGCTCAGGCTCGGGCAAAGGTGATGGCGGAGATGGAGGCGAGGGTGGAGATGGAGGTGGTGATGGAAGCATTGGTGGTGGAGATGGAGATGATGGTGATGGCAATGGAGATGGTGAGGATAGTGATGAAGGCGATGGGGGTAGTGGACATGGAGGTAGAGAGGGTGAAGAGGGAGGTTGTGGTGTCCACCGTCGACGTGTCGACACAACGCGTCGAGCGGTGTTAGGGATAGAAGTAGTGGTAGTGGCGGCAGGGGAAGAAGGGGAGGCACTAGCCTGAGCAGAGGCTTGGGTTTGTGGCGGCGATGGAGCCGGGGTAAGAGATGGTGGAGGTAACGGAGTAGGTGATGGAGCGAGTGCAGCACTAGATGAGGAATAATAGGGGTGCCCCTGACCTTGAAGTAACAGAGACGGCTGCCCGGGTGGCACTTCTTGCTGCTGTTGTTGGTTGCGAAGATGTAAAATAACTTTATGCATGGCGGCCCAATCAATCCTTTTCTTAGCTTCCAGATCATAAACATAATCCCGGAACTCGGGGCAATCCTCAACCAAATGCCCCTGCTGACGGTGGAAATCACAGAACTGAAGCATATCCCCGACCGCGGGTCGGTAAGGCACAACCGGAGAGAACGGCAACGCGTGAGTGGCCATCAAAGCCCGAAATATATCGGTGAAACACTCCGGCAAAGGAAGATGAGGAGCCTGCTTCGGGCAAGGTGGATGCCGAGGGATATGTAATGGTGGAGAAGGTTGTGGAGACGGAAGTGGAGGTTGCGTAGGCAGGAGTGCGTGGCTAGTGGTGGAGGGCTTTGGTGAAGGCATGTGTGGAACAGGATGAGGGGGTATGTAGACGGCATCTACTTGCTCGGGATGTGGTGTTCCCTTGACCGGAAGTGGAGATGGAGACGGGTATGTGGATGCGGGAGGCTGACTCATGGAAGGTTGATATGCTGAGGCGTATGGGTATGTAGAGGCAGGAGGTTGGCTCGTGGAGGGATATGTGGCGGAAGGCTGACTCATGGCCGGCTGACTCATGGGAGCGTAGGGTTGACATGTGGAGGGTGAAGGTTGATATGTGGAGGTGGATGGTGGAGACTCGAGGTCAAGGGAATCTTGGATTTGTTGGCGAATGAAGCGGGCTCGGCTGTAAAGTTGCTGCCAGGAGGTGATGTCGTTGAGGGCTAAGATGAACCGATACTCGGGTGTTGCATTTGATATCAGCATCTTGATTTGTTCTCCCTCCGGAATGTGTCCCGAGACTTGCGCGGCAAGGTGACGCCAGCGGTCGGCAAAGGTGCAGAAATCCTCTTCGGGCTTCATCATCTCTTGGGCCAGATCCGCGATAGAATACTTGGGCCCAACCTGGTCTTGATACTGCTGAATAAACTTTTCTTGAACGGCATGAAAACTCACAACTTGCTCTTGCGGAAGAGAGAAGAACCAATCCCGAGCCGGGCCTTCCAATGACAGACCAAACAGATAAGCCATCAAGTGTTGGTCATGTCGAAATTGGGCCGACTCATAAACGAACTCCTTCAAGTGCACATATGGGTCACCAACTCCACTATAACGGCGATATGCGGGAATTTGTGAAGATGGCGGAAGCCGAAGACCTTGAAATGCGAATGGGATACTCAAGGAGGATTTGGGATTGATCCGGCGTTGAAGCTCATCAAGCTGGCGTTGGTTTGAGCAATCATCTCCTGGGTAGGGAGAGATCGAGAAGAATATGGGCCAACTTGAGCAAGAGGGTGTGAATTAGGACCAGGAGCATGGTATTGGGCCGAATAAGAGGATCCGGGCTGAGAAGAAGACGGGCCCATTCCGGGAATGGAAGGATATGTGGGCCTGGAAGAGGCATGAGCATATGGGTTGAATGGGCTGGCAGCAACATGGGCAGAAGGATGAGGCCCATTAAGAGAATAATGCCCATTAGCAATTGGGCCAGCAACATATGAAGGAGAAGGAGGAGGCCCATGAATAGGAGATGGCCCATTATGAGAAGAAGGCCCATGAAGATGAGATGCAATAAGACGTTGGGCCTGGGCCGGGTCCATTTGGCAAACAAGGCTTGAAATACGGGCCATGAGATTAGCATGTTCCTCAGATGGGTCAGAGGGACCACGAGAAGATGGACCCACGCGGGAAGAGGATTCCACGCGGGAATAGGAAGCAGATTGGGAAAAAGAATGATACAAGGGGTTAGAATGATGCTCCATGAGGGCAAATGGAGACTTAATACAAGGATGTCAAGGAGAATACAAGTGGGGAAGCACTGGCTTAATGGGCCCAAGGACAAGAGGGGACTGACCCACTAATGCAAAGACGAATGGACAACGGATCACGGGACAATGGACTAGACAATGGACACACAAAATGGGGTAACCTAAGTGGGCCTAATAATGATGAAAGACGTGGGTGCAACACAAAACACCACTAATGGGCTTGGACAAGCCCAAATAACACAATCAATGCAATGTAAGAGTTTTCACCCAAGTCAAACAAGTTGATATGATGGGAAATATTTTAGAGATTTCAATGGACCTTTTAATGATTTGAATTAATAATAATTCCCTCGAGATAGGAATCCTATGGGAATAAGATCCAAACTTTGGGTTGACTAAGGTTAACTCCCTCACACTTATGCAAATGCAAGCCTAAGGGGTGGAAAGGTACAACCGGCCCGGTGTCCGTGTGGGAATCCACGGCTCACGGGGACTTATGGAGGTCCTTGATGTGCTTTCCTGGTCGGCTCCAAGGAATATGGAGACGAGAGGTCCACGCACCAAGGTAGGAAATGCAACTATGATATGCAACGTATGGCCCTATGTGCACCGGAGTGCATGCAAATTCTAGCTTAAAACTAGAAAATCAAGACTAGATTAAACTATGCAAACATGATCCAACTAAAACAAATAGTATATGGATGGAAAGACAATACAAAGATCTGCACAACGGCCCCAAGAACAGATCAATCTGACCCCGGGAGGTCAATCAAATCACTAAGCAAAGATGCCCCCGTGAACCTATGCGCAGACCACATGCAGATTTTATGGACAAAATGCTAAAATGATGACAATTTTTAACTAAGCAAATGAGACCCAAATGATGCAAATAAGCTATGGATGGAAAGACAATACAAAGGACTATCCAATGGATCAAAAATCAGTGTAATCAGACATCGGGAAGGCAGTCAAATCACTCATTAAAGATGTACCTGTGAACCTGTCCCTGAGCCTGCCTGCAGAACTTATGCACAAAACTCAAAAAGTTGGACAAGATTAGAATATGCAAATGTTAACCAAATGATGCAAATGATATATGGATGGAAAGACAATACAAAGGGCTATCCAACGCAACAAGAATCAGCTCAATCGGACTCCGGGATCAAAAGTTATGCCTCGATGAACACGGCCCTGTGAGCATGCACGCAAGACTGCCAGAAGCCGTGTAACGGTCTACCAAAGGACCGTTACATGCATGTGACGGTCTACTGCAGGACCGTCACACTACCAGAGCCCTTAAAACACCAAAAATAGTTGGAGAATGGAAGAAATATCACCTAAACATGAACATGCACCCACCCAACCTACAAAAGAGCATGAAAACAAGCGTGATGGGCATTGGTGTCCCACCGTGATCGCCAAAAAACTGTTGATTTATTTTTTTAATTAGATTCCTATCCCGCCCCCTTTAAATACATATATGCATAAACATGTGAATCAAAGACAAGGGGGATGAAAGGATGAGAAATACTAACCGTGATCGCCACCAAGGATTAACAACGCCAAAGGATGAAGACGTGTAAAGAACGGCGTCGTGTACCTTGGAACTTAAAGACTTGATCGCGCTTGAAACGGGGTGCGGGGAACTTGTGAATTCAAACCTCCTCTCCTTCCAGCCGGCTAGAGGAAGAGGGCCTCACGTTGTATTCATGCTCTCCTGCGAAACAAAGATGAAACACAAAGGCAAAAACCCATTAGAACATGAAGTGTAGAAATCTGCCCAAAGTGATAAAATAGCATGAATAAAAGGGGGAGAACGCACCGGGGGAGGGTTTTTAACCCCTGTGGAAGGGTGGAAATAATAGGTGGGTGTGTTGTGCATGCATGAGATTTGAAATCACGAGATTTGATTGAGAGAATAGAGAGAAAACGATGATGCAAAACGGAGAAAAACGCATGTGTAGCAGAAAGTGTAGAAAACTGTGATGATTTGTGATTTTGAGGAGACTAGAACTAAGAGTGTAGACCATGGAATCAAGCCCAGAAGGATAGAATAGAAAGCCAATACTTCCCTCTTCAAGTCAGGGTCGAAGGATTGAGTTGGAGTTGCAGCATGGCTTCGCCCCACGTCCGGAAAGAGCCCCCCGTCGCGACTGCGAACTGGGCAGTTTTTATAGAGTTTTACAAGAAAACCTCATCTTCTTATCACGATTCCTGGAGATCGAGTCCAAGATAAATCGAGTTCTTTGGATCAAACTCGAGATAATACTAAGGACAAGAGATAGGAACAAACGGGGATCAATTCGGAGGAGGATTCTAGAAGATATGGCTCTTGGAAGGTAGCCCCGGAGCTTAATCTGCAGAGTTTTAGTTGAACTAGGATACTTAAATCCTGATCTTGCGACCCAGATCCCGAGAGATATTGCCAATGAAAATTTGATTCCTATGAACCAAATTCAAGATAATACCAAGGGCTAGAAGTAGGAAAAAACGGGGATCAATTTGGATAAGAATTCAAGAAGTTATGGACTCTTCAAGAGGGCCACGGCGCACAAAAACGGAGCAGAGTCCAGCACGAATTGGACTCTCTGGTGCATGTAACGGTCTATCGTAGGACCGTCAGAGTTATGTAACGGACTAGGGTAGGTCCGTCACACTATGGAGGTCAAACGGGACGTTTTCGGACAAGTTTCGGTATAACGGTCTACTGTAGGACCGTCACATGTGAAGTAACGCATCTACAGTAGACCTTCACATTGAAGTAACGCATCTACAGTAGACCTTCACATTGATGAAGGCAGATTCCGGGCAGACTGCGCGCGACTTTAGAAATTGAAGCGTATCTCTCAAACGGGGCAGAACTAGACAAAGTGGTAAACATAGAAGTTGTAGATAACTGAGAGAGGAACAACTTTCATGAAGAAAGAAATTTGAGAAAATGATTGAAAGATGGAGAAAATGGGGCTGGAAGAGAGAGGAAAATTCTGGAATGTAGGTGAACAGCACAGCCTGCTGGAAAAACGTGAATAACTCACAATCGGGGCAGAACCGGCCAACGGTGTAGAAGAAGAAATTGTAGATCTTTGAAAGAGGAACAACTTTGATGAAGACAACTATTTGAAAAGAGGACAAGAATAGGGTGAAAAAGAACCACTTTTAGGACTGCACAGTGAGAGAGAGCCGATTACTTGAGGGGAGCTGGCCTAAATGGGCCGAAAGTCGACTTGGAAGCCGGAATTTGACAAGATAAGCTCCGGGACTATAAGAAATCATGATCTCCAAGACTCAAAGGATATGAAATGGTAAAAATGGGCTTGAAATCCATCCAAGAAAGCTCCAAAACAATGGCTAATTCGGGACATCAAAAATGGTGAATAAGAGAAATGACACAACTTGTGGGCTAAAATGGGTGTCAACAGTACCATGTTATCTCGTTTAACGTGCCCGTAGGTTTGGTGGTTCCGGCTGACCCCATGTGTTTCGGGCTTCTGTGTTCGCGCTAGAACGAGTCACTGTGTATCGGTATGACTGCGGTGAGGTTTCCCCGCACAGCGTGGGTTTCGCCGGAAAGTGTTTTCCGTGTGGGCCAAGCGTGTGGCCTTGGACTGTGAGTCCAGTCTCCCAACATGGGGCTAGAGGTTTCTTAGTTCCCTTTGTGAGGGAATGGTTTCGGCGGTTGTGAACTGCCTAGTGAGTCATCGTGCCGTGGTTTCAAACCTAGGGATTAGGCTAGATTGACGGCGCTACGTCGTCACGCGTGACGGTGTTGACCCGAGTCTTGTGACTAAAAGACCGTTGGATTTAATAGGTCTAGTGGGCCGTCCAGAGTCTGGTGGCATCGTGCCACCTGTTACTCCGTGTTACTCGTGATGGGTGCGTGAGTGACTTTCCGTGTTCACGTTTAGTGACCTCCCACTGGTCGTAGCCTTCTTACGGCACGTGTGTGCTGACCCACCAGGGAGTGGTGGAGTGGCTTACCCGAGAGAGACGATTTTTAGGCTGGTTACCGTAGGGCCCCCACGCGCAGTCTGAGTCCAGGCTTCGGGGGAAGAACCAGCTAGAGGACAGACCTAGGGCGTATGGTTTGTGTGTGCACACTTGGCTGAGGGCGTCGGGCACACACTGACGAGCACGCCCTCAGTTAGTCCTTATTTTATGTTCCTGGTTACAGTACGGTGTCTCAGTCTTCGCCTGGGGCGTTGTAAGGAGACACCTGAGGCTGCGGACTAAGTCGTCAGTGGACGCATCCGGCCTTGCTTCTGGTGGGCAGGTACTCCTGTCACGTGACATGAGTTTTCTCATGAGTCAAGTTCCGCTTCACGTCTGCGAGATGTGGTTTCGTGTGTAGTTTCAGGAGCGTTTCCAGAGTTGAGGTCTGGGGTTTCCGGTGAGCGTCACCGAGGGCTTTTCCCTAGACAGCGTTGTGTTCACGACGGCGAGGTCGTGACCGAGTTTCCAGACGGCGTGGTTCCGGTGTGGGCCTTTGCCCGTGAGGATAGGCCTCCACGACAGTGGTGTAGTGTTGTTTTCTTGGTAGCGTGACTAGGGCGGTTCGTCGTCTGGTAGTCCCCCGATTGGGAGATCGGGACGTGTTTTTCGGTACAGTAGGAGTAGCTATAGAGCCGAGGTTTTACCGGCCACCGATTTACTTTTCCTATTGTTACTGTTGGTCTTGTTGTAGTTGCTGCTTTCCGTGCCGCCGTTATTTTCGGTCGGGGTTCCGCGGGACCCCTACTGAGCCAGTGACAAGAGACTCACCCCTACTTTTCAGGTGCGGCGGTTCTTCCTCGGGGTTCGAAGGCGTTGCGTGCAGATTCTTAGTTGCCAGCTCGTCGGGCCGAGTGTCCATTCGGCATTTGGTACGTTTCATGTCTCAGACTGTACTTTCTGTTGGACTGGAGTCTGTTGTAGTTGTTTATTTATTTCTGTTAATTGTTGAATTACCATGCTTTATTTCTTATTTCTATGTACACCACACCTATCCTTTTAGCCCTTCCGAGCCCTCCCGCTTGTGGGCGGCGGTTCAGGATTCGAATGGTATCGGGTCTTCCCGGTATCCGGATCTCGGGTCGTTACACTTGGGCTCTTCATCATCCACGGGCTCACAAATAAGTGCCTCATCTTCAATTCTAAAATGAAGATGAGCGACATGCCCACGCTTGCTGTGACATATGGAGTCTTGAGTTTCTAATGATTCCAATGGTGCACTTCAACTTGGCACACTCGTATTAGGCTGATCATCCATACTATTTTCGGTAGACTTGTGGTCGGGAGCAAACTCACTCCCTCCGTTGGAAAGTGGTTGGATATCAGTATGGTCTTCCAACTCATGGAGATCAAAGCTCCTCCCATTGTCACCAATGTGAGGAAATTCCTTCTTAAGGAAAATGATGTTTCGAACATCTTTTTCATCATTTCTCCGTCAAGGTGTTGTCCATACATTACGTAACACGTCGAGCTCTCAGGGTTCCTTATGAAGATAAGCTTTCAAGCTATAGGTCCAACTTTCCAAAACTTGTTAGACGTGTCATGGACTCTACTGATCTCCATGGCCACAAATTACATAAATTAGGCTTGTGACCGTGTCGCAACCCATATGGGGTAGAAGTAACTGACCTTGAAGACACACGGTTAAGGATGTGGGCCTCAGTCAAGAGTGCATCCCCCTAGAAATATATTGGGAGGTTGGCTTGTGTTACCATCAAATTAACCATATTCAACAACGTTTTATTCCTTCTCTCAGCAACACCATTTTCTTGCGGCGTGCATGAAGTAGTGAGTTTCTGCCACATATCTTTTTCTCACTCAGAGCTCTAAACTAATGCGCTAAATATTTGCATATGCAGTCTGTCCAAAGAAGTTTAACTCTGCTTTCCACTTGATTCTCAACCTCTACTAATAAGTGATTGAAATAGTCCAGTGCTTTATAGCAGTGAGCGATTAGATACACGACACCGTATCACAAATAGTCATCTATGAATGTGAGAAAGTAAGAGTAACAGTGTCGAACTTTAATGCTCATCGGTCCACATATGTCATAATGGATTAGTGTTACTGGTTCCGTGGCTCTAGTTGTAATGACCCAAGATCCGGATATCGGGAAAGACTCGATACCATTAGAATCCTGGCTCGCCGCCCACGAGTCGGAGGGCTCGGAAGGCCTAAAAGGTGTGTGTGTGGAGGTACAAGGAAATATGAAATAAAGTAGGAACACCAATAATAATAACAATTAAATAAACTAACTATCGAGTCCAGTCCAAATAAAGTATAGTCTACAGTGAAGGAAACGTACCCAACACCGAGTGAACACTCGGCTCCGGCAAGTTGGCAACTAAGAACCTCCGCGCTGCACCTCCGAACCTCCAGGAGGAATCGCCACACCTGAAAAGTAGGGGGTGAGCCTCGTCTCACTGGCTTAGTAGGGGTTCGGCGGAACCCCAACCGTAAAACAACGGCGGTAAAGAACAACAACAACAATAGGAGCAATAGCCGTAGGAGGAACAGAAAATGCACCCCGGTAGCCGACAAAATCACGGCTCTATAATCTTCTCCTATTGGCACGTACCGGAAACACACCCCGATCTCACAGTTGGGGGACCACCGGACTAACGGGAAAACCCTGGCTATGATGCCAGAAGAAATATCACGACAACGCTGTCATGGAGGCTTGTCCTCGCTGACTAAGGCCCAGCCCAAGACCACGCGATCTGGGAACACGGTCACGACTTCGCTGTCGTAAACCCTACACCGTTTAGGGAAAAACCCTCGATAACACTTACCGTAAACCCTAGACCTCTGCATCGGGAAACGCCCGAAAATTACCCGAAGAACCACAAAGGAACCTCCGTCTCGTGTGACAAGAGTACTGCCCACTAGAAGCAGGGCCGGATGCGTCCACTAACGACTTAGTCCGCACCTCAGGTGTCTCCCTCGCCCCAGGAGGAAACTGAGACATCGTACCAGTAACCACGAAACAAGGGTCTAGTCGGGGTCGTGCTCGTCAGCACACATCCGTAGTCCCCGACCATGTGTGCACACACTGACTGACTACACTACGTTAGGCCCTCTGGCTGGTTTTCCTCCCGGCCCGGACTCGAGCCGCTACAGGGGAGGCCCTACGGCCACCAGCCTAAAAATCTTCTCTCCTAGGTCTAGCTCTCCACCTACTCCTAGGTGGGTAGGCACACGCGTGCCCAGGCAAGCTAGGACAAGTGGGGGGTCACTAAACGTGAACACGGAAGGTCACACATGCACCCATGGTGAGTAACACGGAGTAGCAGTTGGCTCGGGGCCACCAGACTCTTGACAAGCAACTAGACCTACTAAATCCAACGGTCCTTGAGTCACGAGACTTGGGTCAACACTGTTGTACGGGAACGGCTCCATGCCGTCAATCTGCCCTACCCCTAGGGTCAGAAACCACAGTGAAATAACCCTTGAGGCGTCCCACAACTGTCGAGTGAATTCCCTTTACAAGGGAGACTAAAGAAGCCCCAGCCCCAGGCTGGGTCACGAGACGCTCGGTCAAAGGCCATATGCATGGCCCACACGGAAATCGCTTTCCGAAGAAGCTCACAACGTGTGGGAATATCCCTCCGCACTCATGCCAGTATACGGTGACTCGATTACGTGTATCACGAAAGCCCGGAATATGTACAAGAGGGTCACCCGGACCCTTAAACCCACGGGCATGCTAATCGGGGTGAAATGGTACCTCCGAACACCCAAAAATATGGTCACGGTACCCACGGGGTGTTTGGGACATCCACGGGGCCAAAGATCGACTAATGGGTCACAACCGGGTCGACTGGAGGCCAAAATGAGCCAAGAGACTGAACTTCGGTCGACCAAAACCCCTGGGTCGGTCGACCAAAGGCTCCCCGTGCTACTCGGTCGACTGGACCAGGCCGGTCGGTCGACCGCCCAATGGGGCGTCGACGCAGCGCGGGCTACGTCGACCTCCCCAACAGGGGTCGGTCGACCGACCCTCTGGGTTTCGTCGACCGAACCCTGCTGGGTTCAGCCCCACATGCTGTGCCGTTCGGTCGACCGTCCTCAACCGGTCAGTCGACCGAAATCGGTAGCAACCCCGTCTGAACCCACCCCAAGGGCTCGGTTTCCACACCCACTCGATCCCAATCGAGGGGAAAAACAACGGGGATCATTCCCCAGGTCCCAAAACACAAAAAGGAAGGAAAATAAGTGGGAAAACCTCGCTCGATCTGACAAAACCGCCACACGCCCTAAAAATATGGTTTTAACTCCCCGACGTGAAATAAATCCCGCTCGGCTCACCTTAGGCTACCAAATCCGCGAGAAATGAACTACAGGGGTTAAGAAACCATCCCCCTACCTCCACCGAAGATTACGCGCGCCGAGGACGCCCATTCGTCGCGAAACGCCTTACGAACACCGCCGGGTTCACGATCTCACGAACGAACCGCCGCGCCTCCACCGCCCCGTTCCACGCTCCATTCTCTCCGCTCCATGCCCCACGGGCCCCGCCGCCTCGTCCCCGCGTTCCTCCGTCGGCCGCCGGAGAAGAGAGGGAGAGAAAGAGAGAACGTGAGAGAGGGGAGGGAGAGAAATGAGAGATAGGGAGAGAGAGGGGGGTGAGGGTTGTTTAAATAGAAAATATTTTAGGATTTAGAAAATTTATGAAATATAAAATTAGGAAAAAATACTCCCCACGATCCTCAAAAAACGCATAACGCGCCTGCAACGTCTCGGAGCCCGACAACACGTCGGTTCACCCTACATAGGGTTCCGCAGGCTCGACATTCAAAAATCCGAGTAAATCACAAAACGCTCTCCGGGACTCACAAAGGCACTCCGAACTCACGGATCCTGATCCAGAAAAATGAAAAAAATATTCCCGAGACATTACACTAGTAGTCTTTCTTAAAGGCTTCCGACATATTTCACCAGCTAGACATAGCTCACATATGAGCAAGTCAACCTTAGTGAGTGAGCATTAGAGGCCTTCTTTAGCTAATCTAGTCATCTTATCCTACCCTGTGTGATCCAAATGAGCATGTCATGTAGTGGAATCTAGGTCATTATCATTCAACACACATGTTGTATGGAAAGATGAATAAAAGAAGCTATCTATGTCAAGATCCAATTTAAATAAATCATTGATCATTATTCCACAACGATAAGTAGCATTATTCAAAATTATGTTTACATGATTGCTAGCAAAATTCAAACCAAAGCCAAGTGCTAATAAACTAGATACAAAAATGTAGGATCAACATCCGTCCATTCCTCAAGTGGAGTTGGTACTCATTGACTCCAAGGATTTCCTCGCTAGTTCCGTTCCTCATGAAAACTCTTTGCGTGGCCATCGAGATTTAAAGATAATCCATGAACCTTGATCAATCCCTCGTTATATGCCTTGTTGCTCTTGAATTCACAAGCCACTTGATCAGGATAAGTACGAGCATCTAAAATATGTGAACAAACACAAGCATACGTACATCTAAGAATGTGAGGTGCCTTGTTTGGCTCTGTACAATTACGAGCAAATTAAATAACCTCTCTTTCCATAGTTGAAGCATTTCAACTTGGCTTTGATTTTATCTCTACCATGCTTGCCATGATGACGTTTGAACGCTTGCTCGATCTCGGTGCCTGGTGTCTTGTCTCGTCTCGCCCTTTCCTCTTCCTCTGTGCTCTTTTCTTGCGAGTTTTTCTGCCACTCTAGGCGACATTGGCAATGGCATAGTAGACTTCTTCGTGACCTATTTCTACCTCCACATCCTGAGAAATATTAGAGAAATTCTTGATATTTTCATTGTGGGTCAGAATATGTTTCATGTGGATCTACGAGTCAGGCAATGACCTGATCACGTATTGCTTCTGCTGCTCATCTATGAGATCTTTACCTGCTACCTTCAAGTCATGAATTATACATGATAGCTTCCTTAGATCCTCGGTCATCGTGTGGTATGGATCTTTTTGGTATGTCTCAAACTTTAGAACTAAAGCCCTCAGCTGGGTAATGGAGGTCCCCCCAAAGGATAACTTTAGCTAATCCCACATATCTTTTGCTTAAACTTTTCAAACTCGTCGATTAGGTCATCCTTCATGCTGTTTAACAAAGTAAAGCACGTGCTATGATCTTTGTTGAACCAGAGCTGATAGGCTTCCTGGGCCTGACGGTGCTACGTAGTGTTGCCCTCCTCAAGCAATGTCATGATGCTAGTGAGATGGTCGAGCAACTCATATTCATTCAATAAATATTAGATCTTACGATGCTATATATCATAGTTGATGCCATTTAACTTATCAACTTTGGTGAAGTCAGCAATCACATTCTTGGAGGGCATTACGTTAATTCAGCATATTATCAAACATAGAGTTTCAATGACATCATTTACACTCTCAAATAGTGAGATCGAAAGTAGATCTAGGAAACTATAATTATCTCTCACTCATAAGATTATTTAACGGAGTTAGAGTGACTTTGAGCGAGTTATCTCACGTAAGAGGAACATACATCTCTCACAATCTCGAGAGAGGAAGAAACTTCTCTCGTCGACGTCACTAGAGGAACATACATCTGTCGTTGATAATCTACACTTGTATGGTACACAATCGCTTAGCACTTCATTATTTATCCTATCATATGCTAATCTATTTATTTTTCTTAAACATGCTTGGTACAAAACACAAATATAAGTAAACGAACATAATGACATGAAATGATAAGAAAAATAATCATCACAAAAATATCTAAAATTTTCAAAATAAACTATAAAACCATGTCCAACTACACACTCAAGAGGTTATTATTGCAAAAACAAAATAAACGCTAAACATGGTCCACTTATCATGAATAAATCTAAACAAGCATATATAGGTATCCTCGAACCACCACCTCTAGCTAGGGCTAATTTGGTTCAAATCGAAAAATCAAACCGAACCGTTTAGTTCGATTCGGGTTTGAAGTCAAATTCGGTTTGGTTCAGTTTCATAATGTGTGTAATCGAACCAAACCGAATCAAATCGAATTTTTTATTTATATATTTTATTCATATTATATAATATAAGTATATGAAAAAAATTAAAAATTTAATTATATACATATAAAAGCATATAAAATATAACTATGTTTATTTTTATTTTTATTTTATATACATATAAGTCATTAAAATTTTATATATTATAATAAAATATGAAAATTCGATTTGAAATCGAACCAAACCGAATTTTTCCGATTTGATTCGATTTGATTTGACAAGCAAATTCGATTTGATTCGATTTTAAAAAAAATGATCCAGATCGATCCAAATCGAACCATGTTCATCCGTACCTCTGGCACCGTGGGAGTCATCAGGGTCACGCATGGAGGCGGCATATGGCGGAACCCTGGGTCCCAATGCATGGTTGCCAAGTGGACTGCCAGGCCCACCAGACTCTCAAGAGTGCGGCGATTTCTAAGGCGCGGAGGTGCTCTCAGTCTTCGTTGGGGAGCCAATCGGGTACGTAGTCCCAGTGACTCCGACCACCGCCGCGGTCTTCGTTGTCGATGCAGGGGGCAACCCAGTTGCGGCCTCCGCAGCACAACCGGTCACCTGGGGAAGGCGCGGCCTCTGTCGTACGTCGTCGCTCGGAGGCCTCCCTACTCGTCGGCGGGGTCACCTTAGGGCCACTCCTCTGCCTGGCTGCGGTCAGGGGGCTTCACCTTCACGGTAGAACCGTAGACGCGATAAGCACTTAACGCAGGCGAAATCACAGGTGCCAGCGGCGGCTCACGAGCCACTGCGGTGCCTCCTGCGGTTGCACCGGTGCTTGCGAGTGGCCCCCCGGTTGTCAGGTTACCGGCCACGTCGCTGGCAGCCGTTGCAATTGTCGTGGCATGGGCAGTTGTGGTGTGGTCAACTGTTGTGGGCGGGCTGAGCCACCGTTAGGCGCGCTGCTCACCCCACCGACGGTCTTCGTCACCGTGGCACTGGTCGGGTCGACTGCTGCTACCGTCGTGAAGAAAAGAGCCCTGACGTCCCACACTGTCAAGCGGCACCGTGGTGACATGCTGGCGGAGCTGCTCACCGACGATCCGCTGCTAAGGATATTGATGCCGGGGTAAGCCCATCATCCCGGTCTCAAAACCTCCCATGCTGGACCTGTACATGTCGCTTGTTGGAGTAACTCTCTCCTGATGAGGACCATTGCCCATCGTTAACGAAGTCCTCTGACGACGACTTCGAGGACGGCTCGCTGAACAGAGGAGGGTAGAAAGATGGGAGTGCTATCCGATCCGCCATAGTCTAAGATAAAAATTAAAAATAACACCACAAATAAACACAAAAATAACCTGTGGCTCTGATACTAACGTGGGTAACCCCTGGGTAATATCATCATCATAGTGAGAGGCATACGTTTTGTTAGCAGTAGCAATAAACTTTCATAGTATTACGTACGGAGGTGATGGGGGTAGGTTATCAGAGTCTACCCTAGTTAGGTTTTTCACTCTCCAAGTTCTAAGGATGGCGGTGATGACTTTGTGGAGATGTATCTGAGACTGTCTTGGGAATACAAATATTCCATGAGCACCACATAGAGTGAGTTCTCCTCTCCTGGGCGCTATCCTGCTCTGTTCGTTCCATGTAGTAGAGAGAGACAGAGAGAGAACAGGAAGAGAGAAGGGGAGAGAGAAAGTAGAGAGGGCTGCTGCAGGTGGGTTGCTCCTTGCGCTGCTCTCTCTCTTGCATGCGGACTCTCTCACGAATGCACCCACGCAGGAACACTCTTAGGGTTTCTCCTGTAGTTGGGCACCTTGCTTTCAAACCCACACATGGGTTTATATAGAGAAGGAAGGGGTCCGGTCGGAGTGGGAGAGGCTGGTGCGATCGCGGCCGATCGTGCTCCTAGGGAGGCCTCTCCCTGCCATGCACACGGATATCCCACTCTACGTGGGATCCTTGCATAACAAGGCGGCGTCCACGCGCGGCGTGCCATGCACGTGCCAGCCCACCGAGACGGGTTACCCTAATGGGCACCTGATCTTTAATGGGCCCAGCCCATTGGTTAACAATACACGTGGGTGATGATAGCGCTGCGCTTTAGTGCACACTCAGATGTGGAGCAAGTATGGCAAGTATTACTTGGCCATAGAAGGGCCGGGAGAGGTTTAAGGCCTGCGGTTCACAAAGCAGGTGTTGTTGCATGCATTCACGGCTGTGCAAAGGGAGGAAGCTGACGGTGGAAGGAGATCATCTAGGGGCCGGCAAGTGATCACAATCATGCAGAGTTTTCTCCACATAGTAACTAGGAGAGACTCACGACCAGATTGCCATGCTAGTCATAGTCCTCTCTCTCTCTTGTGCTTACAAAAAGTCCATGTCTCAGCTAGTATCTCCTTCACAGTTAATTATATATTGAAGCCTTTGGTACTATTACCTGCCAAAAAAGGAAAAAAAAAGAAGGAATGCCATGCATGCATGCTAGTGATATAGACTCATAGAGGGAGGATAGTCGAGATGGGCAGAGATCCTATCGGATCCCACGTACGCTAGCTAGTGATACAAGTATAGATGCAGTGTGTGTTAGACTTAGGGTGCTATCGGTTGGTCGATCAGTTGGGGCGACTTTGATAACGGAATAAGGGTAACATGTACAAGGTGAGTTATTCTATCTATTTGCTCTTAATCGAGTTTGATAGTAGAGTTAAGTTAACTGAAGTTAGTTAAGACCCTTATTTCGAGATTAACTCATTCTACTCTTTCACGTGGAATGAGTTAACCCTAGAATAAGAGTAAGTTATCAAATTTAAAAAGAAAAAAATTTAAAGAATAACTCACGTACTCGAGCCCACCACGAATAGTATATTATAATCTGTTATCCAAGTCACCCATGATATTTTTTTAGGTTGCATACAATTAGTGAGGCATGTTTACTTGCCCTCCTCAAGTAAGGACAGCCTCAGAGTCGAGATGTATAGCAGTACACAAGTTGCCATTCATTACACCAATTATCTTTGCATGTGGTGAAGCGTCAATTAATAAATAGACAGAAATTGCAGTTGAGATCGAAGCAGAGTGGATATATATCAATTTGTTCACCTTCATGATTGCTTGCGGAATCAAGGTCAAGATAACGATTGCTAGGTCAAGTGTCTTGATTCTAGTATAGGCCAAGTTTGAAAATAGGTTAGGATAGTGTATTATTCGGTGTCTTGATCCTAGTAGGTCAAGTTTTAAAATAGGTTAGGGTAAGGTGTTCGAGCCCAGAGGCTCCAATACACTATCCGACCCCGGGTTAGTGTTTTGTGGGCGAGATGAGAATGTGAGACCCACATTTCTCTTTCATAGAGTTTGGTATCCTATTCGAATGTCAAAATTAGCCGTAGAGTGTTAGGTTAGACATTTCAACAGTCATATGTCAAAGTTTAGAAGCAAACTCTCCAAATTGGATAAACGACGTACGTGCGGAATGGTAGATGAGCATGCATGAGACAACGGGCCCACGCCTGCATGGATGTGGATGGGTCACATACGCTAGGTCAAAAGGCACACATGGTTTTTCCGATTAATTATATTATATGGTCACCATATCTGGACCAGCACAACTGAAGATATATATATATAATCAGTGGTTAAATATCTGAGAGAAAAGCTATGCAAACATATTGTTGTGAGATTTTTACGTACAAATCAGTGGTGAAATAGCAATTACAAATTTATCGCACTTGCACTTGACATTAATTTGGGCATGTGATCATTAAAACACGTTAATATATAGTGTGCAAAAAGACCATAGAATAATCTTTTTGCACACGATTTAATTAGTGCTCCTTTTACATAGAAAATGGTGTAAAAAACCATGCAATAATCTTTTTACATATTATTGATATTCTAGCGAAGACATTGCACACATATACATTAGACCGGACAATTATCAATTTAAAATTCGAATCGAATTCGAATTCGTATTCGTTTAATCAGATAATTATTCGAATAAAATATTTGACGGATAATTTATACGAATTCGAATATTGAGATATCAGTGTTGGATATTATCCGATCGAATATGAACTCTTAGATAATATCTAAGGATACACATATTCTATATATAATTAACTCAAATCTTAATATGTCGTTTGATTGCTCTTTTTTACCATTTTTTGTCTCAACATATAATTTTAAAAAAAGAACTTCACTTACACTCATTTGGTAAGTTATCTCATATTTTTTTAGGATGAAGTCTAATCTTTTGATAACATCTGTCAAAATAAAAATAACTTAAACTCTTTCTTCTTCTTTTTTTTTAAATAACTTACGACGGTCCCACACGGCTCACATGACTCACCTTTAAGTAAGCCTAACAATTATCCGTTTAAAATTTGAATTGAATTTGAATTCGTATTAATCGGATAATTGTCTGAATAAATATCTGACGGATAATTCGATTATCAGATACGAATTCGAATATCACATTGAAGAGGCGTGATCTCGTGTTGAAGCCTGAGCCGTCCGATCGAGGGCGATCGATGATTGCAGCCACACTGTAGTAGAACTCTGCAACGCGGGAAGAAAAAGGATCAGTGGGCCCAGGGAAGTAACAATGGGGAAAACCCAACGATGTCTAAGTCAGCAAGGTAATAGAGCTTTACACGAAGGAGGAGAAGAAGGAGACATGGGGTGGACATGAGATCGCTCTCCACCAATATGGGTGGCTGAGAGTGCTCCGAATGGTTTACCTTTCCGGAGAGCTTCCTTGGGTTTATATAGTGGTTCATTCTCTTTCAGGGGAAGAGGGAGTGTTTAGGGGGCGTTACCCCCTAAATGTGGGCTCTCCCCCGTTCGATGGTGTTTACCCTTCTCTTAACTCGCGGTCTTCCCTTGGTCGGTTACGCTCGACCGTCCCTTGGACTTTCCCTAAGCAACCGTTATTTGGACTCCCAAGCCAGGAAGCTGCATGGGCTATGTCGGTCCGAGTGAGTTGGGCTTCCTGATGAGTGGGCCCAATAAGGGGGTTGTCACTCGTTGGGCTCTGCGGGTCCTGTTGGGCCGTATTGGGCCACATATCTTTTGGGCCGCAAATCTACCCCTCTCCACTTGTCCCCCCCTCTACTCCCGAGCCAAGAGACGGGCTCAGAGAGTAGAGCGTATACAGGCTGGAGTTGTGGCTTGGATGGGGATTGGCCGTTGCGAGCTGTCCCTGCTTCGAGGTTTAGGGGCCATTAATACGTCTACCCTAGCATATGGGGGCTCGAGCGTAATGGTGATGTGTTATGCATCGGCTCGGGGGCACCCTTCTTAGAGTCTGAAACGTCGCGGTGGTTCTTCTTTGGGCCGCTTAGGGCCTATAAATAGCTTATGTGCTTGCGCTCCACGTTTCCTCCGTTTAGGGCTTTTTCCTTCCTTTGTCGCTTCCGTGAGTCCATAACGGGATTGATGCGATGAGCGGATAACCAGAGGGAGCAAGAGATAGCCAAAGCTCTCGCAGAACAAGCGGAGATCACCGCAGAGGTGATTCGCCAGCTTCCTCCTCCTACCAATTCGTCGGATTCCCGTGTCTCTTCCTCTTCTCCCCAACCTTCCATGGCGGAGCACAATGAAGAAGCCAAAGTCCAGGAGATTGAGCAGGAGGCGGGAGGTTCGGATCCGACGCCCAACCAATATCTCCGCAATGAACTGTCTGAACCAGCGGTGAAGGAGCTTGAGATTTACTTCCAACTTTCTTGGCGGTATTTCTTTTCTCCTGCTAAGCCCCATGAGTTTAGTTTGGTACTCGCTCGGGCCTTTTCTGTACCTATCTCTTGGCCTGGAAGTGTGGCTTTCATCTTCCTCTCCACCTCTTCGTTGCCAGGCTACTGGAATTTTACCAGCTAGCTCCCGTCCAGCTAGTCTCCAACTCTTATACTTTCATCTTTTCTTTCATCGTCCTCTGCCGCTTATGCGGCCTCGCCGCATCCCTCGACCTCTTTCATGCTTTCTTTGAGCTGAAGGAGCATACCCATGCCGGGAAGGGTTTCTATTACCTTCAGGCCAGGAGAGGGATGAATTGTGTTACACTCTCCCCTCGAGATTCTTCACATAAAGGGTGAAAAACCCAATATTTTTGGGTGGGTTCCAACAAGGGTTCAAGTTGGAATTTTCTCATTTTTCCGAACTATCACCCCGTATTCCCTGTGAAGCATCCGATGATTTCCTCAGAGATTGAGGAGGAGATTAAGATTCTTCAAAGTCAACGGTGGTCGACCGCGGAGCTAATGTCCCCATCCAATTTCCAGCACTACGACCGCTTCTAGTTATCTCCCGATGGTAAAGATTTTGGACACTTGGCCTTGTACATCATTTTGCCAACTTTTTGTTGATAGTTCGCCCTTGGTCGACAGAGCCTGTCCACGGTGCTAGCAAGGATCACCAAACGCCTGCGGAAGTCAACAATCGGGCAGAAGTGGCTGCCCAAGATGCCCCTCCGATCCCCGAGGGCCCCTCCTCTGCCCGAGATAAGGGAAAGAGGGTCCTTCTCTAGGGGGAACCAGAGCGACGGTGGTGAGGACACCAGAGCCAGTCGTCGATATCAGACACGCAGCACGACTCTAGCGACGCCGACCTCCTTGTGGCTGGGTGATAGCATGGAGTCCCCACCTGGGTATTGAGTTTTTTTTTATGTTAATTATGAGTGTCTTGGTGTGTATTTTAGTATTTATGAGTGTAATGGGTCAAGCTTGTAATATGGGCTACAATTCATGTAAGGGGTCCAATTTCTACATTGGGCCTCAAGACCATTAGGAGCCCAATTGGACCTTCTAGAAGACTTGGACAATTGGGCCAAGGAGACAAAGGTAGAGGATTCCCCCTCTTCGTCCCCCATGCTTGTCCCCCACCTACCCTTAATGTGACGACCCAGAGCTCCGGATACCGATATACCGATAACATCGATACACCGATACCAAGAACTAGGGAAGCCACCCAAGAGGCTGATGAGGCCCCTGAAGGGTTAAAGGAGTTTGCTTAGGAGTTGCATAACGAATTGAGACCGCAGGCGCGTAATATTAATTAGGACAACAATTAATAAATAAGTGCGGAAGTAATTTAAAATATCAGAGTGGTAAAATATATACAATAGTCCAGATTTACAAATAACAGAGGTCCACTGTACAACTACACGGGGCATACCCCGGCTCAAAAGAACAAAAAGACAAACCGACAGGAGCTGGCACTCTAACGACGGTCGGCACAACCACGAGAAGGACCAGCAGACGACAGGGGCGGCTCACCTGAAAGGAGAAAGGGTGAGTCACAGCCAGACTCAGTAGGGGTCACGCGGATCCCTACCTCAACTAAGCAGACAAGCAGGCAAATGTAAAAGCAATTAGAGCATGCATTTAATTAATAACCAGGTAGATGCACAAATTAATAAATAATAACGACAGGAAATAGTGTCAGGAGCTAAATCTACCAATAGAATAAACCAACACTAACCAAGTGAAGTGAGAGACGGAACGACCCACTAGAAGAACAAGACCAGATGCGTCCACCGACGACTTATACTGCGTCTCGGCAAATCGCAAGTCTGGAACGTGACAAGCGAGAGGCGTAACAGGACCAAACCAAGTACTAGTCAGAGCAACACTCGTCAGTGCCAGTCCAAGTCTCCGACCACATGCGCACACACTGACTCCTGCCTAGAGCAGGCCTCTAGCTAGTTCCCCCCCCCGTTGGACGCAACGGTAACCGCAGGGGCCCACGGTAACTAGCTTACAAACCGTTCATTGGGAACACCCCTCCACCTCTCCCGGGTGGGACGACACGCTCAGTCGCTGGGCTACGACTATTGGTTCCATCACAAGGAAAGAGAAAGTAATTCCATCGGGATCTAATAACAAGCCATCGTTCATAAAATAACTTAAACATGGCACATATATATCGTGGAATGCATTAGAAATTGACCATGCATGCTTTTAAAAACTAGGGGAATGTAACGGTCTAGGTCTGCCACGTCACAGGGTGTGACGGTCGGGGAAGGGGCCGCTACAGGTCGGTGACGCGTCCCAGGCGGACCGTCAGATCCAGGCTGTAACGCGCCAGGGCAGGGGCGTTACGCGAACGTAACGCGCCTCCCCTGAGCCGTTACGCCACGCGAAGCCATAAAGTATAGAGTTTTCTACAACGATCAGGCAGGGTGTGACGCACGCCCGGAGGCGCGTCACGAGGCCCTGACGGCCGCCCGACGGACCGTCAGGCCAACCGCCTTACCAGGTCAACTATAGTCAAATGAAATGTAACGGTCGTGGGCTCGACCGTTACACAAACTGTGACGCACCTACTTAGGTCCGTCACAGGACTGTAACACGTCCCATGAGAGCCGTTACCAATGTGACGGCCCCTGGTAGGACCGTCACACCGCCTGGGTTACAGACGAGTTAGGTTCAAAACTGAACTCCCTCCCAGTCGAGCCGGATCGACGGGAAAACATGGAAAAGCTGTAAAACCTGCCAAACCACAACATTCTACAACTAAGCATGGCATTGAAATTTAAAAATAACGCCTATACCAATTAATTTCACAAAATTAAGCATAAATAGGCTAATATGGAGTTTTGCATGGAAAACGAGGAAAAGGGCCGTGCATGTGCGTGCATGTGGCGTCAAAATGATCCTAGCGACGCAGGGATTCCATCCCCCTACCTTGATCGCGACGAAGACGGTGATTCGGTGCCGAACGGATGAAGGGACGCCGCGGCTACACTTGGCCCCACACGCCTCCACGTACCGCGGATCGAGACAAAGCTGGCATCCACGCGATCCTCGCGTTGAGCCCGTCCCGTCGGTACCTCCCGTGCCTCGATCGGGGCCCGTCCGGACCGAATCCGAGAGAGAGAGGGAGAGGAGAGATCGTGAGAGGGAGAGAGGAAGAGAGAGAACGAGTGAGGGAGAGAGAGTTCGATGGGGGAGATATATATATATATATACTATTATTATTTTTTGAAAAGTTAACTCTAATTGCCATTAACCTTAAACAAATTCCAATAAATGCCAAACGAACGCCTAAAAATCCGCAAAAATAGCCAAAACGACCAGGACAAAGCCTAGATCCGAACTGCTACGAATCTGCTAAGGCACGAGCGCTACAGTCCCTCCCTCCTTAAAGAAATTTCATCCTCGAAATTTAAACAGAAGGCGAAAGGAGGCAACTGCAAAATTAAAGCATACCTTGGAAATAAAAGGCTGGCTTCCCGCGTGGCATAAAATAGACTCGCTTGTATCTGCAGTCAACCACGGCACCATACAATTCCAACCAGTCCATGCCTAGAATAGCGTCATATTCGGCCAATTTCAATGCATAATGCTTCACAGGCATCTGCCGATTGCTGACGACAACAGGGAAATCTTCCAGGCACACCGGAGTGGACATGAAATCTCCAGAGGGTAACTCCACGAGCAAATTACAAGACACTTCGGTCATCGGCTCCCCAATGCAAGCAAGAAAATCCTCGGACACAAAAGAATGAGTTGCACCAGAATCGAAAAGAACATGAGCTGGACGACCGAAAATTGAAACCGTACCTTCTACCAGATTAGCTGCCACAGCTTCTGCACGGGTGATGTGAGTGACCCTGCCTCTCGGAGGACGGCCGGCTGCAGAAGACTGCTGGGAAGGAACTGGAGCAGGTAGATAAGACGGCTGAGGTTGAGGCGGCGGAGAAAGATGAAACTGAGGCTGCTGCGGCTGGGTAAACTGCGAGAACTGCATCGGTTTCGACTTCAGCGGGTAGTCTCGGACTACGTGACCCGGCTGATCACAGCGGTAACAGACGATCGACAAAGAACACGGCACGCCTGGATGACTACCACCATACCTCGAACACAGACGTTGCTGACCACCTGAAAACTCTTGACGCGGTCGAACAGAAGGAACGTATAGCTGACTTGAATCGGAAGGCGCCGAATGCTCAAACTTCCTCTTCGACTTCTTATTCTTGAATTGCCGGAAACGGGAATCAGAAGGAGAAGAGACACCGCTGACAGCAGGAACGACAGAAGGAACTCCTGGGACAGACGGCTGGTAAGTCGGCTGAAACTGCACAGTTGGCTGCACCATTCTGACCTGAGAAAGCCCTCGAGTCCTCGCCATTTCCATCTTCACTGCAACAGCAGCCTGGTACGCCGAATCCAACTCAGACACTAGGGTAGCAAACAACGGCAGGCTCAATTCCGCTTTCAGTCCGCGCAGAAACTGCTGAGTCTTCATAGCTTCATCAGCAAAAATATGGGGCGCGTACCTGCCCAATTCGATGAACTTATCTCGATACTGCAACACAGTCATTTCACCTTGCGTCAGCTCTAGAAACTGATACATCTTTGCTAACTTAAGGCAGGCTGGAGTGTAAGCACGCTCGAAAGCAGCAACGAACTCTGCCCAGGTGATTTGTCGAAGCGGACGGGAACGGAAGGCAACCTCCCACTCTGTAGTCCACCACGTGCGTGCGGTACCTTGAAGCTGATAAGTAGCCAACATGACTCTCCCATCATCCGCGCACTCCATCGATTGGAACACACACTCAGTGGCATCGAGCCACGATCTAGCTAGCTGCCTCCGGATCTGATTGACCCTCGAAAGTCGGTGGGTGGAACAGCAGGAATTTCTTTAACGCTCTACCATGGCCACCGGGCACTTCTTCATGCGGAGCAGGGTTGACAGAGAATGGCACAGCTGGGGCAGAGGAAGTGCCACTCTCCTCCCGAGGAGCCCGAGCTTTCTTCCATCCACAAGGCAACATCTTGAATCTAGGAAACACACGATAACGGAAAACCATCAGTAATCACGAGAAACATCCTAAGCCAGCAATAGACGACTCAGTGGACTTGCTCTGGACCAGCGCAAGTTCCAATTCCTAATACAAATCCCCAACACAGCTCTGATACCAACTGTGACGAACCAGAGCTCCGGATACCGATATACCGATAACATCGATACACCGATACCAAGAACTGGGGAAACCACCCAAGAGGCTGATGAGGCCCCTGAAGGGTTAAAGGAGTTTGCTGAGGAGTTGTATAACGAATTGAGACCGCAGGCGCACAATATTAATTAGGACATCAATTAATAAATAAGTGCGGAAGCAATTTAAAATATCAGAGTGGTAAAATATATACAATAGTCCAGATTTACAAATAACAGAGGTCCACTGTACAACTACACGGGACATACCCCGGCTCAAAAGAACAAAAGACAAACCAACAGGAGCTGGCACTCTAACGACGGTCGGCACAACCACGAGAAGGACCAGCAGACAACTGGGGCGGCTCACCTGAAAGGAGAAAGGGTGAGTCACAGCCAGGCTCAGTAGGGGTCACGCGGATCCCTACCTCAACTAAGCAGACAAGCAGGCAATTGTAAAAGTAATTAGAGCATGCATTTAAATAATAACCAGGCAGATGCACAAATTAATAAACCAGTCAGAGCAACACTCGTCAGTGCCAGTCCAAGTCTCCGACCACGTGCGCACACACTGACTCCTGCCTAGAGTCAGGCCTCTAGCTAGTCCCCCCCCGTTGGACGCAACGGTAACCGCAGGGGCCCACGGTAACTAGCTTACAAACCGTTCATTGGGAACACCCCTCCACCTCTCCCGGGTGGGATGACACGCTCAGTCGCTGGGCTACGACTAGTGGTTCCATCACAAGGAAAGAGAAAGTAATTCCATCGGGATCTAATAAGAAGCCATCGTTCATAAAACAACTTAAACATGGCACATATATATCGTGGAATGCATTAGAAATTGACCATGCATGCTGTTAAAAACTAGGGGAATGTAACGGTTTAGGTCTGCCGCGTCACAGGGTGTGACGGTCGGGGAAGGGGGCGCTACAGGTCGGTGACACGTCCCAGGCGGACCGTCAGGTCCAGGCTGTAACGCGCCAGGGCAGGGGCGTTACGCGAACGTAACGCGCCTCCCTTGAGCCGTTACGCCACGCGAAGCCATAAAGTATAGAGTTTTCTACAACGATCAGGCAAGGTGTGACGCACGCCCGGAGGCGCTTCACGAGGCCCTGACGGCCGCCCGACGGACCGTCAGGCCAACCGCCTTACCAGGTCAACTATAGTCAAATGAAATGTAACGGTCGTGGGCTCGACCGTTACACAAACTGTGACGCACCTACTTAGGTCCGTCACAGGACTGTAACGCGTCCCATGAGGGCCGTTACCAATGTGACGGCCCCTGGTAGGACCGTCACACCGCCTAGGTTACAGACGGGTTAGGTTCAAAACCGAACTCCCTCCCGGTCGAGCCGGATCGACGGGAAAACATGGAAAAGCTGTAAAACCTGCCAAACCACAACATTCTACAACTAAGCATGCCATTGAAATTTAAAAACACCGCCTATAACAATTAATTTCACGAAATTAAGCATAAATAGGCTAACATGGAGTTTTGCACGGAAAATGAGGAAAACGGCCGTGCATGTGGCGTCAAAATGATCCTAGCGACGCAGGGATTCCATCCCCCTACCTTGATCGCGACGAAGACGGCGATTCGGTGCCGAACGGACGAAGGGACGCCGCGGCTACACTTGGCCCCACACTCCTCCACGTACCGCGGATCGAGACAAAGCTGGCGTCCACGCGATCCTCGCGTCGAGCCCGTCCCGTCGGTACCTCCCGTGCCTCGATCGTCCGGACCGAATCTGAGAGAGAGAGAGGGAGAGGAGAGATCGTGAGAGGGAGAGAGGAAGAGAGAGAATGAGTGAGGGAGAGAGAGAGTTCGATGGGGGAGAGAGAGAGAGTGAGAGAGAGAGAGAGAGAGAGAGAGAGAGAGAGAGATATATATATATATATATATATATATATTATTAATATTATTATTTGAAAACTTAACTCTAATTGCCATTAACCTTAAACAAATTCCAATAAATGCCAAACGAACGCCTAAAAATCCGCAAAAATAGCCAAAATGACCAGGACAAAGCCTAGATCCGAACTGCTACGAATCCGCTAAGACACGAGTGCTACACTTAATGGGGAGTGTCCCCTCCTTGTTCTCCATGCTTGTCCCCCACCTACCCTTAATGGGGGTGTCCCCTCCTTGTCCCCCATACTTGTCCCCCACCTACCCTTGACCAATATTAGTGGATGTCCTTTGGTGTTAGTAGATGTCCTTTGGTCTAGATCTAGGGTGTGGCTATTTATAGTCTCTTGTATCAATTGTGGAAAAACTAATGAAGAAATTGAAGTGAAGTTCATTTGGGCACCCCCCCTCTCTCTCTTGTGTTCTTGAAGTTCTTCCCTCTCCCACCTCCAATCTCTTCTAGATCTGAGTTCCAATCTTCTATCTCCCTCAAATTTCTCTTTCCTCCTCTCTTCCGCTATCTTCTGTGATCGTTCATCGCTGCCGCCACTGCCGTTCGTGCTGCCGTTGAGCCACCACAAGCCGGTCATCTTCTTGCTGCCCCGAAACTCAGAGTTGCAGGATAGTAGCCCGGAGAAGGATCTGTTACAGGAGATCCGACCGTTGGATCGTCACGAAACATTAAGGGTAGGTTTCTTCTGTCTTAGGCCATTTCCAGTTTAAATTTGAGGTCAATCAGAGTTCATTTCGACCATTTCCCAGCCACCAGTTCATCTTCCCCAAAATCTGCCTGTGAGAAGATCTGCGAAATAGATCTTGGCATCCGATTTTTCTCACCCATCAAATGTTGTCCAAATTTTACAAAAGAGCTATGTGCGTCTCCAACACCCTCCCCTCTACTTACCATAAAAATCCCAAATCCTAATTCGTCCATTTCATCCGTGGTCAAATCCCTTGATCAAGGGGTTCAAGTTATGTCCAGTATGTTCTGTATTTCGGGATAGTGTGATCAGTCAACTAGCAGTGGTTTTAATTTCAAATCCAGCCATTTGATGAGTTTGTTCTTCTAATATGTCGTAGTATTTTGAGTCCTCTTTCCAACGGTACCCTTTGTGTCCCGATCCGACGTTGCGATTGAGCGTACCACCCAATCTTGTTGGAGCACACAATTCTGGCCAAAAATACAGCTGCGGGACAGTCTTGGGAACAAATCCCAAGAAAATTGCCCGCCTCCACTCCGGTGATCACCGCTCTCGGGGATCAACCCGGGCCACTCCAGGAGCGCCCCCGCCACTTGCTGCAGCCAGGAGCCGCCCTGGACGTCGTCGTACTAGCAGCGAGTCCCACGTGCCATCCTGCGAGCCAGAGTGAACAGAGCCGAACCGGCCGACCGCGTCCGCCCGAGCGCCACCGACTGTTGCCCGCCAACCCGAGATTGGTGCTCTCGGACCCCACGTGTCGCATGTTACCTCCCTGCATGGTGTGGGCTTAGCATTAATTCTATAATTATTAATTATTGCTATATCGGGAGTTCCGGATCTCGGCCGGGAAGTCTTCCCCACGCCCCGAGTGTGGAGGTACACTCGCCACCCCCCTCTTGTCCTATTTTCTTTTCTAGTATACGTTCTAGATGCCGCTGTATGTGAGTAGGATATTTTATTAGCTTGTTATATTTTAATCACCGCTGCGAGAGAGAGAACGTGACCCGTCCCGTGACTCGATCCGAGCACGGAAGAGCTGACTACCCTACTCACTGCCGGTTCCTCAATCGCGTAGGTCCCACGTTTCCCTCGCTTGGGACGAGTTGCGAGCTAGAGTCCCAGGCTTGCGTTTTGTCCCGCATCAAATTGGTATCAGAGCGGAAGGTTGAGTCTAGGGTAGTCTTGTTTAAAAACACAAAAAAAGAGTCATTTAAGTCGGTCTAAGGTTGCATTGCATACCTTTATTCGGTATATAAATAGGTGTTGCCTGACCGTTAGGTTATGTCTATCAGGAAGGTGATTCACTCACGTGAGAGGATCTTAGGATTCCCGGACTCCGTCAGGTACCAGATATGGGTTGAGTCTAGGTTTGTAGTCGAGTCCGCATTTTACCCTTTTCACTATTTCGAGTCAAGTATAGGTGTTTTAGTTTGCATAAGTTTTTGCATATAACAACAAAAACAAAAAAAATGCCATTGCATGTCCATTCCTAGGGGATCCAACCCCATCTTTGCCACTATGGCCAACCCATGCACCCCTAGTAGGCATGTCCAAGGCAATAGGTCCGTGATTGAGTACATTCGGGACTATGATACGTATCGGTTGGGATATAAATTTAGAGAGGAGAGCACCACGACCGCCTTTCAGTTTCGGAGAGGTTTGCGGCTTCACTTTCAGATTGAATGTCTTTGCCGCGACGCGTTCACTCTGGCACAATCTTATCTGGTCGCTCTAGAGGTTGAGCCTTTCGAGGCAAGGTTTGATGCCGCCTTTTGGCAAGCATCTACCTCTCAGCCGAGTCCCAAGCTGGTTAGACAGCCTACTCCACGACCTTCTCCACCCCAGTCGGGGAACCCCTCACCTAGTGCTCCTTTGCCATCTACGTCCGATCTTTATTTGGAGCCACCTCAGCCCGAGCCACCCGTGTTTCTAACGGGAAAGCTTTTCATCGCCGAGCCATTATTTAGTTGGCTCAAGATAGGCTTGGTCCATAGAGCATCATGCTATCCATCCATGGGCCCCACACTACCGTTAGTGTCAGTCAACTCCTTCCATACCACATTCCAGTCTAGTCACCATGTTGATACATTGGATGACCTTCTTACGGGATTAGACCGACAGTTGAAGTTGACATACTTATTGGCCCCAAGCTTCGACTGACCCACAGGTCGTACCTTCGCCCATCCCGCCTTGGGGTCTATTACCTCCGTGTGCACCGTGGGTCGTGTCACCACGGAGATTCTCCTACTCCTTCCCTTACCGGCCGAGCCAAACTTCATACTCTTTTGCCAGAGGGAGGAACCATATTTTCCCCATGAGATCACCGTCCCTTTTACCATAACGGATGAAGGTGCCCATCTACACCTTCAAGAATTTTCGACTTGGGAGTACGACATGTGGGAATCCAGTTCGAGGGGTCACACTTTCTTTGATCCCTTCGACCCCTTCCCTAGTGAGCCTTATGACCCACTCTATCCATTCCACCGTGTTAGGGAAGTCTACTACCCCACCCCTTCCCCACGGGCTAGTCCACCTACACTCAGCCAAGGGACCGTTCCACGGTCATCATATAGGGGTAAGGAAGAAGCTGCATTCGGCACTCCTAGTCCTCCCAAACCTCCCAAACCCAAAGGGCAACCGCATGCTAGGGACATACTAGGGTGTCTAGGGAGTTCAACGTTCCACCAACCTCCGGTTGCATCATGTGTATGCACATCATACATTCGGGTGTCCCGGTCTCCCATAGCAAATGCATGGGTCTGCATAGTGTTAGATTTGTCTAGGACATAGAGTGTGTTATTTTTATAGTTTGTTAGGAGTCTGCATGCATCGAGTTGTGTCAGTTTCATGTCAGCTCGCAGTGTTAGTCCCTTTAGAGAATGTGGGATCAGCTCAAGTCTTAGATCTAGTCACATATAGGGATCCGGCGGTGATTCCTAGTGAGTCTTTGAGCCACCTCCCTTCTTTGAGAGTGACCCCACCCAAGAGTGTCCACCTCCAGCCTTGTTACCTCAGCAGCGAGAGCAGATAGAGTGTATACTGGATGAGCAGGTGACGACTACTCGAGGCGGAGTGTACCAACTCTATCTGGTGCGATGGAGGGGACAGCCCGCCTCCGATGACACCTGGATCACCCGGGCAGAGTTACAGATGATAGATCAAGATCTGTTGGATCGATAACAGAGCGACCAGGACCCCTACTCGACAGGGTCGAGCTTCTCCCACCCGGGGAGAATTGGTGAGGACACCAGAGCCAGTCGTCGATATCAGACACGCAGCACGACTCGAGCAACGCCGACCTCCTTGTGGCTGGGTGATAGCATGGAGTCCCCACCTGGGTATTGAGTTTTTTTTATGTTTATTATGAGTGTCTTGGTGTGTATTTAAGTATTTATGAGTGTAATGGGTCAAGCTTGTAATATGGGCTACAATTCATGAAAGGGGTCCAACTTCTACATTGGGCCACAAGACCATTAGGAGCCCAATTGGACCTTCTAGAAGACTTGGACCATTGGGCCAAGGAGATAAAGGTAGAGGATTCCCCCTCTTCGTCCCCCATGCTTGTCCCCCACCTACCCTTAATGGGGAGTGTCCCCTCCTTGTCCCCCATGCTTGTCCCCCACCTACCCTTGACCAATATTAGTGGATGTCCTTTGGTGTTAGTAGATGTCCTTTGGTCTAGATCTAGAGTGTGGCTAATTATAGTCTCTTGTATTAATTGTGGAAAAACTAATGAAGAAATTGAAGTGAAGTTCATTTGGGCACCCCCCCTCTCTCTCTTGTGTTCTTGAAGTTCTTCCCTCTCCCACCTCCAATCTCTTCTAGATCTGAGTTCCAATCTTCTATCTCCCTCAAATTTCTCTATCCTCCTCTCTTCCTCTATCTTCTGTGATCGTTCATCGCTGCCGCCACCGCCGTTCGAGCCGCCGTTGAGCCACCACAAGCCGGTCATCTTCTTGCTGTCCCGAAACTCGGAGTTGCAGGATAGCAGCCCGGAGAAGGATCTGGTACGGGAGATCCGACCGTTGGATCATCATGAAACATTGAGGGTAGGTTTCTTCCGTCTTAGGCCATTCCCAGTTTAAATTTGAGGTCAATCAGAGTTCATTTCGACTATTTCCCAGCCACCTGTTCATCTTCCCCAAAATCTGCCTGTGAGAAGATCTGCGAGATAGATCTTGGCATCAGTTTTTTCTCACCCATAAAATATTATCCAAATCTTACAAAAGAGCTATGTGCATCTCTGTCACCCTCCCCTCTATCCACCATAAAAATTCCAAATCCTAATTCGTCCATTTCATCTGTGGTCAAATCTCTTGATCAAGGGGTTCAAGTTATGTCCAGCATGTTCTGTATTTCGGAATAGTGTGATCAGTCAACTAGCAGTGGTTTTAATTTCAAATCCAGCCGTTGGATGAGTTTGTTCTTCCAATATGTCGTAGTATTTTGAGTCCTCTTTCCAACGGTACCCTTTGTTCCCCAATCCGACATCACGATTGAGCGTACCACCCAATCTTGTTGGAGCACGCAATTCTGGCCAGAAATACATCTGCGGGACAGTCTTGGGAACAAATCCCAAGAAAATTGCCCGCCTCCACTCCGGTGATCACCGCTCCCGGGGATCGACCCGGGCCACTCCAGGAGCGCCCCCGCCACTTGCTGCAGTCAGGAGCCGCCCTGGACGTCGCCGTACTAGCAGCGGGTCCCACGTGCCATCCTGCGAGCCCGAGTGAACAGAGCCGAACCGGCCGACCGCGTCCGCACGAGCGCCACCGACTGCTGCCTGCCAACCCGAGATTGGTGCTCCCGGACCCCATGTGTCGCCTGTTACCTCCCTGCGTGGAGTGGGCTTAGCATTAATTCTGTAATTATTAATTATTGCTATATCGGGAGTTCCGGATCTCGGCCGGGAAGTCTTCCCCACGCCCCGAGTGTGGAGGTACACTCGCCACCCCCCTCTTGTCGTATTTTCTTTTCTAGTATACGTTCTAGATGCCGCTGCATGTGAGTAGGATATTTTATTAGCTTGTTATATTTTAATCACCGCTGTGAGAGAGAGAACGTGACCCGTCCCGTGACTCGATCCGAGCACGGAAGAGCTGACTACCCGACTCACTACCGGTTCCTCAACCGCGCAGGTCCCACGTTTCCCTCGCTAGGGACGAGTTGCGAGCTAGAGTCCCAGGCTTGCGTTTTGTAACGACCTGAGAATCCGATTACCGGGAAGGCCCGATAACCCGAGACTCGCATCGCCACTCACGAGCCCGAAGACTCGGAAGGGTTAAAGGAATGGTGTGGAGACTACACAAGTATCACAAATAATTGTAGAATTAAATAGTTATAATATTAAGCAGGAAATAAATTAACATTTTACATGGTCCACAATATATAAATAACAACAACAGTAGTCCACAACTAGTACAGAGACAAGAAAGAAAAGTACAGCTACACGGGACATACCCCGGCTCTGACCTCTGGCACTACCTCGGGGCACCCACACCACGTTGCACCCCAGACGCGCTCCCCTGGGGCGGCGCCTCACCTGAAACACGGTGAAAACACGCAGGGAATGAGTCTCAGAACAAGACTCAGTAGGGATCACTCGAACCCTACCTCGTAAAACGGGAAACCACTACGCTAGCGGTAGGAGAGTACCTCGGAAAGGAAAGCCATGTACTCTACAAAACAACACAGTGCGACAACCGAAGCTCAACGGTCGACCCGGCAAGGAAAACTCGAAGGTCGAAGTCACAAAACTGACAGTCTGACACTCCGTACTCGACAGGAGTACCTCCCACTAGAAGTACAGCCGGTAGCGTCCCCTGACGACTTACACCGCACCGCAGGTGAACTGCCTGACGTGGTAGCGCCTACCCAAGGCACAAACACCGAACAAGTAACCACAAACAAGTGACTAGCTGGGGTCTCGCCCGTCGACGTGGGTCCAACCGCCCCCAACCACGTGTGCACACACAGACCGCGCGTCCCTGGTCTGGCCCTCTGACCGGTTTTCCCCTCAGCCGGACTCTAGCTGCAATACGTGGGGCTCGACGACAACCGGTCCACAAACCGTCCCTAAGGGTAAGCCTGTACACCACTCCCTGGTGCGACCAGCACCGCGTACTGGTAGGCTACGACTAGCGGAGGGTCACTGAAGGAGTAGACTCTCAAGTCAATGGAAAACAACGTCCGCATCCAACGACGCACGGGGACCACACCACATACCGGCCCCGTCGCACGGTTACAGACTGTGACACCCCCACGCAGGCGCGTCACGGGGTGTGACTGTAATGTCCCGGATCTTTCGGATCCTTCGTTATGGGTCCCGGATCTGGTTTGTCAGGGTGTTCGACCCTGTTGTGTCTGAAATTTCATTTCGGACATCTTTTGTGTTCGGATCGGCGCGATCCGGAGTCGTTTCGGAGGCCCGGAGTGTGTCCGCGGCTTTTCCGTGCGCGTTTTCCGATTTCCGCGTACGGGTTTCGGCGAGTCCTTCGGAACCCTGTAGCGGGTGAACCGGGTCGTTCACCAGCCCGCGAGTGGTACCGTTGCGATCAACGTGTCGAGACGGTCGAGGAGGTGTATTTTTCTATTTTTCGGTATTTTTGGCATTTTTCGGATTTTCTATTTAAAGCCTTTTTCTTTTTCTTTTTCTTCCCTTTTTCTTCTTCCTTCTTTCCCCTCCCGTGAGCGCGCAACGGTCACCCCCCTTTTTCCCCTCCTTGCCCGTTGGAACCTCGCGGCGGCCCCTTCCCCTCCGGCGACGGGTGGTGGACCTTGGCGGCAGCGTAGTGACGACGGCGGCGGCGAGAGGATCGCGGCGGTGCCCCCATTGGCGCGTGGTTGTGGAGTTCGTGGTTGAGCTAGATTTGAAGATCGGCGGCGATTCGGTGGATTTCGAGCTTCCTTGAGGTAGGGGGACGAATCCTTACCCTCTTTCTAGCATTCCCCGTGATTTCTAGGCCGTGGAGAGGCCGAGAGGGGCTAGATTCATGCCGGGAGGGTTATTTCCATGTTTGGGGTTTGAGCGCCGGATCCGTCGATTCGTGGGGTTTTTGATCGATTTGGGGGCTCTAGATGCATGCTAGGTCGTTGTGGGGTGATTCCCCATTATTTTCCCTTCACCAAAGGGGGTGAATGGGCGTGGTTTTGTGATTTCCGGCCGTAGTTCGCGAATCGGGCTCGGCCCGATGTCGCGCTATAGTCCAGTGGCGCGTTCTTGATGAACGCGCTGTGTCGTCCGAGCATGTCCGTCGGAGAAGACGAACAGTAAGGCGGTGGGGGAACGCGCCTGGTTCGGGTAGCGCGATCTCCAGATCGCTCTATCCAAGACTAGCGCGTTCAGATTGAACGCGCTAGCCTTGGGCAGCGCGACATGGAAGATCGCGCTAGCCAAAGCTAGCGCGTTCTTCGGTGTCACGCTAGGGATACCTAGCGCGACCTTTTCCCTTCCCCGAACCGCGTTTTGCGGGTAGCGTGACCTCCGGTTGGATGGGTTTTGGACCCGGTTGTGGCGTGGCCCTAGGGATGCCGTGGGCACCCAGTGAGAGCCACAGGGGCGCCCGGGGTTCCTCGGAGAATCAGTTACCTAGGTAGGGGTGCCGCGTGACTTGAGGGATGGTCGGACCTCATGCGTGTCCCCGGCTTCCGTACCTACCGTAGGATCATCGAGAGTCTGTGCTAGTGCTTGGTCGGTGGTTTCCGTGGATTAGTCCTTACTTCCAGTGACCTGTCCACTAGTCGTAGCTTTCTGCGCACGCGTGTGCGGACCCACCTGGGAGTGGTGGAGAGCAAGACCCAGTGTGACGCGGTTTTTAGGCTGGTTACCGTAGGGCCCCTTGCCTTTGCCACCAGAGTCCGGTGGGGGGGAAAACCAGCTAGAGGACCCGACCTAGAGCAGATGATCTGTGTGTGCACACGTAGTTGGGGGCTTAGGGCACGCACTGACGAGTGCGACCCCAGCTAGTCCTTGTTGTGGTACTTGTTGCGTGTCTGAGTCTCACACCCGGGGCGTTGTAGCTAGACACTTGTGACGCGGTGTAAGACGTCAGGGGACGCATCCGGTCGTTCTTCTTGTGGATGGTGCTCCTGTTCACTGGCAGGCGTGGACTCGTGTTTTGTTGGACCGAGGTTCCGTACTACGGTACCGTTAGAGTAGACGACTTTTCCATTTATTTACTTTAGCTTGTCGGTTCTACTGTACTCTCGGTTGGTAGGGTTGTCTTCTTCTTCCTCGTTTTCCGTGCGAGGTGGGGATTCGTGGGATCCCTACTGGGCCAATGAGATGAGGCTCACCCCTGCTCTTCAGGTGAGGCGGGGTCGGCGGGAGGCGCGGCCGAGTTTCAGCGTGGGTCTTCCAGCCAGGGTTAGTTGCCAGTCTGCCAGAGCCGGGGGATGCCCCGCGTAGTTGTACTCCGGGGGATGCCCCGTGTAGTTGTACTTTCTTTCATGTTGACTGTACTTTCTTTGGACATGAGACACTGTGGACCTTGTAGCAGTTTGATTTATTTATTATTATGTGCATTTCCTTTGATTATTGTGCTATCTCTGTGGACGTTGCAGCTTCTCTTATACCCCACACCACTCCTTTCTACCCTTCCGAGTCTTCGGGCTCGTGGGTTGGCGGGCCGAGATTCGAGACGCGCCGGTTCCTTTCCGGTACTCAGATCCTCGGGTCGTCACAGCTGGTATCAGAGCGAGGTTGTTGAGGTATATCGGAACTTGGAACGAATTGCAGTGGTCTAGAAGGTCCATGAATGTCCTGTACAGTCGGCGACTAGCTTAGGGTCGTGTGTTTTATTGATTTCCGGTACTTTTTTGATGCCAGGTGTGTCCCGCGGAGGAGGACTCGTGCCCAGCAGGGAGAGTCTAGTGGTGGTCCAGAGGAGCAGAGCAGGGCTTCAATTTCTGAGGGTGTATCTAGAGATGCGAGAGCTCCAGGGATGGACGATTTCTTCCGAGGCATGTTTGAGTATGTGTTTCAGCAGCGGCAGGGAGGTCAGCAGCAGGGAGGTCATCAGCAGTAGGGTGGCGAGGCTGGTGAGGATCAGGCTCGAGGTGGTCGCGGTCGTGTTCTGAAGGAGTTTTTGCTGTACCAGCCTCCTTCTTTTGGTGGGCAGTCGGATCCTGAGGTGGCCAGAGAGTGGCTGGATGATGTGCAGCGGATTTTCAGTGCGATGGAGTGTCTCGGGGAGGAGCTGGTGGCGCTGGCCACTCATCGTCTTCAGGGATCGGCCCGTACTTGGTGGACGTCAGAGTGGGGTTCAGTGTTCCGATCTCGTCCTCTTCGGCAGATTGCGTGCCAGGAGTTCGTCACGGCTTTCGAGCGAGTCTTCTGTCCGTCCTTTGTCAGGTCGCAGAGGTTGCGAGAGTTCATGGAGCTGACTCAGGGTGACATGACGGTGATGGAGTACCGTGCCAGGTTTATCGAGTTGGGCCGTTATGCTCCTCATATCATGGCGGACGAGGAGGTGAAGACCGATCAGTTTGTTAGTGGTCTGAGGCTAGAGTTGAGGCATCATCTTCTTGCGTCGGGTTTGACCAGTTTGGATGCGGCTGTGAGCGACGTCACGCGGTTCGGAGTTGAGATGGTGCGGGGAAGAGGAAGAAGCGGAGAGCGCGCGGGCTCCTCTTTTTTGTTTGTTTTGTTTGCTGCAACACAGAAATGAGAGGAAAGAGAGAAGGGGCCACCACGGGAGATTGCTCCGGCGGGGCGAGCGGAACAAGTATGATATAGCAAAATATGGGGATTAAACGGCCATAGCGGGAACTGACTCGCCGCGACCTCGGGGGGACGGGAATGATGCAAAAATTAAATAACAAGAATTGAAACGGCCATTGGGGAAGTTACTCGCCGCGGCCTCGAGAATATGAACAGAATATAACAGAATATAGAGAAAATATGAGAACAGAAATTTAAACGGCCATTGGGGAAGTGACTCGCCGCGGCCTCGATGATATGAGCAGAATATAACAGAATATAAAGAAAATATAAGAACGGAAATTTAAACGGCCATTGGGGATGTGACTCGCCGCGGCCTCGATGATATAAGCAGAATATAACAAAGCATAAAGAGATCGTAGGAATAGAAAATTAAACGGCCATTGGGGAAGTGACTCGCCGCGGCCTCGATGATATAAGCAGAATATATATAACAAAATATAAAGAGAATATAGGAAACAGAAATTTAAACGGCCATTGGGGAAGTGACTCGCCGCGGCCTCGATGATAAGATGTGATCGCCAGGGGCCAAAAGACCCCAAAATAAGAAGGTGATCGCGCCTACCTCAAAAGCGGGAGATGGCGGGTTGCTTCTTCCTCTCCTTCCGGCCGGCCGACGGAGAGGGCTTTCCTCGG